>CM077462.1:5084034-5684034 GCA_039654755.1 Calcarius lapponicus
TGCACTGAAAAGGCTTCAAATAGATTTTTTTTTCTCTTGAGATCTAGGCCAAAAGAGACAATCTGAAGTTGAAATTGTCACCACTAACCTACACTTTTCCTTCACATCACAGGTGATATTTACAGTCTTAAAGTTGTTTAAACATGTCTGTCTTCTGTACAGATTTTGTAATGTAAAGGAGAAGTCTCTACAGAAGACAAAGCTGCAGTAGAGTCTCATTATCCACAAATGCAACTGAGCTTCCATGCAAATCTCTCTTTAAAGTGACATGTTTTTTTTCCTTTGCCTTGTGAGTGTATCAAAGCTTAATATTCTTTCATTCTTGTAATGTGTTGCGTAAAGCATCAGACACATTAGGTTGCCTGCTATATTTTTGCTATTTTCTTTCTGATATGTTATCCCATGAGGCAAATGACTAATGTGCACTGACAAATTCCCTGGTGACTTCAGATTGGCAGAATTAATTCACAACTCAAGTCCCTTCACATGCTGCTCTGTAAAGAAGAAGTTAGATGGAACAGGTGTGCCAAAGGTCTGAATGAAGTCTTGAGGGCAAAATTATGGGTGAAAAGGTTAAGGAATAAGAAATAGTTTTGTTTCCATTTGTTCCCAATATTGAAACATCACTCTTAGGAACAGGATGTGCCCTTGGAGTAAGGGAAAGTCAGGCAGACCCAGCAAGTCCCTGAAAACTGCAGTAACCAGTCCCTGCAGGTAACTGGAAAAGCCCTGAGATCTCTTCCTTGACTGTCACCTGCACAGGTGACTGGTATCTCTGGGACAGGATCCCAAGCAAGAGGAAGGATATTCCCTATGGTGTGCTGTGGCATCCTAGCCCAGATTAGAGACACCTTTTAACACCTCCCATGCACCAAACTGCACTTTTCTCTCTGCTATTTTTATAGATGTAATATACGACAAAATCTAGGTCTGTTCATGCACCTGGCAATTGAAAAAAAAGAGGTTAAAAAAAAAAAGGTTAATCATTCACCATTCAACACCTTTGTTATTTGAAATATTATACACCACTTTATGCTCTTTGTTCTCTAACCTGCCTGTACATGTTGTTTCTTGCTATCATGCACCCACAGCACCATTGCAGCACTACCTGGCGGAGTGGTGGTAGAGACCAGTCACAGAGCTTCTTTGCCTCCTGGTTCCACTCACCCTAAGCAGAGCTGCATCTGTTTAGTGGCAGCTTACTCAAATCTTGGCTATGGCAATGCTTTCTGAAAAAGCATGTTGGAATTCTCAGCTGTGGAGTTCCACCTGAACAATTCTTGTGCAGTTCCCTGATGCCCATCTTTTATAATTAAGCCATCACACTCTGTTATAAATTGTCTCCAAGCCAGCAGCAGAGAAGTCCTTCTTCTATAAAGTCAGTTAAGGCTGATAAAATAGTTAGAATTTTTAGATCAGTTTGGAGAAGAATTAACACACATGTAAATCTAGCCAGATTTGGGTGTGGCTGCAAAGTCTTGATGAATTTTTGTTACATAACTTTTCTGATACACAGATCTCCAGCATAAAAGCCCTCTGAAATGAGCTCTCTAAGAAGATAGCTAAAGCTATATAGAGAATCATGATTAATAAAATCTCCTCCTCTCTTTCCTCCCTCCATCCATCTGGAACAAAAACTGTGGCAGACTAGAGAGATATACATTACTTATTTTCTGTCATTATGATCTGGGTGGATTTATTTGGAATCTCTTGAGAGAATGCAGAACAAGCACATTTTGATTTTTCTTTTTGATTCTGTCAGAGAAGCATTTTCTGCTCATATCCCAAAATAAGGATTTAGGTTTGTCTAAACCTAAATCAGGGGCAATCAGGAGTAACTTTAGGGTCAATAGAAGCTTTTCTGTGCCTTAAAATGTCATTGCTTCTAAGTATTGTGTCTACTGCCTTTGAGGAGTGGGATTGGAGGGTTTCCAGATTCTCACTGGATCACAGCACCAAATTTAGCTCTTAAAGGCATTCAATATTGTACTGTTTTCAAAAGCAAAAGAATTTTAGGGCTCTTGCTTAATCTTTTACTAAGGATAATTTAGACATCTTTCAAAAGAACAAGAAGCACACATTTAATGTCATCATTTTACAATTCCTAGTGCATTCTTGATATATTCTTTTTAAATAGAAAATGTATGCTTACTAGCTTACACAATTGCAAGGTATAAATATTTTGATTAATACCTGTGTAATATAGCATATATGACCAGCAGGTGTTCATCAGTCCCTGAATTTAATATGGATATGTGACTAAATTGTAGAGATCATTGAATTTAATTTTTTTTTCCCTCACAGAATTTTTTTTCTATCCCTTCATTCTTAGAGGAGCAGCATTGACTTATGCTCAAGATAATGAAAAGGTTAATGAAACACAAAAGCAGTCTATTTTCCATCAGTAAAGTATCCATGAACCATGAAGCAATGAGCCAAATATTTGAACTACATCTTAATATAGTGCTGTTTGTTCTATACATGTTTATAAAAGCAGCCTTGTAACCCCAGGGATTTCCCCATGCACAGAGTAACTGGGTGAAAGCTGTAATCCAGAATTATTTCTCAATTGCTTTAAATTTGGAGATCGTACAGTCTTTTGATTGACAAGTAAACCAGTGTGTTTTTAGAGCTGCCGTTGCAGATGTAGGATTTACCTTCATATGTTACTGACACTGTGATATTTTAGTACTTCAGTAGAAGATAGTGTTCCCTAGTAATTAGTCTATATGAGAGTCTTGATTCATATTCCTAAACAGTCAGTAAATCAGTAGACTTTTAAATCAGTAGGAGTCAAATATACTCCTTTTAAATGTATACATACCTTTTAAAAGTATTTTATTTTGTGATAAGTATTTCTGTGCCACTTCAAGTTATTTATTGCATCTTGTTATGTAATAAGGGGAAGAGTTTCATATTCATTCTTCTAGGATTTCAAAAGATACAGCCTGGATTATTTATTTTTTAATCCAGTGTAGATCAAAATCCAACTGCTGCCACTTGCAATTACTCATCAGTGTACTGAAACGTTGTGCTAGTAAAATATCTGGTAGCACATAACTTCTAAGTTTTTTATGGTTTTTCTGTTTCTTTCATATTTTAATCTTTTTTCTAAGGCACTCCTTTCTCACAACAATGTTTTGCAGTGGCAGAAAATTAATTGCAGCACTACATACCCTACTGTCCTAATATTTCCAGATATGCAATATTGTGTCTTGCTGTAAAAGAGCTTCTGTCAGGGTGTGGTAGGTGATGAGGATCAAACTTCCTAAAATTTCATTTTTTCATCTTCTCTGTTATGGGGATTTTTTTAAAGCATCTAACCACTATCTCCAACTCCTTTCCTGACCACTGTTGCTCAAACTGACTTTCACTCTCTTTACAACTTCCTCATCAGAAGCTTCTATTTTGGAAAAATGAACTAAGGTACTTGGAGTATGTGTAACCAACTATTTTGTTTTCCTTCATTCAAAGCAACTGCTAGAGCAGTCAATCATGCTATGCTGGAAATTAGATCATTTGAGAAATGCATGATGAAGACAGCAAATGGAAGTCAACAGATGACACAGGCATTTACATACCATACAGGTTGCTTATGGTGGAGTAGTAGTTGTGAGCCCATTTAATACTCAGTAGCAGGTGAGGGAAAATACAGCTATGTTTTGGCTGTTGCAGAACTTTCAAACAGAGGGATATAATTCCTGAAATTGTGCATCATGCTCTTCCTATCCCTGCAATGCCATCAGCTGTGAGACAAGCAAGAGCTGGCTTGATGCTGGAAATGCAGCTTGCTGTCCTGCTTAGATTTGGACAACAGTAATTATTTTGGTATCAGAAAATCCAGGATAAGCATGTTCATCATCCACAGACAGGAAATTTTGAGGCCAACAGGAGTGTTCAGTGCCATTACTATCCCAACATAACTCTTTTGGGGCAAGGACTGGTCTCTACCTCACAAAGCTGTAACAGAGATGACACAGATTTATTTACTGTTGGAGCAGGAACAAGCTGGTTTGGCAGCAGAAGTATCACAGGACAACATGCAGATCCTAACTCACCAAATATTGCTGCTGTTGCTGCAAGGAAATCGTAGAACTGACAAATGCCTACATGTGTTACTCAGAGGTGACCTGCTGGAGCAGGGCAGCAAAGAAAGGCAGATACACACTCACTGTGGCACACATTTTTCCTCACTGGAGCATGAGGACATTGCATAACAATGTGGGCCAGTGGTTTGGGCCAGCACCTCCTCCTCCACCACCATCTGAACACGAGAAGAGTCTTTGTTTTCCTTCCTCCCCCATAGTATGACAAAATTTATTTTCTTTTTAGAAAAAAGTGAGACAGCAAACCAGTCATCACTCCAGAAAAATTTAAATAGTTGTGTGCTGGCATAAAAAATCTAAATTTAATCTCAGAGGAACTACAGTTGCTAATGTTTTGTTCTTACAACATTCTGTAATTTGTCTGATTATTGAACCAAAGTGCAACATGCAATGAGTTTCCTTTGCACTTGACATTTTGGTCTTGAATACAAAAAACACTTGTATTTTTAGGTAGAAACAGTACTTTTGAGGAGTTCTTATTAGTATGTTTGCAACGTGGCATAGTCCAAGTGTCCAGTTTCTGAATTCTTTACTGATAAACTTTGAGATCCTCGCCACACTTAAATTAACTTAAATCAGTAATGTTCCACAAACATTTCTATTTGTTTTCTTTGTGAGCATGTTTGCTTTTGTCTACATTATAAGCCTCTGATAAAATGTTTTCCTTTGTAAATCCAGACTTTTTTTGGTTGACTTTATTGTGTCTTCTGTGTTTCCTTTCTCTGTGAACTCTATGAACTCTTCATTGCCTTTTGATACTGAGTGGCCTTTCCCTCAGTGTTGCAAGAGTATTCCTTGTTCCTGGAATGGCACTGATCCCAGTACAAAGTGGCACTAAGCCCTACATAGCATTGTGGCAGCACTCCTTTGTTTTTGTCCTTTGTTTTCTTGTTTCAGATCTCAGTTTCCCCCATGTGGTAAAGAGCATCTTCCATTTGATTTTATGTCTTTTTTTTTAAATATCCAAAGGAACATCTGTGGCCCCTCTGATTTCTGGCAGCTGACCTTCTGTACTGTTTTATTGTATCTTGAGACTGAAAAAACAGCCTGATTACCTTTCCTTTTCTAGGGCAGTAGCATCTACTTGTGGTAATCCCCTTGATGACCTAAGCAAAGAAGGGGCATTTCCAAGACACAGTGACATCTTTAAGCTTGTGGATGTATAGTCATTTAATCCTTGGGTAGCAGAGTTAGAAAATCCAGCCAGCAGTGCCAGTGTTATGGACACAATGGCACTGCCACCTTGGCATTAGAGCTGTTTGTGCTGCCAGACACCTACACAGACCATCACAATGCACAAGCATCAATCAAAGGGTCACATAACTCCAAGGATTGCTATTATTTTACTTGCAGAAGGTCAGAGTTCAGCTGTCAGGACTGAAATTAGACTGGAATACATGTATGCCCTGGACCATGCTGACAGAAGATACTTTACAGCATAAACCATATTTGATATATTTTCTGGAAGAAATCTCTCTCAAGATAATTCCTCAGCCAGATTCATCTCTTTAGATGTCCTTGGTTCCTTCATAATCTTTCTTTTGGGGGACTGTTTGATACTAGTCCCCAGGCTGCTTGTGTTCCTATCCCACTGATGGCAGCTCTTGTTCAAAGCACCTTTGTAGCAGCTATTTAATTCTGTGTGGGGAGCAGAAGCCTTTGAAATGGATGGAGTTGTGGTGAACTGTCAGAAAAGAGCATTAAAGAAACACTTTTCCTGTATTTAGAATATTGTTAGCATTTTGCATAATTTAAACATTTGGGTAGTTATGTTTTACTTATTTGAGTGCTGCTTACTGTGACATGCCTTGCAGTAGAGCTGTGAAGGAAGCGATGATATTTCAAAATAACCTAGCTTGGGCAATATCAAATTCTGTGAAAAGGAAGTGATCTGAGGGGATTAGGCTATGCTCATACATCCCTAAAAGTATTAGACAAGACCAGCAAATAAAAATATCAATTTATTTCCTTCTTTCCCTCTTGTTCTTTCTTTGCTATTTTTGCTAGACAGGTCTGTCCTCACACCACTGAGTGGGAAGCAGAGGTTCTCATGGTTCAGTGGATATTCCATGGTTTTGAAAACTGCAGGTGAAATTAGGAAGAAGGAAGGAGCCAGAGGAATTTCAGCAGTGGATGATTTTTCTAGAATTAAGAGTAAACAGAATTGACTGTAAAAGAGGTAAACAGTTTTGTAAATGTAGCTGCATATTCTGAAGGGTCTGCCCAGGAATATTCTTACGCTTGTGACCCTCAGCTATGTTTTGTGAATCAGCCTGCTGAAGGTACCTATATGTGGACTGATACATAAACTTTTGCCACTTCACTTCTTATTATAATAATCTAAAAATTTAAAAATAAATTAAAAAAAAAAAAAGAAAAGTTGCCCAAAAGACCCAAGCCTGCCCTCTAGTTGATTCATTACCATTCTAGTTTATTCATTACCAGCAGATAAAATTAGGGAATCTTTTCCTTGCTTTCTGGCTGTCTATTTTTGTGCTTGGGGAACTTGGAGTCCCAGAAGAAAACAGCAACTGATTCTGTTCTTCATTCAGAGATACCTTTTGACTGAGCTTCCTGATCACAGGTTTTTGACAGTGCAGTTCACATAACTTGAACTTGGTGTAATAGATGGAAAATGGTTTAAAGAGAAAACCGGAAGCATTTCTACAAGTTAGTGGACTGAGGAAGGTCTAGCAGCTGTATTTGCCTTCACAGTGGTATGAAGGCTGTAGACAGCCAATGCCAATTGTCTGTGTCTCTTCATCTCTTTCATGGCTAAGTTGTTAAAACTGGGCACTTGCTGTGAAAGAGAACCACAGGAAAACCTTGTGTATGGGAGCTGGACAGGAAGGGTTAGGAATGTTATAATGCAGGGCATCACCTGAATTCAAATCTGTCATCCACCTTGACTTGACACCATCATGTTTGATTTCAGATAAACACCAGTGGTGAGTAAAGTGTGTTATTTTTTACCTGTGGTTGTGCAAAACAGGGAGTAATGCCTTACTACACTGAGAAACAGCCCAGGTTTGCCCCAGGCTTTAGGTATTCCATAGGCATGCTTAACTCATGGGTTCAGTCCCTCTATCACCCTATTCAGTAAGATAGAGGATAGAGGAATCACTAGAAAGTCTCTTAATTAGGCTAAATTTGTTTTTTGAACCTTCAAAGTATGGGTCCAACATTGGTGCAATGAATTCTGGCATAATCAATCTTTTTACTAGGGCAGGACATCAGGGCTGAGATGATGAGGTACACACACTCAACTAGTTCATCTTTTCACCATCCGTTTGGATAATAATGCTCTAGAAATGGTTGTGATTATTTTGTAGTTTCCAAATTATAACTGTGATCTGATTAACCAAAACTAAAACCCATATTGAACTAAAATTTTTGGAGAGATATAAATTTCTTCTACAAAAGGTTTAGCATTAATTCAATTTAGTTTCCAAAAATAATTTTTAAAAACACCTTAAGTCTCAAATATATATATTTTTTGTTTTCTTCAGTTTTCAGTTTCAATAAGTTACACACACAAAAGAGATATACTTTTGGTTTCTAATGCTTGATCTTTGACACACTTGTTCCTCTTGTGTACTGAAAAAATTGCAGTCAGTCCACTGTGTGCCATTTGGTTTGACAGGGTCAAAAACTTCTGAAAAGCTGAAGCTGTAGTCGCCATCCTTCTGCCTCCTTTTGTAGTAGCACCCCCCAGGTGACTGTGCAGCACACTCAGGAGTGAGTGCTGCTCAGTTACTCACATGCTGATCCTCAGTCTTTGTCCACTTGTTCAGACTGTCTCAATATGAGGATTTTAAAAAATTCATGAAAATTCAAAGGTTCAACCTAAACATGAGACTGAAGTTATGACAAGATATTGGCAATGGCAAAGCTACCTGCAAGTCATCAGGCAGAATATGCAAATTAATAAAAAAATATGGAACCAAATGTATTAATAGCATAAAAATTTATGCTTCTGATAAACTAATAGAAATTTTACAAGAAAAATTATGTGAAGATAGCAAGATCTACATTGTCTTCTAGCTAGTTGTTGGTCCCATTTCAAAACACCTCTCTATAATAACAACTCAGTCTTGGCCATGATTGCAGCTGTTTCTTGATATAAACATTTAAGCATCTAGTGAGATATGGGATACATTTTAAACTTTATCCTCTGAAGCCCTCTAAAGGATAAATCCTTTTAAATGGATTTAGCATCATCTCAGCTTGATAGATATTTATGATATAAAAGACCGATCCCACCTGCTATTTTCCTTTGTCAAATAGGATTATTCTTATTCTTTGTTACTTGATAATGCTTTATTAAATGAATTGGGTTCATTTAGACATATAAACTTTACTTTCTTTCCCAGATTTCTTTCCTTTATTTTTAGTGTTTGGCCACAGTTAATGGCTTAAATATATTTAGTATAATATTTAAATAAAATAGGAATGGCTGCTGTCCAATACAGCAGTGTAGCTTAGCATAATGAGCACTAATAAGAAAGATAACAAGTCTATTAGCTGATATTAATTCTTAGACAATGTCTGAAATTAAATGTAGGACAATGAAGAGGAATTTAATGGTTGAAAAGACTTTAGTCCATCTAGTTTATCAATATCTGATTTTACTTTTAGAAATGTGGATCCTGTTGTTTTTAATTATGTCTGTTTCTATCTCTTTGAGCACCCCTTTTTCTACATACATATTTGGATGCGGAATTTTTGATTTTGTCCTCTCCTCACCAACCTTTCTAAATTTGTTTTAAAAAGTATGAATGAATGAATGAATGAACCCTTTCAACCACCTCTGTGCATTTCTTCCAAAATTGCTCCCATTTAACAGCATGGAGTATCTTCAAGCTGCACAGGATACTCTCAAGAGTATAATCAGCAAAGACATGTGGTTTAAGCAATCAGTTCTATGAGTACAGCAATATATAACCAAGATCCTAAATTCTTAATAAAAAAGTTATGCTATGCATGCCTCTCTACATTCCTTAAATCCATACAAACCAAGTCTCTTTGGGACTTGCACTGGGAGAAGTGCTGTCAAAATCTCCTACTTTGTGTGTTCCAAGATGCTTTCTCCAAAGCATGTGCTCTTATTCTTCATTTACTCCATGTGTATTATCTTTGATATTACTCTCATATCAGAGTGAGCACATTTTAATAAAACATGGTGTGTGTTATTGAGAACTTAAAAACTTAGCTTTCAATTAGCTGTTAATAGAGGCTACTAATGTAGGGCAATCCTCAGGTCTGGGGAAGATTTGCTCTTGGTAAGTTATTGTTCCTTTGCACTATATCCCCAATCCCATGAAGATTTACAGAAACTTTCAATTTAGTATAAACTGTGAATTTAATTAGTGATATCCTGTTCAATTACTTATGAAATTGCTGATTAAAATTTGAATTAGCCCAATAATTCTATACTTCCCTACTGAAAAACATTAATGCTAACTATCAAAGTGAGAAATACCTGAGCACTCAAAATTAGTATATTTTATATGTTTATTATCATGAATGACCTATATGAATAACCAAAAATACCTATTTTTCTTCTAAAATTTTTGAACACTGACATCTGAACTCTTTTTTGCATTATTTATTAATTTTTTATCTGACTTGCTCTGTGGTGATACAAAGGAAACCTTGGATGATATTTTCAGTATAGAGCCAGAGATGGTGCTGCAAATACAGAAATAATGTCAAATTAACGGAAAAAATATAGAAAATATAGAATAATAAAAAAATGAAGATAAATGAAAATGATAAGGACATCCCAAGATTTGATAAGATTTATGCTTACTTTAGGATTGAATGGACTGGGGAGGCTGGGTTTTTGACTTTGTGGCATTTAGGCTGCATTTTGCCCTGAATTCAGAATGGTTTAGAAATTATCTGCAACAGCGCTCCTTCATTTCACTCCCCAGACTTCTGCATCCTCTGGAGCATAAAATCTATCTTGAAAAGCTTCTCTCTGTTAGAATGGAGAGGTTATATCCCAATTGCAACTTGCTTTTTTCCCTCTCATAAGACAACCAGAAAAAATTTCCAATTTCTGGTGGTTTTGCAACCTTTTGGGATTTAGTAAAATTGAAGCATTTTGTTGAATTTTTGCAGAGAAATATTTTTATCAGATATTCTGTCATATCAAGTTATTTCTTGCAAAGCTCTGATGTGGACTCTTTTCCTGGTTGAGCAGATACTGCTGTGGCTTGAACAGTTTTAGTCAGAGAGTATTTCTCTGTTGGCATGCAATAAATTGTAGAAACATTTTCTGAGTTCCTGGCATAACCTATGACGATAATTCATGTTAATATAAGTTGCAAAAATATTTATTTTTCACATCTGAATGCTTTACACACTTATTCTGGAAGCCAAAGGTGTCTTCATAACAATACATTAGAGATTTCGCAAAAATTGAATATAAAATGTATTTTTATTTTTAACGTTCAACTCTTGTATAAAATAATTATATAAATAAGGAAGAATTGATTTTAAAGTTTTTCAGTGTTTTTGCTAGGAATATTTATTTCCTTATCCACATACAGCAGACTTCTTTGAAGCTTTTGTTAAGGAGATGCCTCTGTATCAATTTTGCATTTGTTCCTCCTTTTTATAATAGGGTGATAACATGGGGAGGGCAAAGGGAAGATCACTAACATTTCCTCTAAGTGTAGGGCACACGCAATACAGCCCTATTCAGACAGACATTTTGACCAGTGAACATCGAATCAGTCCTCAAAGGTATGTGATATACATCTTCCAAAGAGAACTGTGATGAAAGAGTAGATAAATGCAATGCTGACCAGCTCCACAGCTGCATATTCCCAAGCTTCCCCAGGTAAAAGAATGGTCATCAGAAATAAAAACACCTTTCCATCACTGTCCTGATCATGTTCTGTAGAGAGATAAAGCCACCTCCACTTGGTTTTGGTTTATTAAGTCCAGACTACTGTAATCTTTGTTTGTCAAAGCACTGTCCACTGAGACTTCATCTCCACTGACCTTCTGTCCTGTTAAAAGTTTGCATTTTATATGATTGTTAATCTTTGGTTTAGAATTTTTATTTTCATTTTTTCCTTAAATTGCTGGGTCTCCATATGGCTGTACAAAGGTATTTTGTCTCAATTTGCCCCTTTTACAAGCAGTTTACCCAGTGCCTGTTTTTCTCATTTGGGTTGTTTTCCAGGAGAGATACCACTGAGACATGTCTTAATTTTTTCAGTCAAAATTCTGTAAAGTATCAAGTAAGAAGCTTTTACAAGTTGAAATATGGTATGTGTGGACAGAGTTTCTTTTCCTTTGTCCGCTACCAGATTTAAGGAAATTACTAAATTGGTATTTCTCTTAAAAAAACCCAGACATCTTCCATAATGCTGTCCATAGTATAATGGTGAATTGACTACTTAAATGCCCAAGTTTTAATTACTAATTAAATCCAATATAATTTTTGCTCTGATTGGTTCTTTTCTTGCCTGGTGATTGATGCACCCGATTGTTGCTGTGTTAACTGACATGCAGTCAGTCCATTTACCCTTTTCATATATTGGCGCAGGAATGAGGATTTCCCTAGTAATACCTATTTGTATTAAAAATGAGAATGCTTGCTGGAGATTCATCTTAGTCAGCTCTTTCACTTTTAGAAAAATAATCCATGTTCAGTTCTTTTGTGCAAAATAAGCTGTCAGGTGTTTGTAAAGATTTTTGTGATGGTTTGATGCTATAAAATGATACAAAATATAGAGAATATGGTTCTTGCCTGAAAGATTTTACAAGATACATTACTTATCAGTCATAAATATTTGCACATACCTGCAAACACTACCTTTCTTCTCCATGGGGAGAAACAGTGATGTTATATTCTCTCTCTCACCAGAGAGATAAAAAAGGGACTAACAAGAGAAGTCTGCTGCTCATTATTAGTTAATTGCCTGCTGAGCAGCATTTCAACAAACCTGGAATTATCCCCATGTTTTCATGCCCTGAGAAAATTGTCTAGGTTTTTAGCATTTTGTAGTTTATAGAGCAGCTTAGTTTCCAGAGCTGTTGGCTGGTTTCTGTGTCAGTGGAGTCAGGACTTCAATGGGCCCACACTTGCTCCCTAGCTGCAAGTCAGCAGAGACTCAGCAGCCCATTGGGAGCATGTGTATTTCATGCCTAGATGAGAGCAGGCTTCCTATGCATTTATTATGCACTTAACTGGGTGTGACAGCTTGCATTCATTTTGCAGTTGTGACTTTTGAGAAAAGGATCCCTTTCAGCAATTGCCAGAAAGCTTTACATTTGAGTTGTATCATGTGGAGTTTGGTACGGGTAATCCATTCATGGATTGGCCCGGCACACATTACAGGAATCAGCAGAAAATTTGGATTCAGGGTGAATCCAGTGTACCAATATAATGTGTCTAATGTAAATGCAGAATTAAATATCCAATAAGCAATAGGGAATTAAAATTTGCTTTCCAGGTGGGGGACTGTTACCAGATCCAATATTGCATGCAGTCTTCAAAGTAGTTCTAACGTAATTGATAAAATGAAAAATTCTTAAAATATATGGATACAAAACCATTTACCAAATACATGTTTATGTTGCAATTAATCAGAATAATATCATATGGTGAATTTTTAGGGCTAGTTTTATGATGGAACTGAGTCTTAGAAGTTGTTTGATGTAATCTTTACTTGCATATCCACTAGGAGGTATTCAAACAGAAAGATTGGATCTAGCGCGTTATCATCTCTCTGAGCTTTCATGTGCTCAGTTACTTTGAAATTTCTGTAAGCTTTGGTTAAAACCTGAAAGAGGAGGAAGATAGAAGAAGGGCAGGGACACGTGTACAAAACAGCACCATGTTGAGACACTGGTATAAAAAAAATTTTGTGGTCTTTACTCTTTCAATGCTTGCTGTCTCTGTAAAGTGGAAGGTGGAGACAAATGTTGGTGAGTGACCATCAACATGTCCAAAAGACTATGCAGCTTCCAAATGAAAAGCAGAAAAACCTTTAAAAATTAGATCTCTTCTGCAAACTGTTGAGGATTTTATGACTATATAAAAGAAGAGGTTCTTTATGGCTGGAAAACCAATTCTGGACAGTCCCTATATTCACATTTATTTCAATCTTTATTCTTTTTTGGCACTTAAATTGTCTCTTTACAATAGCTTCTCCTTGTCTATCTGAACAAGAAACAATGAATTTCTTGTTGAAGTTCAGAAAAATTGCCTGGTATGTTATGCCACAAACTGCATCTCTAATCCTTAAAAAAAGAACAGTGTGGGCAGATGATTTCACCTAAATGAAGGTTTTTTGGGGGAAGTCAGGGGACTCCATGTGGGTGTAATGATCTACATTTATGCACCTGTGGACCTCAAAACTCAGGAAATTTAAGGCATTAGAAGCTCTATTTGCTTGAGTGCTTCCATTAATTTTAGTAAGACTATTCACAGTAATAACCACCAAGCTCAGAAGCAAATCAAGATCAGCCCCTACAGTATTTAAATGTTTGTGCAGTTCTGGCACCTTTGCCACTGAACTTTTCTATTTTATTCTTGCATAAACAAAGGATGCATCTGCAAGTGAGTCTGAAAGCAGTGATCACCTCTGCAGGATCAACATCTGTTGAATGCAGTGATCACCTCTGCAGGATCAACATCTGTTGAATGCACAAGGCCATAGATCCTGTGCCTGCTTCTGTCATTTGTCACTTTTCTCCCCTGCCTCAGGAAAAGCCCAAGGACAGTGACAGTGATACCTGTGGGTAAACAGATGATCTCTCAATGCTGACAACTCTACTGTAAAATCCCTATTATGGATAACCTTGCCATGCTATTTGACTTTGCAAGGAGCGTCTGTCCTTTCCTAAATTGAATGATTTGATGGAAATTGTCATTCTTAATATGTTTACCTTCCATTTAATGAGCAAGCCCTTTATGAAGGGTGAAGAGAATGCAGCCTCATACACGGATTTTGTTACAGTTCATCAAAGAAAATCCCTTCTCAATGTCAGAGCTCCTCTGTGGCAGGCAGCACCAGGAGCTGTAAGTACCCACCATGGAAGAGGGAATTGTTTAAAGTCAGTGCAAAAAGATTAAAGGAAGGAAAATTCAAACTAGAAATTATCTAAGGCCAGAAAATGCCTCAAGATACTTTCTAAGGAATTTCAGTATTTTGTACTGTCTGGTAATATACTGTATGAGGTCTTCCAGTAATCAGGGCTCCACTGGTACCCTCAAGCCCCTTTTTCTATTGCCTAGACTTTTATCTTCATGACAATGTAAAGACAATAGAAAAACATTTTGAGAGGTTTTTTTCTGCTTTCATGAATCTTCTCTGACCAATTTCTGCCTTTTTGTTGAAGTAAAAAGCACGGTTGGTGGCAGAATTTGCATTGCTGACTGTAGTTTTGAATGACCCACATATCCTTTGGTTCGTCAGTAAGTGAAAACAGAAGTCAAACAACGTAAACTATGGGCAAAAATCTATTTTATGGCCAGGAACATGTGATGTGCCATATCGTTGTCTGCCTTTTACGGTCCATTATTCCAGTGAATGATTTCCATCAATACAAATGCTTCCACAAAACTCAATTTCATTACTAAACTGTGGTCAATATCCTGGTCACAAGAACAGGCATCCAGAGTCTGTGGTCATCACATGGAGGGCTCCATGTACGCATTGGGAAGTTCTGGGGCCATGTGTCCTGATGATTTCAGTGACAAGCCAGGTTTGATGTGCTATTCAGCAAAGGCCAGCTCTCATCTTCTCTCATGTGGAGCTAGAAAAACACTGAAAAAGCTGTGTTTGATTGAAATATCTTTACCGTGGCTATTTATTTCCTGCATCTTTAATTCACAAAGAATTTACATGACTGTTCAATCTTCTCTAATTCCTGACCCACACATTTTTGTGTGTTTTTCTGCTATGTAAAAATATGTAATCAATGCTGCATTTTATAGTAAAAAACCTGTATGAATTCTGGTATTTAGGAGCTATATTTCCTTATTTATGATTGCATATTTTAGACACTTTTCAAAACTCTCATTATGAACTCTTGATTCCTAACACATTTAATTTGAAAGAAGAAAGTATCTAAGAAATATCAGATTAAATTTCTAATGGAAGTTGAAGTGATTCTAAAAAAATAACATGAATGTATTAATTAACAAATCATAACCCCTTAAAAATGAGGGCTACTTTTGCTTTTATACAGACCTCACATTTACTAGGAGCATACTTTTTGTTAAGCACAATTAGTTACACATTAAATTGAAGTAAGGTCTCTTTTCAGATTCTGTGGCTTCAAATTCATTTTGCTTTTTGGAGTTGATGTTGGAAATAGCAAGCTGAGTTATTTCTTTATTTTCAAGGGCTACTGGAAATAGTAGAGACAGCCAGGTGTGGAGGTTAAAATAAGGATAAAACAATTGCTTGGTGAAGCATGATACACAAAAGAAAAAGAAATAGGTTTTTGCCTTATCCAGTAGATTGAAGCAGTTTCAGGTTCAAAGCTGGTGCAGAGAAAATCACTTGGGATCAAGGAGGGAGATTTTTCATTCTAGGGAGAACATAAGCTTCTTGGTTTATTTTCTTTGTAAAAATATTGAAATTTCTGTTTGCAATCCAATGTGAAGCAGCATAGAACATATTACACCAGAAAAACAATTTGTTCATGGGAAATGAATGGTACTGAAAGCCATTCTCTGAAAAGGATACTCAGCTGAGGACTGATGGGAGTTTTTTTAACATGTGCATGTGTGTCTTTGTAGTCCTACCTAAACAAGTCATGTCATTCAGTCTTCTTACAGCTAGAAAAATACTTGCAGATCAGTGATTATATGTAATTGGTAGCAATTGGACACAGCCTGGAGTCCCAGAAGCAACAAATATAAAGCACTTGAAGAAGAAGCTGCTCTCCCATTCTGAAGAAAATGCCAACTTTTCCTTCAGTTTCTTTTAAAATTTGGCACGGCTACATAGACTACCATGACCACCCTTTGAACGGAAGCTTCACTAAGACTTCATTTTCCAAGCATGGTTGTCCCTTGAACTCTTCCTAAATTTTAAATTCACTGTATTTTTGAAAGAGCTTTTATTGTTGTTGTTGTTGTTGTTGTTTTCTGAAGTATCTAACGTTAGACAGCTGCTCTGTAGTGGTGGAAATCTCATGGTTGTATTTGCTTACTTCGTGTGGAGTAACAGTGACATCCAGTGGTTGGCTATTTCAGCCAGATGTATAAATCACTATTCCAGGCAGTGTTTCAGTGAGTGCACTTCTCCCAGTGCTTCCCTTTTAGGGGGTTCCCGTGGGTGGGAGATGAGGGGAAAGAGAAATAAAATTTATAGTGCAAGAGATTTACTCTGGGAATTTCAGCAAGTGTTTTTCTGAAGTGAGAGAAGAATATTCATGATTTTAAGTTAATTTTTTTTTTGTGTTAGTTTCTGTGGTTTAAAATCAGTTTGTGCAGCACTGGAAGGTTGCTTCATGACATTTTGAATTTTACTTTGTATCTGAAGTTCATAGAATCATAGAATATCACTACCACATAGCTATGCAGCTGTGCACATAAAAGAAGACATTTTACATTGCCATCTGCAATTAATAATCTTGTCATTGAATAGGGGAAAAAGAGAGAGAAGATAATGGGAAGAATTTCTCATCTCTTTTCTTTGCAGTATGACATATGTTTATTCTAATGACTTGTGAAACTAAAGCATCTGTTATTATATATAAAATAAGCATCCCAGTAACTGCATTCATCCTATACTGTGCCACTTGTTGGACAATTTTTTGATTGTCAAATCTTGAATGAAGCTCTTAAGAATTAAAAGAAACTTTTATTATTGTTCATCTGAATCACTCATGTTGAAAGGCATCTGAACACAAATTCTTTACAGTGTGTTTCTGTGCAGTTTTTCTTGTAGGCCATATTTGCTTCCATTCTGAATAGATGATCTGTCAACTAGAAATGTGAACCAAATGGCTTTTATTTTATATATATATGTATACATGAATCACTTATTTTCACTCTTGTCTCACATTCTGTAATAGTCTCTTCATAAGCTCTCAGTAGTGATTATTTCCTTGGTCAGTAAGGAGAAAGAACAGTGGTGGTACCTCTGTGCCTCCCTTGCTGAATGCTAAAGGTTTTTTGTGCACCCAGTGGGAAATCTCTGTTCTGAAATGCAAAAGCATGTGAAATCGTGTCTAAGCTTTGAAAAGGTTGAAGTGCTTGTGCATGGCTTTTGAGTTATGGCAGAGATCATTCCTGAAATAGTGCTCAAAGTGATTAAGATAAGATAGATGGCAATGCCTACAGAGTAGTAAAGAAGTGCTTCTTTATGGTCCCCCTTGGTGGTGTCACTGAAGAAGTCAACACCTTGTAAATCAAAACAGGCAATGTCCCCATAATTTCAAGCCAAATGCTGGGAAGCCTGTGAATTTTATTATCAGCTAAGTAAATAAGAAACATTGATGTAATTTTGAGAAAGTAGCAGTATGTTTCCATTCTCTCGTGTTTGTCTATTTTCCTGCTTCCCTAAGTACCCTGGTTCCAGTAGTCTATGATGAAATTTCTTGTTATGAAGGAAAGTTATAAGTTATGAGTTATGAAGGAAAACTTTGAACAAAAAAAGCCCTTGTAGACATTTCAAAATCTGGTGATTTGTGACCAATCTCTTCCAGGGTTAAAATGAACAATACTTTTAAGTTAAAGGCTGAGAACTGTCAGATTTACTGCAAAGTCCCCTAAGGCTGGCAATAGTGTTTTCAGCCGTGTGTGCAGTGAAACATTTACTGTGGAGGTGTCTGAGGAGACATGTCAGCAGTTGTTTGGGGAAAATCTTGTGTCTGTCCAAGCCTTTCTACATGTGCAAGCTGATCTTAAAAAAAAAAAAAAAATTCATTTTAGCCCTTTGTTGGTGCAGTTGGATGCTTAGTTCAATTGTATAGATATCTTTCAATTCAGACTTTAGGGGAAAAATGGTGTTTGCTGTTGTTGGCTTCAGTTGTTGTTAGGATGTAAATCCTTCAGTGCAGTCAGGTAGGTGAGCTTGTGGGGAGATGCACTTCAGAGCTGATTTGCTGATGTGTGAAAAAGAAGAGAGATGGTTTAGTTGCTCCAGAACTTTCAGTGTAGATGGAGATATCTGTCTAATGAAATTCTTGCAACTTGAAGTGTATGTTTCTTTAAAAGCTACTTCACAGCATATCATGCATAGAAAGCATAGTCTGAAAAAGCACTTTTCTTAATTACAGTGAAAGTAATACTTTGAATAAAAGTGGGTTTCCACTTGCATTTCATCCATGACTAGTTAAAATTGTCTACTACTCAAAACACTGTTTTATATTTTGATTTGGAAACAAGTTCCTATGTTCCAATTCTTTTAAATTCTTGCTTAGTAAAAAGTGAAAACAGTGAAATGCAAAAGGCTGTTAAGTATCAGGAAAACATCTTGTGAATTGTTCTTAGTTAACAACAACTGGGAAAAGGGTCACTGAATTTTAATATATAGATGCAATTCTGACTTAATAAGCAAGAGCTCTTGCTAATCTGTTTAATACCAAAACTCTCTTATCCAAATCTACAGTGGTTTCAATCCAGCATTGCTAGAACAAGTAATAATTTAATAAACATGTTTGGTCAGAAGGGCATTAGAGGGATTTTTAGGTTGGCTGAGTGTATTTGTCTGGGTTTTCCTGACTTCTTTGCATCCCTGTAGCATACAGGCTGTTATTCATTTGGTCTGTTTCCAAGGTGGCATCTCTAAAACAGAGTTCTGTCTAAACCTTTTTTTCTTTTGTCATGGAAAAAATTCAGATATATGTTTTTTTCTTATTTTAACCTTGAGCTTTGATCTTTTGTGACAGTTCGGGTTTAAAATCACTTCCTGCTGGATCACATCAGTAGGATGATTGAAGGGAGTTGGAACCCAAGCTGTTTACTCGGTTGGCCATCAGAAAGTTTCCCTTCAAGGGAAGCATTTCAATTAGTGTTACACAAACCACAATGAGAGTGGAGACCAGCCTAAAGCCATATATATGGGTGTCAGTTAAAATCAGACGTCAAACGTGGCTTTTAATTACAGACCTACAGCTGCAAACCGGTGGTATTTGAAGCACGCTGGTGATTTCAGCTTCACTTTGGCAACCCATGATATCTGAAAGTGAAGTGAGAGCCTACAGGTAAAGGTTTATGCATGGGCTCCATGTGCTTCTAACTGTGAATATGAAAGGTTTGTTTGCTCATCAATCAGAAATCTAATGAGTAAACAGACTTCTGTTCTCTTCACTGTATCTTTAAATGATGGAAATGGCATTCTGGAGAGGGTAAACACAGGGTAAAGATGCCTTAGAGGTCTTCCAGTTCCTCCAGCTGTTTCCTCTATATATCTTGCTGTGACCACAAGCTTGCCCTTTGGGCAGTTCTTTTTGGAGAGCATGTTAATGTTTGAACATAGACTTTCTTTTCATTAATTTTTTGTATTTCACCTCCTGGTTATTCACAGATTTCAGTCTCATTTGCAGAGACCTCAGTTTATCAAGACAAACATTTCTCAGATTTCTTGGATTACTTTTGAGGCACTTTTGAATAGTGATGCAAGAAAGGACCATCATGATTTCCAGACAAGGGTAAAAAAGTTGTCAAGTTGGCATTGATATGGTATTGTGGAATCTTTCAAATTTAATTGTTTGAATAGTTTGAATAAATTAAAAGAATGAAAGTTCAATTCAGATATAAATTACAATATTACTCCAGGTAAAAAAAAAAAAATTCATCTTTCCTTTCTGAGTTGAGTGTTCTGTTCACGCTTCCATTTAGCAAGCATCATAGTAGCACACCACTCGTTTAGCTTAGTGATAGATGCTTTCTGTAACAGTATTCTGAATATTTGAGTTTTTACTTTGGCAAAGAGAAAAAAAAGATTTCGTTCAACAGCAGAAATTTACAGACAAAAATATGTAATTTTCAATCACAGGCAATTTTCAATTTTTGTATTCAGACTCAAGAGGCAATTAGGTGTTTAACATTTTTCGAATTTGTCCCTTTCACTTGACCAAAACAAAAATAGTTTTTATTTGAATTCTTTATGCTGTTTGAGGATCTCAACAGCAATGTGCCTGAAATATTTAAAAACCTACCATTGCTGAAGCAGAACTATGTCTGAAAGCACAAGACTAAAATCAGCCTGACATGGTACCCTGCACTGCACCTTTGGAAGTGAGGATAGCTAGGAAGAATTATTGCAAACTGCAAAGTCAGTCAGCAAAAAATTTAAAGCAAAGAGTGTTTAGCTACATAAATAGAATCATAGAATCATCAGTTGGAAGGGATCTTTGAGATCATCCAGTTCCACTCCCCTGCCACGGGCAGGGATGCCACCCACCAGACCAACAAAACGTGCTGGAAATTAGCAGCAGTAGATTTAATTTCTGGTGCTAAACAGATTTTTAAGCATGAAATTAATAGTTTTGCTAAAGTTTTTGTATTCTTGCTCCCCTGCAGGGCATATTCCATTCATTTCTAAAGATTAGCACACCAGAAATGTGGATAATCACTGCAAAACTTAGCCCCAAAGACCCCATTTCTGTATAGCATACATTTGATAATTATAATCCAGAACTAATTTTTTGGGGTTTTCTGGGTGCAGTCTTTGGAGCCTGTGCAAATTAAAGAGCAAAACACATTTAAAAATATACTATATTCTTTAATATGGAGTTTTCCCATGAGAACTGTTTTTCTCTTTGTATATAGACAAGCATGTACTATTTACACAAATATGTTTCTTCAGTGTACCTACCTGCATGTATCTGGAGAGAAATAGTCTTTTAAAACTCTCAATTATTTCTCACTAATTATAGAAGAGTCCTTTGGGCTATTTGAATTCCTTGTTATGCACAGCTGAACATATTTTTTCATTTCCTTTTCAGAACTTGTTTGAGGAAGGTGCTGATAAAGGTTAGATAAAGTGTTAATTGGATTACAATGTATTTGTGAGAGAGAGGAAGAGGGAAGACCAAGTTCTTTCTCTGAAAAAAGAGTGGAAGTGACTGCATGTCCCAGACTATTAATAATGTAATTTAGTTCAAGTAATTACAGGGCATTTCACTTACAGGAAAAGTTTTATTGGCTCCTACTTGAGCTCTTTTGCCCTACTGTAATGACAAACAGTGTCTGCTAACTAAGTTTATTATATTTAACTGGGCATTTCTCACTCAAGAACGACGCTTGTTGTCATCAAGCTGAGATTCAGCTGCCTGCCTCTCATTTTTGTCCCTGGGTCAGAGTGGTCAGGTTTTAGGAGATGCTGTGGTGACATACAGTGAGCTCAAGAGCTGCTGGATGACATTTAGGTTAGTTTAAACTAAATTGTTCTGTAGAAAATCTCCAAATTCAGATACCTAAAGTGGGGAAGATCATACATCCTCACTCATGTCTTCCGTTGAGTGCGGGGTTTGTAGTGACACAGGACTTCTAAGTTTTTTCTGTCTTCTGAATTGTTATGGGGTTTTTTATGTATTTATTTGTATATTTAGTGAATAGAGATGTTTAATTGTCAAACTATTTTAAATAAGTAGCTAATTTTGTCTGTGCTGTTCTGAAATGAAAATTGCTGCAAGAAAACAACTGTGAACAAGCAAATCTTTTGACTGTAGAAAAATCTAATATGCCAAATCTAATTTAAATTGTTTAAATCAGGGTAAATGGCTTTATAATGTGATACCAAATTGCTTTAGAGACTGTTGTCCCCTGTTAGTCAGTATGCCTGGGCAGTTTATGTGAGAGCAGCCAAAGCAGACATGATTTGTCTCGTATGAATGTAAATAGCATTGCTGTGCTGATCTCGGGTCACTGGGGCATTCTCTGCTCCTGGGAAAATCTCTTACAATTAATTAATCTAGCACACACTCGTTAAAGTTTCAGAAGAGGGATGTAGCTTCCAGCTAAATTCGTGGTGATATTAATCTGGAATTTGCTGGGTAAGGCCGGGACAGTTTTGCACCATGACCAGGAGTACTTTTGTATCCGGGCTGCCTTGACCACCTTGTGGTCTGAGAAGCCGGTTCAGACACTTTTCTATAGGTTTAGGTTCAAAATCTTTTCCAACCTCATCCCTTCTTGATGAAAAGCTGAGGTGAACAGGAATATTTTTTCAAATATAAGTAATCAGTTGAAGTGGGCTTTTTAATTGCTACTTCAGTGTAGTCCCACCACTCTACTTCTTATGCTTGCTATGACCTTTACAATACTTTCACATTTATGCATAACATTTAAGAAAAGATTGCTGATAATGGTAAGTAGTAGGTATGTGGTGATAACTGCCTGCCCAAGAGATTAAAAGGGTAAATGAATACCAACTGAGGAACACCAGGACAAATTTAGGAGCAGTTTGTGAAGAGGAAATAATGATAATTAGAAGCTCCCAAGTGTTTGGCTCTGAAAACTACGAGGCAGGAAAGGAAAAGAAGTCAGTTGTAATGAAAGCAATGTAATAAGGCTACTAATGATGATGAGCTGTCATGTGAAATCCTGGTTGCAGAAAGACCATTACTGATGAGTGGCAGTTTGAGGAAAAAGCAGCAGTTTTTTGGGCTGGTGCCAGCTCAGACATTCCCAGGACCAGCCAGTGCATGATTTTTGGGAGCTGTCCTTCTTCTGAAGTATGCACAAGTTGACTTTAAGAATGTTGCCCTTTTTCTCTGTATTTTACTTCAAGAAACGGATATTTAAGTGCAATATTCTGCCTAAAGTTTCACCGGTAACACTGGTTTCCAAGCTAGGTGGTTGTGAGCCAGAAACAAGGTGGACATGAAGAGAATGCATTTTTTGATAAAATGCATAAGCACACAGTGGGACACAGAGAGCACCATTAGAGAAGGGGGACTGATGAGGAGGAGGAGGAGTTCCTCTGCACTTGGATTTTCATGCAATATACATCTCTAGAAAACTACATCTTTTAAAATTTACTTAAATAAATTTATGGTCATTGTTTTATTCAAGCTTCTATTTAGAAGATAAATTTTCTGTCCAGAAAGAATCTCTATCTTTCAATTAAATCACAGTATCTCATGTCTCTCTCAACACACTCGCCTGTGTGTGTTGGTTTCTGAAAGACTGAGCAGTGCAGGGGGATGATTAATAGGATGTTTTTTCCCAGCAGTATGATTTTTTTTTGTAGAGACAGTTCTAGTTGATATTAAAGCCAGTGACCGGAGCAAAAACTGGTGCCAGTTCCTGTTTGGCTGCCACACATAAGAGAAAGTGTTAGTGATGCCATATAATAGTGGAGCTAGCTTTTTACATGGAATAATGGTTTCTTTAGATAGCTTCACAAGCTACAAGTTCAGAAGATGAGGAGAGATGTGTTAGCACAGACCTCTCAGTCCGTGTGCTGCTGCATGTCCTGCAGGGAGCAGACACTGCCTGCTGTCTGGATTCCCTGTCACCTGCAAGCAGTGACCAGACTGCTGCCCAGAACTTCCTATTTGCCTTGGACTAGCTCACAGGATTCCAGTCCTTGTGGACTGAGCATGGTCTTCTTCTCCACCTTCCTAAAATTGCATGCATGCAATGCGCTATTAAATAACAATGTAAAGTGTAAGTAAATGAACCTACAAAGTAAATTGTGATAACTATTGTATTTAGGCTGTTGGGGTACTTGGCATGAGCAATCTAACTTCTTTATAAAAGAATAGGGAACCAATTTTACATCTCCTGTGAAATTAATTACTCTTAGAGTCTTGGAAACACTTCCAAGGCTGCAGTTGCTATGGTGATAGATGTAGTATGGAGATGTAGATAGATTGCCTGAGCAATCCTAGCCAATCATCTTTAAACTTCACTTACCACAAACCAAACAACTGTCATTTGTTGTTTTTTTTTCCTTTCTCTTTCACAAATTGTATTATGCCTGATCCTATAATTGAAGCCTTGTGGGCTGTATTTGTAGGGCTTGAGGACAAACCCTATTGTATGGACCCTATGGTCTCTCTATCTGAACACAATTTGGAGCTTGAGCCAATGATTATTTCATATAATTTTTAAATAGTAACATACACTTTTTTGATAATTAGTTTTCTCTAACATAGGGATATTTCTGGGTTTTTCTCTGTTCACAGCGTGCACTCAGTGAAGCTGAGTAGTAAACACCAGCACCACTTCAAACCTTGAGATGCCTTGATGCCAATTGCTTTTAAGTGCTCATCCAGAATTTTTATTTATAGAGAAGTATCTGGGCTAGATACTGATGGATTGCTGGCAGTATAGATCCCTGTGATACTGAACACAAAATAAGAGAGATTGTACATTCATTTGTATAAGTTATTCAAGGACATGCTGCTTACAGTTATAGCACTTGGTCAACATTTTTCCTATTCAGTATTTTTCCCACACCCAGTAGCTTTGGGGTTTTTTTTCTGAACTTCAGCAATTAATATGAGACAATTGTCCTATGAGATTGTTCTATGCATTCTTTATGACTAGTGCAAGAGAACTAGTTTTACTCATCTTCTACTCATAGGTTGCAAGGGGTCTCTCTGTGGAGGTACATCAGTCTCTCAAAAGACTTGATAGTTATCAGGCTACATAAGACTTGATAGTTAAAGTTATGCCAGAGAGATCCTTTATATCCACTGCGACTGGATATATATATATATTCTAGTGTAGAGGGTGTTTCCTGTGTTCCAGGAGGATGTAGTTACAGCAGTTATACCCTAAACAGGACATAGAATCATGGAATGATTTGGATTGGAAAGGACTTAAAAATTATCTAATTTCAACCCTCTTGCCACAGGAAGGGACACCCTACACTCGACCAGGTTGTTCAGAGCGCTGCCCAACCTGGCCTTGAACACTTTTAGGGATGAGGTATCCACAATTTCTCTGGTCAACTTCCTGTATCTCATCCTTCTCATAGTAAAGAATTTCTCCCTAATATCTAACCTAAACCTACCCTCTTTTAGTTTAAAGGCATTCCCCCTTGCCCTATCACTAAATATTCTCAAAAGGAGTTGGTGTCCAAGTGTCTCATTGCCCCCCTTAGGTACCACAAGGCCTCTGGAAGGCGTCTCTGCAGCCTTCTCTTCTTCAGGCTGAACAACCCCAACTATCTTGGCCTCCTGTCTTCATAGTAGAGATGGTTCAGCACTCTGATAAGCTTCATGGACATCCTCTGGACTTGCTCTAAGAGATCCACATGCTTATGCTGGGGACCCCAAAGCTGAACACAGTACTCAAGCAGGGACTCATGAGAGTGCAGCAGAGGAGAAGAATCACCTCTCCTGATGCTTTCAGTGTTCCTGTTCTTTCTTGGTGTTTTTTTATCTCTCTGGCATGAGCAGAGAGTTTTTTCAGTGACAGCTAGTATCAAGTAATTAAATCCTTTCTGAATAGTTCCTGTGGATTATTCTTCTTAAGATATTCAGGTTATTTCCTAGAAGACTGAAGCAGAGCAAGAGACTTTACAAGAAAAACAAGCTGGAGTTGGAGCTCAGCAGTGGGGAGGCAGAACAGCATGGAAAGGTGCTCCCCAGGGCTGCAGCAGCAAGCTTGCCCTAATGTAGGTCATTGCCTAGAATGAAAGTTTTCCTCAGGGCATCTGTGGAAAAAGAGACCAGCAGGAAAATTTGGCTGATGCAGATGTAGTCTGAGGAAATAATAGATTTACAACCACTGTTCTAAACAGCACCATCCAAGGCCATCCAACAGCTCTTTAATAGTCAGGTATAAGCAGAATTCTCAGTGAATAAATATTCTGCAATGATTGTAGTTAGCAGTACATGAATAAACATCCTGCAAAGATTGTAGATAGCAGTACATAGAAGCAAAAAAATCATCTGGAGCTAGGACCTGGAGCGAAAGCTGTGAGGTGGTAATATGTTTTTAATGTCTTTGCTGCTAAAACCTTCAAGACAGCTGGATAATGACTCATCAGAAAGCCTTTTGGAGTAATTCCACAGTCCTGTGAACCCCTACATTTGGGCTTTTTTTCCCCTAAAAAATGCCATCAGCTATTTAGTTTCACACTGGTTGGCCAAGCAGCATGGATTGGCATGGGGAAAAGTCAAATAATGAGATGTTTTACTTTGTCACTGTGCTGGAGAATATAGGACAGCTGGCAGAATGTGTCAGAGTGCGATGCTTTGCTCCAGGAGTTCCACGAAAGTATCGCTTGGCAAGCGGCCACACAGGCGCTCAGCACCGCGTCTCCTCCGAGGGCCAGGCAAATCTGCCCCGTGATGGAGCTTTCAGGGAGAAGATGCTGATCCTAATCAAAGCCAGGATTCTGAATTTCTGAAAGTATTTAATTAAGACCAGCTGTAAGCCTGCTGGGTAGTACAGCAGTTAGTTTGCTACTCTTAGGGTGTGGACAATAATTTTCATTTCATTTCTTTACTCTAGTCTGCCAGGAGTGAGATCAAAATGACCTTTTACACAGTGAATGAGACATAGAATTGGTATTCTCAAAAAATGCACTTTGAAAATGTCCAAACACCCCAGAAAGAGATCAAGTTTTTGTCTTCATAGAGTTAATAGCATGTTATCCACTTACATTTATTCTAGATTAGGGCAGGAGAGCTCAGAAATTTGCCGGACAGAATCCTCACTTTGCTTCTTATATACTTGGTCTAAGAGTAGCTCTATTTTTGCAATAGCTTGCTGTTCTTTTATTTCTTTAACTGTAAATTGTATACACCTGCACTCAGATTTTCTTCTGATTTGAGAATTTTCTCCTTATGGGCTTCACAAAAAGATGCTCATTTGCTCCCTCCCACACTTTCAGAATAACAACTTTGCTACTTTGTCTTGTTTTTTTGTGGAGTTTTTGTTAGCTAAATCTGCTCTCAAGCATTATGAGGTTATTGCCTCCAAAACAGTAATTTTTCTGCACTGAAAAATTATAATAAAGATTGGCTACAGTCCTAGTCTCTGAAAGTCATTGCAAAGCTTATTTCTCTATGTACTGCTGCACATATGCTGCAATATCCTTGACAGGCTTCATATCCGAGGCGCAAAATTATCTCAGTCAACATTTAGTTTTTTTGGTTGTGGAAGAGATGTCAGGAAGGGTCCTGCACTTTTCCATCCTATTGTTTCCCTGTCTCTCTGCAAAGTGATGCATATGCATCTATGTTTTCCCATCCATTTTATTCTTTAGTGCTGCTATGGGTAAAATGATGGCATTTAATAATAAAGTAATTTTTCTGAACATCTTGGAATCATATTTTCACGTGGGTGATGAGTCCAGGCCCAGTTGGATTGGGTGCTTTAAGAGGCTGTGTTTCCCAGCAGTCCCAGGCTCAGGTGATGCCCTCACCGAGCCATGGAGAGGTGCAGGATGTTGGAAGCGACATTGGGGAATTTGATGAGCACAGGTGGGAAGGGGCTGCAGGCCCTTAGATGAAGCATGAGTGGTACAGAAAAGAGAGTAAATAAGATAAGGTAAGCCCAGAGTGTTAAGCAGGCTTAGAATGATTTTATCTGAGTGGGTATTTTAGAAGATGCAAATATGCCTTTGCTTTCACTTCACAGGGTTTTTAATCTCAGGATCTCTCTTTGCTTTTGTTGAAGCAGGAAGATGGGAACAGGAGCATTTACTCAGTGCTGTGAAGTACCTAAAAACATAGAAGGCAAAAACCTCCCTTGGTGTTACTCAGTTATGATTGAAATACTTTAGAATAATACCTATATATTTAAGCTATATTAATGATGTAATCTTAATAGAATTTAAAGGAAAGATTCTTCTAAGCTGTAATTTTGCCAAACAGAATTCTCAAAAATGTGTTCAACTTCAGCCATATGTTGTTTTAAAAGTGGTAAGTGATTAGGACAGTAGGTTACTTCTGTTTCTTATGGTATGATAAAGGTCATTAACAATATGGTGAATAGGAGTATCAAGGCTGATATTCTGCAGAAGTTCATCACAAATTTAAAAAAACTCAATGTACAGATAATTAGTTATTTATTATTATTTTCACAAATAAAATATTTTTAAAATAATAATTTCTTTCTACTGCTATAAAATTAATCAGAAAAACAATGTGAACAGAAAATGGTGGCATGCCTTTTTTGACTGAAAATTTTGCTTCTGGTTTTTTTCAAAAGCAGAAAGAAGGCATGTCAACAGGTAGACATATAGAGTGCAGGGATTGCCGCTAAAATACGTAATTTTAAATTATGTGAATAACTACTCTTGTTTGGCATCAACCTCAGTGAGAATTTTTACTCTTCTATTAATATCAGATCTCTCTGATTTTTAGATCCCACTTTATCTTTCTAGCTTTTCCTTCTTTTCTTGGTAATTCAGTTAAGAGGAGATACTTATTTTGGAGGAAATTTCACATGTTTAAAGTGAACACTTAGAATTTGAAGAGTTTGGTTTCACAGTACAGTAATTAGTGTCTGATAAAAGCTGATTTAAATATGGCCTGAGTTAGAAATGCCTTAGAAAATTGTTACTGCAAAACCATTTTGTTGTTGTTACAGCACTGTACTGTTCCTCACAAGTAATTGAAAAACATTGCTTTAAAAATTATGAGATTTGAAAACAGAGAGCAAGTATCAAGTTTAATTTTTTTTCTTTCCTTCCTTGTCATCAATGTAGAAGATAAACTAATAGCAAGGAAAAAAGTGTTTGCAGCATCCTCTCATATCTGACTCTCTTTCAAGTACTGGTTGGACCTTCTGAAGCCTCTTTTAACCTGGGTTATGCTGAAGTCTGCTGCTACAGCTAAACAAGCAAAGCTCCAGGCAGGCCAGGACAAGCCCAAATAGGGCCTGACAAGTCATGAATACTGATCACCAGCCCAACACCCAGCCAGTGACCTGATGGAAGCAATGAGGCCACCCTTACCTGCCTCCCCTTCTGGAATTCACAGCAGGGTCTCCTTCACCTCAGGAGAAGAATGGGGAAACTCTTTATTTCACTCTTATTCTTGTGGCTGTAATAAGCATAAAGGGTTGATTGGGAGAGGACATACCTTCATCTTTCTTATTCTTGTTCAACACAGCCCCTTCTGTTGCAGGGCTTTTCTGAACAAGTAGTTCTTAGCAGTAAAATGAATCAGCTCACCTCTCCAAACAGGTCATCACCTCTCTGTGTACTCAGGTCTCATTTGCTTATCAGTAAAAATCCAAGGTGCAGCTTTTCTTTGCAACTATAAGGGAAGCCCTGAAACTTGTTCTGAATTAATAAGGACATCAGAACAGAAAGGGAAAATCTAAAAGAACTCAAGTATTTTTAATGCTGTCTTTAAATGCTGTACCAGATTCATCTCAAGGCAGAGATGACTGCAGATTTGGATGCTCACATTGGAAGGGGCACCAAGTGACCAAGTAACAGCATGGTGTTTATAGCTTGTTCAGTGAAGCCTGGGCTTACCTTTGACAATTGAGTGCCATGTTCTGATTTAGAAGTAATAGCATGTTTTTCTCCTGCTAATACATTAGATCTGACTGAGTTTTTATGTCACGGATGTGTTTAAGCACTGAGGCATTCAGAATCCAAACAAAGCATTGCTCAGGGCATCTAAACCACTTAATGCTACTGTAGGAAATAGTTTTGTTTGTTCTCTGTCTTAGTTACTGCCTGTTCCACTTCAGGAGTTTCATTTATCTTTCAAAAAGTTCTTGTAAATCAGTTTAATGAACTGGAACTTAAAATCAATTATTTCTTAATAATTATTAATCAATTATTTCTTAACAATATCCTAACATCCTTTCGTTTTGGTCTCATACAATATCCCATATATTTAGATTTCTGTCCTAATAAGGCATGTCCCAATCCAAATACCACTCAGTGAGTTTGTAAGGAGGTACACAAGAAGCAAGATACTTACACATCACTGGAGGAAGAACCTCCTTTAATTCAGATTCCAGATGAGCTCAGAAAACCATTCAGTTTTGCCTAGACTGGCATCTACAATAGTTAAAAGAGAGAGGCAGTGGAAGGGAATATTTTAGCAAGGATTGTATTTGAGAAATATATAATTTTTGGGATGGAAAAGGGGCTTTTTTTTTTTGACAAAACAGATGTTTAAATGATAATGCTTTCTCTGATACAAATAAAATGTGAGAATTTTTTTGCCACTGAGGAAATGGACATCTGGGCTTTCACAAGAAAAAGATTGGATCATCTTGTAGTATGAGGAAAACAGAAACACAGAAAAAAAATTACAAATTTAATAAAGCAAAAGGAAGGGACTTTGAAAATTTTTAAACAGTATAGGACTTTTTTAAACTTTATTTATTATTTGTGTTCTGGTTTTAGATCAGCTGCTGTATTCTCTTTCTTTTTTGTTTCTTTTCTTCTTTTCTTCTTTTTTTTAACAGCACAGCTGACCTAGTTCCCTTCACTGTCATTCACATTGTGTGCAGCTAACTTACTCATGCAGAGTAATATTTTGTGAGAGCAGTTTTCATTTCAGAATAAATATCTGAGGTATGAAAGGATAGGGGAGAAATGTATCCCAATCCAGGCATTTTGCCATAGATCAGGTTCCAAATCTCACAGTTTTCAACTGTGACTTTTCTCAGTGGCAGATAAATGTGAGGCCATCTCCATGACTGCTTAAGGGAGCCAACATTGATAAATACATGGAATTCTTCACAGAGTACCTATCTTCAAATAAGGACTTTTTAATGTACTTTAGTTTATGTACATGTATGAGTGTCCTTCTGACATCAGCAATAGAAATAAGGTTTATTTGTATTTATAAATGTTTGTAGGTTGGGTCTTTATTATCCAAGGCACTGGAGAGTTTTTAAGGCTGCTGTTTTAACCCATAGAAAGTAAACATAATAAGAACTCTCCTGAGTGTGGTAAGGCCTCTCTATTCTTCATGATGAACATTTTTCTGAAACTAATGTACCTGCAGCTTCTGAGCCTTGGGAAGACTCAGAGTGCCCAACAACAGGGATCAAATTCAGATGAGACTATCCATTCAAGTAATGCATTCCTGATTTTGATTTTAATAAAATAAATTACAGCTCATAACATTTTATGTTTCTTTAACAATTTTCCTGAATGACAATCATATAAATATTATATTTAGACAAATAAACACATTATTTGTTTATTTGTCTAAACAAATATTATTCCAGGATATTTTTACTCAGTTCTGTCTATTTGCCATTTTGCTCATTGGCCCTGAGGTTTGACTCCTGATAGAGGTTTCAGCAAGTCTTGAAAATACTCAGGCTATTAAAATACATAAAATTATGCTAATATAATTTTTGCACACTGCTTAGCATTTCATTTAAATGGATGTAAACCAGAATTTTATTAAGGAATTATTTCCCCCTTTTTTTTCATTTTCTGTTTGGGTTTTCCTTTTGGAGCAGTGAATTTAAAATGAATAATATATTTCGTGAAATAGACGGGGTAATTTATTTACTTTAAAATGTGGTTATACCTACAGAAGGCTTTTATCCTGAGAATTAAACAAGGAGTGACCTATGATCAAAAATACTCCCCAAAAGTTAAAAAGATGTAAAAATTAAATTGCTTGAGGGCATGATTTTAGAAGTGGAATCTAATAAAAGCATAATAAAGAAATGGCCAAGATAATGAAAGTCTGGCATCTGCTAAGTTTCAGTGAAGGGAGAGAGAGCTTATTTTAATATTCATAAATTGAGCCATGACACAGCCAGAAAAAGGTTCCTTCATCTGCCCACCCTTACTGCTGGACCTCCTGGAAGAATCCAAAAGGAGATGATGCTGGACACCTGTCATGGCTCAGTCCATCTGTCTGGGAGGCTCAGGTCCCTGTTTACAGCTGCTGTGCCCCGTGGCTGGTCCCAAGCAGACCACAATCCCTGTGCTCTGGTTGTGCCCACCCTGGGGAGGTGCCAGGGAGGGAGGCTGCTCCCTGCCCCAGCACCAACTCCTTCTTCCCCCGTGCCAGGAACAGGAGTATCCCCAGCAGGAGCCAGGTGCTCCTGGAGCAATTGCCTTTAATGGCATCCCTGTAGTGTCCTCATGGTGTGACCTGTTTATCCTAAACTCAGGGCTCTCACTAGGGGCCTGTGAAGCTCACCCTGCAGGCTGGCTCTTGCCTTTAGGTGATGGTGGGCATGGAGTGATGCTGATGTGAACACCCAGACAGAAATGTTAGGTATTTACTGGTTGGTATTTGATGAAATCTCTGGCCAGGGGTAGCTGTATAATTCTTCCTTTAATCTCAATATAAAATTTAGCATTTAACCAAAGAGAAAAACTCACCTTCAGTTCTAAAATCAAGTATACTTTTATCAGACACATGGAGCCAAGCACTTAAAATATGAATTCTTATCTTCCAGTGAGGATCCTGAGTATTTTTGTATCAGTTTTCTGTGGGTTGGAATATTTCAAAATTTTACCTCTGCTTTGTAACCCAATGTAGATGGGCTTTGAGTCAGTCATGTCTAATAGATGCACAAACTGAGGTACCAGGTAACTTTTTTGTAAAAGTTATGCAGACTGTGGGTGTTGTACAAGTCATGAGCCTTAGAAATGTCAGGCAAGAGACAGATACTCTGTGTGTAGAGAAGGGAGATTTTTTTCTCAAATATTGCAGCACTTTATTATTATTGATAAAAGTAAATAGTTAAATACTTAAAATAGCATTCTGGAGGCAGTGATAAGTTAGAAAAATAAAGCAGAGAGAGTTTTTGTCCCCTTTTCTTTATAAGCATGACTCCATTTACTTAATTTCATCTCCTGAAAAAGCTTTGCTAACACAAATTGATTGGCTGAGGCAGGGGATGGATTGTTCTCCAACTTCAGAGCAACAGGAATTTCCTGCTTACTTCAGAACTCTGACAAAATATTTTACACAGCATTCTGCCTCCTTTTAGAGTGTCAGGCTGTGACCTGTGGCAACTTAGCTATCCTGTGAACATACCCTTTCACATTCCAGATCTGGATAAGTGTACCGCATGGATTCAGTTTGGGAGGAAAGCTCACAAAGCAGGGAGATTCTTCTTATCTGCTTGTCTTTTCATCCTGAGGTCAGTGTCTGTCCTAGCATCTTCTGGAGAAAGCTGGGTGAGTGGTTTTTAAAAAGGGAGAAGTGGCAGGAAGATTTGACAGCTAAAGAGCTCCTCTCCTGCCAAAAATGAGGCAGAGCTGCAGCATGGCCAGACTTGAGTATCAGAATGTCCTCAGGCCCATCTGAGGACCACATTATACGTTTAGCTGATCCCAGGTACTTTTTTGATGACTAAAAATGCCATTCTGCAGCGGTAAAATTCACAAGAAGCTCTGCAAACAAACCCTAGCACTTCACTGGATATATGAGAGGAGAGGTTTCTATAAGCAATATTTTTGTACCTGTTCATTTATCCACAGTGTCTCAGCCCAAATGAAATCTGCTTTTGATTCCTATGACTTGAGACCTTACACATCTGTACTGCTTTTTCTCTGTCCTATAGCACAGCTTTTTCCCATACACTTCTCCTGATCTGTTTTTTGATTCTAAACTCAATTAGTGGATTTCCTTTTTCTTAAACACTTGTACTGAAGAAACCAATAGAAAATCTATTCACTCCCACATTAAATAGGTTTGAGGATTGATTTGCAACCACAGCTCTGAATTTATTTGCTCTGCATATGTGTTTAGATCTGGACTGGGTTTTTTTTTAAGTTTGATAGTGAGATATCTAACTGTTTTTTGAGTGTTGAACATGAGGAATAGATAGGACAGCATAGGGATAACAGTGACAACCAGTGGTGAAAATGCTCCTGCCCATTCTTGGGGCTTCCTGAGGAGACCTAGCACTAGCAAGCAGAGCACTTCAGCTGGATTGAAAAATGGGACTGATTTTGTGAGTTTAGGGAAAAGTGTTTCTGGGTAGATTTCCACAGTTCTATATTTGAGGCACCAAAATTCCTGACCTGATTTTCAGAAGCACTAGAGCAGCTGAGAGTGAAGCAGAGGTTGCCCAGCATTGCATGGCTGACCATCTGGCCTCCAGGTATCGAGAAATAATCTCGTTAGAAAATAATCTCAAAATCAGAGATCACCTTTGAGAACACTGCCTTTAATCTCCATTTTACAGATTTTTCTAGATGTACTCCAAAGGCTGTTTCCCAACTTATTTATTTGAAATGTAAGAGGAGTACACTTAGATCAGATATTCAGAAGAAATTATTTACCCTCAGGGTGGTGAGGCACAGAAACAGGTTACCCAGAGAAGTCATGGATGCCCCATCCCTGGATGTGCTCGAGACCAAGGTGGATGGGGTTCTGAGCAACCTGATTGAATGGAAGGTGTCCTTGCCCATGGCAAAGGGGGCTGGAAGTGGATGATCTTTAAGGTCTCTTCCAACCCAAGTCGTTCTATGATTCTGTGATTCTGTTTTCTGGCAATGGTGGGTGGAAATACTAGTGCAGACCTTTGAAGACATAAAGCTTGACAGAAATGAAAAGGAGAAAAAAGTTTTCTGTTTGTCTTTTTGTGAAATACCAGTTTTGTTATTGATGTAAATCACACAGAATGTAAACAACATGTTCTTGTTACTGCGGGGGACTGAGTGCCTGAGCAGAAACTGTGAGTGCTATTCACAGTGACTCCCTCTTTTCTAATTGCTGATCTCATGCAAGTACATAAAGGAATTGAAGTTTATTCACTGAAATTAGTGACTTGTGTAGGCAGGTATATATAATGCCTCTGATTTTATGTTTACTGGCAGCGTTGTTTCAGTTGCTGCTTTTTTCCATGGAAGAGTTCAGCTGCCAGGCTGAAGGGTTTCCAGAAGCAGCAGAGGAGGCACACCTGTGAGCAGGACTGCAGAGGCAGCTCCCTGCAGCAGCACTCATCTCTTAATCACTGACAGAGCATCGTGTCTGTGCACATCCTGAAGAAGAGGGCTTCTCCTTTTTCTGAGCAGTCTCATTTGGAATGTCACAGCTTGTTACTGGCAGCCTGATTCACACCCTGAGATTTCCCAAATATCTTGGTGCTTCCCGCTGGCACCTCTGAATGCTTGGTGAAGTACTGAATGTGCAAGGTGATGTGTCAGTGCAGAGGATCAGGTCTAAATGCCAAGGAGATGTTACATTGTTGGGGACTCAGATAAATTATACCATGAACCAGTCTCTAAATTTGGATTTAAAGAGAAATGCTTATTTTTTACTCAGTAATAAGCCTGTGTTATTGTTTGGAAAAAAACCCAACCAGTTGCTGCTCCCATTTTGTTTTAAGCACTGGTAGGTCTGCCAAATGATTGTTATTGTATTAACATATAAGAATTGTCTTTTTTTTTTTTTTTTTTTTTGCTGTTGCTGTTTGAGAGATTCAGTGAAAAAAGAAATAACCCTGGATGAACCAAGGGATATATCTGTACCAAGCTGTTGTAAATTTTACAGTAGAAAACTACCCACATTTCAAAAATATCTAGATGGTTTGGCTTGCTTGGGTTTTTTTCCTTGTTAATTTGCTCTTAGTTAGATCAAAAGTACAAATAAAAAGACCTGACAGGCAAACTGGAGAGGCAGAAGAAGAGGAGCTGCCACCTGCTGTAAGTTTAGATGCTCAATTACATAATCAGTTGTTTGATTCCTTCTGTGATGACTCTGTAATCTCAATTTTGTTACATGAAATACAGCAGCTCCAACCCTTTATGAGCAGACTTGGTCTCCTTAGTGTTATTTTCCCACCCTTTATGCCCTATCCATTACAGAAATCAGGTATTTGAACAGAACAATAATGGGTAATACTCTCTAAACTTCAGTGGGGTTTTTTTTCAGTAGCTGTCTGAATTCTTTGCAAAAGAAGTGGCATTAATAAATACCGTGATATAAGTGGTAGGTTAAAACTCACAGCTTAAAAAAAAAAAGGCAAAGGAAAAAAAAGAAAAGAAAACTGGGCAGCACAGTAGACAATAGTTTATAGTTTGGGAAATCTTTCAAATCTTTCAAAGCTCCTTTCCGTGTCCACTCTTCCCTTTGCTCTTCCCCAAGTCATTGTTTTTATGCATTTTAAATTGTGTCTGTGTTCCACTCTGACCCTGGCCCCTGCAGATGATGGGCACAGACAGTGTGTTGCTCATTTGTGAGTTATCCCAGCGCTGCAGGCTGGCCCCTTGCATGGGCTGTGCCAGGGCTGCAGAGGGCAGGGCTGGAGATGTGGCAGCACAGGGCAGTCCCTGGGGCCCCTGCGAGTCAGCACCAGTGAGATCAGCCCTGACAGGCACTGAGTCACACCAACTGCTCCAGTCCCAGCCCAAAGGTCACATTTGCTTGCCTCTTCCGTGGAGCTCATGTATCTAAAAAATCATGTTTTATAAGGAATTACGAGAAGCAAGGCGAAAATAATCTGTTGATTATACAAAGGAACAGTACTGGGAGTTTTCAGGGAAAAGAAACACATCCATATCTAATTCTTTAATACAAGCATGAGAACTAAATTCAGTTGTGATGAGTAAAGTATTGAAAAATAGGTTCTTATACACAGACTCACATGGAACTCCTTGTAAATATCTGGACCGATGTAAATAGTAGAAGCTAAGACTAATGTAAAAATTGAAGTTTAAGCCTAAACACAACCTTCATCTGCATTTTTGCTTTTTTTAGAACTTGGTGAGATAATCCAATGGGAATAACAGCAGAACATACATGTAATTTTGATAGATTTTATGAACACCTGTCATACAATGCCTTTAGGATAGGGGGAGAAATTGGAAATCCAGATAAAGCTGAGGATAAGCAAATTGCATATTTATAGCTCTAAACATGAAAGTATAAGCAGGCAGTCAAACCTAAGGTCAAAGTAAACAGTTACATTCCTCAGCATAAATAGGTATGGAAACAGGTATGCAATCACTATGGCAGTCTCAGGACAAGGAGTTCCTCTGGCCTGCAGCAATATTTTAATATGCTGATGGTTTGATTGTTGGGCTAGAAAGATTCAAAAGGTTCTTGAAAGCCTTGAAGGGAATGGATGAGAAAAATGAAATGTAGATCAACAAATATTAAAAGACCAAAAAAAAAAAAATCCCACAGTCTTGTAAGCAAGGAGGCAGCTGAGATCAGGGTGACTACAGAGGCATCAATCACCAGGCATCAGCTGGGGCTCACCAACTCAGTGGCTGAAGTTCAGCCTCTTTCCAGCTCTTTCGAACGATTTTTTGAAGCACGTAACTTGTGTGCAGCATGGCTTGATGCACCTTTCTTGTGACAGGAACATATGAAAACTGTGCTCAGCTTTGGTGAACCAGTAAAAAAGTGTGCTTCCAAGATACTTGGAAATCAAAATACCTGATATTTTCACCTTCACACTTTTTGCTTTAGAAATAAGAGGGCTGTTTCTAAGATCTTAAAACTTTTGTTTGCATTTGTAGTTTGCATTTAGCAGTTTGTCCATACTTCTTACAGATGATGTAGCAAGAACCATGTTAATATGGGTGTTAACCCTGTTAATACCCATTGTGTCCCTTTTACCAGTTAAGGGCGGGTTGCAGGTCACCTTAAGGTTTTAAATTGGCTAGAGTTTTGACTCTGGTCCTCCAACTGTTTTTATATACAGTTCAATAGTAATTTATGCTTTCTAGCTCAGTTTATCCTTGCAATTACCCACTCAAGTCTATAGATAATGCCTTTTTACCACCATGTTGACAAAGAGAAAGATCCTCCATTTTTCAGGAACATAGTTGATGTACATTAAATTCCAAGCAGCCATAAAAGCAACCATAATCTCAAGTAAAACCTCGTTGCTTTCTTGGAAATATATTCAAAACATCTGAGCCTCTGAAGAAGTCTACCTTCCTAGGAGTAGATTAAAAGGGTTAAAAGTTGGATATTTTCATCTCATTATTCACCAGGATAGTTCATTAATAGATTGAAGCTGCTCTATAATAAATGTGTTACGTCCATGCAACACTAAGTGCTGACTTTCTCAGGATGGCTATTGGAATGTCCTATAATAGACAGTGAGTTACATAGTGGCTTGATACAACTGATTTTTTAGAAATTACCAGATTTCTAGCACCTTGAGTAAGTAGTGGTGTTGATTATAACACAGTTGCCAACAGCTCTGGACAAAAATATTGCTTTGTTTCTTGTTATGAAAACTACTTGATATAACTACTTCAATTTTTTTTTTGTTTGTTTCTGCAATGCATACTGTAGCACTGAGGCAAATAAAAAACAGAACCCTTTGCTACTACTCTGATTTTTGTACCTTTACAGGTTTTTCCAGGCATTTGTATTCATCTTGTACATAATCAGCTCTTAAAAGTTTGCTGCTGAAAGAGGAATTTTATCTGAATATCAGGATGTAGATATAACCACCTTGGAGTTACCCATGCATAACAAAAACAAGCATCAATGCTGAGTGTGTTAGGAGTTGCATGTAATCATTTCCTTTCTAATGAGATACATTAAATTTCTGAGGTTTTAGCATATAAATATATACCCAAAACTGTCTGACTTGTTTCTTTTCACATTTTCCAACTGGTTAATGGTATGATGCCATTCCACAAAAATACTTTTTAGTGGCTGACATTTTATATCCCATTAATTTTTTAGTTAAAACAGGAGACATAATGGAATTTCTTTTGTACTGATTCATGATACAGTTTTTGAATGTTTGGGTGTGAGCCTCTGTACTTCAAGTTTCTTCTGATAATGGATACTCGAAGTAACAATTATGTAGATGTACATAATTGTTTGTAGATGTGTGAAAATTAAACAATAATATAAATACTTTTAGATCTCTAGATGAACTGAAATATTTTAAGTGAACACTGCTTTTTGCATTTTATGTATACATAAATATGTATATTAATATTTCCTATACTAAAAAGACTTTTAGGATTTTTGTTTATATTTATTAATTTCAGGACAGGCAAGTTTGCTCTTGTGTTATATATTCTGGATGGATATTTCATGGCAGGCAGCAGTTTGTTGGGTGTCCCATCCTATGGGCACTGACTTTTTATTTTTAAGCGGAACAGTGCTGTAGGCATCTATCTCTGTGAAAGAATGAAAATGCATAAATCGGGAAACAGTACAGAATATTTAAGAGCTTGTCAGCCTGTCAGGTTTTGGCTGTCTTTCTGGTTTGATGTCCATCATTTTCTATCCTCTCATTGGAAAAGAAGAGAATGAAAAATAACAGAGAATGGATTTACAGCCCTTTGTCTTCATATGCGAAAGCTGCTTTGGAAGGAAATGGGGAAAGCCTGTTGAATATTTGGTTGCGCTTTCAAAGATGAAGAACAAGGACGGGTAAAAAGATGCACAGTGAAAGAAGGAAGAAATTAGTGGCTTCTCCTAAAACACATATTTGCTGTATAACAAGAGTTAAGTAACAAACAGTTAAAGTTTGTTGTTAAAGTTGTCTTTGTTTCCTGTGCTTCCCAGTGTTTAGTGATCAACTGCCGCTCATACTGAGTTGTGAAACTAAGAGAAGACTTAGCTACTGCATTTTCTCAGAGATGGGATGACATTCATTACACAATAGTTTTGGCTTACAAAAGTCTCCTCAGACTCAGGTTCCTCTGAATTTACCTTTCATGTTCTTCTTATGAACACTGAGTGTAAAACAGCAAAAGGATGATAAAGAGACATTAGCAAGAATGCCATATAATAAGCATATAATTATAATTTCATAAAACCTTCCCTCCTGGCTTTTATTTATTCCAGCCCATCTTTTATAATAGTTGATTTTTAGACAGTGTAATTCATACACTGACAGGTCATAAAGAAAGTCTGCAAGCAGAAAAACAGGCTCACAACTGTACAGAAAAAAGAAATAGAAAAGAGTACACTAAAGTAGGCCACTTCATATAGCTTGAGTGTTCTTGCAACTTTTTCTAGCTTCTCAGCTTGTAAATTACACCCATTTTGAACTTTCATAAGTTCACACATCTTTTGGAAGGAACATGTAGAACTGAAAGAGCCTAAATTATACCTTGAAAAATACCTCTAAATTTGCACCTATTTATGTTTACTTTTGCATTTGTACATAGTTATGAACATATATACTATCATACTGAGAGAGGTCTACAGAAACACTGTATATATGAAAATATACCATCCCATCTGATGTTTCACAATTATGGCAAAAACTCTAATAATTTTTTATCCAATATTTCAGTGTATTAGAGAGGAGCAGAAATTTCCTTGTGGTAAATAACTAGAAAAAAAACATCCTCCATTGGTTTTTTTGTCCATTTCAATAGCTATTTTTGAGTTTTTCTTTATACCTTGTTTTATGTGAGACATTTACATTGCAGAAGATTGTCTACAGTACTGACTGCAAGTGTCTGGATAAACTTGTGTCAAAAAATTCCACTGTCACTTGGAAAGGTTGGGTCTATGACTGAGTGTCTCTGTATTCCTCCTGCATTATTCATCTAGGGACAGGATGGTGAATTGATAGGCAACTGGAGGAGAATTTCTTCCCAAGCCCATCATGGTTTGTTTCAACAGCTGTGTTGTTAAATCCTCCTTTCAGTCTCTTAATTTAGTGCCATCCCATTTTTCCCTTGGCATTGACCTTTTCTAGATGAGAGCCTGGTGCTGTCAGCAAGCTGATGAATTATAGCTGTTCTGAGTTGAAGTGACCATCAGATATAGGCTGGTTTACTCATCTTCTTCTCCAAAACCCCCCTGACAGTACTGGAAGGAAATATTTCTTACAATACAAGCAATTTCTCTTAGTCATGCCTTGGGGCATCTGCCTTTCTTATTGATATTGGGTTACTTTAATCACAGATGCTGTACAGGAGATAAAAGATGTCTCTCTGTGTTGATACAGCAAGGAGTTATTGTTGGTGTTTAAGATGAAGCCTTAAAGCAACTTTTACTGCATATTTGAATCTTAAGGGAAGGTAGATGCTGAGGATTAGGTGGGGAGGAGATTATGCTCCGGGAGAACAAATATCTCATTTCAGTGATACAAGGATTCTGGCTGAGTTTCCTTTAAAGCCAAAGATGTACCCAAGCAAAAAATTACACATTTCTGTGAAAGTTTAGAGTTGAAATGAAACAGAAAATAACTTCTCTCTCCTTCATGTGTCTGTGGGGATACTTGACCATAGGCTATAAGATGTGATGGCTCTTGGTGGGCTGCAGACCATTCCCAGACCAAACCCATAGGTACAAATTTGGCTTCTCAATAATATTTCTAAAATAAATTTTGCTTCTTTTATTCAGGGGAAGCTGCACTTTTTTAGTGGTTCTACTCTTGAGCATTTAGTGGAGCATTCTAGTTTTGAAATGAGTGCCATGAAGACAGTTTGTAAAATTAGTAACCTTTTCCAGACTGCTGCCTCAAACTTTCTCTTGTGTTTAAACAACCTCTACTCACTCATTCCCAGTGTGTTGGTTATGTTTCTGGTCTTCATGATGGGCTGCATTTCACAAACATGAAGTCATTTTTTGAGTCAAATTGTCCAACTTTAAATAGCATTTATCAGAAATGCTCATATCAAGGAAATTTGTTCTATCTCAGCTGTGTCCCGCTGAGTTAAAGGCTATGAATTGTAGATAGTGGACAAAAGAAGATTAATACCAAAACACTGCTTGTAACATAATAGTAGCTTTTATGTAAGAAGGAGAGAAAAATATATGACTTCTCCTGTCCAGCATATATAAGTAGTAATTTGGCATTATTCATGCAGTTATTTGTAGCCTGCTCTGCTATAATTTAAAATATTCTTTTATCTGACATCATTGTTTCATCTTTCAAATGGTAAATTTATGAAAGAGCATGTGCTCTGCCTTCCATAAAAAATGTTATTGCCTTTAATAAACTCTAGATTAATATGGTCATAGCTTCTAGTTGTAAGCAAGGTAACCTATCTGTTGTGAAGTAGGGAAATTTTTGTAAACCAAGATGGTATATTCTGGTTTTGCCGTATCACTGTCTACCTGAAAGGAGGCTGTAGGTAGGTGAGGGTCATCCTCTTCTCCCAGGCAAACAGACACAAAACAATAGGAAATGGCCTTAAACTGCAGAGGGAAGGTTGGACATCAGAAGGAATTTCTTCACTGAGAGGGTGGTTATGCATTGGAGCAGGCTCCCAGAGAAGAGGTGGAGTCACCCTCCCTGGAGGTGTTCAAGAAATGACTGGATGTGGCACTTAGTGCTGTGGTTTGGCTGACATGGTGGTGTTCAGTCAAAGGTTGAACTTGATGATCATGGAGGCCTTTCCTAACTCTAATGATTCCATGATTCCAATCTGCACATAAAATTAAGCCAGACTTTGATCAGTGTTAAGTGTTGGACTAGATGATCTCAAAAGGTCCCTTGCAACCCTAGCTCTTTTGTGATTCTGTGATCCTCTTAAACACACAGATATCTGTTCAAACTATTTTTTGTTAGCTTATCTTTATGTATATTATGTGAATTTTATTCATGACCTTATTTGAGGTGCTTATGAATGTACATGAATAAAAGAATTGCTACATGATCAATATTACCATTCATATCCCTGCTAATTAAAATCCTAGTTAAGTAAGTGCTAATATTTGCAATAATCTTAATTTACATTGACTTTTGCCTTAATTTAGTCAAAAGTGTTTTATTTCTGTATAAGCAGTTATAGCCACATTTTCAAGTCTTTAAAAAGAACTTGGAAGTGAGATACAGAAATCATAGCTAAAATTTTCTTATAAGCACTGACATTTTAATGTACTCTCAGTGATTCTTTAACCAGTAAGAATCATCCCTGATTTTTACCTCCATGATAGCAAATACTTTTTTATAGCTTTCTTTTGTTTTTTAAAGACCACATTTAGTAATCTACAGAAATAGAAATAACATTATCTTAGAAAGAGACAATAATGGCATTTTGTGGATGTCGTAATTTATTGAGGAAATTTTCTGTCAGAAAATGGTGGAAAGTGTTTGAAAGGGACTATAAGTGTTTGCTGCTTTCATAGGATATCTATAAGATTGTCAGGTTCAGCTATTACTCTCTTTAATTTTGGAGTTAGTAATTGACTGCAAAGCTTGCAGTGGCAGCTAAAGTCTTGTGTTCCTTGGTATCGTACTTGGACAGTTTGCACATATAGAAAATTCTGACAACTTTGCTTGTTCTTGTTCTGATGTTTAAAAATTATGCTTGTATTAGGGTTTTTTTAGGCCCAGATACATTAAATGTCTTCTCAACCTGCAGGAAATAGAATATAAATTTCTCCTTAAGTCATGAGGTGAGGTATGTAACCATGTGTTGGTGTGCTGTCTGTCATTCGAAGAGGAGCTCATGCACAAGATGATTTCAAACTGTAGACTCTTAAAACATGTAAGCTTTGAGAAAATTTGGTGTTATGGACAGGAAATATTAAGTGGGTTTTTTTGCTTGTTTTTTGTTTTCCTATACAAGCGCTTGTCAATTAGGTTTACTGTAAGAAGGTAGTCTCAGTCACCTAATTCAATGTGCAGCAGGTCATTGGAATATCAATTTAAGTGTATTCCAAGTGTAATGTGCAGGAGAAGCCTCCTGTTCTCACAGGTTTTTCTGCACAAATATGTCTGTGACAAGGCCTTTTGCTGTTCCACCCCACTGCAGCTGTTTTCTGGAATCTCATCCTTTCACACTTTGATCACTGCAGCATCCTCTCCTCCTGCACTGAGGAACACAGTGCTACCCCCACAGTCTCCGTTCAGAACTCTGCCACAAAGTTCATTTCCCACCTTGATTTTTTTATTACTGAGCGCATTCTCCTCATTAAGCCAACTGCTTCTTTTCAACCTTAATGCAAGTATTCATGAGTCATTCCCAACCTTTCTATCCACTATTAAAAAGTCATTTCCTTTTTTTTTATTCCTGTGTTGCTGTCCTCTAACTCTCAAAACACTTTTGTGCTGACTCTGTGCTGCTTTTCTCTCTCTGCAGAAATTTCCTATAAGCCTCCACAAAGCTCATGTTGCCCTTTCTCTAGTCTGTTCTTAAGAATTCTTTGTCATCATTTCTACAAAATAAAAAAATTGATAACCACCTCCTACTGTGTTGATACCATTGACCGGATGTGTTGGTTTTTTTGGATTGTGAGGTTTTTGCACCAGGCAGATTCCACGTGGACTGTACTTCAAAAGCTCTGAGGTCCTGTTCCATAATCTGTACTTTTAGGTGCAAGTGATGAATAGTATCAAGGTTTTTTACAGTGCTTGATTAGCCTGGCTGTTCCTTTCCTGGCAATCTCTTTGAGTTTATATTGCAATTGTGTTTTCTGCATGGCACCAAGGAGAAACTGCAGCTAGTCCTGCCTACAGCTGTGCTTTTGCAGCCTGGTTGACTAACAAGTCCCGTTGTGCCCATCTCCGCTGAGTCCGCTGCCTCCTTGTTTGCTGCTGCCCACAATTCAAGAGGATATCTGCTAGCTTTATCACTTCTGTGAGCTGTAACCAATGCCCCCTTCATATATTTCAGAATAAAACACAAAACAAAAGAGGCTTAAAGGTTCAGCACTAGAAGGTAGGAAACTTTTGTGGGAGCCCTTATTGTTGGTACAGCTGACCATTGCAGAGCTGGGTCATTACACTGTCCCTCGTGGTGTGCAATGAAAGGTTACTTTTTGTTCAGCCCTGACAGTTCATTATTGATTTACTGAACAGAAATATAATTTAAAACGGCAGGTGTCCATTTAATTTATAAACAATGTCTGGAAGCTACGTGGCTAGTTGTGTTGTCATGCTAGTTTTGCTTTGTAACTTTGTGGTTCACAGCATATTTCTTCTTTCTGAGAACTGGTATAGGAAAATGCTGTGCTTTGTGGGGTTTATTTTGAGTGAAAAGTCATGACTAAGAATGGATATGTGTAACTTCTCTAAAGCTAACTAAGCTGAACAAACTAAATTGTGAAATCACAGCAATGGCAAGTAACACTAATAATCCCTTCAAATATTTTAAATTACTCAATAGCTTGTGGGACAACTAACTTTGCTGTACTTTGATTTTGAATGATAGCCCCTTGCTACAGGGCCATATTATTGATTGGCATTGAGGCTCAGCATCATCATGTCAGACCTCAGCTTTTGATTGACAGGAAGACATTACTTGGTAGGAAATTCATCTCAGTTGTCATCTGAATTACTTTCCAACAACCCCTTATATCTTTGTGTTGACACCACAAGTAACTTGAGCTCTTTTGTTCCGAAACTCACAGATTTGAGAAGCAGATAATGGCTCTTTTTATTTAATTTCTTTTGTGTTTTGTTCTTATATGAAAGTAGATTCTGATACCACCACATGATTCCATGAGGTAAAATCCCATCATTTTGAATAGTGTAATGCTAAGATTTGGCAATGCTGGTGGGGGCCCCAAAACTAAGAACTCTGCAATGACAGAACTTTTGATTCCACAAGTTTGAGCTCACAATCTTTAATTAGCAATTAATGCTACTGCAACTAGAGTTAAAATATCTCCAAATAGGACTCAAATCAAGCAAAAATTTTATGAGAATCTAGAAAAATATCCAAGTGAAAATTCTTCTCAGCAAAGTGCAATTTAACACGTCCTTCACTTCTCTGGGACCCAGGAAGCTGTATCAGATTTCACTTCACAGCCAAAACCCATTCCTGGGGTTTTGAAAATTGGCAGCTGGTATACACTTTATTTCTCAAATGTTGCTTTGACAGGATATAACCACTTTTTATATAAAACTACAGGTTAAATCTGGGCTCTGACCTTGAAAGAGAAATCCTGAGCACAAATTCTTGTTTGCAAGTCGTATCTGGTTTTGCAATTTATTCTTTCACTTCCTAATACAAAATGTCCTGGGATCAAAACCCAAAAAGTCATTCTTGCAGGGAAGATCTAAATAATTCACATCAGCCAGATGCAGATTTGGATTGCTTCAGGTTGGATACAGATAGGGAGGTAGCCTAGGGGAGTGTCCTCACCACTCAGTTTCCCTCATAAAACACCCTGTACTGCCTCTACTCCAACAATAGGGTTGCCCATGGATTATTTTTTTAAAGTCAATGCTGTTAACACATTAGTAATTTTCTGGGAGTTCTCACTAGGTTAAGTCTAAGATATGCAGACCTAGATTTGACCTAGGTACATGCAAAACCAATGCCTTAGATGTTACAGCTACTTTACTGTGGAAAATACAGCAGCAATTTTCAGCCAGCTGAGACGGTGTCTGAGGCAAGACTTTAGGCATCACTCTTAACTTAGAAATATTCAATTTCACCTAAGCCCCAGGGAAGGGGCCATTTCAGAAGTCTTTCCTTAGAGGAACTGGTGTCTGAAGTTTACTATAGTAATTGTCGGTGCCTAATTTTCATTAATGAATACTGCCCACACTGCTGGAACTATTCGTCTGTTTTAAAGTAACATATATTTAAGGGGCTTTTTGACTGAGAGTTTAACCCAGGCAGAATAGCCTCCAAATGTACTGGATGAATGCAAACCCTGTCCAAAGCTGTTGTCCTACCCAAGGATCTGGAGTAGGATAGCTGCAGTAGTTTTAGGCAGAATACAGTATTTAGGTTTGTGGGTTTGACTCTTCCTTGTACCAAAAAAAAAAAAAAAAATCAGAGTATTATGATTTTTTTATAACTACATAGTAGTAATGATGCCAGTTTATCCAGTCTATTAGTCTACAACTAGGAGTAGCTAAGTAATTGCATTGCCATAATTTATATTTTTGGGTTTTTTACTTGGTAAAGTAAATCCCTACCACTTCATATACTGTGCACTGTCAGAAACACTACTGCAATGCCAAAGAAATGAGAAAGAGACTGGTTTGATTCAAGGAAGGGATATGAATTGAAGGAACCTTGTTGAAGTATCATAATGGATATTGTTAGGGAAAACATAGAAATAGTATTTAGAGGCAGCCAAGCAGCTCTAGTAGGGAGGAACATAGAATGACAAACAGCTTTTGTTTATAGCACAAAAAATGTGAGTATTGGCTAAGAAGTAGTGTTTATGGTAATTGAGCTTTACAAGGAAGTAAAACTTCATGGGGAACACAGGGGGTAGCATTTTCAGTGAAGTAGGCAATAAGGAGAGCTGTGTAGGCATTTCCTGATTAGCATCTGCTGTTTCAACAGCCAAGGAACATGACTTGCATGTAAACGCTTGTGCTAGGTTTAACAGGCATTCCCTCTAGCATGCCTCCCTGCCTTCTGGTTTTATTTTGAGTCTCCTTGAGCCCTACTGTGACTTGAAATCAGTGGAGGAGAAAGGAGAGTAACACAAACAACAGATGTCTTAAAGTTTTGAACAGAGAGAGAAAAAGCCCCATGGCAAAGGAGACTGTGCAGTTAAGGTGTTTTCCTGTCATTAGTATTCAGTGCCTCTAGTACAGATTCCATTTGCATTTTTGCATGTGTGTATATACATATCACTCTATATGCAGTTGGCATGCAGTTGTACACATGGAGGGTAAAGATGTGATAGTGCCAAAGGATGCCCATTGCACAATTCAGAATTTTTTTGCATCCTGTAAGAGTCTGACCTGTAGACACTAAGTGTACTGGCTGACACAGCCAAAGCAACATATTTTAGGGCAGGGTCACAAATTAATTCCAAGCTGATCCCTGCTTTTAGTTTCTTGCTGCATAAAATACATTTTTTTTTTTTTAATCTGAAGCTCAAAGATTGGGACTGCTAATAGTATGCCTGGTTTTCATCAAGACAGCTTTGCCTACAGGTGGTAACTTAAGACATGGCAGTACAAATACCATGTACCCCACCACATTAGGAGAGCTAGACTGTGCACCAAGTGACATTCAGTGCATGTTCAAAAAAGTCTTTAATCTGTGCTTTTTGGTATGGGGAACTGTGTCTTTAAGGACTTTAATTTCCAGAAAGTAAATCTGTGGCAGAAACAGCTGTGAAATTCTTACAATATATAGGCAGCTGGGGATGGCATAGAGACCCTGAAAATACATTGCCTGCTGGGTGTTAACTCAGTACTGCATGGGGCCAGGAACAAAAAGAAATGGGAAAAAAATACTGTGAATGGAGAAGTAAAAGATGTGAAGTTTCCAGATTTTTTTTTTTGCGTTTTGAGAAAGATAACTAAAAGAAATATAAAGAGTATTCAGAGCTGAGAACTTTGAGCTCTGAAATCCTTGCAAGCTACTTCCCCCTTTCCCACATCTACCTCCTCCTTTTATGTCTTATTTCTTCTACAGGCTTCAGCAGATGGGTGCACAGACAGAAAATCACATTCACATGGAATCCTATTTTCCTGTGATATTTTAAATGTATATTTATTTATTATTAACTTGCTGGGTTTTTTCAAAGAATTTTGGTAATCTCTATCTCAATGGATATTCATACTGTTTATTTTGTTAGTTACTTATGTTATTATATATATATATATATATATTTATTTATTTATTTATTATTTGGCTACTAGACTACAGACGTTTATGCTTAGATTAACCTATAAAGAGTTTAGGATAACTGTTGTTACTGAATGTGACTTCTGAAAAAAAAATACCAGTTTTGGAAAGTTTACTGAGGATGCCAGTAGGAATTACTATTCTTTGTCCATAAATTTGTATGTCAGAATAGTATTTCCCTGTAGCAATATTTTCCTGGACTACAGGGAATGCTGAATGTTGGTAGCAGTACCTTAAGTATCAAATATTAATTGCTGTAAACAAGAGGGAGCCTGCTGCATTCAGTTAGAACAACTGTTATCTCATTAATACTATTTTTGCATAGACTTTTTTAATCTTTATAAGTCCGTCCTATCAGACAAAGAAGCATAATAACAATAATTATGCCTGTGTTTTAAATAGTGCTTTTATGCCTGTGTGGCTTTCTTTGTACTTTAAAAATATACTATTTCTGTAGCACAGATGGGTAAACTGAGGCATGCATGGGAAGTGAAATAAGTTCACTGGAGATCTTCCAGACAAAGACAGAATTCCTGACCTTAAAGCAGAACCTTATCTTAAATAATATGTAAAACTTATCACAAGGTATTTGTAAGTTAACAAAACAAATCCTGCACTTTAGAGATACCATTTAACATTTGTTTATCTTCCCACAGGAACTTTTTACACCAGAGTGCAAATTCAAGGAGTCTGTTTTTGAAAATTATTATGTAATCTACTCATCCATGCTCTACAGACAACAGGAGTCCGGAAGGGCCTGGTTCTTGGGGCTGAACAAAGAAGGGCAGGTCATGAAAGGGAACAGAGTGAAGAAAACAAAACCAGCAGCTCATTTTCTACCCAAGCCATTGGAAGGTGAGGCTCAGTCCATCTCTGGCAGACTCTCCTATGCATCTCACAAGAAGAGGGAGTGGTTTCCAAATTGCCCTTACTCCATATGCATGCCTCACACAGGGACCAATCCCAATGCCACTCCCAAGTTTCATGGAGCAGTTTTGTGCTTCCATGTACTGATGCTACAAAGGGCATATGTAAAAACATTTTTCCAGGGACTAAGTGGTCATTCTACAAGAAAATAAATATTTTGTGGAATAGCACTGTGCTGCATTTAAAATATTCCATTGTTAGGGACAAAAATTGTTGTGAATCTTGCAGTGAGAAAACAGTCCTTTCATTAGGCTGAATGAGATAATGAATATTGAGGATTGGGAGTTATATAGGAAATGGATGAAATGTCAGCATTTTAAAGTAAAAGCTTTCTAATACAAAACACAAAAGTCTCTCTATAAAATAAATCATGATATATTACTATGCCAAGTGGTGTAATGTAAATTGGCCTTTAAACCAAGATAGGAGCAAATAACAATCAATGTAACCTTACCCACCCAAATGATGTCATATTCTCTGAAAAATCCATTCATATCTTGAAACTTTTGTGTTATCATATGTATTTATATATAAATTCATATGTATGTATTTATATGCTGCCTTTTGCTTCTTGTCCTGATGGCACTACTTATTGTTCTAAGTCCTGCACAAAGCCTCTGAAAATAGTCATAGTCATTATGAAAATTATCTCATTTCTTACCATCTGAAAACACATACTTGAGTAATGCTTTGGTTAGCAGTCCAATTTCTTTTGATATTTAACTTAAAATTTTTGATTGAAGGATCAGTTTGTCAAGTACTTTAGTTTCATCATAAGGAAAGAATCAGAATAAACTTATGTGTATTTGAAGTGAGGTTGATGGCTTTGTGCTTTCCCTGTCTTGTAAAAGTTTACAGTTGTTTCATAAGCTCTCAACAATACTAATAATTTATATCTTGATCTTTTTATATTAAGACTTATAGGGAGGGAATGACAGTGCATTTTTTAAAGCAATGCAAATTTGTACGTACTAGGAAACAAGTTATTTTTTAAAAATAATGTTTGGATGATCAGACTTCATCAAAATAGCTTAGACAATGCTTAGAAATAACTTGATTTACATTGCCTATGAGAATCATCAAATATGACAGCTCTGCTATATAATTCCTTACTTTATAGTTCCATTTCATGTTGTTCAATGTGATAATTTTGTAGGTCACAGTGTTATTTCACCAAGCTCTTTTAATTAATCAGCTAAGTGCCCTAAACACATTTATGGGCCACTGTGAAGGTATAGATCATAACCAGCCTTATGTACTCTAGAGAAGACATTTAATTTCCATCTTTAAGAAGCTATAAAAGGATTTAGATTATGTCACTGGAAATGTTAGAACAAGTATTTGATTAGTTAATGATGCTATGGGGCCCTTTACATTTATTATGAAACTTCACACCATCGAAGATCAAGGTCAGTACTTTGATGTTCCAGCCTCCTACTGTAATTAGCCAAGGGATGAAGGAATTTTGCTCTCTGTGGTAGCACACACCCAGTCTGGAAATCAGTGTGATGATTAATTCCTTTGACTGCTGTGACACCTCTTTTAACATTGCTCTGATATAAATAAATGCAACTGGAGTTAGGTATAAGTGGAAATATTACCTGATGGAGTGACATGGAAAATGAAATTGAATTATCCAAGAGCATTAATCATTAAGGCAGCTTAATGCTTGAACTGTGTAATTGAATACATGTATTTCCCTCAAAGGATTTGAAGGGGTGAGATAGGGACTGAAGCCAAGGGAAAAACTTCTAATTCCTCTAAGAATTCAGTTAATAGTTTAATTTGGAGTTTTCTGCACTTCTACATTCAGTGGAGATCAGTGGCTACTGCATGTTTTTGGAAATGAGGTAGGAAAATCCCCAAGCAACTTTTGTACTCTCCACATATCCCGGACATTTCTTCAGGGCACACCTGAAGAAAAGACCATGGCCAAATTCCTCAGATTTAGAAGACTGATGTACGTGTAACTTTGTAGAACTGGACCCGAGCCTAGTCTTGCAATCTATGACTAAGAAAGAACACTTAAGTCTAAACAACTGTATTGTATGATTCCATTTTTTAATCACAATCTGTCTTAACACATTTTGCTTGTAAAAGCTTGCATGTTTATTTAATGTTTATTTAAGGGTTGTATATACATACACATGGGTATTCACTTGTAGAATTTTGTGTGCCTTATGCAAAGAAAGAACACTAGTTTTTAATTTCCAATAAGATACAGTGTCCATTAAACAAGGAAGAATGCAGTTTCCTACTGATTTTTTAAGTCAGATGCAGAAGAAGTGTGAGAATTTTGGAGGGTCAAGCAATTCTATCAGGGGTGCAAAAGCAGCATCTGTCAAAATAAAGTTTCCCTGGTATGCAAGCGGAACATAGAAAATGAATCCTATTTGAGATGAACTCTCATATGCAATGCATTGTTTAAAATGCTTCTCCCTTTCTCTTCCTTCCCCTCAGTTGCCATGTACCGAGAACCATCTTTGCATGATATTGGAGAAACAGTGCCAAAGGCTGGGGTAACTCCAAGTAAAAGCACAAGTGCATCTGCAATAATGAATGGAGGCAAACCAGTGAACAAGAGCAAGACGACATAGCCAGATCCTCACAGGTGTTGTGACTTTACTGAGTCCCAAGTACAGTTGAGTGATTTATCCTTGCCAGACTTCCCCTCGGCAGTGTCTGTGGATCAGCTTGTGGCAGGTCACCAGCTTGCCCGTTCCTGTTTCTGAACTGAGTTGTTGCAAGTGGATAAATCTCAACATGTAGCTCCACCACAACGAGAAGACACCTGGATGAACCAGCTAAACTCAGACCATGGAATGCCCTACCAGATATTGGAATGCCTTTTTAATATCTTTTCTGTGACTGTGACACTTCATGTGAATGACATACTTCACAAGTACACTTGATACCTTGCCTGCTGACAATTGCCCATAATCCCTTTTTGAGTCCAGTTTCAGCAAAATCCATGTGTTTAAGTTCTATTTTGTAGCACACAAATAATCAAGTAATTTCTAGTTAGATGCTGTAAACCTGTGCTATTATGGATTTCTCTTCTTCCCTTTTTTATAAGGCTGCTCGCTCCACTGTTTGTGACCTTTTGCAGGGATTGTGTTTCTCTATAACTTAAATGTTGCCGGTGGCTTAGTTTTGAAAGCAATCAGGGAATCAGGAAGCCTTCAAAAATCTATTATGAAAAATTATATCTATAAAGAATAGGATCATTGTCTCTGGCTTAAAATATTGATTAAATGTGAATACTCTTTAGTAACAGATACTGTGCTTCTGAGGTTGGCATTAAAGTGGAGGGAAGAGTGTCAAACACAACCAATGGGGAGTTTTCTGAAATGTGTGTTTGGCATCCCTATAGTTTCTTTTTGTGTGTGTGTTTTATACATATCACAGGCTTACTGGTAATGGTAACATTTGCCTTGCCCAGCGAGCAAGACCCACTCATTTTTGGAAAAGTGGGTCCAAAGAATTTTGTAGGCCTTGTAGGCCTGAATTAAGGCTCATTTTTCATCTACTAAATCATTGTTTGAAAAACAACCACCACAAATAAAAGAAAAAGAAGTAAGACTAATCAGAATTGCGCTACCTAAATCCATTTTAAATATAATCCTTTCCTGTTTTTAAGGAACTGAACTTAATGCCATTGTTATTTTTGGCTGAATCCCACACCTACTTAGCAAAGCATGGGCAAGGATGTTGTTGTGTTCTTTTTTGCAGCACCAATGCAAAGGGTAGTTACAAATTATAGTTTAATATTTCTGGTGTTTTAAAAAAAGACGTTTTAAAACTGGACATATTACAAAACTTTATTTTTATTTTTAGCTAAGCATGCAAAGTCCAGTCCTATGTATTTCACCGATATCCCAGTATGTACCTCCACCCAGCTTCCTAGGATAACATGCCCACCAAATTGCTAGATTGAAGGTGCCTTGCCTTGATCTCTATATACTGTACTTTCTCTTACATGAACCTAGAAGAAATCAAAAACATCATAAAATTAAAGCCTTGGATCATATTACCAGGAACAACAACCCTTTGAGTTTGTCACTTGTGAACAATTAAGCCAGTGTTGCGGGGGATGAAGGAGGGCAGGGGAAAGATTTAGAGAATGCCACAGAGATGCCACTGAAGTTTTTGCACACTTAGTCACAGGCTTTCAGAAGTTGAAAAATATAGGCACTCTCTGTATGCTTAAGAAGGAATTTGTTTCTTAGAAATGGCAGCAAAGATTAAAGTGTATCTCAGTCTGGAAAACTGTGGCAACACTATCTTGGCCTCTTGCTGTTACCTTGATGTTTTAAGACAAAAAGAGGAAACCATCCGTTCCTTTTTTAGCACTGTATTTCTGGCAATTTGTTTTATCACATCTTTGTGCTGAAGTCCCTGACAGAGACTGCTGATTATTTCAAACTCTCTGTCTGCTCAGCTGAACAGTCTGATTCAGTCTGAATGAACTCTTCATACTAGTTTTCAAATGTGTTCTGTTTTTATAAGCAACATTTAGTGCACTCTTCAAGGAGGCTACTGTAAAGCTGCTAAATTCTAGATAAACTTTTTCTTTTTTTCTGTAGGTCAGACTTCTTTTTGTATGTGTGATATGAGAACAGCAAGATAATGCTTGATGTTGGGTCTTTCTAGGGAGGGAATGAGTTAAGCATGAAGCCCTCTATCCATGTAGAGAAAAAAAAAAAATAAACCTAATCTGAAACTGTGATAAAAATGCAAAGAAACTTTGACTTAAGACTGTGCCCTTGCCTGCTAGCACTAAATCTGTGTGCGCAGGGAAAAACAACACTTTATTAAAAACTTCAGTGTGCCCTTCTTGTCCCATCTGGTCCAGTGGGATTTGAGCACCGTCCCTGAGAAAACAAAATCAAACCAAAGCAACTCAGATGGTGAGCTGGGGGCTTGCTCTGCGCTGCAGGACCCAGGAGAGGCAGCAGCCTTGACATTGCACTGGCGGCCGGGTCCCGCCGCGGCCCCAGGCCTTCCTGCACTAGTGAGAGGAGAACTTCACAATATTTCAAGTAAGGTAAAACAGCTGAAAGCTACATTCTCTCTACCTGATTCATGAGGAGGGAATACACGAATTCATGTCCCATTCAGCTGTCTTATACACTCAGTGTAAGAGCCTGAGGAGAGACAGGGCTGGAGACCTGGCTGAGCCATGCAAGGAGGATCTGGTTCATTGCCTAATCCTATATAAACATAATTTTAAACATTAACCTTTTGGTCCTGAGTAACTATGATCTGTGAACCAGTTTGGGAGGCTATAATTAAGGGCAGATTTCATTTCTTTAAGCAGTTAGTACATACTGGAAATACAGCTTTTTGCCTTTTTCTTTTTTTTTTTTTTTTTTATTATTGTTTTCAGGTTTTGTTTCTGTGGGCTAAATTCATCAGGGTTTAATCCAATGAATCAATGCCCTAATTTTTTAATTTTCTACAATCTGTTTAAACATAACACAGGTATTGTCGTGCTTTGTTTCCTCCCTTTGATTTTGTCTTGTCTCATCTGTTGCATGGGAAGAGTACGACAAGGATGAACTAACTGCATGTTGTAGGTTGTGTCTGTCAAAGAACCGTTGGTCAGTGTTACAAATTTACATACATATATGCAAAGAGTTTGTCTGCATTGTACAGTTTGTGTTTATTCTTATTTGTTGTATACACAGATTCAACATGATGAATAAAACATTTATATGAAGGCATACTGGAAACCAACAGAAAAGTTTATGTAAGAAGTAGACTGTGCAAAGCATCATTGCACTGGCCACAGGATGGTGAAACTTCATGTAAATAGGTTGGCAAACTCAGTTCTCCCCCTTTACCATGCCAAAGAAAATTTCAGCTCCTTAATATAATACCTCTCTTGCTGTTCTCCAGGATGAGACTTCACCATTTTCTTCCCTCTAAAATTAATTTTGCTGTTAAGTGAAAGCTGTTTTCAACTGTCTGTTACTACTAAAGTACTGTATAGTAAACCTGATGGAATCAATTTGTATTTACAGATTGGGGTTTTTGTACTTACATGTGCAGCTGTCTGTGAATCTGCAGCGTTCCAGGTCTTTTGCATGCTTGCATTGTATTTTGTTCTTCTGGGTTTTCTCTAATCTCTTAGAGACTGTTCACACTGAAATCTAACCTCATCTTGCCATTTTATACGTTAACACTGCACAAAGTCATTTTCTTCTCTTTTTTGATCTGTATTTCAGCTACAGTTCTATTTGACAAAATCGGTCACACCTGCACAGTTTTAGAGATCCACTTTTGAGGAGATATGAACTGCTTCAACAAAGCACCATTTTGCTGTACTTCAAAAATTTTATAAATTCACAAGAATCCTTATGAGATTGCTCACATGATAGAGCCTATGGAAGGGTCTCTAGCTCCTTTTAAGTGCTTTGTAGTTCACATAACAAAGCTTTTGCTTCATTTTCTGGGTTTTTTAGCCATTCTAAATTGTTTTTTTTTTAATATACTGTCATTTTCATAAATGTTGGTTCTTAATAAACCCCTCCCAGGCCCTCCCCTTCACCAGATATAAAGTAAAGCAATTCACTTCAACCATGGTATATACCTGAAACAATACTAAGAACCCTGGCTTTACATTTATATATATGGGGAAACTTTTTGTTTTGGTTTAAAACTAGTTTAAGCAATGAGGTGTGAAAGCAGACAGTTTGGTCCATGCAGCAAAACCATATCATGATGATCCATCTGTTTATTGCTCTAAAGAATACATTATTCAGCTACATTCAAATGGGAATGGAAGCAAAATTAGACTACATAAGAAGGTTCTCTTTCTTTTAAATGGCTCTTTAGATAAATTCATATTTCATGCAATGCATTCTAAAATGTTTAATAACAAGGGGTTTTTTTTGTGATGACTAATGCAAATGCTATGACTTATTTTTAAAGATGTAATAAATTTTTTTGTTCAATTACTTAGTCACAGAAATATTCAACTTAGCTTTCTTCATCCCAGTATCACTTAGCTGTACCATTTAGCTACAAAGTGAGATGTCATTCTGCAGAGAAGCAAGGGCAATATATCAGAAAGTGAGAGCAGGTACATTATTAAATGCATCTATGTGTTTCTAAGAAAGAATATAGCCAGTGGGGAAAAAAAAAAAGGATAACAAGCAGGTTAATAAATTATAGAAGCAAATCAATCCACAGGTTTTTTATAGGTGATATTACAGATACATTATACACAATAGGTGTAATCCTGCAAGTATATTATAAAAGCACTGGCACACTTCTGGATTGTGTTCTTTCTCACATAAGAAGAAAACAAGGCTATAATACCTTTTTGTTTATAAGTTTATCAATCTAATCAGTAAAAAGTCCCCATTTATCCAATTTGGTTTTGCCTTTTGCCACAGGCCTGGAAGCAGGTTTTTACAGTCACTAGCAGTGAAAAATCGAGTAGTAAGTTACACTTCCTTATGCCTCTTCCTGCATTTACAGTTTATGTATCTGGAATTCCCATCACAGGGAATGACACAAGGGAAAAAGATAAAATTTTATTAATACAGCTATTATATTCAAATATGTGGAATAATAATCTTATTCCTTCTGATTTCATCTTTCTAGAGAGGAAATGAGCCACAAGAGTTATGCTGGGTATCACATCACCAGTTACCTCAGCATGAAGAGCAGGGGAAATGTTGAGCAACATTATAGGAAATAAAAGAAAAATTGGAAAAGAATTAACGTGTACATTCCATTTTTAGTAGTCTTAGTTAATACTTTAAGGTTTATAGTAATAGCACCATTTTGTTTGATAATTGCATTTAAAGGAACCACAGAAAGTAGCTGTCTTAGATATTCTGATTTTTTTCCGTATGTAAGTTAAAAACAACTTGGATAACACTTTTTGAAATTCTATGACTACATAATCCATCCAGTAGTCAAAAAGGCTGGAGCTGATTGGTATAAAAAAAAATCAAAGTAAAAATTACTTTATACTCTTTAAGTACATAAATTTAAAATTGAAGCAAATTACAAAAATGCATCAAATACGACACTGGAACCACCTAAAGAATTGTTCTTTTATATATGAATGAGTACCTGAAATACCACAGCTGATCTACAGTATACATTAATGTTTTGATGCCATGAAACAAGTCAAAAGCATCTACTGATGCCAGAATAGAGTTTTGGTTATGTAGTATTTTCTTAATACAGTACTAAATATAAATGGAAGGAAAGCAAGGAGAACTTTGTATCCTTCATTGTTTACACTCTGATTCAGCAGATGAATGTATATGCAAAAAACCCAGTGATTATGAGATGATTCAGGTCAGTGGTATTCATTACTCATAAATATAAATAAAAGCAACAATTTGTGCTCTCCAGACACGAGGGTTGGCAAGACGCATATATGCTAAAACTTAAGAAAACATTCCTGTTGAGCTCCATGGAATTTTAGGGTATTAAGTATAAAACATAAATTAAAATTTCAAGACTACTTTCGCTTTGAAGATTCTTTATGTGTTATGAATACAGTTTAGAACTCTGCCTGATACTTTGGTTATCTGGTAAGAGAGCAGCTAGCAGCTTTGGGATGTATATCTAGTTATTTATCTGCATAGCTTATATATAAGTTGGATCTTTGGTAATGGTACTCCCTGAGAATATTGGCTTCACAAGCTTCATTTTTAGAAAGAAAGAATCCAGGTTAAGAGGGGAAAAAAAAGTGGTTAAAGTTAAAAAGCAAGCTATATGGGACGGGGGAATAATAGAGCAGTTAAATAAATTAATTTGAAAGTTTGTATTCTATCTCATGTTCTGTACCATTGTATTTTCCTTTTTCTAAACTGTTCTTTCTAAAAGAAAAGTAATTTCTAGACTAATAATGGAAATACTTTTTTTTTGTTAATACATAGTTCCATTATTTCTGAGTCATGCACCTCTTGAAAAATCAGGACCTTGGCACCTAAACCACAATGTTAAAGTTTGGTATCTAAAAGAAGTATTTTTGAGCCATTTAATCAATTTATTGCTCAATCGTGGTTTCACAAAATGTAAACACTTTTGAAACTAAAATGTATCTTTCTTTTTTTTTTGCTCTAAAGAATTCAAGGGCTGCCAAATCTACATGTACAAAAAATAAGAGATTCATATGTAAATAAGTTAGGGAAGTCCCAATAGTTGTGCATCGTTCATAACTCAATGTGAATTTCACACTGAGCAGCATTTCACCATTGGAAAATAAAAATAAAATTTTTGTTCATACCACTGCTTTGTTTTTATTTACTGCTAAAACTTTAATTACTTTGTCAACATTGTCCAAACATCTTTGGCTGAGACCAAGGTACTGCATAGCACAGAGGATTTTTCAAGTCAGTTGATGTTCAGGTTCCCTACTTCTACAAATGCAGTTAAATTCAGTGAATTCCATGTGTGAAAGGGCAATCTGTCCTGAACAGTGATTTCTAAGAGTAAAATCCTTAAAGTTATTAATATAAAAAATTTAATTTGGTTTACATGTAGGAGGCAGCTGTAGATATGTAGAACAGTACAAGAGAAGTACATGTGAGTTGCAGAATATATATGCAGAATAGGCAATCATACTTTTATATCTTTATTAGTTTCACTCCATATGTTTCTATAGGTTATGTATTTTAAAGTATTGTGATATGTAGATTAGATAACCAGCTTACTGACATATCAACCACAGAAACTAAAACTTCTCCTGTGGAAAAGGTTCCCATTCAAACATTTTGGGTCTTCAGTCTATGAGTGTCACGTAATTGGATCTGAGTTACACAACTGACCAAATAAAAAATTATTAACATTATATTTATAATATTTTCTCTCAATTTATGAGTTGGTTCATAATCAGGATTGTTGGAAAAAAAGAAAAGGGACAAATAATGTATTTTTCAAATACTATAAAGCAAATCAAACTAATTATTAGACAATATTCCACTAGTGCTACTCTTCTACCGGTGAATTGTTGCATACTGACAAGGACACATGACAACATAGTAAATAATGTTAAAAAAAGGGTCTTCTTATACCTTTGCCTCAGGTTGCTCAAAGAAATAGTCATTACAGATATAATATCGTATCCACTGAATTTACAAAAAATCTCTGGAGAAGTTCCATAGGGCCAATATTTTATGACTTCACCCTCTAGAGCTTGGGCTGTCATGCTCCCTTGTTTAGTTTTCTGATGCATTTCTTTAAGGAACAGATCCTCAAATGTGTTCTAAGGTATTTACAACCATGTATGTGTGTGTTCATGCATACCCACACCCAGATACTTCTGATATTAAATGTCCTAGCAGCCTAAGGAAAAACAAACAAAAAAACCCTCCTCAATCTTTGACATCCTCCATTAAGGGTATTCTCTCCCCAGCCAGATTTCACAAGCATTTCCATTCCATCCTTCCCAGCACTCACAGTTTCCACAGCTACAAACACCGTTACCTAGAATAGAATGAATAAAGGACAATTATAATAATTGAAATGTACTACATTAAAATGTGTTTTATGGGAAGTAAAAAGCTATGCTAAAGTAGATGTATTTTCCCTTTATTGTCCCCTTTTTCCTTTGGAAGGAAGCAATTACTGTACCATTGCATTAAGAAGCCACCCCACACCTATACTAGCATTAATAGCATGTTCTCAATAATTCCATCGGCAGTATTGCAAATATTGAAATTGTGTATGGTGAAGTGTAATTTTGTACACCAGTGTTTGTAGCCAGCTGGTGAGGCTAAGTGTTCACACTGTGCCTCCAGGTACAAAGAAAAACAAGATTAACTATTATTCATAAAGAAAAAGTCATTAAAAGCTATCAACAGAATAGCAATTATACCATGGCTTTGAGCATGAAAAGCTTTAAACCTAAACTCTCAGAAGTGCTATACAAATAAATCCTATCTCAAACTCTGTACTAAGTGAAAAATGTCCTGGCCCAATTTTGCAGCAGTGGAACAGCTGAGACCCATCTATTAATTTTATTTAAATATTTTTATGACCCTTGGATGCTGAGTTTGAGACCTCTATAACCTTTGTAAACTCCTCTTCCTTCTGACTTTATGAAGATCCATGATTAGGCATTAGAGCTACAGATAAGGCTCCTTTCTTGTTATACTGGCTAGTTGCCTCCAGAAAATGACCCTTGCTAATGGGGCTAGCTGGAAGACACAATTTACTAGTGTCAGCCTTCCCACTCTCACTCTAATTGGCTTGCAGAGTTCTTCAACATCTAATAATTGCTCAGCAAAGATTTTCTAAAATTAAGATTTGTAACAGGAAGCAGCCAGTGAGTTAATTTAGCAATTCCCATGCTGCTTCTTGTCACTATGCTTGTCACAAGGGTTTGTTGGCAGCCTGCCCATTTCCATCGACATCTGCCACCTGCATATTCAGACAATGTTAAGGTGAAGCTGCTTGAGTCATTTACCATCACATCACAAGAAAAGCTATCAGCTCTTCCAGCCTTCCACCAACAATTGTCTGATTGCTAGGAAGCTCTCTTAACCCACACAACTATGCCCCTAACCTGTAAAAATCTATTTTACTAACCCACCAGTGAATTTGTCTGTGATTTAAAATGCATTACACACATGGAATGTCCAGTAAAAGAACAAAGGCTAAGGAAACCATAATAATGGCACTGTGTTCCTTGCCAAAAACCAGTAACTTGTAGTCTGTTGCAGAGAGAACTGTTGATAGATTCCATAGCTGGCTTACTTATTTAAATTCATACTCAGGCTTTTAACTGTTGTTTTGAAACCTTAAGTTGATCATTGCACTGCATGAAGAAACTATTACAGCAGGTTTGAATAACCAGCAAATGTGCTTCCTCCATCAGTGGAGAAAGGAGAAGCTGGGCTTTGTCTAACATAATTCCCATCAACTCAGTTTGTTTCCTGAAGCAATTAAGTGTTAGCCTGTACTGCACCTGTGCAAATGAGACCATCATGTTTGTCACAGTCTCTGTCATCGCATTCACAGAAATCACCCGAAATGTACCATTCCTGGGGTGAACAGATGCACTTTCCACAGTGGCAGGAGCCTGAAATCACAAAAATTATTACTCACAGTCAAAGAGTACTGGCACATTCAGACTAGAAAATAACAACCCAAGTCACACATATGCACACATACGCACATGTGCATGTGCACAAAATTGCTGCCTAAGAGGCTGTTGCATAAAAGAAAATAATCAAGCTAAAAGCCTTTTGAATGAAAGGATTCTTTTGGCATGAGTTGGAGTATGATGGGATGTTACTACTAATAGCTTTGATCCTGCTCACATTTTGAAGCTTTCTTTTGAATCAGGACTCACATTTTGAAGCTTTCTTTTGATTTTAGAGACCTACAATAGGGGCTTCTCTCCCCAGTAACTTCTATTTTACTTTTTTTGCACTAGCAAAGTTCTAATTGTCCCCAAGCCATTGTTACTGAAGGCAGTAAAATCACACCCAGGAAGAAAATAGCCTCCCTTATCTAAAGCTTTTAGGGGTGAGCTCACAAAAGACCTGCAGTGCCCAAGACTAACATCTGTAGACCCCCAAAATCCTCACCACCATGAATGAAACTTCTCCACCTCCCATGGACTTCCTGAACATTTGCTCAGGTCAGAAAGAATTTGTGCACATAATGGCAGCTCAGCAATTGGCTCATTCCTGCAGTGTGCCCTAACACCTGTTGTTGGGACAAGCTGTTCTTCTCCTCAAGGATGTCATGCCACACCTTCACAGGCAAAGCAGGGACAGTGGGGTCAAATTCAGGTGATGCCATAACCCACAGAGCACCAGGAACCTCCCTTGAAGAGAAGACTCTGAGATGTCCTTACCCTCAGGAGAAGGTTCATGGCTCTGAATTGTGGAAAGGGACAGGTGCCCCTGGACAATCATGTGTCAGGAAGCCTGAGAAGTGTGTGAGAGAAGCTTTTCTGCAACTAGAAATGCCACAAGGAGATGGTAACTCCTCCTGAATGATTCCAGCATTTGGCCAAAGAGACTTGGCTTTTACAGATCTCATCTTCAGCAGCCTGGCCCTGTGCAGATTTCAGACATTTAAACACTGAAGTGGGGATCTTACTAACTGCTAAGCAAAAATCCTTTTGTGGACCTAGCCCTAAGAAAGGGTAACAGCAGAAATCAAGGTTAAAAAAAAATGTAAAAAACCCAGATAAATTATAGCAAAAAATATGTGCAAAATTTTCAGCTGTGAGGGGCTGAGTTAAAAAAAACTCAAAAAAGAAGCTGTTGACCTTTTACAGAAGATGCTTATAAATGAGTTAAATTCACTTGAAAATCCTAGCCTCCTGCAATATTTCCAGAATCATTACATTAAAAAGTCACCAATGTGTTGAATGCATTATTACAGAAAAAATATATAGAAGGAAGCTTGGTTATGTCAGAATATAACCTAAAAAGAATTCATGGGTTACTCAACAGGGCCTGAGCCAAAGCCTATAAAATAACGCTTTACCATCTTCCCACTTCTTTCAGTGACCTCTGAATAAAATCCATAGTAATAATCCTAATACATTTTAAGAAAAAAAGTTGTATCTGTTGAGAGCAACAAATTTTCCATTCCTTTTCCCATAAATACTGAAGCGTAATTCTTGAAAACTTCAGAACTGCCTCAGTAGAGTATCTAATTTGTAATTAAATATGTAATTTAATGCTTATTTCAAATTCACAAAAATTAACTCATTGCCTAATTTTAGGGAAATGCTTTAACTTGTAACATATGGAACATGTAAATATATTCAGGAAGAGCTAGTGATTAGAACATTTGAGGATGGAAGTATTTGATTAAGCATCTACTTTTTCTGTGGGTTCTGAGTATTGCTTACAGGGCCACTGGCATAGAAAATACTGACATTCCCTACAAGGATCAAAAATGCTTGTATAAGAAGGCAGTGGAGGACAGCACACGCATCACAGGGTTGTTCTATAAGAGGTACACTAAGATATACCTGAGGGTAATTTAAACCAAATACTTCTGATTATACAAACTGCAACGTACTGACATCTGAAAATAATGAGGAATAGTATGAGGATTTTAGTGAAATTACAGCAGTTAGTAAGAGTATTACTCTGTAAGAAGCCTGCAGTGATTCTGCATCAGCAAGCACTGATTCTGCTACTGAGGGATGCCCACGATGTTTAAAACTGTTTTGCAGAAGATGCAGCAAATTTAACACCAAGTCAAGCAAGGAAGAAAAGGCTCCAAAATGCAAAATCTGTTAGGGAAACGAATGTATCGAGTCTTCTCCCTGAACAGGGCATGCTGCTCTGGGAGCCTCCTCAGTTTAATTGAGTCTAATGATTTGCAGGGTGTTTCCTGGGATCCCAGCCAGCCCCTCTCAGATGGGATTTGGCTCATTACCTTGCCCACATCCTGCACCGTTACAGTCACCATGTACAGCCATATCTTTACTGCCAGGGAGGCAGCAGCGTGGTGGGTGTTGCTGTTTGCCTTGGGAAGAGCTTTTGCTACAGGTGGCACAGTCAGCGAGCCAAGATTCAGAAAACAGCCTAGGAGTGTGGATGCCCAACTTTGCTTATATTAGCAGAGTGCAATTTTCTGATAGTGTTCAGCAGTTATCTGCTGAAAACCAGGACTCTTCACAGTCTATTAAAACCTACATACAGAAACTCAAGCTATCCTCAGCCCATTTTAGCACTTGCATATCATGGCTAGGTTTCCAACAAAAATGGAGAAACCACTATTAGTGCACAGGTTTGAAATTCCCTTTTATTTGACCAGTAATCTTTTTTTTTTCTTTTTTTTTTTTTTCACTGTAATGAATCAGAAAGAAAAATTTGCCATTTTGGTTCCTGGATAGTGCTTCACTATCTATGAATGGTGATTTAAATTATGAATATCCAGTAGAACATGATTTCCAGATACATATCTCAGCATAAGGAATAGATTTGGGGGAAAAAAAAAGGAAAAAAAGGAAAAAAATAGCATAGCAGCAAAATTTATAATAATATAATGTGTATAATTTATAATTAGACTGCCTTTGCCTGTGATCCCCATCCTGCTCAGAGAAGAGGCAGGAGACAGTAGCCTTCTTGGATGTTTACTGGCCACACACTGCTGTAGATGTCTTATGGAGGTGATTTCTCTAATGTGTGCTCAGGAGCCAAAGAAATTATATCCCCCAAAGGAAAAAAAAAAAAAAATCCCACCACTCTTTCTGTGTATGGATTTAGGGTCACAGAATCACAGAATAGGTCAGTTTGGAAAGGACAACAATAGAGCACCTTTCAGGCTGCTAGAGATTATAAAAGTGATCAGATCCCAAGCCACACCCCAGCAGCACAGCCAACAGAGGTAAAAAATTCTTGATATTTCTGCAAATTCCTAATGGATTATCTACTCCCAAAGCCTCAAAGTAAATGGTACCCTTGTAACACATGTTCAAAGCTAATTGTTCTCATAGTAAGACCTACAGGCTGGAATAACTGGCATCAGCCATCCTTAAAAAAAGATAGCAGATAATATGAATATTTTAAAAATCAACATCATTTTTCCTGTTTATACTTGCACAGAATCTCACATAGTGCATTTTATTGGTACCAAGCATCTTCCTTCACCTTCCTGGTTTATATAAAAAAAATCTCAGCGAGGCACACATTAAGAGAAAAAAGGTCGACTTCTGCAGTAAAACAGAGTAATTTCCATTTCTCATTTCTGTAACTCACTCACTCTTACACATATACTAATTTAAAGATAGTCCCATTGGGAAAAAAAAAGAGAAACAGTGCAACTTTCTCATTTTTTATGACACTGCATCAACTGAGGGGGAAAAAGCCCCAAAACAAAATTAAATGGTGCAATAGAGAGAATTCTGATAATTGATAATACAGATAGATGAAGCCTGGGCTGGAAACCCCATTTAAATTTCCTCTGCACTGAAATAAAAGTTACCAAAGGGAAAACTGGAAATCTGCCTGTTGTAGAGGGTTCCTAACTGGCTTTTCCAGCTGGCAGAATTCTTTCCTGTCTATGCAAGGGACATACAAATATAGGAAATGACACACAGAGTCTGGATTGAATGCATTCTAGCCTCCAACCAGTCTTTTTTTTTGTCTATTCTCCTTCAGACATATTATATACAAAAATAGGCAATTTGCACTATGGGGGAGCTAAAAAGCCCTCTTTCCATTAATGCAATTTCCTAGCCTGAAAGACTGTAAGGTAAGAACCTCAGAGAATAATTTCAGATAATTATCAAGATTTTCTAACTTTTATTCTTCCCTGTGGCAATTTTTTTTAGAGCTGAACTGAAGCTGATGCAAGCAGATGAATGAAAATTAGTAAATGAGAAAGTTTGTAGGATTCATTTGTGGGGGTTGCAGACATCTACTTTTCCTCTGCAGCTGTTTTGGGGAGCAGAGGGATTAAGGGTACCAAATTGCTTTTAAACACTTTCTTCCACATACTGTTGTCCAATATATTACATTTGCCATCTTCCCCACTGGAGTGATACTGTGGGTAGTGCCCTTTTTCCCCAGAGTGGAAAGAACACTAACAGTTAGTTTATAATGTGCAGCTGCTCCCCACAGACCATCAGCTAAACACATACAGGAAATTATATGCTACAAACAAATTGCATAGGAGAGCAACGTTGATGAAAACGTACGGCTGGGGTGGGTGACTGACAAAATGGATGCAAGTGCATTACAGAGCATCCTTTAACATCCTTTTAATAATGAGTGCCTTTGAAAGAGAGGGTTACTGAACAACAACCCCCTGCCATACACATTAGTCTTCCAGAGTGTGATTATTTTCCTCTGTCAGGCACTGACACAGGGTAGCTCAGCTGGCAGATCTTACCCTTCCCGGAGCACAATATGCCATCCGCTGACTCGCAGAGACTTCTGCTCTCCTCCTCCGTCATGTTGCACTTCCTTGAGTGCTGGCACAACTTTCCAAACCACCCATCTTGGCAAATGCATCGGCCACATGAGCAGATACCATGGCCTGCAATGACAGCAAGGTTGGTTATGAGCAAGACAAACAGAAACCTGTCACTGTGGTTGAAGTGATGGTCACTGTGGTCACAGCGTCAGCCCTCTTCAGTATGAAGTGTGTGCTATGGGACAGACTGATGGGTGGACAGCATCCCTTCCCAGCAGGATGGACTTCCCCAGTTCTCTCCTTTTTCTGTTAAAAAGGGTGCCCTAATGATGTGCAGAAAAGAAGTGAGGGATAGGTCAAGGAAACCCTAGAATGTGGGTGAGAAATAGACACTACAAGCCATGACTCACACTTTAAAGAAGTGAGATGAAAGATAGAATTTTAAAACAATTATTTGTAAAAAGGTTAATAAAAAATTGAAAATATGTTGAATAATAAGCTGAGCAGAAATTTGGCCAGGAAGAAGGGAAAAGTGCCAATAAATATAGAGAACAATATAGGAATGGCAAATTGAAATAAAAGAAGAAATGTCTCCCAGCCAGAATTACATTTTTCAGCTTTGAATAATATTTCTGCATCAGAGACAGTAATTCCTTAGCTAATTAGTTACCAGGGAAGCAAACACATACCAGTGACTTTTGCCCTATCCTTTCTTCTATGTAGGGCAAGAGAGGAGAAATGAAGGGACTGAGATAATTTGGGAGCACGGACTGGGATGAAGGGAACAAGCTGTAGGAGTATCTGGGAAAGCAAGGAGCTGTAGGATGCAGGGAAGCAAACCAGCTATTTAGTTTTCTTGATTAGTGGATTTCTTATGAGCCTCCAGTGCAATTTCATTTTGTAAACTGAGAGGTAACACTGGTAGAAGGCCAGAGGAGAGACAAACTGGGTAGTTTGCTGAAAGTGAAATTCATTCAAGTTTACTGATAGTCAAATACCTTAAAAGTTTTCATTACAAAAATACTGGGAGTTCCAAAGTCTTGGAGATGTCATTTCCAGCATCTAAATATTCAAATTAATTTTTGTATCCCAAGCAATGTGTTGATTTTTGAGGTGTTTTTATTATATTACATTATTGATGTCTATTATATTTTGATCATATTTATCACATTAAAGGCTCACTTAATGACGACAGTCTTATTATGACAGTATTTCTACCCAATTCTAAAAATTTATAACTAGTGATGATAAAAGATGGATGCTATTTGAACTTTTGTGTCAGACTGGGAAACGAGAACAACTATATGACAATCCAAAATACAAGAGGTAGAAAACAAGCATATATATGCCCTTCCCAGATAGGTTTCATGCAATTGTCTGTATGAGCTAACTAAAATAAAGCTTCTGTCAGAGTATTTTTATCGACCTTATTTATTTTTAATTAGTAATATAGAGATTAGAACTCAGATTAATTTAGCTAATTAAGAGCAAAATATACAACTGGATGCCACTGCTGGAAAATTATTTCTGAAGATACAAACCCCTCTACTCTTTTAGCAGTGAATAGTGAGGAATCCATGGCAATTTCACTGAGAAAATAATTTTAAGGCATTTTTCTCTCAGTCATTACCTGTTACTGAATGAAGAGACTGATCATATCTGTAAATCCTTTACACAAGTCAAATAAAAAGGTAATGAATAATCCATAAATTTGCAGCAAACAGAGCTTGCAGTTTACCACATAAAATTTGACTGGCACTTTCCTGTAAAAGAAATTTCTCTCCTCCTTTATGCCATACAAATCTTCAAAACATAAATAATTATTTTGTCTCAAATAATCAATTTTTAAAAATAATATTTGTTCCTAGCTGACACCAGCTTGGGCAGCTGCAGCTTTCTGGATGCCTCATCCACTGAGGTGGCAAGTGTACAAGTGTTCAGCCGACTGCTTATTACACCTAAGCTATCCATGTGAGTGTGGTAGCCTGAGAACAACTGCTTTTCATGGTCTAGTTGTGAATATCCTCGCAAATCACAGAAGGAAGGGGTATTCTGAATAGTTAAATCAATATTTTATCATGTTAAGCAATTAATTTTGGCTGGAGTTCTTCAATTAAAGATTTTTCTTTACCCCTAACTATACAGACTAAGCATATATACTGAGAAGTGTTGGTCTATCAATATTTCAGATCTAACAGAAAACAGTTAAAATCACAAACAAATTGCATTGCAAATGCTTATTCATAAAAAACTATGTTAATGAACTTTAAATAATCAACAATGTTTTAAAAATTTATCTCAAGAATAAAGACTTTGATGTGGGAGAGGCAAAGAAGACAAAAAAGATGGTGCCAAATACTCTGTCATTTTCCTTAGAATCATAACTCAAATAACCACAAGATTTAAATGTGAAATATGAATTCAGCAAAAAAAGCAAGATGTGGCAGATTACTAGCAGGGGCTCATTATAACCCAAATCAACCTGAACCAAACTGGGCACCATGATGAATTATTTCTTGCCAGGCCTGGAATTGAAATTGTGTTGTTGTAGGAAATTATGGTTTAGGATTACTCATGCAGCTGTTGTCAGTGTTTCCCAAAAACCTGCAGAATCATTTTATAACACAACAGACACCACTACAGGGGAGCAGCAGCACAATGAAAAAGGGAAGTAATCATTACAGAGGAAACTGGTTCTTATTTACAGACTATTACAAACAGATGATGTTCCTGAAGGGCAAACTGAGGCCAGACCCAAGCAAAATTTGGCATCTCAGGAACAGAAGTTTCTCAGACTAATATGATATAATGTATTTTAAATGAATGAAAAATAAAAAAGTTTTAGAAGTGTAATAAGAATATGAAAAATTGCAGCATAACAGAGGATACCTGATACAGAACACCCAGAAAATGAAACAAATATTTTTCACCGTTTTTAAATAGGAACAGGATTTTCATTTTTATTTTTTCTTCTAAATCACAGAACTTTCCATTATATTATTAACAGAAGAGAATATTAAACTACATATATCTGCAAGAAATATTTCAAGGTGAGCAGGCTTCATTACCCCGCCCAAATATGCTAAACGAGCTGCTAAAAATGTTCTTTGAACACTGATTTTTATTTTTTGTTTTTTACACAATACCAGAAGGCCAGAACATTTGTAACAACTGCAGCTGGAGAAACCTAATATAGATGTGAATTAAAATACTGACTGTCTATTACATTTTCAAAGTAGGTCAGTTAGTCTTGTCTAAGTTTAATGAAGGTGGACTGTGGCTCCAGTTTGAGTAAACACAACAGTCAGGCAGTTCAGCAGCAACTTCAAGTGAAACACTGCAGCAAAAAGGGCCAATGTCATTCTCACATCTACCTACATGGAGAAAAGTGAGGAGGAGCAAAATTAGAGCATTGATGAGATGGTGTTAAAGTCCTGCAACTCTGTGATATCCATGTTTGACGAGATTTTGGCAAAACTTGGAAGGGTACTAAAAAGTTCTGAGGAATTCAGAGGGTATCAGAACAGGTATTCTCAAAGTCCCAGAGAAAGACAAAGCAAGAGAGAAAACCTGACACAGACAAAATCATGTAAGAAATGAACCAGCATTTCAAACAATGGTGATGACTATTGGAACAAACTTTCAAGTGAAGTTGGCATGGGCTAAATGTCTTAGGAGTTCTGAGAGCATGGCCTGCTCAGACACAGGATTTTGCTGCACAAAGTGCACAGAATTCAACATAGGGGAAGCATGGGAATAGTGTAATGGCTATTTAAACCCTAATAAAAGAGGTTCAACAGAAAAGCCCCCTTTGGATTCACAAAATTAATATCTATTAATCAACTTGAATGTTAATGTAGGAGCAATTTATTGCTCATTTGAGCAGAAAGATTAAATTAAAATGCTTTTTGCAAACCTGAATCATATTTTATGCTATCTGAAAAGCTAAACAAACTTAGCTCTCTGTGCATCTTTGTAGTGTTGACTTTTCATACACCCACACAAATGTCTGAGTGACCAGGACATAAATCTGTAGTGCATTTTAAAAAAATTAGAAAAAATTAAAATTAATTTAATCTAATACAGACTATGCAATTCCATTAATACCTGTACTAGCTGCAATCATCACTCTTGAATCTCATACCTACTGGTTGCTTCAAATTTATCTGTTTCTGCCCCTGGATGTGCCTCAGAGCTAGGATGAAGCAGTTAAACACAAGGACACAGGCACTGAATCATTAACTCTCCTCTTAGAATTGTCAGAATAAAACCCTGCTTCACATTAGTTTTATTCCAGTTAAACTATGAGTTCTCCACTATTTAATACCATCATTTTCACCTTTGTTAGCATCAGTTTTACTCAGTAAAGGTGTATGAACTGTTGGTTGGGTTTTCTGGATTTCTTGTTTTTGTTTGTGGTTTTTGATTTTTTTGTTTGCTTGTTTTTTTTTTTTTTTTTTTTTTTTTTTTGCACCAGGAGAATAAATTGAATTTTTCAATAACAAATACCATAATAAAAATTCTCTATTCATACATATATATAGAGTATATGTATCTAGTATATTCACTATCTATATATAGTACAGAATTCTGCAACAATTATATGTTCTTCAGTTTCCTCTATCAAAAGAATATGGTCCCTGCCCTAAAGACTTTTTGATAGAACAGATGAAAGAGCTGTTGGACAGGATATAAACTTTTATTTTAACATGGTAGGAACCTCAGAGAAATCAGAGGTTTAATTCAGATGTCCTGTGGCATTGGACACGCCCTAAGGCGTCAAGGACATCCTCATGATGGCAGCAGCCAGACAGGCACTGCTGTGTCCTTGTGGAGCCAAGCTAGGGTCAGGCAAGGGTTGTCTTTGGAATCACAGGGGATAAAAAGTGCTTTAATTTAGGTGGCTGAAGACTTTGAAATTATGTGTCGTATAGTCGGAGAAGCCATGGTAGACTCAGGAGTCATATTTCTGAATTCTCAGACCAGTCAGTGCCAAAACCTGTCTTTGTTTGGGAGATTGACAGGTATTATTTGCCTTTCCTAGTTTGTTTTTTACATATATTAGAGAGTTCTACAAATGTCTTATATACTTCTGTTTCTGTGGATCAACATTAGTGCAAGAAATGAGGAAATCGTCTGACAGCAACTGTACCATACTTAGCTTTGCTTAATGAAGCACATAATTAATCATAGCTGTCTCATTTCTATGGTTATGGTCTTACTGGTCCTCATAAGAACATGATATCTGAAAATATCATGTTTCTGCTCCACTCAACAGAGGACAAAAATAAATGTCATTCATGATTTCTGCAGCATGGACCTAGAATTTTCATAAAAAAGAAAGATTTTACATTTCCTGTTGCATATCTTATATTCCAAAAAAAAAAAAAAAAGGCAAAAAAGGCAGACCTTCCTCTGAATCCAATTATTTAGCCTGGCTGGATAGTATTGAAAATTTTATATTCAAAGGAACGTGGCAATTAGGGGCAACTTATGCCAGACTTTGAGAGGGAGCTTTAGCATTGTACATCCTGCTGATGACTGTGCAATCCTAAAATCCATCAATTTAAGAATGTGATATGGAAGTTTCTGTCTCAGATTTAAAAGTTTACATCATTGGAAATCTGGGAATTGTGGCTTAAGGTAGACGTATGCCTTATAAACTCCAGATTTTCCCCTGTTCTCTGGAAATTCATAGAGAATAACATTGGAAATCTTTATGCTGGTGCAAGTGATGCATGGATGAAAATGTGTAAGTAAGTGCCAGAATGAGATCAAATGACCTGCATTGATAACCAACACAGTCACAGGAGTAAACAGGAGCAAAGGAATGTATTATTTTGTCAAAATCAGAAGGTCTGCACTCTCACAGAACAACAATATGATGAATGTCATAATGACTTGCTTGCAGTAGTATGTGTGCTCAACAGCAAAAGATGTCAACGCAGACAGAAAAAAAACTTGTGTCATTCTTTTCCTCATAACTTCAACAAGAACAGCATGTCAGAAACTAAGAATGTCAAGAAATAAGAATGTCAAAAATCAGGAAGCACAGACAACAGGTACCAGACTTGCCTCAAGTTTACAGAGATAAAAGTAAGAAAAATTGTGAGTCAAAATGATCACCCTAACTTTTGGGTCCTGAACATATAAAATATGTATTTAAAGACCAGTTTGTTATTGTCAGTCGAGAAGAAATAAAAAGACCTACTGGAAACTTGATGGGTGACATCTCTTATCCATGTTCTGTGTCGCACACAAGGAATCCTGAACAAACTTATATGCAAACACTTGATATTTGGGCATGAGAATGCAAGAGGATGAAATCAAAAAAAGATGTGTCCGAGTGGTGAAAATTAATTTACTAGTGGATTTCCTAAAAAAAACCCCACTAACTTCTCCTCCTATAAAATCTCAAGCAGAGTTTTTGCTGTGCTGTTTTCTCACACTTCGAGAAGAGAGAGGTGTGAAGGCAAATCTGTGTAAGGAGTGAAATAAAAATTACCTCAGCATTTGCTCCAAGAATAAGTCAACTCCTCCAGCTTCTGGAAGCCTTTTTAGTATAACCAGAATTTCAAACTAATGATAACTAAAGGCATTGGCACTAAACAAAAAAGATAACCTGCATTTACTCTTTGATGTGGCATGACACAACTAGATTTCCTACAGTGTTAGGATTGCGTTTTGGTGATGATTGTATTTTTATGTGCTCTAGCCAAAACAATTAGTAAAAAGTCATCAGAATGGAATTGCTCACTTGAAAATAAGGAGATCAGACTTAAAGTGTTCCACTGTCATGAGTGACAAAGAAGAGGTTTACTGGAACGACCAGTCTTCGTTGTTTCTTATTGTTAAAAACAGTGCAAACATTTATGAATAAAAATTAAAGGGCCTTATAAAAGCTAATGTTCTTATTGATGGCCCACTATTTGAAGCACAGACTGATACACTGATATAATACAAAATGGATACATCCATAGGTAAGAGTCTTGTTACCTATACCTATCTTGTTACACATAAGTTACCTGTTAAACGTTTAAGCCTTTGCTAGTGATCCTAGTTTCAACCAACTTTTTACTGTTTTTCTTTGGTTTTCGTTCCAGAGTTTTTGATCAGCATAATTCTAGAGGAACTTGTGGTATACAGAGGACCCCAAATGTTTTGTTTTATTCCTTTAATGGCTGCCATTATTGGCCTAGTTCTTGTCAAGAACTCATAGCTAGGCCAATAATCATCCAGAGAACAAACTGAAGTGAATGGAATCAAGTGCATTATCAAATCCATTTCAAATTGATCTTTACTGTTGTTCTGAGTTCTTGTCTGCCTGCCCTCAATCCTGAAAAAGAAAAAAATCGTAATGGACAATAGCTGGCCCAGCGAGATGGAGCAGCCAATGATGAAATCACTGGGAAACATGACTGGACACAGAAAGGAAACAAATACCTCTTGAAACTTTAGGATGCATCTGCAGCAAGCAGCTCAGCCATAACCTCAGAGGGCAGAGAGAAGTATGTCTCACCAGGTTACAGGATGAGTAAATATCAAGCCTGGTGTAAAAAAGCAACACAGCGTTGCCAAAGACTCATGCTGGCAAACGTGATTCTCTGGTCATGTGTGCACACCAAAACCACTTAACTTGCACATGAAGGACTCAAAGAAGCAAGTGGAGCCAAAGGAAACCTGACGTTAAATACTTCTGTGGATCAGCACTGAAGTACACCTGGGAAAATCTTACATAATCAAAAAACCTGAACAGCAGGGCAAGGGCCATTAGGTAGAACATATCTCAAAAAGGCTGCATGAGACACCTTCTCCAGTCTTAGCATATTAAGTCTATGTAGAGAGGCACAGAAAAAGGAACATGAAGGAAAGACCTGGAAAGGAGGTCACGGAAGGTGAGTCTCCCCCTCCACTCCGGTGAGACCGCACCTGGATCACTGTGTGTCCAGCTCTGTGATCTCTAGTGTTGGAATTCAGGACATCTCTCTGGCTATCCTGGATTCCAACATCTAGTACAAGGAATACATGAATCTGTTGGAGCAGGTCCTGAGACTATCCCCAAAAATGATCAGATGGAGCACCCCTCTTATGGCTGAGAGCATTGAGATTGTTTAGCCTGGAGAAGGGAAGGCTCTGGGAAGACCTTACTGTGACCTTTTAATGTTATAAAGGGGGAATATAAGAAAGATGGAGAAAGATTTTTTTTTACCAAGGTCTGTAGTGACAGAAGAAGGGGCAGTGGTTTTATACTGAAAGATAATGAATTCAGCTGGGACATAAAGAAGAGATTTTTTTTTTATGATTAGGGTGTTGAGACTTGCAACAGGTTTCCAAGAGCTGTGGATTCCCCACCCCTGAAAATGTTCAAGGCCGGATTGGATGGGGCTCTGAGCAGCCTGGTCTTGGTGAAAGGTTCCCCGCCCATGTCAGGGGTGGTTGGACTAGCTGATCTTTAAAGGTCCCCTTCAACCTAAACTGTTCTGTGATTCCATAATTATATGAATCAATTTCTAATAGCAGAGTGCTGTGAAATCTATGCTGAGTCCTCCTGCAACCTCTGTCTTTGTGGAGACATTAAGTCTCTATTCTGGGTACTGCATTGATGGACAGCTGAATTTTTAAGCAAATGACTCACTACCATCATGCAGAAACATGGCCATGGGATCTCATTCAGTTGTACCTTAATTTATCATAGCTTTCACCTCATGTCTTTCTATCGTTGCATGGACAGCTGGTCTGGAAAGCAAGCTATTAATCAGTCTCTGCTGGCTGGAGAAGGCCAGTAACAATTCTTATTCAAATCATTTAGGTTGTCATTCACATTTCTCAGTTCAGCATGCATCTAACCTGAAAACACTGGTCTTCCTTCTTTGTGCTTACAGGCATTCAGTGCTCACTGTCAGACCCCACACAGTCCAGCTTATAATGTTCTGAAGACAGATTTACTAGCAAGGGCTTATGTCCTTACTGTGATTGCCTAGGCAGCAACAGTGGTAGAAAAATAGCAATGAAAAGAGAACAATGAAAGATCAAAGAATAAGCAGTTCAGCAAGATATTTCAGGAAGTTCAGCCTGAGACAGAAGCATAGACAAACCCAAAAAGAAAGAGATGGAGATGTAATAAGGTAAAATATGAGTAATATAAACAAAAGAGATATATTTAGCATAGATGATGATGAATTTTATGTCCCAACTATTTAACACCTAACAAATATGAAACAGATTTTCAGTTTTTTATTTCTTTTACACAAAATTAAATTTCTTTTTTTTCCTATACACCCATATTACTGAATTACTCTGAATGCTGTAAACTATTTTTATGGCTAGTTAGATATTCAAAACAAAATTTTCTTTATATGTCTATATTCTGCATGGCAGACACCTTGAAGATCCTTTAGTCAGAATTTTTTTAAGTACATGAGGAACATGAAGCAATAAATTCTTTTTTCTGTATAGAAATAAGGAATACAATACAATGTGCCATTGTTCATATCAACAACTTTGTTAACATTTAGAATCAAAGAGTCATTTTAAAAACAAAGCACATAAAAACTAGAAAGAGACCATTAATGATAAATATTATTTGCCTGCTTATAAAATACCATGTGGTATGCATGCACCTACATATCCAAAACTACCTTGAAATACTGCTAAACACCAACATACTTTACTGAAATATCACAATGTAAGGCTTTCGCTGTCAGCACTAAAATAAACCATCTGCATCTACAATTACTATGACACTGTCTCTCAAGCATTTTACATTCTTTCATAACATAATTTGCTACTTTTTTAGAAAACAGGCATATCACTGTTAGTGAATACAAAATATTTTAAAGTTTTTCTGGTCATCAGTACCTTTAGGTTTATTACAACACCCTCAATAAAGCATCACAACTAAACACAATGTAAGGTTACCTAATGTTTTAGGTTTTTGTTTAAGTGTCTGATGGAACTGTTGGAATACAGCACTTCCATTTATGTGTTAGCATACCTAAAGTCTTAAAATAAATATTTTCTAACATGCTCAATACTTCTAGTGCTTGTTTTTAACAAAAATCTGCCATCTTATTATCAATGAATGATGTAAATAGTCTATAGTGATATTATTCTATAAAGTCAAGGGGAACAGAAAGCTATATACAGTCAAGATTTAGTTCTGTTGTGCTGCTAAATTCTGCTAAGTTATGTGATATTAAGTGAACACATACCCCCACAGACATCGCCATCTGCATTTTCACACTGTCGATCATCACATTCACAGTTTTTGCCATGAACTCTGTGATCTCCTGGAGGGAAACAAGTGCATTGGCCACATTCACATCTCCCTGTAAGAATAAATAATTGTTAGAGTCATGATTTCAGTAAAGTAAAATAGATTGAATAAACCCCAAGTTTATGCTGCATCCTGACCCCAAAGACAAACTACGACTCACACCGCATTGATTAAAGTATAACTCATAAACACAATTAAAACCAAACAAACAAACAAAATCATAACAATACAAAACCATTCCTCCTCCATGGCAACCAGATGGAAAGTATATCACTGTTATAATCTTAGTGGAAATGGCAACAATAAGCAATCACTAGCATTGCATGTTTTTCATATCTGAACTTAGCATAACTGAGCTGGCCTATGCTTATCTGCATAATTAACCTTTATACTTGATCTAAAATATTTAGCACATATCTCAGAAACACCAACACAAATGTGATCAGAATGAAATAATCTATGCACAGAGCTATCTAAGATACTCTCTATTCATGTAGAAAAATAATTCTTCAAATACTCTGTCAAGCTTTTTGAAAGCAAAATCCCTGTATTTTTTTTCTTGTCTAGAACTGAGGAAATAAGCACAACCTCTGTCACTGTCTCCCTTTCCATCAATCTATTTACAGGAGAGCTCCCCAGGGCTTAAAGGAACAACAGATTTATCCAAGTTTCCACAGATTTCACTCCAAAGCCCTAAGAGCAGTGAGTACTATATGGCCAGATATGGAAAAAAAGAAAATTAATACATTAAAATTTATTAATTAAAACAATTAATTAAAAATTAATATCCAGAACAGTCCTACACTGCACATATCTGAGACAAACTCAGTCCAGATAATGGCCCCTAGCTCCTAAGAGTTTGTCTCTGTGTGTTTCTTAATTATTTTACGCAATGCTGGGGAAAGAATGTTCTAAAAATGGCACAAGCCATGGACCAAACTCATACATTTGATGGGCTTGGGAAGGGATATTGTGTGTAAAAAATGGCCACAACAGACATGGACAAGGATGCAGAAAACCTGCCCTTATTCACAGCATCAGTGAAACTCAACTTGGGCCTGGTCACTGCTCTACTGAGCACAACACCCAAATTTATAGTATTGCTGGAAAGTAAAAAAAATATCCTCCAAGTACAGCCTTTCCTTATGCAACCAGACAGTTCACAACACACTGCACCAATTTTTTCCAGCATTTGCTGAAATATTTTATTGAATGGGAAAGGACTGGTAATGAAAACCTCAGTAAGGGTTTTCTAACTGTAGGCGCCATGACAATAAAACCTTTTAGGGTAAGGTACTGACAAATGAGTACTTCTTTTCCCAACTTCTAACCTTAATTTTTGGTTATATTTGTTTGTGGGGATTTGGGGTTTATTTTTTTGTTTGGCTGTTTTTTTTTTTTTTTTTTTTTTTGTTTTTTTTTTTTTAAGAAAACAGTCTAATTAGGTTGGAATAGGGAGAGATCTTTTTACTTATGGGAAAAAAATTCTAAGCTCCTTTTATAACTTTTATAACTTCCATACTCTCCATCTACCCAAGCCTCAACATACTGTCAGCTCACTTCTGAGCTGACATTTTATGCACCAGGATTCAATCTAGAAGGACATAAAGGATAAGAATTTTGACAAAGACATACAAAAGAGAATTAGAGTAAATACTTCTTAATACCTTTATTATATGCATAGTTTTAAAACTATGTTTCATTGTCAATTATATGAGGATACTTGTTTCAGAAAGAAACTTCTTATCGGAAGTGCATCTACTGCATCATGAAATAGAGCTGTGCTTAATAATCATGTCAAAATTTAAGATATGACTGCCTACAGAAAAAATGATGCTATTGGCCTGCATTCTCTAAGCTATAATTATTTGTCAAGGACAGCCACATTAGAAGTTGGAAAAAAAATCCTTAGTGCTTAAACATACTGAGAATTTTATTGAGTGTAATTTGTGCCTTTTTATGCATTCAGCTTAGGCAACCTGATCACTTTTGCACAAGTGCCACATCAGCCTGTCCCAAGGAACAGTCAGGAACCTGCAGGCTGAGAGGCACCTGATGAACAGGACCCATCTGTTGTGGAGACTGTGACATAAACAAAAGAAGACTCTTCAGCAGTCATATCTTGGCCAGCCATTGCTATAATAAGGATGCCTGAAGATGTTAAAATAATTTTAAGCAAACTGCTTTGACTAGAGGAGTCTTTAGAGATGGAAAATCCTCAAGAGGAATGAGCAAAGGAAGGTCCTGCAATGAGGATTCTGCAAGTTTTGTAACTAAGCATTATCTTCTGTAATGCTTAATTTAATAAGTCAGAGTCCAGTGGCTGGTCCCTTGTGCTGCAGTGGGAGCAGGCTCCTCTCAGTCCCTGCTGCAAGTAAGATTTATTCATTTTGGCTAATGTGCAACAGTTTCACCAGCAGAAAAATGGAGGGAAGCCCATCCCTAGACAGATCGAGCACATTTTTGTCATGTAAGAGATACAAGATCAAAGGGAATTTAGGCCCTACTTTCTCAATCTGTGCTTTTTTTTTTTTTTTTTTTTTTTTTTTGCCTGGCTCTCACCTAAATTGCACCTAAATATGGTTTAAATCATCTGACTGCAGACTCAGCAGAATTGAAAGTGTCTTGAAAATAGACAGAAACTTCAGTAAGCAAGTGCTCTGGAAAAGGATTTTTTGAGCTGTTTCTTTATGTTTAAATATTCAAAAATACAATTATAGTAGTTTATAACACTGCTGCTGAAATTGATACTTAAATTATTAGTTCCTTTATTTTTACAAACATTACAAATTCAGCATGAGAAATTAATTTAATGGTGTCACTAAATAAATGCCACTTTGTACTGGCTACAAAAATATTCTGCCTCCAAAAGTAGTGAGATTTTGGTTAGATTATGTAAATTAGGCTTACTCTAAGGAGATAATTTAACAAAGAATTAAAGTCCTATTGCTTCTGAACAGCTAACCAGATAGTATGTATCTGCTGCTGAAATATCAGAAGCCACACCTTATTCTGTGATCTTCTCTTAGCTATTGTGATAAAATACTTACCAAACAAATTCAATCATGCAAAAATAATTTGAAGCTCACATTATACTGAAAAGGGATCAGCACTTTACTAAACATACTCCTTCTTTGTACAGAATAATAGGCTTACCATAGCAACCTACAGGGAAAGCTACTGCCATACATCCTAAATTTTCTTTAAATTCCAAGGCATACAGAAACAATTAAACATGGGATGAATATAACATTCTTCACCTTCTCAACCATCTGTGCAAGAGCTACACTTTATGTGCAAAAAGGAACCAGTTGACCTCAGACATTTTACAGCAAGTGGCTTCCACTCTTCCTCGCTAAACAGGGAGGGTAAATGTCATTATCAGAGGGCTTCAGATGAAGGCAGCTTTATGATGGAAGTTATATGAGCCATTAGCATTGAAAAGCTTAAGCTACTTACTGCAATGCAAGATGCTAAGAATAGAATAATTATACAAGACATTTATTTGCCTACAGTCTTAATATTTCCTCACACTTCTCCTTCCCATTGATGTCAATAGGAGTATTAACTTATCACTAATAATTGTTAGTGCTTGAAGAGTGACAAAAGATCAGCTTAGGTTGGGGTTTTTTGTTTTTAAAGGGAATTAAAGTGCCACATCTCATCAAAACACCAGTTCATTAGATAATTGACTCTGGAATTTTGAAGAAAAATCATCTGTAATCTTTTAGCTTTTGATTTTATTCCCCTTTACCATAGAATTTTTTCATTCCTCATGTCCAACATTTATAAAACATAACTAAACAGTTTCTAGATTTACATTAAACCTATCCCCATGCAAATTGCTGTGACAATTAGCTGCTTGCATTCAAACAAATTTCCAGTTGCCTATATGGATTACCTGAAAGTCTCCTTTGTACAGGTAATTTTAAAACTCTGTACTAGAAGTATATAATTTTTTAATAAAGCATTTTTACCCTGTTTTGGCCAGCAAAGGAAGAGATAGTAACAACTTTCAATGTAAAAATAAACACTGAGTATAATAAGATATACTTCATTGTCTTTCTCTGCCCGTAACTCTATAGCATAAAGGATTTTTCTGTGCAGGATGATGAATTTTTATCTTCTAAATGAAAACAAATAAACAAAGCTTTTCTTCTGTTTATGTTTTTGGTTTTTTGTGAAAGGAAGACAGTGCCAAATTGCACTGAGAGTGTGGTAAAAGCAAGTCAGGTTCATCTGGTATATTAAAAAAATGGTGTTTCAGGCTACTGATAAATAGGAGGGAATCTGCCTTTAGTAAGGACTTTTCTGCCCCATGGCTGTCCCAGGCTTAACATCTGAAAGCATTACCTATCAGAAATTGCAATTTCTTTTTTATCACATAATCTCAGGCAACTTGAGCACATTCAGTAAAGCTGCTGCGTCTTTCTGCCAACAGAACTCATTTCATGCTGGATGTGAGCAAGATGATCTAAAACAATGTTCAGAAATGGCAAACCAGAGAAGGAGGATGGGAAGATTTGTACAGAAGACCGCAAAGTTTCAGTGCACATAAAGGGTGAGGGGAAGCAGATGTGGCTGAAAGGAAGTAATAGAAGGTAGCAGATTCAAGTAAGGCAAAAGATAATTCACTAATTGAGCGGTGGAGAGAATAAAAGACCAGTAAAGGGAACAAAGAGTACCACAAAATTGGGAAACAAAATGCAACACTTGCGAAAAATAGGGTGGGGCCTCACTCAGAGGTGGTCAGAGCAGCACACTCCGGCTGAGCTTGATCAATGCGCAGACATTTAGACTCAAGCAGGAAACAGCTACAGATTTCTTAGTGGCCATGCATTGTGTGTTTTGTATGTCCTATTCCAAAAAAGTGCCTGGAAATAATTCCCATTTAGATTGGCTTAAATATATATATATATATATATATATACACATATAGTATTGACTAGATAAAAATAATTCTGCTTTACACATGAAAGGATCCTTGGGTTTTAAAATGCTGGCAATTCTTGATCTGGTTTGTTGGGTGGTTTATGAGGGGACAGAAGGGAACCTTTGGAAGCATCTTAAGTACATACAAAAGCATTCTTAGAACCTCTTTAAATATCTGACTGATCTCACTCAAACAATGAAAGTCTGGGGACTGTTAGGGGGTTTGAGATGAAGGACTTTTTTTTCTGGAGATAATTTGAAAATTGCATCATAATTGGGTTTTCCACAAAATCAATTGTTCAATCAACAATCACTGCTTTTTTTTTTTTTCTGCACTGTATTATGAAGAATAAATGTATGCATTTATCTCCTCATACACAAGGACAAACATTCAGCAGTTATTACAAGAACAACTACTTGCTTGGGTTTGGATTGAGAACTAGCTTTCTCTTTCTAAATCAGTATAAAGAAAGTAAACATGCCTTGAGTCTACTCATAAAAAGATTATTTGCAGCATCACTGACCCAAGACCTCAACTAAAGATATAAAAGCTCCAGAGAAGGTCTTAGCTGAATCATACCAACATAAAATTAAATGAAAATGGCTTTAATAAATCTAAAGTAATTTTCAAACTTCAGAATTTTGTGCTCTTTTTTTTTTCAAGAATTTTGTACACTAAAGCCAACTTTTAACAGCAAGTTATGAGATTTTTATTCAAATAATATAAACAGTAGCTGAAGTATATAATTAGGTTAAATAGCTGTATTTTTCTTAGTCTTACTGGTCACCTCTCAGCTGCAATAACTGCATCAGCTACCACATTCAGAACTATCAACAGGTCTGAAATAAATGGATGCAAATGTATGTAAATATTTGGCCTAAGGGAAACAGCAGAAATTCACAAATTAAGAAAGTCTTTTGTTAAAGCTGCCTGAGAATTTCCACTATGGTATGTTTTATCAAGTTGTTCACTAGCACAAAGTACAAGATTTCCCTTATATAACAGGTATCATGGGCATATTTTCTTAGACAGAAAAAGTATGTTTATTTTAATTTTTTAAAAATTTAATTGCTTTATAATGTGAAAGAGTACCAAAGAAGGTCTGACAGTTTAGTTTGTTCTTAAAGGTATGAAACCTCAAAACACAAAAACTCCAGATAGAAAAAGATAAAATAAGATAAAATCAGATAAAAAGATCTCAAGAAATAAAAGTATGCTATCCCAAACAATGCAATCTTCACAAAAGTGCAAGCAACTGAACATCCAGTATTGTAAAAACAAGTGTCATGGAAGGGCGACTTCAAACAGCTGAGACTTGTCCCCCAGCTTTAGAACACCCAGGATGTATGACTGGAAGTCTGATTGCACAGTTGGCATATGGCACCTGAAGTAAATGCCTTTTCTTTGTGACAGCCTAATAGTGAAATACTTCTTTAGATAATTCCACTCAACAGCACCACTTTACAGATTGAGCATCAGATAGTCTTTCAGAGCTCCTGCCAGTCAGCAACACTGATTTGTATCTGCTTTTCCATGCTGCCTTTCTTTTTATTCTACTTTTGGTTTTTCATTTTTTCCCCTCCCTCTGTTTAAAAATTTTGGTAAGAAGTACTGCTGCTCTGCTAGCTTCCTTTTCAGATTGTTAGCTTGACATCTGCTGTCATCATCAAGCTGACACGTCTCCACCATCTGCCTGCTTTAAGTAGCCCTGCTTTGAGGATGCACTCAAAAGCTCTTCTTGTATTTCTGCACAGCCAACAGGGAATTTCTAGAGGAGTTCCAAGAAAGAAGTCATCCAGGACATCCCTGCCCTCTTTGTAGGAGCAGGATTTTAGCCATAGGCATCACTTTTCGTCATGACATCTTCCTCAGGTTCTCCCACTGGGAGTGCATCTTTGACAGTTCACTCCCTATATTAAGGGGACAAGTAGGACCAGGAAGGCAATTACTTCTCTGTTCAAATGAAAGGTGATAGTCAAAGTCACCACACAGAGGAGAGATGTGTGAAGAAGACAAGAAAGAAGGTGGCAAAACACTTTCTAAAGAAATGTGTTGTTAAGGCAGAGAGCGGTGGAAATTGAAGGGGAGGAGAAGGAATACATTGGGGAAAAAGAGAAAAATAGACAGCATGGCAAATTTCACTCTGAAGATGTACAAACCCTATAATTCAGCAAGCCATCATCTGATTTTTAAATTCCCTTCCTCTGCTCGTCTCTTTTTCATTCTTTCCTCCCAAAATGCTTTCAAAAACTCAAACTATGAAGAAAAAATACTGCAAGAGATGCCACTAAATCAAGCAAATGATACAAAGCATTCTACTAAAACTAGCATCTCCATAGAACATTAAAAATGAAGTTATGTTTGATTTAAAGGATCTGACCTGAGAATGCTTTCTCTTCACACTGACAACTATCAGGAAAAATAAGTCTCATTTCCTTTTCAGCTTATTCAGCTGCTACAAAATATTTTCTAGCAAAACCCAAACATAATAAAGATTTCACAATCCCATAGTGGAAGATACATGAAACACAAGGCCATTGTTTAAGAAACTGTGATGGCTTTTCAGCCATTTAGAGCTTCATACATTTGACTGCCTTATCATCCAGAGGATTGACTGCTTACCCCCTTTTTCACATGATCTGCCAACTAAAGAGTCATAGCACTAATTCCACAGTGTTATTTAATTTGCAGATTAATTTACTAGAAAATGTCAACTGCTTTGTGGAAATTTAATCACCAAAATGTTAACCTTGTTCACTTCCTGCTGAAGCCTGTTGTTTATTAGATACAAAAATTCAAGATATTTTAGGGTTGTAATAGAAGCCTATCTATTAAAACATTTAAACTCCTAAGTGGTCTGCTCTTTGAAGCTTTAGCTAAGATTAAAGTGCTTAATAACAGTAAAACAACAATATGAAAATATTTGACTGCATAGCAACCATCAATACCATTTGCAGATAACGACTGCTAAGTTCAGAAACCATGGCAACAAATGACATCACACTGTATCTACCTTATTGATTAGCTTTCACCTCAAGACTTTTTCCAGAAATGAAAGATATTTCCTAGCAACTGCATCATCTACTGAGTTGTTCCAAGCTAAAATGCTCTTACCCTTACTCTTAAGGAAATTTTTCCTTTTTTACTGCCAACTGGCCAGATTGTGCACTAGCCTCTTGTTACAAGGCTCTCTAATCTGTTGTAGAGACACTGCCTTATGGCTCTTAAAATCTTTGCCCCAAATTTAATGGCATCTGTGAAATAATGCTTTTTCACAGCACCCAAAAAGGCTGGCTCTGTGGAAAAGTATCCAATATGAAATGAAGAAGTAACAGCTTTTGAAGGAGTAACACCTTTTTAAATGAAATCCTTCATTTCCCCACTCTATGATTTGAAGTATTAGTAGTAAGTTCTTCATTGCAAGTAACCCTGAGTTCGTAGATTTCAAGAAGAGTGCATAGCAATGACAAACTAGTGACCCAAGGGTTCTCAAAGGACCAGCCAAGCACATGATATATCACTCTACAAGTGTGTACTTGTTTCAAGTCCTTGAAAGTAATTCCCTCTTTGCTCATCTGTCATGATAGAACCTCATGAGCAGGCAAGGACACAGGTAAGACTGAGTTGGATAGGTATAATTAGGAGCCAGGTGTATTTGTACTCAGCCTTGCTAATTCTGAAAGCAAAAATCATATTTACAGTGTGAATTAGCCCCAAAACTTCTAGGAGGATCACTGCTAAAGAAGATGTGCTCCTGCTGAATTTCTGCCTTGGCTGGAACTGACCTTTATTTTGCTGGTCAGCCACAACCAACAGATTAACCTGTGTGTTTAAGGTGTAGATGCAAAACACAGCAGTCTTGTTGTGCAGCCAGCCTGGCTCTTCTCTACCAGCTGCTTTCAGTCCTGACCCACTGTGCCACCAAGTGCTCTGTGTCTGTTCTCAGTGGGGCACTGAAAACTGATGTCTGGAAGAGCCTCACTTGGCCAGTGTCAGGCACTGGACAGGAGAGGAGGAAACACCAACAGTGGGCAAAAGAGGTGCTTGAAACTGAGTGGAAACCAGGGACCAAGAAATTATTTTTCCCCTTAATGCAGAGACTGTTAGACTACCAAACAAGAACTTCTGGGAGTGCCAGGGAAGTTTTATATAACTCTCAGTTCCTCCCATACTTTCTCTCAAGAGGGGAGAGAAAGAAGAGTCTCCAATGTTCCCCAGAAAGCATTAAGAGCCTTCCAGCAACTGGAGAATTCAAAACCCATGACCAGTCATTAGTCCCTTGAAAACTTTAGTCAACAAGACATTGAGGAAAATTTCAGTCATATGCATGATGTTAAATATTGTCTCTCTTTCGGTTTATGACTAATCGTTTCTGTCTTTAAAAGTCACTATTTAAAAAGTGATACTGTTATCAACATTGATACACGGAAAAATTAAAGATGAAAGTACGGTCAACAAAATGTCATTTTTTTATAGCATTGGAAACATTCTGAAGTTAAATGAAGCAAAAAAAAAATAGAAAACCTAAGGTCTATTATATAAATCAGAGAGTAAGATGATCTTTTACTGATTAAAAATGTTAAGCCTGTAAAGCCTGATAAGTACTGTAGGGAATTCTATGCTAAATTGAAAACATCTATCCTTTTCTGTTTTGGAAATAAGTATAGATACTACACAAAGTACTGCTTTGTCAATTTCCTCAGTCATCATGTAAGAATACAAAGACAATGCAAGTAGTTCTTTCTACAGACCAATTGCTCTATTAAATATTTAAAACTTCATCAGAAATGAGATTGCTGGCTAGGAAAAAAATAGCAATCCTTTCAAGCAATATTCACTGTAATAATCTAGCAAAATGTATCTGCCAAGCCAAAAACAACAGAGCAGAGATATCTTGGCCTATCCATTGAACCCTGAAGGTTTTTATCTTTCTGCATAGAGAAAGAATGCATCTGAGTTACCTGCTGTAGCAATTTGTGTACTTTTTCTCCCCCAAAGTACTTTTCTAAGCATGTCCAGCAAACTGTAAACTAAATCTGCATATTTCCCACTAATGAATGTATGGAGAACATAGCTCCCTGAGACTGCAGTCACTCTTACAGAAATCTAAAGGAAAATGCAACTCCCTACCCCCTGCAGAAATTTAGGAACAGTTCTTCACAATTTCAGAGCAAGGTTATTCCAGGGGAGAGGAATGAAAGGGTTGAGGTTCGGGTTGGCAAGGTCAACCATTCATGTAAACCACATTTTTCAAATAAACCCTATAAAAGTTTATTTCAGTACATTTTTAACCCTAACTAAAGTTCACTGGTAAAGCAGTGAAAGTCAACAAAGTGGAAACACAATGGAGATGTCTATTTAAAGGTGGGAGAGGGTTTCTGGGAGGTTTCTTTATTTTTTAGTGCTTTTACACCTAAAGGTAAGAGCAGGAAAAATTATCTGAGTGGTTTCAGAGGCAACAGAAGATGGGATATCATGAGAAGAGAAGAGGAGACCATTAAAGCAAACTCTTGGATATGGTAAGTATGCTCTGGAATATGTACGTGGAAGAAATGCAATCTAAGTTCCACCAAAGAAAGTATACCCAGACTAATGGCAGAGATAGGGATGAAGCATTAATTTGGATGAGTAATGAAATCATACAAGAGTAGAGTTAAGGCCAGATATATCCAAAACTTGTAAATCTGGCAAAAAAATTTTTTTACAGTTCATACTTAGATAACATGAATGGAAAACCTTTGGTCATGAAGTCAGGACACAAAAGCAAAACACTTTACACAGAAGAATAAAACTTGAAGTTTGGATTGCTCCAAACATTGTGAAATTAAGATTCAAAATAGAAGGAAATAAAAGAAAAGATGACTGCAAGTGACTGAATCACAGAATCATTTGGGTTGGAAAAGATCACTGAGAACACCAAGTCCCACCATTAACCCACCACTGCCAAGGCCACCACTAAAACACATCTCTAAGTGCAACAGCTTTATGTCTTTTAAATACCTTCAGGGACAGTGACCCAACCACTTCCCTGGGCAGCCTGTTCCACACTGCCTGAACACCCTTTCAGTAAAGAAACGTCTCCTAATACCCTGTCTAAAACTTTCCCTGGTGCAATTTGAAGCCAGTTCCTCTTGTTCTACTGCTTGTTACTTGGGAGAAGAGACCAATTTGCTACAATCTCCTTTTGGGTAGCTGTAGAGAGCAATGAGGTTTGCTCTCATCCCTCAGGAACAGGCAAGGGAGGCAGGTAAGCAGCAGAGCTCACAGAAGAATAAGTGGGTGATAGTGAGAGGACAGAAAGTGAAATAATCAGCCAAAAGAAAGAACAAAGAAAGAAGGAGAGCCTGTGACTGACACTTTGCAAAATGAGGCGAATGAATCTCAAAACTGCAAAGGTGTGCCAAAGGGATGAGGATGAGTAATTCTGCAGAAGATGTTCCAGCAAATGGAAACCGAGCTGTTTTCAGGAAATTTTTTCCAATTTGAAGAAAATTTTCATTAAAAGAGAATTAAACACAATAGCTAGGTCAAACAGTGGTGGGAAGAGAGTAAAATGCTATCATATCCTCTAAAAGCAAAATAATTTCTTTCCAAGTCAAAATTACTTTATCTATAGAAAGAGCCAATATATTTTCCATAATACACAATTGGACTCCATTTCCATAGCAAGACTGCTCAGATTAATCAAGACATCCTCCTTGCTGAAGTATGAATATATTCTTTTACAGACCACTGAAGCAACAGAAAGAAACACTGCACCAGCATGTTTCAAAACTTTACCAGCTTTACCAGTTCTTGTCTGACAACAATTTTTTCATCATTGCTATGGCCACCCTAGCTTTTACACACTTGCACCAAACCACCCTCAGGATCACAGCACATGGTTGCACCTTCTGAGTTTCACCTTGGATCTAAATTCAGGCAATCATTAGCAATCCACCTGCTTGTCTACAAGAAAGAAGCAGGATTACACCCCTGAGAAGCAGAGCACTATCAACCAGCGTATTAAAGCAGTCAGCATGCAAAGTGGTGTTATGAAAAAACCCCACATCCTCACATTCCCCCAAGAAGGGGAAGGTGGTTGTCCCTGGAGACAAACTCAGCTGTAAAGCCCAGTCTGTGGTTCACAACCACTGGAGATGAACCATGAGGTTTTGCAGCATGTTTAAAGTAGCATTTGCTGTTCATGGCTTTCACTGTGAGAGACTGAAGCCGTAGGAAAGAGCAGGCAGGAGGCAAATCCTAATGGTGAGAAACATTTTGTTCCAGCACTAGGACGCCATCTCTGAGTTTAGCATGCCATGAACTAATGCTAAAGCCATGCCTGCTCATACGGATTTGTGCAGACTATCAAAAATTCATTTCAGCACTCTTCCAGGAAATGTCAGAGTTCTGTTTAGCAAATACAAAAAACACCCCAAAACAACAACTACAAAAACCCAAACAAACAAATAAAAATAAAAACCCAACCAACCAAACAAAAGCACCCAAAATTATGGCTAACCAGATAGAACACATTAGTTTGACATATTAGTTTTAATCTCTGTCATACCTGATTTCAGTTGGAAATCGGGCCTAGATGGAGTATACCAAACTTGCTATGAACTCTTTATTATAGAAACAAAATAGACATGGTGTTACCAATTTAAAGTTCCGAAAATTGCATTAAATACAGCATGAATGTGGGATCTCCTTTTACTGCTGTTCTAGAGAAAAGCACTCTTAATAACTCAGATATATAAATGCCACAGTTTAATGCTATACTTAAAAAGCAATTAATTCTACAAACCACTTGTCCAAGCTAATAAATTTTTGTTTTGCTTTTCCTCTGTTTGTTTATAACAGCAAGCAGTAATGATTTAAAGAGCATTTGTTTCTTCAAAGAATGTGGTTTGGCTCCTCTTTGCTAATATAGTCATAAGGAAATTGTATTTAATCCTACCCCTCAGTAGCTCCATGCAACTGAAAAACTTTTGTGTTATTAGATTCTTATACAGCAAGATGCAAGGTTCCAGAAACTGCTTGGATTTTAACCCTTCTCCCTGGGAATCTGAATGATGTCAGAGCACCGACAGTAGCAAATAGGAGTCTGCGCAGAAGGATTACTAATTTTGTTGCTATTTTCATTTCTCCCTTCCTGGAGTGGGAAGGCTAGTGAGGCTTGGTGCTGAGGGAGTGGGAAGAAATAAGAAAAATAATCAGCAGAACTCATTATTTTTCTCTGAGAAACAGTGGGAGGCATAAGTTACAGGGGGGTGGAAATTGTAGATACAAGGGCAGAAACTGATACTCAGTTGTGAGAGGGAAAAAGAGCAGTGGAGACATTAGCTGAAAACAAGCAGCAACCACATGTACTATGACATCAGTAGCATGCAAAACACACCAAAACTCCTGCAGCGCACACACAAACACAGAAATGAAGCATTTATTTTTAAAAGTCAATCACTCTCTACTTCCTTCCCAAGAGCAGCAGCCCTGCCTCCTCCCCTCACTCAGCGATGCTAAGTGCATTTCAGCATCACAGCCAGAGACATCAGGACTCTCCACTTTGCACAGTAATAGTCTGGCTTTCAGAAGCTTTGATGGTAAAAGGGTTAACAGGCAAAGCATCAGCAGGCACCTGCCAGAGTAGGCTGTGTTACAGCAGACCTGGACAGTCTGGGCAGGTCGCTTTCAGGATCCAGAGCCTGAGCACAGACGGATCACAATGACAGAATTTAATATCTTCCTTAAAGCCTTCATTATCAGCACTGCTACTTAAATGAATGACTCATTCATCCATTCTGTCTCGAAGATCACAACAGGAAACATTACACCCATCTCTATCTGCTTCTCCACTACTTTATTTATAGCTGGAATTAATGAAAAAGAAATGTATTTTCCCAAGAAGTTTCATGGCACGATGGAAAACTATCCACAATCTGAATAGTTTACCCAGTGTAAGTAATACACATGAAACCATACACACAACCCCGCCTCACTTTTGTATCTAATTGAATGACAACCCAGGCTTACCCAAAAAAAGCCACCACTGTTGAGCAGAGGTTCAGTGTTCAGAAGACCAATAAAATCAGTATACAAAACAAAACAAGCTCCATCTCAAATGTCAAGAGACAAGCTGAGTGCAATATTTTGATATGACGGGGGAAATGGTTTTAAAACAAAAAGAGGATAGAATCAGATTAGATATAAGGAAGGCATTTTTTATGATGAGGGTGTTGACACACTGGAACAAGTTGAACCTCTCTCTGCTCACTGCAAAGGGGTTGGACTAAATGACCTTTAGTCCCTTCCAACCCAAACAAGTCTATGATTCAATGCTTCTGATTCTATACTGCAAATGCAATAATTTTCATAAGCATTCTTTCCTGAAAAGAACTTGATTTGAAAATTGCTAGTACAGATGGATGCAGGTATTATTTCTATGTAAACCCCAGTCAAGACCACATGCATGGATGTTTCTTAAAGGAAAAAGGCAAAAAAATGCTGAGCATGATCACATGACTTATGTCACAGAAGATCAATATAATTCTAGGGAAAATAACCCCACCACCATTTAAAATGTCAAATTTAAATAACTTCCAACTGGAGAAAAATTTGGAATGGCAGATATAGTAGTGTGTGCACACAGATCTGCAACATCATGAAATCTGCTCATAAGTCAAATGGTGCAATTTTGTATTTCATAGAATCACAAAATGGTTTGGTTTGGGAGGGATCTTAAAGATAATCTACTTCCAACCTCCCTGCCGTAGGCAGAGACACCTCCCACTAGACCAGAGTGCTCAGAACACTTTCCAACTTGGTCTTGAACACTTCCAGGGATGGGGCATCCACAACTTCTCTGGGCAACCTGTTCCAGTACCTCACCACCCTTGCAGGAAAGAAAGTCTTCCTGACATCTCATCTAAATCTACTCTCTTCCACTTTAAAGTCATTCCCCTTGTCCTATCACTACCTGTTCTTGTAAAAAGTTTCACACAGAACAAGCCCTGGATGCACTGACACTAAAGGGTAAGAAATTCCATGTCAGCCTTCACCTCATCCTCCTGCTTCTGCTAGGAAGTATATAAAATTTTAATGATTGATCTGTACAATCTTTCCAAACAAAACTGGATCCAGAACTAAGTTATCAGCATGAACATAACGTTAGGAGAGTTCAACAACTCAAGCATGCTGCTACATGGTTTCATCTCTGGAGCTGGATCTTGCATAGGAAACACAAACTCAGGACTTTCAGTAGAAGACCCCATGGACAAACTCTTACCAATGCTGAAGAACAGAGGTCTATGTTCCTAATGAAATAATAAACTTTTTGAAGAATCATATTAATTCCTAGACAGTTGTACACACCATACAAAGACCTTGATTAGATGCAGTCCATGGTAACTAGGCAGATGTGTCTGGAACTCAAGCTGTGTGGAAGTTCATATATTTGTTTTCTGCATATAGATAATGAAAATAAACTCAAATTTAAGTATGCCTGTGGCTCAATATATCTCAAAGCAAAGTAGAGCCGCACTAGGCAGCACAAAGGCTAATGAGAACCATAAAGTGGCCAGCAAGAGATGTACGCTTCCAAAACCTGAAAAACAGAAGGAACAGCTCTCCTAAGTCCCCACTTCAGCTCCCCTCTTGCTGTGAATGTTAGGTCCAGGCAGTGGTGGTGAGTGTCTGCTCTAAGTGATTGAGGTCCTGAGTGGTTAAGTGATGAGTAACCATCCAGTTTTCATATACTTGCAGAAGTAAAAAAGGAAACACAGCACAAAGATAAATTAACAGCAACATCTTCATAGATATGAAACCAGAGAGATAAACACACTGAGGAGTGTTTTAGCTCTTCCTTTGCATTGACATACATAACAACAACTCTAAGATGTTAGCCTATTAAAATCAATTCACACCATCTCAAATTAGAAAAGAGATGGATGAAGTATTCTACTCCTATGGGACTGCAATACATTATCTTTAATTGAAATTAATTCATTTGTATTAATGGAAAAATTAAACTGTTACCATGAAGCCATGCCACAAAATTCAACAGATTAATGTGTCCTTGTGGGAAAGTCTTTTCAGCTACTCTGAGTCACAGTGTCATCAACAGGGATCACAAAATAGTTGAGGTGGGAAGGCACCCCTGGAGACCATTCAGTCCAACCTCCCTCCTCAGCGCAGGGTGACCTACAGCTGCCTGCCCAGAAAGGTATCGAGCTTGGTTTTGAACAACTCCAAAGACAAGGATCACATAAAATCTCTAGCCAACCTTTTCCAGTGTGTGGTCACCCTCACACTAAAACATTTTTCTTTCATTTAAAACTTTTTTCCTCTGCTGGACTACCATGGCAACAAGATGTCCATGGCTTTTGATTATGCAGAAAATTACAGAACTTCAAGATGAGTTATTATGATATTTCTCTTATAGAAGGTGAAGAAAAAAAATGTTTATTGATTAATTAGTGATCCTTGAGGGAGTTCTGGGAAAAACAAAAAAAGGTTTCCCAAAAGCTTGTGGTGGAACTACACAATACACATTTGCACTCAACAGTTTCTGATTCATAAAAAAAAGAAAAAAAAAAAACAATCTGGGAAGTGGAATTTTTTTATAGAACTCAATATGCCCACCCTACGATTCTTTGAAAATGAAGTTATGCATTTGTTTTGCAAAGGCTTTAGACTCTTTGTTAGTAAGAGCTTATGCTATTACCAAATACATAAATTAGGACCAGAATCAATACAGCAACATATTTTACTTCCTTCTAAGTAACATTGACATTAATTCTTAAGAATGTTGTTTTTGCCAGCTACCTTTAAAACAGTGATACTTGCACTTCAAGTAATTTATTTTTCTTGCACCACTGGCTACCTCAAAAAAAAAACCTCAGAGTTAGAAATGGCACTCATCTAGAAAGAAATACTCATACTATCAAAATTGTTCTCCACATTTATTATAAATATATTTCCTAGGGAAGATGAAAGTTTGTAAGACATCCCATCATAAATTAGCCAAGACTGAAACTAAGCATAAATCTTCCTAAGTGTTCTGTAAAGATATTTCAACTTATTTTTCCGTTTTCTTTGATCAAAGAATCAAATAGCTTGCATAAAAAGATACTCAGTGCTCTCATTTGGAGTCAGTCAGCAGCACTGACTGTAATTAACACCTGATGGTTTGTCTATGCTCTAGCACAAGAGCTATTTGTAGGATCTCAAGACAAGTTCAGCAAATCACAAAATCATCAAGGCTGGAACAGACCTTCAAGATCATCTGTCCTACTGTCAATTTAGCATAGCCATAATCCCCCCCAGGTGCCACATTCCAACACCTCTTGAACAATTTCAGAGACCGTGACTCCACCATCAACTTACTCCAACGCCTAACCACTTCGCAGGGATTTTTTTTTTTATTATCTAATAAAATCTAATCTTCCCCTGGTATAATTTAATACAATTTCCTTTTGTCCTTTCATTTGAGAGATGGCAGAATAAATAGAGAGATAGGTCAATTCAGGTAGTTGTAGAGAGCAATAGGTCTTCTCTGAGCCTGAATATTTAGCTTCTCTGAAGAGCATCACTGGCCTCAGCTGCTCCTCACAGCACACGTTTTCTAGGCCCTTCCCCAGCTCCGTTGCCTTTCTGAGGCACACTCCAGCACTTCACTGTGAGGTGAGGTGTGACCTCACCTATTGCCAGGTACAAGGGAATGATCAGCGCCCTGGTCCTGCTGGCCATACTTTTCTAGATACAGGTCAACATGCCACTGCTGTCCTTGGCCACCTGGGCACACTGCTGGCTCATGGCCAGCCAGCTGCCAGTCATTTCTGCTGAGCAGCTCTCAAGCCACTCTTGCCCAAGCCTGTAGCACTGCATGGGGTTGTTTCGACCCCAGGGCAGGACCCATCACTTGGTACTGCTGACTTCATACCTTGGCTCATCAAACCAGTCAGCCCAGACCTCTCCGCAATTTTCCAGCCCCCGGCAGACCAACACTCCTGCTCAACTTGGTGTCATCGGAAGACTGAGGGTGCACTTGATCCCTTCACCCAGCTCCTTGATAAAGATATTGAACAGGACTAACTGGTCCCAGTACTGAGCCAAGGGAAACCACACTGGTGACAGGCTACCAACTGGATGTAACTCCACTCACCACCACACACTGGGCCCAGCCATTCAGCCAGTTTTTCACCCAGTGAAGAGTGCACCCATCCAAGTCATGAACAGCCAGTTTTTCCAGCAGAATGCTGGAATGTGGAGTGTAAAGCATACCAATGCACATATCAAAAAAAAAAAAAAAAAAAAGGAAAAAAAGAAAAAAGAAAAAAAAAAAGGCATTCCAGGAGACACAAGTACTATTTCTAGCAAGAGAAGCGTGACAGTCGAATAAAGCCTCTGAAATACAAAAGCTTAGCAATTCCAAAAAACACAATTCAGATCTTATCTGAGCTTTGTATAGCAGGATATACAGCTGAACACGCACAAATTGTGCAATCGTGCCAAAGTGTCAATGCTACTGTGTTTGTTCAGTTATATACTGTTCAGTAGATAGATAACTGCAAATGTTTTGTTCTCATCATAAGCAACATAGAGAAAAAAACCAAAATCACTAAAACAGAGTATTTATTATTTTAAAGTAAAAGGCTCTAATCTATAGAGATTATCATGAGAATCTGCAGTTTAAAGACATCAGCCATTTTTCATTTAGCCATTCTGCACTAAATTTATTTCATATCCTGCCCATGTTATTGGAATAAAAAGGGCTGTGGGAAGAGTCAAATTCAAATGTCACTTGAATGAAAAGAATTGCTCAGTATACCTGAGCAATTTTTTAATCTTCAAAAGATTATTCAGGAGCACGGGTTAACTCCTACTAAGTGTTGTTTCTGTGTTGCAGTGTGTAGATGGAATGGCAATAGAAGTGGGTTTTTTTCTCTCTCTTTTGAAAAAATTAGTTCAGTGAATTATTCCTCTATAACACCAGGATGAATTATAAATGCTAGCATCAAAAAAACCTCCAGTAATAGTCTAAGAATGAGTGTAGGGGCTTCCACAATACATCCAGCTGAATTACTTGAAATTAGTAGTATGAGTCACCAACAGTCATGAACAAATTGGGAAGCTATCTTATCACTGTTCGATATACTGAGACAGGTGCATTGATTGATTAAGCCAAATAATAAAGAAATATAGAGGGCAGAAGGATGTAGTAGAAGCCCATGACTCTTGCTGCATGATCTGGGCAAGGCAGCTGTCTGGCTTCATCTTCTTTCTAGGAAGAAAGCAATACAGAAAGTGATAGTGTCATGGCCCTGCTGACTCCTTGGAGCATGCTAAGAAACACAAGTGATTCACTGAGAGAAGGATCTCTTTACACCATCTGTAATCAGCACCAGTCAGGCATTGCCCAAGCCCATTAAGGAGCCCAGTGAACAGCTGGACCTCCTGCTGCTCACTTCTGCTCTTCCTTAGGGGATATCACAATGTAGATATTCTGGCCCAAGACCTAGATAAAGCATAGATGAGGAAGGACAGGAAATTATCTGTTGTTATTCAAACCTTGGGATCTTTCCCTTTGAACTTCATCTTTTCTTCAAATCGAAGTGCATTCTATGCATTGTCTTTCATAAAGTTATGGTCTTCCTGATATCTGACTCAATAATTAATGTGTAAAGTTATTGCTTGCATGCATAATTTTTCTGTCTTATGAATATGTGAAGGAGGAAAGATTATAAGTTGTCAAATGCTTCCAGAGCCTCTCTCCATGACAGAATGATAGATCCCAATGCTGTATTTAAAACACAGCTGAATAGATAAAAATAGTGTTTAACTTTTATAGTCATTATGAACCACAGTAATTTATTGAACCCTTCAATCAGCTGAGGAAACAAAAGATTGGGAATGGGTGAATGACTCATTTCTTTTCATGCTGTGTGCACTGATGCTCCAGTAACTTGATGCTCAAAAGGCTAAATAAGACTGCACAAATGTATCACTGAAATGAAGCAAACAAAGCACATCATAAACAAAAACAAATCAGTGGAAAGCTCTGAGGGAAACTCCAACTAGTGGTTGGCTCTTAATTAGCTGTATCTGCAGGATGTGTCTGAAATAGTTGAGAAGACAAATGTAGATTTTGCAGTGATTCAGGGGGAAAAAAAAAGATAGTTTTAATAGGAACAAAAAATCTAAGTAAATAGGCTCAGATATTTCTGCACCCAACAACTTGACTAAGGAATACATGCAGATGTTCTGCACTCTTTTTTCTCTTTTCCCTATCCATAGGAGGAAATCAGATGTCATGTTTACACAAAGAAGTTTGACTGTAACCTCACAATATATATTGATGAAGGACATCATCTATTTATATTTACAGAAGACACTGAAAGACTTTTGTGCTACCCTGTTTATAAACTGGAAGCTGAGGTATCACCTGTCATGGAATATCAGTTGTCAGTTATTTGAATAAATCTGCCAAAACACACAGAAATTCCGATTCAGCATAAAAATAGTATCTCATTCTGTATCCCTTCACTAACCATGAAGAGCTCCAGAAGATTCATAATAATTCAGTTTTCTATGACAAACTCTGTGTTACCAAACTCAGCTGCCTACCATGCACCCCTCACAGAAGAGCAGGACCCCTACAAGATTTCTTATAGATCCCAAAGCAGGCATAATTATTACAAAAAAATCAGATGAGAAAAGAGAACATATAATTAATGAATTATTATCATTCTTGCTTGGTTGAATGTACAGGGAAGCCCATTTATTTCCAGGTGTCAAAGCATAAGCTTCCAGGAATGTAAAATGAGAGGGGGAAAAAAGGGGGAGCAGGGGGTAATTATTCCTTGCCTTGTTCCATCCTCAAAATTTTCTCCATCTCTCCCCAAGGAATTCAAACAAGAATCAGAAATATCATTTCAACACCTTCAAATGAGGGTCAAAACTCTGAAACAGGTGTAGACACTTCTTATTGACTCCTAAGAATGGAAACACAATCATCATCATGGACAGGGTTTTGAATGCAGCTATGAATATGCAATCTTACATGATTTTGCATACACTGAGGTTGTAGGTTAAATTGAAAACATCATTGCCATTGATGCATTTGCACTTCGCACTCATAAAATGAAGACATTTCTTTCAGTTGCCATCAAATAGCACTCAAAAATAATTCTGCAAGAGATTTCATTTTGTTTTGAAAATTTTGCTGTTCCTTATGGCATCCCAAAGTCCTCTTTGAATCAACTGACACAAGTTAAAAGGCATGAACTAAAAAATCAAATAGATAACCATGTTGAAATTTCTCATCCAGGTACCAAGTCTGTCTTCATTACTAGAAATGCCCATTATTTCTTTGTTAAAAGTGTTCATGACACAGAAGACAAACCCAAATCACACTAAATAAAAAGCAGCAAAAATATTTCCTAACAGAGTAAATATGAAGCCAGCAATAAATGTATGGTGCAATCTAATTAATCTGTGTTGTTTTGAAATATCAATTACTGTAATTGCTCTTCATGGATCCATTAAGATGGTAGGCAATTATAAAGGTTCTTGAACCCCATTATGGGCAGTGAAACAGATGTTACTCAGTATTTCAGATTAAAAGTTGAAAATATTCCATCATGCTGTTTTGAAATATCTGATAATGTACTACTTAGAGAGGAATATCAGGCCTCACAATAAAACATATTTTGTCAAACCTCAGAGCAGAGAAAGTGACATTATAACACAGAAGACAAGAGAACAGTTAAAATCTCAGGTACACTAATCCTGGGAAGGGAATGTTCCCTTTTGTTCCCGTGTGCCCTTAATTATTGACAGTGGAACAGAACAGTCCCTCCTTACACAGGAAACCTCTTCAGACAGAAGTCATCACTTGTTGCCACACAGGCTTATAGTGTTTAAAAAAATACTGCTGTAACTCCCCATTGGAGAGCAGAGGCTCTAAGAGAATACAAATGATGACTGTGTAATTGAAATGAAGCTGGTGACTAAATGCAGAGCCTAAATATAAACCTGTTTGGTTTATTAAACATATAGACAGAGTAGGATCATTAGCCTGCCATTATGCATCTACTCTCACACAAATAGTGCCATTTAAAAGACTCACCTTGCAGTATTTTATCCTTCCTTTACACTAATGTGATGTCTTTGAAAACAAATATTAAAAGGGATCTGAGCTATCTCAGTCTGAAGCCAGAGGTTACCTTGAAGATACCTGCAAACCACAAAACCATCCTGTCATGTATTTCTTCATGAAACTCACAGCACTGCATACATTTTAAGTGTAAAAACTGCACAGCAAACTTTGCTACAGGCCCAGTTAGAATCACCATTATTTGGGGCCTCTTGGAATGGAGAACAGGTTCCACTAATCACATCACTTAATGATGCTTAGTACAGCATCATCTTTTACTATTGTTAGAAATGTTTGCCTTATTTTTTAATCTACCATTCTTTCCCATCCTGCTGGCTACTTAGCACTAATTGTAAAGAAATTCTGACTTTGGTACTACTTGACCTTATTTCAAACATACTATTACTCAAAACCAAGTGCAGTGCAATGAATATACAGGGCATTGTAAGTACACCTCCTGAATTATGACTTTTGGATTGCTTATTTGGAATACCCAGATATTTCTTTTAATGTGACATCAAGACCATGCTGAACATAGTTGCAATGAAATTCCATGAAAGTATTGATAGTTTGTGCTTTTACCTACCTGTACCATTCAGACCTGGTACTAGTAGTCATTATTCAGTCTTAGTCCACAACAGCAATCACCATCATTACACATATCATGCAATGATTTCAAATTTCATACAACGATTTTTAGTCTTGGTTTCATCTTGATTAAGGATAACTACCATTTGACAAATGAATCAATTAAAACCACATTGATTTTGGGGGAACAAGGAACTTTTTTTTCTCTTTTCTAATGGGCCAGCCCCGGAATTAATGCCTACTTATTTTTTAATTCTTTTATGGAGTAAAGGAGACAGTATCAATGACTTGTCAGATAATTGGATTGCAAATGTTTACAGTAAGAAAAGTCTTTTAAAATCAAAATGCAGTCAGAGAAAGTGCGGGCTTCACATTCCAAATGAGAGTCATAGACTTTTCTTGAAGATACACCTTCATTCATAAACAAAACAGAAACTAATGACCTCAGTATGTGTCTGTATGGAATCCAAACATCAGAATTGTGAATTCTTTTTTCAAAGTTAAATTCAGTGGGCAAAACAGACCCAACCTGGAGAAAATTTTCATTATAATATAAATATTTAACTATTAGCAATGAATATTTAGTATGTGGTAAGAATAAACAGATCTTTAATTACCCATTTGGGTACTTGGAAACTAAAAGGCAAACATTAAAACTAAACTTATCCTTTTCCCATGTTCAGCTTCACTACTGCACTCAGAAGACTTCTCTCCTTCCCTGCCACAAAAGTCACAAGGGGAAAGGGCAATGGAAGTTCTGGTCAGGTCATCTCTGCCTCCTTCCTCCTCACATTTCTCCCCTGCTCCAGTGTGGGTCCTCCATGGGCTTCAGTGGATGTGTTCTGCCATGGAGCACCTCCTTCTCCTTCTCTCTAACCACAGTGTTCACACTGCTGTTGCTCACTCATTGTTCCTCTTTTCCCTGCCCATCATTTTCCAACCTTTCTTACATACACTTTCCCAGTGGCACCACTCCCTGTGTCTGAGGGCCTGAGCCATGCCCTGTGGTGGGTTGCCTGGAGTTGCCTGGAAGCAACCTCCACCTCACAGAGGCTGTACCTGCAAACCCCAACACCACTTTGATATCTGCTGCCAGCACAGGAGAGAAAGAGAATGGATATTTTCCCAGTATTTTTGCATTTCAATTTCTTCTTCAATTTCAAAGTTTATTTTACATAATTTGGAGTTTATCCTATTTTTATAATTTTTTTTTACTGCTTTACTACTGAGCTGTGTGTAGATATTCAGATACAGCAGGAACACTTCGCCTTCTCATAAATGTTTCTACATTCAGCCTCCACTGTCTCCAAAGGAGTTTAAAAAAGCTGAGTAAAGGTTTACATCATACATGGATTATGTGATTTTTTGTGATTGATGACAGTGCCTTGCACTGAAACATTTCTGCCATTATTAAGCAAATCATATTCTAGACACATATCAGTAATATGAAAATTCACCATAATCTACTCAAAAAAAAAATATAGAGCACAACACATTTAGGATTCTGACAAAAGAGTTTAGGGACTGTAACATGTTCCCTGTAATATAATGCAGAGTTCATTGCCTTTAGCACAGCACAGTCCTTACTGACATAAAGTAATTCCATGTTAAGATTGTAATCAGGTCCCTGACTGGCTTATTTACTTGCCTCTGGAAGAAAACTGAAACATTCTGTTGATTTTCTGAGCCAAGCTTTGCCCTAAATTTAAAGTAATAAAAGTGCAGCAATATTGAGATTCTGTGAATGTCTGTGCAAATAAATTCCACTCATTTGTTCACAGATATGAATTCTTACAGAGTCACAGGCAAGATAAATGAAAATTAAGATTTACATTTGAAATTATGATGCCTACAGTCATCCACCCTAACGATGACTAAATGCTCCAGCATTGGAAATCTAGGCCTGTTAATGCTCAAAGAGAACCTGCTGTATTGGAGGTGACATAGACTTTTTCTAGCTCATAAAATATAGCTGTCAAGAAGTCACCCATCGCTGAGGAAAGAAATTTCTATTTTACAAGATTTTAAGTAGCATAAATCATTACAGCACTCCATTATCTAAATGATCTATCGCTCCACAATCCTTTTGAATTAATCTAGAAGAGATTATGTCACCTTGCTGATTCAGTTCAATGTGTAACACTCTGAAGACTTTAACGCCAAGCTAGATGGACAAGATGGAATAATACCCAAAAATGTCACAATATCAAATTTGTGATTATATGTCATTCCCATTGAGAAAAAAAACACATTTAGCATCTCTGAAAATCTCTTCGGAAATACAGACACAAATGACAAAATGACAGTCCATTTATGCAATTCCACATCAGTGGGCAGTATTTATAAGGTAATTTAGTAACTTAGTGTGAGTTATCGTTCACACCTAAAGGAGCCTCAGATCTTTACTTACCACTAGCTATGTTTGCATGTCCTATTTGCATTGCAGCTAGATCTAGCCAACCCAAACACACCATGTCAAATGTCATAACTGTTTGATGTAATGAGAAGAGCCTTAAGTAGTTACAAGTTAAGCACAGAAGAAAGAAAAACTGCTGAATAGGAGAACAAATCCTTGTAGATCACTTTTCTTTCTACAGAGTAGCTGCTTATTAGATCATCTTTGAAAGTTTGTCATCTGATAAATTATCTATCTGATCTCAATAGACACTGATGCAACTTGCACATTTACTGATGTTCAAGCTCCCTGCCCAGAAGACTGATGATCTCTGCAAGATGCTCCTAAGCTTGACAGTACTCAACATCATGAATGGAATGAGAGGTTTACTCTGAAATTCATGTGACCTACTGTAAATATATTCACTGAGATGACCCAAGAGTAATTATTGTCTGGAGTTTGGTGTGTGAGACAATTCTACAGGTGACAGATTTTTGCACAACTTGCTTTGACTGAGGTGCAACTCTTCATCATAACACTTAACACTTAATTTCAGACCTCTGGAAAACATGTGTTATTATTAGTTAATACATTTGTATTTATGTTTGTAATGTCCTTCCATCTTTTTGAGCTTTTTTTTTTCCCTGCATCTTTCTTTGTGGACATTGCCACCAAAGAACCCTTACAGCTTAGGAAATGATAGAGCCATATTTACACTTCTTACAATTTACCTCTATTCACCATTATCATTTTTGCTGTGTAAATTACTGAAAATTGTTATAAAGTTATGATTATATGTTTATTATTCAATTGCTATTCCTATGTATCTTTACAAAACCTGGACAAATATTTTCTTGACCATAAAATCATGGTGATATCTCCAGTCAAAAATCAGTTACCTAGGACTAGTCAGTGTAGAAAGCCAATAAACAAATTAACAGCTTCATATATACATGACCAGGAGGCCTCTAAGTTGATTACATCTTTCAGGTGTCTGTATTATTTGATAATCAATGATGCATCACATTCCAATTGCTAAGGGATCAGCTAGGGTCACCCAGAGGTATCAAAAAATCTTGGAATGTGTGGTCTGAAACAAGAAGATAGTAATACAAAACAAAGTTCAGACTGTTCAGATTAGATATCCCATTCTTTCTACATCCAGAAGAAAAGGGGAAAAGATCAACATATTTCTTGCTTATGGTAACAGCTTTTAAGTATTAAAACATACTGAAGCTATTAAAACAAAACTATTACTCACTCATCTGGGCACAAGCTCAAAAAAATTATACTAGAGGTAAAAACTTGAATAAAACGATTCAGAATTCACAACATTTGCATGCCAACTCAAATTGAATATCAATCCAAAAATTATAAAGTGGGTTAGTAGTCTGTGCTTTTTGGAAAAGGCATGGATTAGGATATTAAATCAAATTTAGTTCACAAATATTAAATTGCACCTCTAATTCAACAGATAAGTAGAAAATAGAATTCTAGTAAGTCATTACATACCTAGATATGTCTGCATTTATTTGTGGTATTTCTGGTTTATATTAAATCCCTGTATCTTCAGCGTTCATTCAAAGCTTATATGAAAATTTAAAGTGTGGGAGACACTTTGAGCTACTCTTCAGTTATGCTTCAGTGCATGTTCTGTATAAAAATCTGAACCTTTGTGCAGTGGGGGATAAGTACTTTATTTCTCTACATAAAATTAATGTGACTCCTAATGTGTATTTTCTCTAAGAAAGCACAGTTTCTGAAGGCCATTTCCAATGAAGACTGGGTAAATGGAATAACCTTTGGTAGCAGAGCATTACTGGTACACCTAAGTATTCTTTCCATGGGCATTTTGCCCATAATCTTAAACACAGTTCAAATATCTTTCCTGACTCTCAACTTGGTTCTCTAACTACAGGGTCGTGACAAGAATCACCACTGCAAGCAGGTCACAACCCACAGAACTTCTGATAGCCCTGGGAATAACAGATTTTCTTCCAGTAAGCACAAACGTGCAGTTAGGTAAAAGCCTATTTTTTTTTTTTCTAAATTAGAGAGTGTAAGTCTGTCCAGGTCAATTGACCTGGTGACACAGAGGGTCTTCCAACTTAATTCTTTAGTTTGACACAGCTGTACTTTATTAAAGGCTGAAGGTCACTGCAAAGGCTAGGTTTAGAAACTGAGCAATCGCTGGTATGAATTCATTATTTCACAGATACATATTCATTGTCACTAATAGTGGGTAGCTGGAAAGTGTTCGGCGTTTGGCAGTACCTCCTCCAGCCAGAGAAGCCTCATTTGCCCAGAATATGAGAGGCTGCTGCTCACACTCACCTGAGCTCACATCTGGGTATGGATCAATTTTACAGGCATATTGGGATGGAATGTGTCCACATGTGATAGCAAACTGAACCAAGTGTACTCTATTCCAGTATCCCAGCTGGGAAAATTACAGTTTTAGTCCACACACCTTCAGGCTCCTATCTATCGTTGGTGCCTGTGAAATAAACATTCAGCACATGCAAAAGCCATAATGATCAATATCTGGATTATGCACTGGAATATGCAATACATTTTGAATTTTAATGGATCTTGAAATATCTTCTACACTTCAGTCGTCCATTTTTCATTGCAAAGGTCATGGATTCCAATATGATTAATGCATGAAAAATCTTCTGGTTAGATTCCATCAACATAACTTTCTTTGAGAGCAGCCTTCTTATTTCAGTACGCGTTGAAACAGAATTTCACAAAATTTCTTATGCCAGTGTACATCTCCTTGTTGACTTTACTGGGCTTTGGCTTAAGTATTGAAACAGGGAATAAAAAAGCCACCAAACATGTGTAGAGATATACACTAGACCTGGTCTTGGGTCACTGAGTTATTCCCTCTTCTGCCACAGATCAACTACAGAAGAAATGGTTCTGTCTATAGTCTGTAAGTGCTGCAGACAGTAAGCAATAGGGGAGAAAAAAATCTTTAAAGGAGTTTTCTTGAATGAAAGTAGCAATAATATTTAACTCTAAACTCTCCATTAAATACTCTGGCTCCCAAAAGGGGAAAAAGAAAAACCCTTTCCTCTTCCTTACCCAAAATAAAAGTAAAAATTACTGAGTTAATTGCATCATTACATTACTCCATAATTACTTTCATTTTGGAAAAGAAACTAAAACCAGTAAGATTGCTTTGCTGAATTAAAGTAAGGAATTCTGACAGACATTTCAAAAGAGCAGGCACGTATGAGTTCCATGAATACCCTGAAAAGCAAATGTCTATCATCCACTCTCCTTCCTCCCCACCAAAAAAAATGGCAAAAAACTTTGAAACTGTTAGATATTTAGTTAATATAAAGAATGCCATCTACCGGCAATAACAATAAGTAGCACTGTTTATGAGTTGCTAGGTGGGGTAAGGTTGCCTCTTTCACACACTGCAAACAAGTCCTAAGGTCATTTCTTTAAAAATAAATCTCTAAATTTGAAAGAAGGTGTTCTGTTCCAGGTTCCTCTTCAATCTCTGTTCTTAATCATTGCCTTATGTTTGGAAACAAGTCCCTAGTGGGAAATAACAGACTGGGTTCACAATCCACTCAGAAGGAAGGATGTTTTTGTGAGTGTGGTTCCACAGCCTTATAAACATACACAGCACTGGCCTAGTTACTAAATGGACACCTCTCACAATGAGCAGAAAGACATGTACAGCAATCAAGGGGTTGTTCATTAATAAATTAACTCCAAACACACCATGCTCCTATGGTGACCTGCATCAATGAGGCAGAAAATACTATTAAAAGATTCTTGAGTAAACTGATGAAGGGACCCCACAAGACACCTACTTTCACATTCAATTCAATACAAATTGAATTCCTACAAATTTTCAAAAACATTAATTGTTAAAGTGCTGTCATTTTGAAACATGTAATTAGGCAATGACTAATTTATAGTAAGTAAAGTAGATACTAATTACTTATTACAGTACCTATGAGAAAGAAAGGTGCACGTATTGCACTTTATAAATAATTAGGAGCAGCATGTCTTCAGATACTTGATCTTTGAAGCAACAACTATTACCCATGAGAGGGGAAAAACCCAAAAACCAACAAGCAGACAAACAAAAAAATTCAAAACAACTAAAAAATCCAAAGGTTCAGATAACACCAGTAATGGTTATTATCTGATTTTCCCATCCCTCTCTACTTCTATGTCTCAGAGGGACCAGATTCAGGAAACATTATTATGTTTATGAAACAGCAGCTTCTTGAATCTGGTATTTATCTGTTGCTCTTAAAAGCTGTGTAATGTAAGAAAGTTGTTTTGCTTGGTTTTACCCAATACTATGCTCTAAATTTTAGAACTGGAGAGCTGAGGTAACAGTAAATTTTACTGAAAGTATGATTTAATCAGAAGCACTTATTTTTTGGGTCATGTCTTCCTTTACTGGCTTTATGAAGTGTGATTAAGATGAAAAACTAAAAAGAACAAAGACATGGACTAATATCTGACTTCAAGTATGCCATAAAATAATTTTTCTAACAGAACTGACAAAGCTGTCTCCTGAAAGTATTCTGAGCAGTCGACAAATGAAGGTGGCAAGGAAAGGGCAGAGCATTTGAACCCACAGGCCTACTAGAAAAACTTCAGCAGTTCCTGTAAAAGAAGTGCATTAGTGGCATTCAGGAAACAAAATGACATAATGTATTACAGCAATTTCTAGTTCTTTCTTGTGAAACCCTGGCTCAGAAAGAGAACCACAAATTCTGGGACAAAGATTTTGACTGGGAATAACTTTTGTTAGCAATTTCTCAGTATGGAGATTAGCTTTCAGCCTGACTTTTCCTGACTTTGAACTGTCTCTGAACTTTGCACAAGTTTTCTCCAAACATAAATTGCAGAAAACAAGTTTACTGTAGCATTATTGCCCAAGATTTCATATAAATATTTAGACCTATATCCCGCAAATATTTTAAATGTATTTAGGCTTTTATTTTTTTAACGATACTTCCCACTATTCACTGATAACTTCAAAAACTCTCAATGAGAGATCAAAAGCCAATATTTCCCCCAGCTGCACTTCTCTCCATGTTCCTTGCTTCCATTTAAAATATTTAGTCCAGTCTATACTCAGATCTCACAATACACAAATATCTCTAAAAGGGTGTAAAAGTAGGGGAACAATTCCATATCTCTCTCTCTCTTAGGGGGCTTTTGCTTTCAATTCAGTTTTTCTGTGCAAAGCAAGGATAAAAATGCTTATAAAATCACAGGGAACAAAACACACTAAAGCACTTTCCACAAGAAAATGTTGCTGAGTTTTATAGATAGGTATTTGATGGACTTCCAAAACTCTAAAGAACATCTTTTTACAGACTTTTACTTAACAGCAACTTACAACATTTACTTTTTAATTTTATCAGAAAAAAAGATGCTTTTGCAAGATACTGGGGTTTTTTCCTCATAAATCATATATTGATCACTATGTATGCTCACACCAAAGATGCAACCTCTGAAAGTAATACAGTAGAAGTTCAGCTTTAATATCAAAGTCAGTTGATTTGAATTCAGCATTTGCTAAATGTATTAATTTCTAAAAGTTTGTTTAAAGAAATACGGACTTTTTTTCTTAATAGGAAACCCTACATACTTTGAAAATGAGATTAAATTACTTAATAAATTACCTTTATAGTGTTCTGGCTCTTAGAAATACCTGTATCTCTAACGTACCAGTCAGTGCTTCATGCAAAGTTGGAAAACAGCACTTTGGAATTTAATAAAGAAGAACATAACTATTGATATAAATATGCAAGTCTATTTTTGACTGCCAGAAAAATAAAGTTGGTTTAGCTTTTTATTACCTTTCTTCCAAACAGAATATAAAGAAATTTTTAATCTTTGTCCCTATGTGCTTCAATTATCCTACTTATGTGCAGTTACCATGGGAGTGGAATAACTCATTTTGTAACATAAGTAAAACATAGCAAAACACTTGCAGAAAAATAGGCAACTCCTCAAACAAGAAATTATGAAACAGATAAGCAAGTAAGCATTGATTAGGTTAGAACCTGGTCAGGTTTAAATCTAGTTAATAAAAAGGGTGGTGTTTCATTTTTCCCACAGAATGTTGGACCTCCAAAATTATTCTATCAAGTCCAGACTTCCTTTCCAAAAAGCAGATCCTAGAAAAACACAACATGGTATTCACCAACAATCTGAATATCTGCAATTCTTAACAGTTTTCAGCTTAGAAATTGGTTTTATTTGAATTTTCAGGCTCTTTCAGGTATTTTAGGTAAAAATTTTCATAAGCACAAAGTAAGGCAGAAATCAAATTACTCAATCAGCCTAGGAACCTATTAATCACCTATCATACTACACAAAAAAACAATTTTATGTCAGAACTGATCCATTTATTTTACACAAGTTGCTGCCTTGAAGAAGGCACAGAGCAAGTAACAGGTTCAGAGTAAGCAGCGAGTCCTTGACATTGCATACTGAAAACTCCTCTCTTTCTTTTATGTTTTCCTGAAGGCCTCCTAGCTACCACACCAACCTCAGTGCAGAAAGAAATTCAATCTTCATGAGAATAACCACAGTATTTGACAGATGACTCTGTACTTGTGAATTAAATGTGACTGGGACAGTTCCCCGGCACTGAGGCCAACTGGCATGGAAGAGATGGCATCTGCACTACCAAAGCTTCTTCCATGAAGGCAGCCTCATCCAGACTGCCTACTGGGACTAGACACTAGCCCACACCAATTCCTGAGCTGCTAACAGGAACTATTTGGAGAGAATCCTAGCTAGCACAGGGCAAAAGTGGCCCAGTGGCTGCTCTATCAATCCAGCTTTAGACAAGCATGTTTCAGCGCCTTGGGGTGATCCATAGAACTATTTAACTTTACTAGTAAAGATGTCACTGCCAAGGCCGCTCAAAACACTCTAAAATGCCAAGTATTCAGGAAAAGGACTCTTATCTGCATATCAACAGCAGAGGTTCCTTGCTCCAGCAGACTTCTATTACCTTTATTTATACTGCAGTAAGACATTACATTTGGGGTAATAATAATTTGGTAAATTGCTATGATTCATAGAACCCAAATGCAGGCATCTAAAGGTTAGCCTGATAATAATTATTTTAAGGACAGTAGGATAAATTATGAATTATGACAATTCATATTGTAGTAACACAGAAATATAGAAGAAATGGCAAAATAATTTCTGATTTAGAAATACAATCATTCCACCAAAACCAAAGGCTGGAGTATCATATTTTTATGTCTAGTTAAATTTAAGATGAACCTCACCCAGAACATTCTTCTGTGTTTGAAATAGCTAGCATCTATTTACCATGATGACTTGACTCTGTTGTGCACACACAAGTGCATTTCCAGATGGAAGTTGACTCATGCGCTAATATTTCAATATGCATACATTTCTTATGGTGATGAGTAAATATTTTGGACAATACAGACAATCTCAGTTTTTGCTGCATCGTACAACTTCATGACTTTATGGGAGATATTTGTTCTAGTGAACAAGCTGTGAAATCTAATCAGGTCTTACATAAACACATGCACACATCTCAATTGCTTCTTTTTTCCAGCAGAGATTCTTTTGGAATATCTCCTCTTACTGTGATTTATCTAAGAATACTTGATATACCAAAGTCACGAGAGAAGGTACTTAAAGGTACTTCCATTTTAAATAGCTATGTCACTTGCACAAATGCAAAATTAACTTGCACTGATGTCTCATGTTGTATGCATTGCAAAAGCATTCATTCTTAAAATTACCCTTGCACATTGCAATGAATAATTTTTTCATCAGTGTGAATGATTTCCGTATCTCTGAAAGTACTCAAGGCGTTCATAAACCCTGACTTCTGGTCAGACATCACTCTCACAAAATAGGATGACAATTTGGAGCAGCAAAAATCTAAGCTACTTTAAAAATTATTATTAATTTTAATTGGTTATATCTTCACTGACTGGAATGCATAGCTTACATTCCACCTCCTTAAAATCAGTTTATTACATAAAAAGCAAATGTATTTCATGCATGTTAGGCATCCTTCAGCAGAAACAAAAGAAACTTCAAATCTCTGACTGTCAGGATTTAGTGCTTAAGAGCATGCAGTTTCTCTGTCCTGCACTGACAACAATATATTTGTTTTCTAGGCTCTTACAAGCACATACCATCCATCAGAGGCCTTGATGTGTTGTGGGTCTATCTGCAGCTCACTATCTAATCAAATGAAAGAGATAGACCAGAATGTAGGTTTAGAGGAAGTCTAGCATAAATGAGTGTCAGTCCAGTCTTTGATTAGGCAATAGCAATTATGATAATTACAGCAATCCATTACTGGAAAACATTCTAAAATTGCCAGCCCGTAGCAAAGTGTAGCACTTACAAGAATCCACTTATTTCTGAATATTTTTAATCCTAACGATGTTCTTTCAGTTGTAAACAGCACAATTTGGCTTGCTAATTTAAGACAGTGATCTACTACAAATATTAATATATAGGAAAATATATATTAATACATAGCTGAATTCTTCTAAAATATAGTCATCATCTGCATTTATAAATCTCACTAGAATACAAATAGAACAAGCATTAAAAATTTAACCCAAATTCACACACAGTATTACGCAAAACTATTATTTCTCACACACTGTTTTTCTGGATAACAATTTCAATATTGAGACTTTTGAATTATATAAAAAATAGGTAAATATAATTAAATAAATAGGTGAATATTACTTTTTTCCCCTAGTTTGCATTCTGTATTATGTTCCCTGCTCTGCTAAAGAAACCAAGTTCAAACAATTTGAAAAAAACCAGGAGTGCCTGAAAAAAAGGCCAGCTATGTCAAAGATACACTAACAATTACTGAATAATGACTTTTAGAGCAGCAAACAAGAGTCACACCAATTGGAATGGGGAGATAAAGGTAAGGAAAATTAATCAAGACTGGGATATGGAAGACACTATGTACAGAAGATAGCCAGCTGTCAGAAAGGCAGTCCTGGCCTTCAAGGTCTCTCACAGATGTCTTTTCACAGATGAAAGAGGTCCTTATTGGAGAAAGGATTATGATCAAGAGAACAAGAATGAGGAAGACATCACACGCACACGCAAGGAGAAGTTTGCAAAGTGCCCAGAGGTAGTAGCATTTCACAGGCACTGACTGAGAAAATAAGAGGTATTTTCATATGGTCAGTGGTCAGTGCATACAGCCATCAGAAAAACACTTAAGCAGTTAAGTCTGCTATTTTAAAGATTTTTTGCCATTTGTACCCTAACCATTCCTACCCTTCAGATTAACCTTACCTAAACCAATGCTTCCAAGCACACTCCATTGTTGGGAAAAAACCCATGGAAACTGGCTGTGATTAGCAAGGCCTCCAACCTTGAGGCTTCCTCCAGCTCTAAGACTGCAAAGCTTCTTTTACATCTTTTCTTGATCAGGTGATCTGTAGCAGACACCTACCACACTCATAATAAGTAATTACATATTAATATATCACAGATGAATAATCAGATATATCATATGTAAATAATTGATCTGGCCTCTTGCATTTTCATTTAAACATCAGAATTTTTTGTCCTTTACTGCCTTATTTACTGGTGAGAATAAAATGAAATATATTTTAATGAAAACATGCTATATGGGAAAAGAGCATGTTAAATTAATCTTGGTGAGGTGGCATCTGTGGTTGCTACTCTACCAGCCACTGATGCCATGGTTTAAAGATTCCTTTCTTATACTGGGCTTTTATCCCATAGCCTTTATTCCCAAGTATTATCCTAAACCAGATAAATTATTTTTCCTCAATTTTTTACGGCTTCTCAAAATTCTCACCATGAAAACAAGTGAGAACATTCAGAACAGTAAAAAATCTATTACAGAATTACCACATTCTTGTAATATCACCTGCATCTCAGAAACAGACATCTTCCAACACACCCTGCTTCTTCTGGAACAGATTAAGAAAGCACTTATGCAGATAAAAAGTACTTTATGAACCATTTTTTTACTACTGAATTATAAGCACTGCCAGTAAGGGTTCACAAAAAAAATTAAGTGTTCTTCCTTTAGTTCCTCTGTCCCTACTTGATGTCTCCCAAAAATACAACAAGGTAAAAACAACAGCAAGGAGTACTGTAGATGAGTCACAAATAAGTAGCTTTCTCTACAGAGAAAAACTGAAGTGATGAGCTCCTGAGCACCTTCTGATTTCAAAAAAATGCAGAAAAAATTAAAATTTAAAATTTGGAAGCTTTCCTAACAAAGACAGCTTCCAGAAGATCTTGCCTCAATTTAGAGAGAAAGGCTCACACAGAGCCTGAATCAGAGAAGCTGTTTAAAATCAGTGATCTAAACTATTGATATACAAATCTAAAAGGAGTGGGATCCAACTATTTATTTCTATTTTTTCCTTAGACTTCAACAGACAACAACTGGAGTGCAAAGTGCCAGTCCAGCATATAAGAGTATTCCAAATTGTATAACAAATGCTGTTACAACAGCTCATTCAGCATTAAAGTAATAGCACAGCAAGAGTGCCTCTCTGCTTGAAGCACACAGATGCAGAAGAGCTTGATCTCAAAGTTGATGAGATGAAAGCTAGAGATGTGACACATGACTTGAATTTGTGTTCTGTTCTTGTTACTCCAGCTAATAATGCTACTTGCTGCCAGGCTGTCGACTATAGTGCTTTAAGACCTCCTTCAGAATGCAGGGGTCATGCAAAATGAATGGAAACAGCATGCCAAATTCAGAGATGATGTACATTAGAGTAATTTACACTTCAATTAAACAGCACAATTTGCATAATAAGGGGATGCAGTAAAGAGCTAGTAGCAGGGGTAGTAACCTAGATTTTACCTTAGGATTGTTTACACTTTTCTGCTCTGGCCCCATCCTGTCATGTAGAAAGTACAGTGAATTATTCAAATAGCAACTTCCACTATCATCTCTCCTTACCGAGTCAACAAGCCATAAGCTTCAGAAGCAATGTTTTTCTCTGAGTGTCTAATAGAAACAGGAAATTTCTTTTGTTTATCAGTTTTGGCAATGTCATACTAGAGGGGGACTCCAAAGTCCTTAACTAATAACTGCACTTAGAACAAAAGAACCAGAACTGTAACATTATACAACTATACTCAATGAGGTTCCAGTGGTAATGGAGCAGAACTGGTTCTCATGATGTGACACATGCCACCAGCAGCCTTTCTACCCTTCCAAGGCATCATACCCAGCTGTAGGGACTTACCTGCTGCAGAGATTCAAAGATCAGGATTACCAGACCACAAATTGTATAAATTTAAAAATCTTGAACATATATTGAATGATGTCATTTGAAGGTTTATATGAAGCTATAGTAGTTAATGATCCAACCCAAAATTATTTACAAGCTGAATATTTTATGTCATATTTTCCATGAGTCATATAAGACTTCACAAAGGTCAGAAGACAGTTGTATAATTATGTCTAGTTTTAGGCAGCTATTTAGCACATTATTTTTATCTAGCTTCTATCCACTCTCATCACTACACAGATAGGATTATCTCATGTGTGTTCCTCTTTCCTTCTGTTTATATTCTCCACTTTGTATCAACTGGAATCTACCACAGTTGATACAAAAATTTGCAATGAGGTGCTTCAGAGCAGCATAAACTGTGTATCATACAAAAAGACACACAAGATGCTACAGAAAAGGATTAAGTCTTTGCAGCAAGCACTGGCCAATGGCTCTGCTCTTTGGAGTCATCACTGACCTTTGCTTTCAGACTGCAGGAGATGGTATCTAGCCAGACTGGCAATAGCATTACAGAACACAAGGGATTGAGTCACTGTCTTAGCTCACCACAAGAAATCTTTAAGAATGCACTGAGCACTGTTGCTCTTCTACCAAGTTAATCAAAATCTAATAATTTTAAATAGAGAAAAAATGGCAAAGTTACTGCTGTTGGTAAACTGTCAAAATGACACACAATTTTTGAACTAATGATTTAGTAATGGGCTTAGAAGCCTTTTCATAAACAGCAGAAATCTTTTATGTAAAGAATCAAAAAATCCCTTCATTTTTCAGTTAGCCCATGTTAGAGCATAAGTGTAAGGAGGAATTTCACCAATAAATAAATAGTTTCATTTTCTCCATGTGACAAATAAATAAAAGGAATTTTAGAAAAGATATTTAAATGCTAAAATACTAATAAGAATATATTTCTGTTATCTGGCTTTGTAAATCTGCCATGGAATGGCTGCATTCACCAAGGGTAAGTGAGGAAAACAAGATTATTTAAAAAAAAAAAACCCTCTCATCTATTATTCTCAAAACCTACTCTTTTTATTTTCAATTCCCTTCCTAAAGGCTTTTTTATTAAAACTATTTTTAAATCTGCTTTGTACCTGAAGGGAAAACTCAAGTGAGTGATGTGCATTTCAAAGAGAAAAGTGGTTTGTCTTTTCCCTTAATCCTGACAACAATATAGTACCTCTTTATTTCAAACCATAATGATTTTTTGGTATGTCTTTTCCTTTATGTCTGACACTGGTCTTGATGTATGGTGTGTTCTTAAAAGTAACAGATTTTCACTGTGAAAAAAGTGAAAGTTTTACATCTAAGCTAAAAGTCAGGGAGCAAGTTAAAAAAAAAAAAAAGCAACACTCTTGGGAATAAGAGTATAGAAGGAATTCTTCACTTTATATGAATGATGATGCCTGGAATCACTCCTCACCCTCAAAAGACTTTTGTATGGAAAGTAATTTTTGGAAAGTACTTAATGTGTTTTTATTCCCAAAATTTTCTTGTGATCTTCTCTCACTTTGTATTTAGCCTTATATATGGTATGGACAACCTGATTGATGTAATAGAGAGAATTTATAGTTGCTCTGCCTTAATAACACCATTTCAGCATGTAGACATTTTCCTTTGCTACTCAGCATGTCAACAGAAGCCTTCTCTGCCCTTCGCCCATTGGAGCAGCTAAGAAATATAAGACCACTGTGTAATACTTTTCTGGCAGCCTCTCCGATATCCCCACATGCTGAGCAGCACCCATGAAACAGCTTGCTATTCTTGTGAGTGGGGAAAATCAGGAAGGGAATTACAGTCTGAAAACAAAGGCCACTGTTTCTTCTACCCTCAGAAGAGCAAAATACCGACAGAGAATTCAAAATTTATAGCCTTTTATAGAGAGCGATTATCTAATTGTGTTCCTTCTAACCCCTTTTCAATTCTCTGCAATTTTTAGTACAACTTTTGTATATGCCTGATACATTAAAGGTTACAAACCCCCATTTTCTTTCCCTGTTCTTTCTTTTCTATACCTTTTTTTCTCTTTCTGAGATTACATGACTGATAGTTAAGGAATATGGGATTCTCACAATCTGGGTGGGATGTGCCAATTCTCTTAGTTCCCATTGCTATAAACAACAAAAGTATCTAAATCTAAAAACAAAAGGTACAGATGAACAGAAAACATTCTTTAAGGAAACAATACATGGCAAAATCATAAAGTCATGCACCTTCATCTTTGAGAATTCTGTTGTGTATTCTATTCCATACAGGAACTGCCTTACCAAAAAATCCCACTAAATAAGGACATTAAGTACTCAACTTCTTTGGCAGTACAGTGGATTACTGACCTGGGCAAGGATAACTGTTGTTGTACCATCATTTTCAAGTGGAAAAGACAAAATCTCCTTTTCCTTTTCAGGCTTTCCTCATCACACAATCCTCTCTAAGGACATCAGAAAAATTTGGGATGTTTTTACAATTCTTTGGCTTTTCCCACTCCTGAAGACTTGAAATCAATTGTGTTTGATTGGAAAACCTTATTTTGATTCATCTGCTTGTATCACACTTCTTCCCATGACAAGTAGTGGGATTTCCAAATGGCACCAAATTTAACTATGCAAGTCCAATGACAATTTTTTCATAGGAACTAACCCCTACTTTAGCAGTTCAGAAATTTTCTTACACTTCTCCTTTATTCAAAGTATGGAAAAAGGGGAAATTCAAGGAGTCCAGGGTAAAAAAAAAAATACACTGTCTAGTAAAACAAAGACGAGTAGACCAAAATATCGTCCCAATATCTTAAACAAAATTGTTCATAGAACTAAAACAAGATGCTGCTTTCCATTTTTAAATGGAAGTTTTCATGGGGATTTTTTTTTCAAGCCTGGAATTGCAGAATCTCTTGTTCCTTCAATACAGCAGCTGTCTATCCTATTATGTCTTACATCCACATATGTGCCTTTTGCACTCCTTGAACACCTTAGTGATCTCTTCTTGTTTGAAAGTCAAAGTTCATTGAAAGCCACTATCAATTAAGCCTTTTTTTCCCATAGATACTGCTTTTGAAAATTTTGACCAACAGGTCACTCAGTCAAATTATTTCACCTGAAAATTACCTATTTCATTGCCAGGATCTCAACAGCAGAACACTGCTGACATCATTAGGTGTTTAGGCAGAAGACCAAAAGGGTAGAATTATTATTATTAATGTTAAAATATTTACATTTACTCTTTTTATTATACTTAATTTAAAAAACCCTATATTATATATTTATTCAAATTAAACTTGTTTTTATGATTTTTGTTCTTCCTCTGTCTTCACAGAGGACAATGTAACTAAATCATAGAACTGACTCCAAGCTCTCAAGATACACGAATTTTAGTGAAGCAGAGGAAAGAAGAGACATTCAGCATCCATAAGGACAAGAAAAAAATGATCCAGTATTTAAAAAAAAAAAAAATCAAAAGTCAATGTTCCTTTCTTTTAGTTATCATTCCTGAAAGCATGAAAAATAAAATGCAGTTAATTCTCTACAGATGCCCATTCTCCAACTAACTTGTAGCAAAAAATTCTGTTGTAAAATTTTAGCAGGAAAAGAGAAAGACAACTAACTGGAGAACTGCAGCTTAGTTAAGAAAAGAGCAGGCAACTGTCTGTTAATACATAGTTCTGTTAAGATACTCCTAATGCTACATTTAGGAAGTAAATGAGCTGCTATAAAATTAAAGGGGGAAAATAGTACAATTATCACAGAGATAACTTGGGTGGACAGTCTACAATTTTTGACTATGTTAGATAGTATTAGTGAAAGAATAAATCACAAATGAACTGACATTAAGGGTCAAATGCAGTAATTCAAGAGAAGCTTTAGACCTTTCCCAGAAAATACTTAAATGGGCAGAATTCATAACAACTTCAATTACCAGTTCTGGAAATATTCTGTCTTGTATTTACTTTTCTCTCTTCTCTCTGCAGAAAACCACATTTCACACAGTGACAGAAGAAAATTAGCAGGTCCTTTTCCTTCTGAGAAAAATTGCTGGCAATGTATCTTTTAAGTGTGCGCATGACTTAGTGTATATTTTTAGTCAAAGCTCTTGAAGGCTACAGTGTCACAAAGAAATGCTTTCAAATGAAAAGCCAATGGCCAACTAGCAAACTGTGCTGAAGCTCAGCTGCATTTTATAGAAGTCAGTCCTGCACTCAATGGGCAGTTCCTTAGTCAGAGTAAATCCAAACAGTCTTTATCACAATGGTGCCACAACATTTTACACAGGCTGAAAATCTCATGCTGCTTTTGTCAAAAAATGCGCAGACTAAGTCCATATTTTTAATGTATCTTTAGTAAAGACTTAACTACAGCAATTTTCAAAGCATTCCTTGAAAACCTCCAAAATAAATGTTAAGACGTGAAATAAAATGCAAAGCAGGAAAAATAGGTGACCTCTGTATTCTTCTCCTCCCTCCTCACAAGTTATACAGATGTGATTCATGCACAGTAAGCTAAGAAGGTACACATTTTTCATTACTAGTAGTGCTGGGCATCTATTAAAATTCTTTTAATGGAAGTACATTTAAAGGGCATGAAAATTCTTCCAGAAATGTGCTTACCTCTTCCAGAGCAAGGTAAATTGGAATTTCCTTGGCATTTCTTAGCACTTTCTTCAACTGACATTGGACACAAATGTGGATGTTCACACTTTTTCCCAGTCCATCCTTCTTTACAGTCACATCTTCCACAATTACACTGTCCATGACCTTTATAATGAACACAATTCAAGATTAACCTCCATTCTGACGAGGTATAAGAAACTCTTAATTGGATGAACTTTATCACAGTTGGGGCTTCATTCAGTAATGAGACTAGCAAAATACAACCAATCCATTATACCTACTTTTGTTTCTGAAAATAGCACTGTCTACCATTCCATTTGAGCCATATTCCCCTTTCTGTTTTTTTCCTTAAGGGAATGTTTAGCCACTTAGCACATGATCTAATGCAAAAGGGTGGAATAGAGATCAAAAATACACATTTCACCACCATTTGGAAATGTGGAATGTCATAAGGCAATATTTAATTTATTTTTATGTTCTTTTTCTACCATGGTTGCAGCATATTCTCTAAGAAATATATCAATACCATCCTTTATCTGCTTGCAATCAACAGGATCCACTAGAGACAATCATTGTCTCATAAATTCCAAGCCTCAAACCAGTGTCTTCTACTAAACAGTGATATACAAAGAATAAAATTTTGAAATATTCTCATTCCAGTAGGACAATTAGATGTGCTTTTTGGTATCTTACGGCATGTCTGGGACTATTCCCTGCACATATATTTCCTTTATATAAAAGCAAACGTACGCAATTTTTCTTGAAGTTTTCTCAAGCAAAACTTATAAAAAAGATAATTGTCCTTCTCCCTCTTTATGCTCTTTGCAAAAACCATTTTGATTCTGGCAATGCAAAATGTTCCTAAGAAAAGCCTGAGAATCAGCAAAACAGTATTCCTTGCCATCAAATCTAATATCTATTTTCATGAGCTCAGACAGAAGGTTAGATCTCTCACAATTTTCACACAGTCATCATTCATTGGACACAGGACCAAAGCATTGCTCCAATGTCCATTTTTCTATCCATGTTCTTCTTGAAAACCATAGTAACAGAGATTTTCTGTCTCTTTTTAACCATACTTGCACTTTAGTACCAATTTATAAAACATATTTGTTTATTAGTTCACAAGGAGAAAATGGGAGGAAGGAATCATTCTAGGAGTCATCAGATTACTTTCCAGAATACAAGTCTTATTAATTGCACAAAATAACTTTTCTTTACATTAGCTAATTGTTTTCCTTGTAAAGCATTACAGGCTTCCTCTTGTTTAGAGGGTGAGTTTAGATTAGATTACAAGGAATAAATTCTTTACTGTGGGGATGGTGAGGCTCTGGAACAAGCTGCCTAGAGAAGCTGTGGATGCCCACCCCTGGAAATATTCAAGGGATGCCTGGATGGGGATTTGAGCAACCCAGTCTTCTGAAAGGTGTCCCTGCAGGGAAGGAGTCCCTGCTAGTGATTGGAACCAGATGATTTTTATGGTTCTTTCCAACACAAACTGTTCTGATCCCACAATTCTTTCCTTTGCTTTCATGTGTACCTGCTGACAGGTTGTGAATTGGATTTATGATCCCTGACCCAGAGAGATACTTATGGGAGGATTAGGCACTTGCGTACAATAGCTTCTTTGCTAAAGCCACAGGAAAGGAACTAATGAAATGTGCGACCATGCAAATTTTCTTAATGCAAGCATGTTTCCTTTCTGTGTCAATTCATGAGAGCTATTATCTCTTTAAATGAAGATAACAACCTTAATGTCAAGAAGGCTTCTGAATGACAATAATTCAGGAACATTGTGAATGGCACTTCAGGCGTTAAAAGAAGGCATCCAGTAGCCAGTATGATATACTGTGAAATAAAGTCACCTCAAGCCATATGAAGCTTCTGGAGGGAGCTGCCCTCTTGTGATGTTAAATCCTCACATCAGGGCTGTCAATCCTCTTATTTGTATTTTATTGAATAAACATAGAATTTCATTTAGTCACAGTGAAGCTTTTTGCATGAAAACAGGATTTCCTATAATTTCTCCATGCTTCTCAGGACAAAGTGGTTCCCTGTCTCTACCTATTAGGTAGACAGAACAAGACAAGAATATTTTGTATCATCTCTTTTTGATGAAGGTTTTAAGAGAGATGGATTATTTTCCCTAATCTAACTAATCACTCTTGGACTCATCCCATATCAATTTACAAATAATTGTGAGAAACAATGAGGTTATTTTTCAAATACACCTAATTTATGTACACTTTGTGCAATAAAAATTTATTTAATATAAGCAATTAAAAAACCTGTCCCACCAAAATTCCTCTATTAAATCTTTGATTTAATTGCAGATTCTGCCTGACTACCACAATAAACTAAAATTAAAACTTATGCATTTTTTCTATTTCTGAAACAAGACTAAACAGCAGGACTAGAAGATATTGTTAACACTGCTTCATGTGCAAATGGATTTTTTTGCACAATCTATTTTAGGAAAGTATACTTGGATGGCCAGCTAAGACTAAATTAGCATTTTCTAAAACATAATGGAAAGGGAATGGATAAAAATAATTAGTACTAAAATTTTTGATGAGGAGATGGAAAAACAAGATTATACTTGAGTTTGAGTCACATCAAGCAAGCCATATGAGTCCTTCCTTTCATACCTAAGTTTTCTTCATTTACAGTTATGTCCGTGTAAAAAAGACCAATGTACCCGTCCTTAAACCAATGCCAAATGGCAATATTTTCCCCCAATCTCATTTGCAATCTCATCTGTACTTTCTTACCCTCTGCTTTCTTACAACCATTACCATCCTGGGCAGCAGCAGCTGCAAGGGCAATAATGTCCAGGAAAGGGGAGTTCAAGCATGACTTTTTCCATTTCACAGCATTAGTTGTAGATGACAAGGTTTGATTTAATTTAATTAGGTTTGAAACTCTTGTGTTCATCATTAACTGTAGAATGCATTTACCTTGTTGATATGTAGCTTTGCATTCCTTAGCTAATGCTGATATTTTGATCAGTCCTTGAGTGCTAAAATCCCTGACAGCAACAGTGATACATTCAAAAACTGACAACCAACTCAATCTTCCTGCTGCTCTCATGACTTCGTGACTGCACACAGCTCTACATCATTCCAGTTTATTCATTAAGTGAACTCTTAAATAAATATATAGTATCTGCAAGTGGTTGAACAGCAACTTGTAAATTAAGCCACTGAATGTTTTTGGAAAAGCTTCTCCCCCCCCCCCCCGCCCCAGTTTATTAGCTAGCGATTCCTCTAAGTTTATTAAAACAAAACAAAACAAAAAAACAAACCAAAACAACAGCAACAAAAAAACCACACAAACCCCACCCACAATTGTTTAGAAACTTTTCACTTTTTAAACAGGCGAAGAAAAGGCTGAACATTTTATGTATCATGCTGGTTTCAGCTTTCTTTCTCTGTTACAGACAACTCCAATGATCTTTCTGTGGGACACATCTCACTCTAGGTATAGGAGGAAAATATACATCATCATTATTGTCCTTGATGGGACTGCATTCTTCCTGTTATTAATTAGGCCAGATCAGATTTCTACAGGATGCATTGAAGCTGACAACCTCCAATCTGTAAAGTCCCTTTGAAATCACATTGATTTGCTTTTGCAGAATTCCTGTGTGTACAAACTGCATGCTGTGTGTTGAAAAAAGTCCTTCTCTCCTGCCTAGTGTTAGCATCTTTATTAGTATCCACACAAAATTGCATGCAAAGTCTCTCTCAGAATCTCAGCTTTTGTTAGCTGATACATGGAACATCTAAACTGAAAACCATGGCTGGCTGGCTGGGTGGATATTAATTGTTTTGGATATAATGCTCTCAAGTCCAAGTAGAAGAAAAAGGAAGATGGATGTGTCTAAGATGTACAGTCTGGGCTACAGCTACAGAAGTGCAGCTGGGCCACATATTGATATTTTTCAAGTATTGATGTTCTACTTGGTCTCATGTCAATTTGTAATCTCAGGGGACTGTTTTTCATTGACTCATATATTTACTCTTCCTTGAATTTCTTCTTCTTGATTATCATCTATCTCTCTGTCAAACAAAATGAAAAAACAAACACAGTCTGATCTAATGAACTTTCAAATTTTCACAAGAAAGGATTCACCCATATTTTAAATTTTTAACCATTATCCAGTTCATTAGGTTACAGTGAACACAAGGGTATTAGAAGAACCTAAAAGACTCTTCCTAAAAGAATCTAATATTTACAGGATTTTGGTACGTGGCATGGAAAAAAATACATCATTAGGTCTTTAATTTTAAAAGCCCCCTCCTGCCCCCCAAGCTTGGTATATTTTAAGATAGGAAAATGAGAATTGGAGCACTAGGGAAGAGGAAGATCAGAGCAGTTGGAATGTTTTTTATAAAACTACACCTAAGTCCCCTTTATACACAAACCTTACCTGAACAGAAGTCATCAGAATATCTATCATACACTGCTTTGCAGTTTCTTTCATCACACTCACAAGTATCTCCATGAATATCACCCCAGTCTCCAGTTGGGTCCACATCATGGCATGTACATTCCCCACATACACATGTGCCTAAAAATGTAAAAAAAAAAAAAAAAAAATTAAAAAAAAAAGACAGATAGAAGATTAACTGTGTAATTTAGAGTAACAGCACTTTGATTACAGGAATTTACACTTGTAAATTTTCAGCTTTCACAGAAATGTAATTTCAAGGCTGCAAGCGATAATCTTGAGTGTGTACTCATCTTCTATGATTTGAAACCTTCTATGGTTATTTAGTAGCAATACTTTAAACAAAAAAGATTGGCTTCCTGTTCATGTTTTTTTTTTTTGCTGTTGAGCCTTGCTAGGAGTCAACAGAAAAATGTAGCTCACAGAACAGTTGTACATCTTTGACATCAACAACAATTTGCCCTGTCAGTAATGACAATAAAAATCAATTCTGTTTAAATGACTTGGACTTGGGCACAGAGGATAATTAATGGTTGTTAAAGCACAAACATTTAAACTACAAGAGAATCCAAATTAACTCAGCTGAAAATGTCTAGAGAGTCATTCTTTACCTAAGAAGAACAGCAGCACAGATCTACATTAAAGGATATTCCTCCACCTTCCCAAGTCAATATTCAGGGCCACACCCTGTGGCTTACAATAAGAAGAAACGTGAAAAACGGAAAACAAATTTGCATATTTTACTAATATGCAGAGAATATACACCCTACTTATTTAGGAAAATCTGAGCAAAAACCCCCAATCAACCAAAAAAACCTATTTCCTTATTCAGAAATCCAAATATTCTCTAGGGCAACACACTCACTACTTTTTTTGAGATGCTAACAGGGATGTAGAAGCAACCTGACCTTACTGACGCATGCAGTTCATTTCTTGCAGAGTGGCTTCACCTTCTGCTACTCTGCCAACACATTTGTCATCGTATTTAGGTTACTCTAAACAATATAATGTGTTTGAGGACAACAGGACAGGATGACTAAACAATACAGTTAGATATGGGCACGTTCTCTAATAAAAGGAGAAGGTCTACACAAGCCAGCATGCATGACATGAGCAGGAAGAGCTACAGCCCTATATAATGCTAGGAACTCTGAGACAGCCCTTAAGAAACTTGTGCCTGATTTTTTTATACTTTCACAATTCAGTGGAATTACTGAAGAAGAAAAAAACCATCCAACCAACCAAACCAGGAAATGCCTCTAGAGAGCGATTAATCCTCCCAGAAACAACATCAAAGTTAATTCAGATCAGCTGTCCTGGATGTCAGAATGCAAAACATAATCTCAACAAAGTTTAAAAATATAAATTTTCACATGTGGTCTAAACTGTTTGACTAGATAGTGCAAGGGAAAAGATAAGAACAATTTATCCACCTTAGCATTGAAGGAGGGTGGGCATCAAGGTTAGCCTCAATATTTGATTTTTAGAAGGCTCAAGACTGACAAGATGAACTGTACTTATATCACAAGATGTATAAACACAGAAAATTGGGTAAGTAGGACTAACTGGAGCAGAAATACTTTGTTGGAAAGCAACTTCACATTGTCAGAAGCCTACAAAATTCTTATGAAGATAAAATCACAAATACATGAAAGGCTAAAGGCATGGAAGTATGACACAAATGTACCTTTGCATTGGAGGCTGCAGCTACTCAGAACATCAGCTATACTATTCACACAATTTCTCCTATTGCAATGCCAGTTTCAAGAAATAATCGCACATTAAAATTTCAAATTTGATTAAAAGATTGCTTTGACAAGAAATTCTTTGCCAAGAAATTACTTTCTCAGTGCAAAGAAAGCATCTGATATGATGACACTTTGATATCCATTATTTCCAGAACTACACAAAAATTTTATGCGGAAGTCCCGAGACTAAATGAGCCTACATGATCTCTGTATTCGAGCCAAACTTTCAATTTCAGCCTAATTACGAGAAGAGAGGTTTCTAAACGCTCTCAGGATGATTGGATGTTCACAATACAGCAGGTTTTGCCAGTAGAGATGCTTTTAAGAGAAGTATCCGTATGACTCTTGCTTATGTACTACTATAATTATTCTGGTTTATTGCCAAAAGAACACCCTATTTTTTAAACTCCTTGTTCACAGCAGCTAGTGAAAAAGCAACTTTATTTTGTAGGTTTTTATTTTCTTTTTTTTTTCCCAAAATGGCAAAATTACACAGACGTATAAAGTGAAATTCAAATTTCAAAACCGTGTGCAGATAAAACCTTATGTAGTTAGAAAAACTGTTTGAAGTCTGTACATTCCACAGCATTGTTGCTGAACACTTCACAAGTGTTTTTTTGGTTGTTGTGGAAATTAAATGCTTTGTGTCTTCATTTTCCCCATTCCATTGTGGGTCTTAAGTCTTCTTTAAGAATGAATTGACATACTGCTCTGTGACCTTACAGCACCAATCTGTTTAAAGTCAAAAATCTGGTAATATTTCTTTTGCAAGGCAGATCTTACTACAAAAATAGAAAATGAGAACAACTTGAGTTTGCTTAATCGATAAGTGGATGTGAACTTGTGAAATTTTATACCTAAACACAGGTAACTACCTAGTTGGACATGTATATCCAGAGCTGAAATAGGTGAGAACAAGTAGAAACTCTCAGCAAACACAATCTATGCCCTACTGTAGAGAATGCAAAAAGTGAAATAAAAGCCAACGAAATAAACATGTGTAGAAGGTCCATGCAAATGACACACCTCTGTTGCTGCAGATTTTGCCATCTGGAGATGTGCATCTCTTCTTGATCTCCCAGGGGGTGATGTCACACTGGAATTCACATTTATCTCCATGCCAACCAGCCTCACAGTAACAGTTTCCACAGTAACACTTTCCATGGCCTTAAGCCAAAACAAATTTTGTACAGTGAGAAAGAGGCAAGTTTTTAAAAGGCATTAACAATTTAACTTTTTTTTAACTGTTTTGATCTTTTCTTTTAAAAACTTTTACTGCTAGATTCAGAATAGAAACAATTTATAGTCCATGTATGAATACATAAAATCAGACAAAAGATATCTGAACTACACTTTTCCCCTCTATTTTAGGACCGGTTTTCCTTTAATCATAGATTAAATCTAATCAATAAACACTAACTGACAACATAATTTTTATATTTTTAAACTTTTTTTTTAACTTATGGGTAAATTTTGAAGACTGTCATCATTAAAATTTAAGCACAGCTTTACACATCAAGGTAGGACACATATTTGGCATGTCCAAAAACACATTGTATGTTCTTGACTCCTCAGCTAGTTGCAGTAAAGACATCTTGATTTATTACACACCAACTATGTTGTAGATGGCTTCCCTTTTCCTTCCCCTCTCAAGAAGATTTTTGAACACTGGCTAAACCAGTTCATTAAGGAGAATTCTTTTCAAAATTAATCTTTCAGATGTTCAATTAACAAAACATACATATCCCTGCATCATTCAAGTCTGGGTGAAACCAGCTCCAGAGTATTTTCATCTGCTAAGTTACCTGTGCCATGTGCTCCACAGCACAAAGCTTTTAAATTAAGTAGTTGCAATTCTTACTAATCTTGGAGCTCCTGAATGTGGACTTTAGAAGACCATTCTGCATACCCTCATTTAAAATCCCTACTTAATACCAGGATTTAAAAAAACACACACAGAGGAAGCTCTACCAGCAGATATGAATAGTCTAAGAGCAGACTGGAACACTCTTGTGGGCATATGGACACAATCTGCATCTGTGTAGCTTGAGCAATGTTTGTAGCACCTTCCAGCTCAAAGACACGCCTCCTTCTCAACACAGAAAACAGCATTTATAATGCCATAAATGATGTGTATTGCACAATATTTGACTGCCAGGTTCCAGCCTTATAATGACATGAAAGAATAGTTTGAATTTTGGTTGCTTTTCTGTCTATCAGCAGAGTTAATTTCATCTTATTTTTTTGCCTTTCCTATCATAGATGAAATTCATTATTCATTCCTTTCTCTTCTTATCTTCCTGATTCTGAGTTATCACCCTACATTTATTCCTGATATTTTTAATTTTTGCTTCCTTGACAAAATTCCTAATAATCTATGTTCTGCTTTGTTTTTTGGTTTTTTCCCATATGTTCTCCATTCTGCTCTCTCTCATCTGTGCCACGAAGCATTCACATTCCTCATATATGTTCTACTGAAGACAGACACACCAAGCTATGAATTACCTTAGTGATTTATCTTGTACAATTCTCTTTGCAGTTCTTCCAAAAAGAGGAGAATGTCACAGGATTTATTCGTTCTTTAACCTTATGGTTAGCTCATTTTTGCATCTGAAATTTGCACTTACAATTTGCAGTGTGAAGTCTTGCAAATAGAGTTACTTTTATTTTAAGTCATACATTCAGTAAAGATATTTTGTAGAAGCATGCAATTAAATAAGAGCCCGTATTAATCTTCACTTTTCTTGCACTCATTGAGATACATACCTGTACAAATCTCTCCTGTTTCATCATCAATGCATTCTCTGTCATCACATTCACAAAATTTGCCATATACCAGTCCATTTTCTTCTGAGTTAGCACATTGGCACCTGCCACACTGACATGTGCCTGTAAACATTTAAGAGACATTACCCAATGACTGCAGATTATAGAAAGAGTTTCATTCATGTGTCAGAGATGGTACATTTTTTATTTCTGAGAAGGCTGAAATCTAAAGATCATCCACACAAATAAAGACAGACACAGAAATTATCTACATCAACAAAAAGCCTAATCCTAGTTGTACAGAGACAGAGCATTCAAGTGCCTTCAAAGTGTAAAGCTGGTTTTTTTTTCCACAGCATAAACCACAAAAAAAAAAAAAAACCCAAAAAACAAAACAAGCAAAAAAAAAAAAACAAAACAAAACAAAAAAAAAACTTTCTGACATAATGAAAAGCCAGAGCACTCAGGCAATGCAGCAAAGGATGCAAATGGATTTGTAAACAGATCTCTCCTCCATCACTGCTCATCACATCACACATTTGCTCCTTGGTGTTTTGAGGAGAGTTACCCCTCAGCTCAGTGGCTGCCTCCCTCCATGACCTGCTCTCCTGAATAGGAAGAAATTCTTTTATGGCTCCCTGGGAAAGAAGAATCCCTTCTTTTCTCTCAGATGGTCTATCTGACCCGAGATCATAAATAACTGTATGAATGAGTTCCACAGTCAAAAAAAAAAAGCACAAATACATTAAATTACATTAGAAACAAAAGTATTAGTATGCCACTCATATAACAACCCCCTTGTCCCTACCTTTATTAAAATTGAAAGGGTGGGAACTTTGTGCAATATCACATTACTGGGACCTTGTGGTCAGTGGCCTCAAACAAGTTGCTTTGATAGTCAATGGCATCGCTATGCCAGCAAGCACAGATATTTTTTAAATTCACTTCATAACATTCATACTCCTCACATGGCATCCATGTGTATTTTTGAAAACACAGTTATTGGCATCAGAGAAGTTCTCCAAAACAGAAGTTTTATGCTGATATTACATGAGATTGCAGAAACCAGTTGATGTTTTTACCCTTACAAGTATAGCATGACTTTTAATAAATGTCACGTTAATCCTAAGAACAGAAGTACTGGGCTTTGTGACAGACATAGCCATTCTAAAAGAGTAAATTGTAAAACTGTATGCAAGAGCTAACATAGTAAGGTAATAATAATGATAATACAACTGATAATACAACATAAGTAGCCTACAGAACTAGAGTTATTTGCTACAATTACTTGGTAAACAAATACAAATGCAATTTTTGAGAAAACTGTCATGATTACAGATAACTCCTGAACAGAAAAGAAGATAAAACAGAAAATTGATTCTTATACTGGTCAGAGATTCTAAACAGGTCAGAGAGCTGTGTATCATAAAAGCATTCTTTCCTTCCACTGGGGAAAGAGAAAATTGCTCACATAGAGAACCTCAGTTTAGGTAGGATACCCTAGTTATTCTGACAAATGACTAGGAACTAAGTCAGAAAAATGAATTTTTAGGTGAATCTTGATTGGTTATTGAAAAAAGCTACAATAAATTATTATCTGTGTTTGTAAAAGCTCATGCCATCCCTTCCTATCTTTTGTTGGCAATTACGAAACAGAGCCCAGACCTCAATGACAGTAGCAGATCAAAAAGCAATCCCACCAAGACAAAATACAGCCCATCAAAGTTAGCCAAACTCCCTAGTCAGTCTCATTGGAATTCCTGTCCTGTTTAACATCAGCAAAAGCAAAACCATTTATTCTTCTCATGATGCCACAAACACTTCCCCCTTAGCTACTTGGAGTGGCTATGGGTTGTTAAGCTATGTTAATTCCTTGTGAAGACTGGGGCCACTTCTAACCAAGGAAAGAAAGAGGCTCTTTTTTAAGAAGTTTGACTAAGTACAGTGAGCTATACTTATTTTTCAAAGTCAGTTTCTCATTTAGCTATCTCTCATGGCTCTCTCGATAGCAAGTTCCATACATCTGTTGTTAGAAATTAAGTGTATCATTCACTCAGTGCGCTGCATGCTAATAGCTTTATGTTAAACTGGTTTCTTACTCTGTTCTACCTTCTCTCTAAAAAGTCCCACAAACCCTTGGGACTTTTTGCTCATGTCAGCAACTAACTTGTGCGAAATTTACTTGTATTAAAATGTGTGGATTCCAACAGAAATTAAAGACCAACAATGGTGAGCAAAAGTGGCATTCTTGAAACATTTTTCCACTTGGAGGTCAATGTAATGGAAAAACCAGAAGGCAATTTCTGTTCTCAAAACTTAATTGGTAGAAAATGCCCTTGAAAATGGTACCATTCTTCAATGAAGCCTTCTAAAAGGCCATTTATTTTTTCTCTGAATTTCTTTTTTAAGGAAAAGACCTATTTAATTTAGGATTGTTATAAAACGAAACAATTAGAGAATAGAGTGTTACCAAATCAGAACAGTGAAGATGGAAATGCTCCTTTAAATGATTCAACAGATCTTCGACAACTGATTTTAATAATCACAGGTACCATTCAAAAGTGTCTCAAAAAGTTGCACAGCTTATAAATGTCCAGGAAAAATATTTGCAAATGCCATTTCTGCATTCTGTAAACACAAACACTTGATAAAAGTTACATAACTTCCTGTGTTAATGCCATTGCAACAACATTCTGATGAGGAAAATAAATGACACAGTTGCAGTTTCATCAACTCACAACAGCTGTGGATAAATCAGAGTACTAAAGTAGGTGTTCCTAATCAGTGTACATTATTTGCACAGAAATAAGCCTATAGGAAAATTAAACATTTTAGTACACCTACAGTTACTCTGAGTCTCTTGAAACATACTACACAAAAGTACTAGTTAGAAATGACAGTGATTCTCAAGATAACACTGGGAGAGCACTAAGGCATCAAAAGCAACAAAAGACATTTTACCTGCACCAGAACAGATGATATCTTGAGAATTCTTGCACATTTCATTGCTTTTCTTCCTTGTAAGATTGCAAGTAGTTGGATACTGACAAGCTTCACCATACCAGCCTTCATCACATTTGCACTTCCCACAGTCACACTTTCCGTGGCCTAGCAAAGGAAGGAAAGAGTGTGTCAAGACCCTTCTTTCCTCATTCAGAAAGTGGTATTTTCTTATCCAGCTTTTAAAATAGATTCCATCAATTACATCTTTAAATGAGCATGACTAACAGATTAACTTAACAGAGTTCACATGCAATTAAAAATAGCAGGGACACAGCCAGCACGTGGCTCCACCAAGGGCAAGGCCTGCTTGACCAACTTGTGCCGTTCTATGATGGAATGACTACATCAGTGGACAAGGGAAGAGCCACAGATGTCATCTGAACTTCTGTAGCGCATTAGACACAGTCACCCACAACATCCTTCTCTAAACTGGAGAGAGATGGATTTTATGGGTGAGCTGTTAGGTGCACAAGGACTTGGTTGGGGGTCACATCAAGAGGCCTGGAGGACACCCTGGAGGACACCCTGAGGTGGAGCCCCTCAGGGATCTGTACTGCAACCAGCGTTACTGATTATCTTCTTAATGACATAGACAAAGGGATCAAGTGCACCTTCAGCAAATTCAGAGATGTCACCAAACTGAGTGGTGCAGTTGACACCTCTGAAGGATGTGATGCCATCCAGAGGGACATGGACAGGCTCAAGAAGAAGGTCCCTTGGAATCTCATGTGGATTAACAAGATCAAGGGCAAGGTGCTGCACCTGGGCTGGGGCAATCCCTGGTATCAACACAGGCTGGGGGATGAACAGATCAAGAGCAGCCCTGCCCAGAAGGACTTGGGTACGCTGGTGGATGAGAGGCTGGACAATTTTCACTATTTATGTTGCATGCAAAGTATCATTTTTACACTAACTTCCAGGAGCAAACTTTTATTACTTCATTCTGTAGCATTCCTACACAATTTAGGTAGTAAATGTGAAAACAATTGCATCTCTTTCAAAACAGAGAATTAAATTTTAAAATACATATCTTTTAAATATATATCTGATTTACATAATATTCCCATCTTATCAATCCATCTTAAAACCAGAATCTAATTGCAATCTATTTTAAATACATCTATTCCCCTGGTTAGAGTCAACTGCCTTGAAAAATACAAGCCCAGACTGCTGCCAGTAAGAAGGAGTTTAAATAACTATTGTAAATGACAATTAGAAAAAAATTCTTTTGTTGCTCAAGAAAACTTTGCTTGCCTTCCAACATGGTCCTAAGACAAGATACAGTTCAATAGCTGCAAAAAACATAAACCAAAAACGTAAGAGAACATGTTAGTTCTTGTTTCAAAACATGAGTTGCCATCTTAAAAAATGCTGAATAACTCTCCATTGGTAAAGTAAAAGGGAAAAAAAGGTTATAAAATAATAAATAAAATAATAAATAAAATTTATAATAGAGTAATAAATAAAATAATAAATAAAAACCTACTTTAGTGACTACTCTGCTTCACTGACAGACAACAGCATAAAGCCATTCCAGAAAGTGCTGGTAAATTCCAGGGTAGCTTACAAAAAAAGTAAAGAAAAAACATAACAATTTTCCTTCCTTTGAAGGATTGCTTGTCACTATGACTTTGCATTCTCTATGTTAGGCACTCTTGTGATTTAACAGTTTGATGTCTGCTGGCGAAGAAAAGATATTCTAATAAAATTCCCATTTCCATGTCTAAATTACAGAGTAAGGCAGAAACCACTCTGAATCAATTATTTCCAATGGTCCAGCAGCACTCACCTCTCTCAATTAGAGATGCACTAATCTAACACATGATGCATGAAGGAAATGAATAATTTCACTTAAAATGCAACACAGTGTTGAAAGAAAATGAATAAAATATTTTCATGAAAGAGATTATGCAGAGGAGTTATTTAACAAGAAAACACCAAAACGCAAAATTAATAAAACTTTGAGAAGCAATGGAAGGATCATTTGCATGCAACTGAAAGAAACTGTCAGGAATCTAACTAATAGGAATTTGTAAGATTGCACACATGATTTTCACCTTTACCTTCCCTTAAAATATATTAATTTTGCCATTTGGATTTTTTTTAATTGTAAAGCAATGGCAATATTCTGTTCAAAAATCTGGGTGAAAGGTCTATATTGAAGTGTAGAAGGCTGTAACTACCTGCAATAACTTGTATACCTTGCTGCATCGTCTCTGTCACATGGATGATGCAATTGATCTGCAAGTCAGTTTGACACAGGAATCCCCTTCTTGCTTATTTCCCAAACCCATGTGTACCAGTATTATTGCCTTCCTCAAAACAAAAATAATGATGTGATGAAGTATAAACTAAGTATGTTATAAACTGTAGGAAAATTAGAGAAAGCGCAGAAGTTCATTACTGGGTAAGATAAAAAATCTTTTTCTTTTAGAAAGGTTTTTGTAGGATCCCATTTGGTGTGTATAAATTTCTGCGTTATTTAGAAAGCAAATAATGTTATGAAATAGTAAATAAGGTGAAACCATCACTATGAAAGCTATGAGGTGAGATTTCAACTTCCCAAAAAATAAATTTTAGCAATAAAAGGTAGATCCAGGTATTTGAGGATGTAACACAGAACATGAGAAAAGTGAAGTATAAGACCTCACTAAATAGTTGATCAAGAAAGCTCTATCTCAAAGTGATGGCACCTTTACTCAATTTCTTTAAAAAAGAACTGAAACACAAATAAATGCTAAACACAAATAAATCAGAACTTCACTAAAAATCATCATCAACAGAACATCAACAACAACCACAGAAACAAAAGCAAAAACAACCAGAAAACAAGGAAATAAGGAAGACTCAAGAAAATGCAGTAATTCCTTTAAGAAAAAGACTGTCTGAGGACTGTGAAAAACTTGCAGCTTCAAACATTGGGAGAAGCATTTTATAACAAAGGGCTCAATTTCTAACTAGATGAGCAGTCACCTCAGAGGATATCTGGACTATGCAGAAAGCTTTTAGGGTGGAATATAAAATTAATATGCTAGGAAAACTGTCAGATGTCAGAAAATATATGAAGAAAGTGAGAACAGAAAATGTTAGGCAGGGTCAGATCTTGCAAAATCTGAAGTACTAAAATGTACTTTCATCATCCAAATAAAAAGAAAACAGGAAAAAAGAGTGGCTTCACCAAGCAGCAAAACCCAGTTAAGATTAAAGACAATTTACAGGCATTCCCCACAAAACTAATATGGGGATGTTGACTACCAGTAGCAAATGCAGTGTGGCTAATGACGTGCTCTCTGGAAATGAAAATGACTCATCTAAGATGAGAAGAAAACAAAGACATAAAACTATTTTTAAGGAAGTGTCTGGACCAAGAGGGCAAAACTCCATAACCTCCATTTGAGAGTACTTAAAATACTTGTACATGAAAGGGCAGTTCAGCAACAAAGACTGTTAATGAATCTATCAGGCTGGCAATCAAGTGTCTGAAAAATAAAACCTAGCTTTTATTTTATTTAAGCAAAAGGAGCACACATGATTCAGCCAACATTAAAAAAATGCCTCTTACGTCCTGAGCTATGCCAGGATTTGAAATAAGCTATGAAGCATTGCAAAGCTACAGACACTGAAGTAATGAAAATGGAATATAATGAATAACATCTTTACCCCAATATAGACTATCAATATGCCAAAATAAGCTGGCATATCTTTTTTTGAGATAATGAATATTGTAAGAAAAGGAACGTAGGAAATCCATGTGATAGGATCATAAGTGTTGGACACAATGCTGCCCATGAAAGGAAAAAATCTCTAGAAATGCCAAAGAATCACAACACAGTTTAAAGGAAGGAAACAACATTAGGACAAAAAGGCATTTTACTGGAATAGAAGATGTATGGCTATGCTTCAAATGATGTTTTTGGAACTCTGTGTGTTTTACTGATAAAGAAATTCAGATAATACAAACAATATTTGGCAATGACAAGCATGTAAATCCTCACTAAAGAGGTGAAGATGAAAGATCATACAAAAAGAACTGGACTGACAACCTGAAGGACTGAAGTAGTAGAAGTGGGTTGAAACTGGAAATAGAGGCACAGGATTACACACTAGGGGCAAGGCATGATGTCACAGGCTAATATGTGTTTCTCCAGCTGGAAACAGCAAGAATAATGTGACTGCATATTGACATCAGCTCTGGAAACATGGTGTGACTAAGCCTTCAGCTGACAAGTGTCTGAGATGTACCCATTGAGGATATATCACTAGGGACAGGAAGAAGTAACAAATTTGCATTTGAAATTATTCACACAACGTATAGGATATGGTCCTGAGCCCAGTTTATCCTTGAAAACTGCCATTAGGTCTCTAAACTTTGGAAGACTAAGTCAAGTTATCCAGGGAAAAAATTTGCAGAATTTTAGCCACTTGCAAATTTACAATTTGTTGGGTATTAAAACATCTGAGCAGAAAGATGGTAATTTAAACCACAAGCATTTGGCACTGATCACATACTTTTCTGCTTAGACCCTTGACCTCAACCTAAGTGCCTTCTAAAATATTTTTCTACTATATATTTGCATGCCTACTGGTCCAAGAGTGAAGATACAAAGGTAAAATCTCTGATAAGAAGTTCTGAATCCACATCTGTACTGCAAATATTCAGGGCATCGATTTGGAAGCCTGCTTTTGCTGAGCTCTGTGTGTAATCCATCATGAGAGACAGGCACTTCTGCAGAGTGACTCAGGTCCTGTGTGGGCTGAACAGACCTCAGAGGTTGTCTGTCTTTTTTCACTAAACTGCTGGGAAGCTGGGACTTTGGAGTTTGATGCATCATTAGATACCTTTGCATGAAAATACAGATCATTCATTTATGTTTTCTTGCTTCACTTATCTATACAATATTCAATGTCAGGGTTTAAATATTCTGACATATTTTGAATATAAAAAGGAGCATGATGTCAGCTTAGTTACAGGTTGAACTGCATTGCTTTATAAAAACAATTATATTAAATAATGATTGGATGGACCAGAAACTAAGTTTGAGCATTGCTTTGGTTTTTATGGGTCGGGAGAAATTGCATCATCATTCAGCAGTGCTATTGGGCTTTTTGTGCATCTTACTGGAAAATATTCTCTCCATGTTTGTACCAGTTTTCCTTAATATTTTTTATTACATTACATTCACTGTGACTGAAATTTGCTACATCCATCCTTGTGCTTAAATTTTCCATAGGCAATGAAATCAGTCAAAACAAACTACTTGGTTTGTCACCTCCCATGCTCTTAGGAAGAGCATGTGTGAATGTATGCATGTTTATCTGCCATGATTATCTTTTCTGCAGAGCAGTGGTGGGGCACAAAAATGTAGACTCCTTAACAGAAAGAAAAAATAAGAAAAGACTGGTCTTCATTTTAGGACCTTAAATTCAGAAAAAGGTGACCAGTATCTTTCATTTTCTAGATAACCTCTGCCACACAAAAACATCACCAGGAGTCCAAGTGATGAGCTTAAAAACTCTTCTTTATAAAGAAAATACTGATAATTGATTTTGTCCTTGAAATTTTGGTAAGGATAAACATCTTGGTACTTCAGAGCTTTCAGATGTTATGTATGAGTAGAGGTAGGTAGTTTAAAACCAAACAAAGAGCCCAATGAAGCAACATGCTACCTTTGAAATTACAGTCACCATTTTTCTCAGCAAGACAAATAGTCCTCCCTGTCTAGAAAGAACTTTGAAACTAGGGTCATGTGATTATTAAACTGCCAAAGCTTTTAAATAAATTCCTGGCTCATTGAGTAAACACAAGTGGAAATACTTCCTTTGGAATAATACCTATTTATGTGGCTGTGCCACATTAGTTATAGCAAAGTAACCCTCACATCAAAAGATGTGTCTTACTTGAGTGAAAAGACCCAGGCTGTTTGGCCAGACAGTAACGTATACTCAGATGTCTTTGCTGCCACATGTTTTTGATAGCAAGAGCCCAATTATTCTATGTAAGAACACAACTGAGGGCAGTTCTCATTTTAAAATTGTAATGGAATCAATTTATACAGGTAGGTGAGATGCTTATGCTAAGATAAGGATTTCTCTCTCAAGCATGAAGTTAGTCATCAGAAGAAAACCAGCAGCTGGAATGATAAATTAATTTGGCACATTACTATGCATTTTTAGCAACCCCTGAATGATTTCTGAAGTGCTTTTTAAATCTGAAAAAACCAATTCATTAAATGGGTGAAGAAATATGAAGAATTTTGTGTTATGGATTCCAAATTCCAATTGGGATATTAGATAGGAAGGATAATTAAATTGTAAGAGTAGAAAATCTTGGAAAAAATTAAAACTTTTTTTTCACTTCTAGCCTAGACCAGCACAATGAGGATGTTTTTAATATTTCTTTCCAAATGGATACCTTTCCTTCCAGTAGTAAGTGAAATAGATTGTGCTACTTTACACCTATGAAAAGCAAGTGAAAGCATTTCAGATTACACTAAAATAGGATTTGCAAAATGGACTACTCTATTTAACTGCATTTGAGATTCTCAGTAACTGTGACTTGAACTCAGATGAAGCATTTTTCTGAATCTCCTTTTTCAGATTTGTTAGAGCTTCAGTTTTAGGCGGGAAAAAAAGGAAGAAGTTGGTATTATTACATTTTTTCTCTGTCTCGGTATGTTTAATTAATCTCTTTTTAGGGTTGGGGTCCTGGTTGTCTATGTTGCATTGCCTCCAACAAAAACTAGGTCTTCTTGACACTGGGGTTTTCACAAGAATACTGCCTCCTCCTTCACACCACAACCATTTGTTATTCTCCCTGTGCTGACAGGATGAGGTTAAAGTATGGATTGACCAAGAGGACTGGAATTTAGAAACAATGCTCAAATAATCCAGGAGGAAATTTCAAGGGAAAAGCAGCCCGATGATAACACAACATTTCAAGCCAATTTTGTCACTGAAGCTCCTTTATCAACAAGCCACAGTCCTGATAAGAATTTCATCGGAGATTTTAAAAGCAACACAGAAGGAAAGACCTTTAAGGATGAACAGAAGCTTAACCTTATCTTTCTCTCAAAAGGCTATTAAAAATGAAAACTCACTACATTGGAACTTAGATCCTCTCACATTAAACCAATTTATCCATATTTACTCAGGGTGTCCAGACCTTGGAGTAGCCCAGAGGAAGAGAGAAAACCACTGAGCACTGAGTGACTAAGTGGCACTGACAAGAGCACACAAGCTCTGTAGCACAGTTTGCCTCTCAGTGCTCTGCAGTGACTGGATTCCCCACGCACATTTATCTGAAATGGATTTTCAGAGTTAAAATGAAAACTGATGACAAGCCATCTCAATCTAGTTATTACTAGAAGCACCTTGATAATGAAAACCTCACAAATGTTGTTAAATCCTAATTCCAACAGAGGTAAGGATTAAACCTAAACAAATGACTGTAGGAACTTCCTATGGAAAAGCAAAAAAAATTCCACTTGCACTTGCACTGTGTGTTGGCAGGATAACTAAGAACAGTGTTTTAGTAAACAAATATCAAACAGTGTTCTAAAATGAAAAAAATCAATCAGAACCTGCATTAAAATAGAGAAAAATTACTAGAGATAGGTGCGAGGGCATGACTGCTGATGGTATTTAATTTTCAGGTTATTAATCAACTAGACACAGTGGCTAGTTCTGTTATACATCCTCTAAAGTATTTACAGCAATAACATCTTTGTTTCATGTTGACTTGTGTCAGTGTGAATTCAGGAGCTTATAAATCTTCTAATCATCTCTGAATACAAGTTATGCAAATAAGCCGATTGAAAAGTACTATTGCTAAATTTGGAGATTAAAAGTATTAGCATTTACAGAAGATTATTTTAAGAAAACACTTAAAATTTAAATCAACATCATACAGGACATGTATTAGATAAATACATTAATAATAATAATCTATGGATCAGATCAAAAAGTACCTTAAAATCAGCATCTATAGAAACTAAAATAGACTAGAAAATTAAACTGAAACTTAAAAAAATTTAAAATAAAATTTAAAAAATTGCTGTGCCCTGGAAATGAATACTCTCCAGTACTGAGATTATAGTTTTTTTTCTCTACCAAAGAGGTCACCATGAATGATTTTATTTGTCTTGGAATTTAAAACTATATTTACTAACAATTGCAATTCCACTGACAAGATTAGAAACTAAATTAAAGTAATGATTATAGAAGATTTTTACTGCATATACTGGTCATAGTACTTCTTTTATTTTTATATACGCTACTCTAATCCTATATTTCAGAATTTCAGAGCAACAGTTTCTGAAAGAAAAAAGGAAGAATTTTCACTTTTTTACATAGTCTATTACTCCATAGAAATTTTTGAGTTTTTCCCCTCCCAAATACCTGTCTCAGCAAGAAACAGATATAGGTGAGATTGTCTCCTGTGCTCTTAAAATTTCTCAGCACACAACTTTGTGTCAGGTTATACAATTGCATATCCTTTTCTATGTCTCAATCCTGCTTCTGCTTAAAGGCCTACCAAGGTATTTTCATCAAATAAATGCAAAAAAAAAAGAGCATAACATGTAATCATTCTTTTTAATATCAAAGAATTCCAGATGACATTAAAAAAAAGGTTTTGGAAGTTAATTTCATGAAAAATTCTAAAATAATTTTTTCATCATGGTTTAGGAAAAAAAAAGTGAGCAAGAGATAAAAGTTTTCCAAATATTTCTCCTCCAATTTCATTGATTGCAGTTGCAACATATGGCAGGGGCAATGCACACTTTTAGCACTCTTAGTACTGGACAGTGCTCTGAGACCAAACAATCGTTCACATAGCTTGAGTCTTTTACTAGAAGTGTATATAAAACCTACAGATGTATTTGTAAAAAAACCTATGTGTTTTATTACTACACATGTGTAATTAATATTAAAAAGTTTGTGCCTATCTGTGCGTACACATACCTCAAGAAACAAAGACAACCCACATTTTTCCTGTACCTGTAGTAAGAATGTCCAAAATACAAGAAAGCATAAATTTCACTGCTGATCAGTGATATCTCTTTTTCCCCTCTTGGCTATGGATTCAAATTCCCTGTACAGTAAACTGACTCAATTTTAATAAAAATCAATTGGTTATTTTGAATGATAAAAATGAAGGAAAGCAACACTCAGCTGAACCAACTCCAGTTTGTTATCCTGGAGGTGGCACAAGTTGATATCATTTTAAATGTGACTCATGCTGTTTAGACAGATGATATAAATATCTCAGGGAGACAGAGATAAATTAGTTTTATCCATCAAAACAGTCTAGAGTCAAGGCTTCCATTAATAATTCAATTCTTCTGTGAAAGATTTCCTACTTATTTTTAACCAAATGGTTTCTCATTTTTTTTGAAGATCAAAAATAATCAACTTTTAAGTAAGAAGATCTTTAAATAGGCAGAGTAAGTATTTTCTAGCTTTTTTAGAAGACTGCTTTTCCATATATTACTGTCCCAGTGTAGACTTTTACACAGATACTGCACATGTCAAACAAAATTATACCTGAGAGATGAACAACTCCTTTCCATAAGATAACTTTCAGAGAAGTTCCCCCTCGTGGGATGGGGGAGAGAACTGGAATGGAAGAAGTGAGAAAACTCGTGGGTTGAGGTAAAGACTGTTTAATAGATAAAGTAAAAGCTGCGTACACCAACAAGGCAAAACAAGGAATTCCTTCAGCACTTCCCATTGGCAGGCAGGTTTTCAGCCATCCTCAGGAAAGCTGCTCTGCATCACACATGACAGTGATTTGGGAAGAGAAATGCCATCACTCTGAACATCCCTTCTTTCCCAAGCTATCTCTGCTGAGCATGACACCATACAGGATATGCCCATGGTCAGCTGGGGTCAGCTGTCCTGGCTTTGTCCCCTCCCAGCTCCTTGTGCACCCACAGCCTGATCACTGGTGGGATGAGAGGCAGAAAAGTCCCTGACTCTGTGCAAGCACTGCTCAGCAACAGCTGAAGCCATCCTGTGTTGTCAACACTGTTTGCAGCACAGATAGAAAACACAGCTACAAACCAACTACTGTAAGGAAAATCATCTGCACAAAAGCAAAAAAGCCAGTACAAGCCCATTTCCTGAGTCCAGTCAGTTTGGTGTGTGCTTCAGGTTGACTAACAAACATCATCCCAGATACCTTCCACTGGCTCCTTCCATGGTCTGTGGCTACACATAACCTTTTAGGCTCTGTAGGTCTAAAAGAGATGAAGGACAAACCTGACTGAAGGACGATTTCTGGCTCCCGGTGAAATTAAAAATATCACCATCCCCCTATGAAAAACCTAAAAATGCTGCAGGGTTTTTTATTTTTAAAAAAAGGACACAAATTTATTACAAACTGTGCCTCCAAATGGCTGGGTCATTAGCACTGAAGATATAGCTAAAGATGGTAGGGCTAAAATATACATCACTAAATACAAACCAAATGTTACCAGTGTATCAGATCACTGAGGGGGGCAAAATATCAGAAAGTTATTTAGGAGTAAAGCTATGTTATACAAGTTGCACATTCAAAATGAATGCAGCTGCTACTGCAGCTTACATCAAGCACAGGTTGACACCACAAACTTGCTTTAAGGACCAGATGAGCTCAGATTAGCTGTATAACATTTCATTTGCTACATATGAAATAAGTGGCCACCTGTGTGGCTTTACCTTTCTCTTGAAGTTCTCATGTGAATGTCATTTTGTTTGACAGTCAAAATGACCCACAATGGTTACCTCAGAGAATATCCTATAAAAGGTGTGAAGGCCACCACACTGGTGAACCCCAGCACAGACAGAATTCAGGCAGCCTGACATGCCTTGATTAGAAGTCCTTCTGATGCTGCACAACTTAAAGAAATGTAAGGTCTGGTCTGTTCTTTTTAGTCCTTCTTGTGTTATCTCCAATTAAAGATACCAATAAAATCTATTATAAACAACACCTTATGGAGTCTGAGAGTCTTTATTACTAGGATTACAACAAGATCTAGCACAGGCGTGTTACAATTCTCTTGAGTGTTCCCTAATGAAATCCCAGACATTCTACCATTTCTGGATCTCTGCTGGTCAACAAAGTCCACATTAAACAAGCCAGTTACAGAAGTGTTACATGGAACAAGCCAGCTGGGTAAGACAGTTCCCAGGAGTACAAAAGCGAGTCAAGAACTATTTACAGCATGGCAAATTTAGTGGCTAAAGGGTCAAAATTCCAAGCCTGGCACAATCCTGAGCTGCACACAGGATAACCTACACCTAATTAAAGCCAATGCACTGAACAAGGCCTGTTTGATGACTGTGTAGCCAACACTGAGTTAGAAGCTAAAAACTTTATGCTTTACCTCCTTTGCATAGTGAGCTGGAGGGCAGAAAAGGGGACACGTCCTCACAAAACAACTGCAGGCCTCCTACAATGACTACACTTTAAAGAAATCTATCACCATCATGAAAGTTACTGTTACTCAGTAATTGTGCTTAAGAAATGACTGATAGGTGATCCAAAGACTTTGAGTTTCAAACCCAGGATCTCCTAGATGATGTGCCGTCTCATCTGAAATAACTGTATTGGGTGTTATCTCTTAGAGATAGAAATATTTGTTATCAAAGTTGTATGCACTTTACAAAACAAATTATGCATAATTTCAAGATAAATATAACTAATTGAAATAGATAATTTTATTTAATGGTTTTTAAATGGTGTTTTTACATTAGAAAATTAAAGGATTGCACATTCCTCCTATAGCTCAAGATCATAAATATCCTTAGAATTATGTCTGGTAGGATATCTGGCCCATTTCTCTTCAAACAATGTAGATACAGACGACACAGAAAACAGAAATTGGAAACAGCAGCTTGTCACAGATTTAAATTGTTAAATACCAGGTAGTAATCCCTGAACTCGAGTCACTAATGTTTCCAAAACTTTTGCTAGCATATGGGGAAAACTCATTACAAAATAAAAGGTGTATAAAAGCAGAGTATTCAAGCTTGCACTAACATTTAAAAACAAACTGAGCATTGCACATAGTTTTAATAGACCATTAGTAGAGGAAAAAACATGACCGCCTCAAACTCTCATTTTAGAAAGTTTTGAAAATATCTGACACGTATAAAGGTTATACCTCAACATTCCAATGAAGATCATGGATCAAAAACTAAATACAATCCTGAGTAAAGTTGTGCCTGCATTTATCTCCTGCCAAATGCTAAACAAATGCTTCTCAGTATTTGTTTTGGCTATACTCTTCCCCCACTACTAGGTCTTTCTTCCCTTGCTTTTTGAATACTAATAATCTCTCAACACTAAAATTTTCCCTATGCTTTTAGAAAAGATAAATATTTGTGAAGTTTCAACCTGTTCAGTGTTTTCTTTATCAGTTTCAAGAGGAATCTGAAGTTCAGCAAAATAAAGATGGATCTTGCTTCCTAGAACATGCCTCAGGTTGATAGTTTTTCTACAGTCCAGCCAAACCTCCTGTAGCACCTGTTGTTATCACATTCTTCAAAGAATAGACTTACCAATTTACCAAGCTGTGCACTGGCTCCTCAGTGAAATTAAATAGACTTCACTTTCCACAACATAGTACAGGATATTTGAGAAATTTAATTCCTGAGATAACAGAGGCTAAAATATATTGCAACTGCAGTGTCTTCAAGAAAAGGTCAGGTCTAGATGGGCAGTACCCTCACTCATATTCCCCAATATTCCTCATCCACTGACTTGAGTCTGTCAGGAGGAAGGCTCAGCAAGTGGAACAATAGGAGGACTGGTAAAGAAATCAGGCATTCAAAATATGATTCTTTAGGAATACATTGCACTTTTTAAATAGGAAGACTGCCAGAGAGAAGGAGGTGGCAGGGATGAAAAAATGTTTATTTTTTTCCAGATGTGTCACAGAACCAAAGAATCATAGAATATTCCAAGTTGGAAGGGACTAACAGGAATCAAAGACCAGTTCCTGACCCTGCACAGGAGCACCACAAGAGTCACACCCTGTGCCTGAGAGTATTATTCAAATTCTTCTGGAATTCTGTCAGGATGGTGCTGTGACCACTTCCCTGGGAGCCTGTCCCAGTGAAGATATTCTCTGGGTGAAGATATTTTCCACATATGCCCTCACACATCTTCATATCATCCCCTCAGGTCCTGCCACTTCTCACTACAAGGATCAGCATCTGCCCCTCCTCTCCCCTTCATGAGGAAGTTACAACTGCAGCGAGATCTTCCCTCAGTCTCCTCTTCTCCAGGCTGAAGAAAACAAATTACCTCAGCTACTCCTTGTATTGATTTCCCTCCAGGCCCTTCTTTGGACGCTTTCTAATAGCTTTATATAAATAATTTATTTAAAGTAATATGATTATATAATAATAGATGGATGGATAGATAGATAATTTATTTTGAGACAATTATGAAAGCACTACAGCCAGTGCCTCCAATAAGCAGCTTGCTTTGATTTAGAGTTTATGCCTGGAGAAAAGTCTTTACTAGGATATAACATATTCTTGCTTTTAGATCCTTAGACATTTCCCAGATAACATGATCATTTTCAGAAACCTCTTATATTTTGTGAAATATATATTAGAACTGATTTCTTCAGCTGTCTTCTTGAAAACTTTCCATACAACTTATGGCACCTCACAGTCTGAAAAACAACATAGGCATATTAGTAAGATAGAGGTTACTAACTTAAGTGCCTTGGGTACATCACCATGGGTGGGTGAACATGCTCAGACCTTTCTGTAAAAGGTCAAACAGCTAAGGAAAAGGCTTTTGCAGAGTAGGAGCTATTATATTACTTATTCTTTGCATCAAATTACTTTAAAAGCAACACAAAAACCTCCTTGCCCAGAGAAACAGTGAGAAAATAGCTGTCAGGTGGGAACAGAGCTCCAACTGTGAGAGTATTCACAGATTACCATCCTTTTAAACAAAGGGTAATCAGCACAGTATTATACTTTTTAAAAATACCAGGGACTGCAATTCATGGTAAACTGAAATTAACTCTATTTTTATTTCTTGGTTCAAAATAAATCAAGGAAATCTTCTCAATTAAAAGAGCATAACAGATAGGAGGTGAACAGATTGTTTTATTTGCTTTTAAAACAGTGTTCCAGATTCTTAGTGTAAAAAGATTATTTCTAGGTGTGGGTGGTATAATTGAAGCTTCTCAGTCTCTTTATGTTGTTATTCTCCTCAATGCACACTTAAATGTAGTGCTAATAAGTAATGACTCTAGAAAAAAAAAATCCAAACAATTGAATGACATTTTCCATTCCTTACAAAGTTTGAAGCTTAAAGTTCTGAAGTAATTTCAGGTGAAATCCTGAATTATTTTAATTTCACATGTTTCTATAGTCCTCTTACCATATCATCTAAGCATACCACAATCAATTATTAGGTACTTGTGTGGACATTTGCATCCACAGAAACTGTGGTGAAAAAAATTACCCAGGTTTTATAGATATGGAATAGAACATACTGGAAGACATGTAAAACAAGAGAGTTTAGCTAATGTCCCCAAGGTATTCAAGGTGAGCCAGTCAGTGTCTTTACACTCAGAGCACAGAAGTCAGTGGGCTCGTCCCCACTCTTTGCACTGCGCATTTCCTTCTTAGAGAGTAGGTGGCCAGGAAAGAACGGAAGAGAACATACAGAATGAGAAGGATACAGAAGAGACTGGCCTGATGAAGTCAGTGGCAAAATTCACATTGATTTGATCATGTCTGGTTTCAATCTCTAGTTTAATCACTCTTGCTCATGACAGGGCTGTCCTCTCATCTAATGAAACCACCAGAGGATCATCAAAAGCTCAATCACAGCAGCAAGAAAGGAAGGCTCTTCTAACAAAGGATGCTAGGTACCTTTTGATAACAAATCTCTTGCATGCACAGAAAAAAGTGTAGATTCTCTGTCACCTTTCAGAAAATAAAGTTCCTAAAAACTTTTTTTGCCAAAATGAAAAAAAGAAGAGGGGAAAAAAACCTCTAAAATTACAGATTCTGTAAACAAGATTCTCATTGCTCTTCTGAGCTTGAGATGAAGAGAATGAACATTTTAAAGGACATAATAAAAAAAAGGAGCAAAACAAAGTTTCACCAAGCTGTCTTGATAATAAAAGAGTAATTTATTTTTTATTTTTTTTTATTCCCTAGGACTTGCACACTTTTAAAACATTTTGAGGAAGAAGGTAGGAGCAAAAGGTCTAGAAACTAAAAGGAGCAAGCATGGACAGTTCATAAATCAAGAATAAAAACAAGCTACTTTTCCTTCTAACTGAGACAAACTAATAGGAACACAACAGGTACTGCACTCAATTTTTCCATCCATGCTGGTTATTCATGCCTCTTCAAGCTTGACATAATCACAAACTCATTCCAGTTACACTAAGACCCTGACTAGTCAGTGAATTAAATGGTTTATTAATAGAATTTTTAAAAAGAGACAAAAAGAATTAACTAGGGAAAAAACATTACTAAAGTCACAAAACCCAAAAATAATGCAATTAATAACAGTTAAAATAGGACTTTGAAAAACAAGAACAACTCCAAGTGCCCCTGTTCTCCTTTTGGGGAGCACAGCTTTGTTTCCCAGAACTTCCCCAATGTGCAGCCCTGACTGGCTTTCATAAACTGTGGAAAATCAATTATCACAGAAATTAATAATGTCTGTTTAATATGGATATGTTAGTTGTTTTAAGAAGCAGATCAATTTAAAAGATAGATTAGACAAGGACAACAAATTCATGCCAATACTGAAACTTATGAATATGGATTAAGTTAAGACTGACTATGATGGCTTATACAAAAAAGCATACACAAATGCAAGATCAAAATAACTACTTTGTAAACAGTAGCTTAAAGATTTAAAAGCTAAGATGAACATATTTCTTCTTAATAAATTCTTTAAGTCAAGACTTGCCACAGGAAAAAAGACAAAGGATAAAAGTATAGGCTGAAAGGGGAATGCAAAATACTGGAGAGGAGAGGAAGGGATAGGAATCAGGTGAAAATGTCAATTGCTTTAAATGGCTGTGGCAATGGGATAGGCTGAGGACAGTATTAAATAGATCATGTGTAAGGAACCTAGAAGCAAGTGAAGAAGAAACTAGAGACTGAGGAAATGAAAAAAGAAACCAAGGAGAGAAAAAGAGGCAGCATCAGGTGAGTAGAAAAGACTGATTTGTAATGTGGACCACAGACAATAAAACCCCATGACTGAACTGAGGATTCAGAAGAAATAAAAGAAGGGAAGGTGAGGAAATATAGACAATCATTAAAACTTATACTCAAAATAAAGAAGTGAAAGAAGAGGGAAGAAAACAATGACATGGAAAATGCAAAGAAAAAAACATTTAAAAAAATCTAGGCAGAAAGAATCAACCTTGTCAGTCAAAGGATGAGATTTGATCACATCAAGAATCAATTCAGGCCTTGCAGAAGATATTCCCAAACAGAATGCAATTTCCCTAAAGGAAATGCCTTTATAACACGAAGAATTAACAAATCAATAGAAGAACTGTTTAATTTTCTTGCCATTAGTTCAAATTCATGTTCTCTGCAAAGAATGCGTGAATGACAATCACTGAGCAAAGCAGAATCTCATTCATATTACAGTTGCCAATCAAAGCTACAATATGTATTCAACTGGGGTCTTTGGTAGCTATCTATAATATAGAGATATCTATATAACAACATAAAAAAAACAAGTTATATTATAATGAAATAAACTTTTATTTGAATATAAGTCAAATCTTGCTCTCTTACAAGTATTTTAAAATAAAAAAAATATAATATTGTGATGTTCTTGGAAAAGGTCCATCTTCATGAATTTGTTATGAAAACTGCTTGGTTTAATCCCAATTAGACAGTGGATATTTTTTTAAATCTTAGAAATGCTTCAAGACTAGACAAATAGATATAAATTACCACACGTGCATCTAATTTCTTCTACATGGCTCACCTGATTGCTTAGGTAACATTCAAACACAATTTTCTCTCATCTAAAAAGACAGGTAATTGCTACTTTGTATAGTGTCAGAAATACTCTGAAGGATGTCTTGCCTGGACCTCTCCAGTCCACCATCACAAACACAATCATTTCTCTTTCACTTCAGCATCCACAGGATGGAACAGAGATGAAGTGAATGCTGAACTTACTGAAAAGACTGACTAAATTCTTTTCCTACATCCACACCCCTCACAGTGTGTATGTGTGCTGCTTTTCAAGACCCTAATTTTGTGCATTACAAAGCAATTGTATATTTTGTTAATTCCAATTTAAATCAATGTTCTTGAGAGGTGCTCGGTACATCCCAGAAAAACCCTCCCCCAGAATGCTGGGATTTTTGTCCCACATAGGGCTGACTGCCCCCACAAGCAGCAGGGTTTACACTTTGTGGGCATAAATTATTGGTTAGGAAAAGAAGTTTATATTAATTTTAGAAATACATCACAGGCAAACTGCCTTGGAAGCAATTTAGCATTCCTACTAGTTAAACTGCTGGATTATTTCTAAGTGCTATTTGGTGGGCACATTTTGCCTAGCAACAAGTGCCAGATGTCATTCCATTTCCTGCACACACAATAGAGGTCCATAAATTGCTTCAGGTTTAAGCATTCTAGCATTATAGCTGCTGTTCAGAATTTATTTAGTCACAAAATATCTTGCATACAAATACTTTATATAATCTCTTTACACAGAGGAACACATCTAAAGATAAACACATGAGGGGTTTTTGGTTTGTTTTTTTTTTTTCTCCAAATGCTTTTGGCTTTTCGTAGGAAAAATAAGGACATATAGCTGTAGGAGAAGGGATAACAGCTATAAACTAAAAGAGAATAGATTTATATTAGAAATTCAGAAAAAAAAATCTTTACAGTGATTGCACTGGAACAGGTTCCCCAGATGTGGATGCTCCATCCTGGGAAATGGCCAAAGCCAAGCTGGATGAAGCTCTGAGTAAGCAGATCTAGTGGAAGATGTCCTTGCCCAAGGCAGGGGGGCTGGAACTAGATGATCTTTAATGTCCCTTCCAGTCCAGGCCATTCTATGGTTTTGTGATATTAGCAAAAATACTTCAAAGGAGAAGCCAATATAATAATATACCTAGATTCCAAAAAGACTGCAACAAACATAACACTGTTTAAAAACTTAGAATGTAAAGTAGAAAATTGGTAATACATAAATATGGCAGGGAACTAACCAAATACTAATTTTTATTGGTGTACTGAGAGTTTGAAGATAACTCTAGGTGAAAAATAGTGCCTGGTACCAGGAACAAGAAAAAATTTAGTATGAAAAGCACTGGTAGAAAGAGTATTCCTTAATAATACTTAATAAAGACAGGAAGTATTCATCATCTGTTGTTACCTTATTCCATAATTTTGTCTCCTTATCAAAAAAGTTTCATACCTTCTTGCTGTTTTCTCATGGGCTGCTCCTCCAAGCACTGCCTCTTTCTTCTTCACAAAGCAGCCAACTAACTCCAGTTCCCTTCTCAACCAGGCACCCCACTCTTTTATAGCACTCTTCTTCTCATTGGTAACACCTGCAGCCTGTTAAAGCCAGGCCTGTTCCTAATCTTTGATAATTGGCTCAGCTGCAACTCCTTAGGGGTAAGATTACTTTCCACACTATCTTTATTTTCTTATATTCTATCCCCCTACAAACATCAACAAAGAATTTGAAAATATTTCAGGATGAATATTCTGCATGAAAGTAGATATCTTGAAAGAATACAGGTCTGGAAATACCTGTAATCAAAAAGAAACTAAAACAATATTTAGAAAATATCACCTAGGCGGACCGTGTGGTCTGGATATTAACCTTTGTATTAGGTAGGTGAGTATTTAATTCTTCAGTGATTGGAATGCAAGATCATAGTGGAAAGGATACCACAGTATTTGCATGAAGTGAAAAGAAAATTGCCACAGATGGTGGAGAAAAATGTAGGGAAAACACTCAGGAAAGAACTAAGTTCTAAACAGAAGAGAACTGTAGGACTGTGCTCCTCCCTATTACTAAGTTATAAAAATCATTATAATTTGGTCTCCATACACAGCTTTTTATCAGTGATATCATGTGGAAGCAAATGTAGTAAAACTACCTAAAAAAATTTGTCTGTGGCATTTCTCTTCAATTTAAGAGATGATACCTCCATTGGGACCTATGATAGAGCAAGATGCCAATTTTGAAGAGACTATTTCCACATCTATCAGGTTGGAATTTCTCATCATCAAACCACTCAGCATTTTAATATGTGCATCTGGTGCTTAATTTCTCCATGGATGTTTAAAAGAAAGAGCAGTTCATAAAGCCCTTGAAGACAGAGCTAAATGTTGTACATTGTTCTTCTGGCATTAAGCAAGTCATAAAGATTACCTGGAAGTTTTTCTAATGCTTTTTCAGAAAAATCATTTCCACATACAGATATGTACATCCCCCCCACATAAAATATAGGTACATATTTACCTATAAAAATAAATATACTTTAATTAGTACAAAAAAGTATACATTTGACAAAGGTATTGCAAGAATAATAGGAAATAACTAAAATGGAAGACTAAAACATATTTACCATTCTACATGCGGCCATGAAATGTCAAAATAATTTTTTAAAGGTCTCTAAAAATATATTAGGAAAATAAGCCTCCACCACACATCAATAATGGGTGAAGCAGAAAAATGTAGTGGGTTTGCTTAAAATTCTCTTGAAATAGCAAGTGGGCATTTTTTCAGTACAAATCATCAACAGATTTTGAGAAAAGCAATTAGAGCAAGTTGAGTTTTGTTCTTTTTCTTAGCATATTCTTTTTCAATCTTTCACTTTTGCAATGACTTTTCTTAAACTACCTTTTCTTTGGAAGGAAATTGAGAGATCAAATGTGAATGGCAACAGGATCTTATTATGCATACTTTTTAATTTATTTATTTGATATAGGAAGTATTTTCTTTTCCTTTTTCACTCAATGGCTGCCTTGAAGGAACAATGCAATTCAGTTAACTTGCATTTTAAACAGATTTTTTGCCTCTGCACTTTCCAAAAGAGAGCTGCATTGAAAACTCAAGAGTTTCTGATCTAGCAGTTGTAGTTAGAATGTTGTGAGAAACATCAAAGACTTTACAGAAGTCCAGATGTTCAATAGCCACAGCCTTTTTCCCTCATCTATGCAATGGGTTGCCTAGCTATAGAAAGAGATCCAGTTGGTCAAGCAGGACCTGCCCTTCCTAGACCCATGCTGGCTTGGCCTGGTCCCCTGGTTGTGCTGGGCATGCTGGTGATGGCACTCAGGATGATCTGCTCCATGAGTTTCCCCAGCCCTGAGGGGAAGCCCTGAGACTGACAGGCCTGTAGGCCCCCAGATCCTCCTTCCAGCCCTTCTGGTAGATGGGCATCACATTCGCTGAGCTCCAGTCAACTGGGACCCCCCTGGTTAGCCAGGGCTGCTGGTAAACAATGGAAAGTGGCTTGGCAAGGAACTCTTACACTCTCTAACTCTCTGGAAGTGGTTTTCATCTGCATTAGTCTTGCAAAATACCTCCAGACCTTCCAGCAATAACATATAACAGGTCAGGATGTTTTAGGTTGGGCTACACATGGGAATGTGCGTAGGACTAAGTAGTATCAAAATACTCTCTCTTTTTAAGAACAGCAATACCATTAAGACTTTGCAGATTGTAAATTGTAGAATGCTGAAAGCACAGAGCTGGATACTCAGCTAGTTTCAAACTGGGACGCAGGTGTGATTGAGATGCAATAATCAAATTATTCTATACACTTGTAGCAGCTAATGGAGACTAAATTCTTAATCGAGTTTTACTACCTTTTTCTTTGCTCTTTAAGCATGCATTTTTCCCCTCCCATAATGCACAGCCAGAATCACTCCTTTTTACCATTTCTGGCAAAAATAGATCAGTGAGAAAATTCTTCTAAACATATTAACCCACTTAGAAGGAAGGGAACACCAGGACTTGAATAAAGATGTCTGCATGATCTTGTACTGACCTGAGCACAGGAGACCTCCCACATGCTATTAAGCTACAAAGCCAAGGTGAAGTCATACTTCCTATGCCATGGCTTTCATCTGCAGTGAAAGCTTTCAAAATAAAAAATAGTCTTGCTGAAATCAGATTTCATCCTTAGGATCTTGTGTCACCCACGTCCCAGCACATTCTGTCCTGGTACTTTAGCTCAATCTCTCTGAAGCAGACAGAAAGGACAAAACACCAGGGAACAAAAATCATGCTATTTTCAGGAGCAGTTTCCACCCTAATTTCACGAGTGCAGGATAGAAACACCTCTCAGAATTCCAGCTTTCCATTTCCGTTCCAAGAATTTTCTTATCCGATGGTCTGAAAGTGCCATGAGTGTCATTTGATGCATAGTAAATTTCAGGCTCCTGGAAGAAAGAGAGGACAGGCCATTCTGCAAAACCTCTTCCTTTGCCAAAGTCAAGAAATTTTTGTTTCAAATGAGAACATGAGGGCTCATTGTGAGCCTACACCAGTAAGAAAAGCTAGAAGGGCTGTACATAGTGATTTGATCTGTCATCTGCATTTGTGACTTTCTACAAATGATTTGGTTTTTAAGGTAGACGTTAATTGTATGGATCAGTCATGGGTTTTTGGACAAGAGTCTGCAGCTATTGGTAATTTTCTGGCCTTGCAAACTCTTGCAGGACATATAGGAACCTAAGGCTTGCTACGACACTTCAGTGGCTTTTCTCATCTTTTTAGTATAAATTTGCAATTTTAGACAATGTTTAATTTTCCGAGTATTGAACCAGTGAAATAATTCCATTGTAACATGCCTTGGAAATCAGGTAAATTCATCATTAGATGTGTTTTAGAGAGGACATTGCTCCAGAAAAGTGAGTTGCAATTAATGCATTGAGGGTTTTTTGAATGTTTTAAAATTCCAGCTGTTTATGTTTGTCCTTATTGGTTTGGACTTTGTTTTTTCCTTCTAACCTTCTCCTCTGCTGACTGGAATTAACAGCAATATGAAGATTAAAGTGGAAACCCAGTCCTTTGCATATCCCATCAGTGGGAATGCCTGCTCACATATAATTACTAACCTTGGATGTCAAAGATGTCCAGATGTCATCATTTTAACATGACCTCTCTAAGTTTAAAACAGGAAAAGACTACAAAGGAAAAATTTCTGGTGCTAGAAGTGCAAAAATGGACAAATCTAAATGTCCTGCTTTAAAAAAAAAACAACAGAACTCTGACATTCAAAACACCTATTCTTTGCTTTACATTTAAATTTTTTGTCTCAGGTAAGGCTTTCTATATAACTCTGCTTTGCTATTTTTCCTCCAGAGGTTAAAATAAATCTCCCAGATTTCTATAGAATTGCACCATATGACTTCCTGCTGACACTGAATTGAAACATATAGTATTCTCCTCTACAGTCTTCAAGCTATAATAATCTTCCATGGCACTCCCCCATCTCAGCAGTCTAATATCAGCGGATATTTCTTTAATAGTCTAAAAATTAGCATTTAAAATGTTAATTGCTTCCTGACTAATGATGAAAATTATGAGTTAAATGTGCAAGAATTATTTATAAATTGCAACGGCACACTAATTTTCTCTTCATCTTATAAAAATACAGCAGCCAATGAGGAATTTCAGAGCAATTAGTAAGGTAGACTACACAAATCTGTGCAAGTCAAGCTTTTTCGTTTGCACTCCATGCTTTTTTGGTCTCTAAGGGTAAAGAGTGTCAAATTTCTTCACCTAAGAAAACCCACTAGATAAATTCACTGTCAGTGGTTTTCTTAAACTTCCAAACTGGATAATTAATTTCTGAAAGGATTCAGCAAGGAAAAACGTAATAGTTATAGTGGTGTCAAGTTTAACATGCAAATGTTACCACAAACAGTGGCACAATTTAGCAATATGTATTTTTATTATTCCATTGGTTCTAACACTTAGAATTTACTTAGGTTCACACACTGGAACATGAATGAAGCACCTCATTTTCAGTATGACACAGATTAGTTAACACAGTTCCTACAAGTTAAAATACACACATACCTATATAGTATTACTGCATTTCACAGGAAAAAAAAAAAACAAACAAACCCAAAACCCCAAACCAAACCAAACCAAAACAAAAAAAACATACCAAAAAGGAAAGGTATGTATACATTTTCTTCTCAACAAAGTGAGAAACTGGGTTTTTAACAAGTCCCTTAAACTGGCTTCTTTGGACTCCCAAAATATTTCTGCAGCTGTGGCTTTGTAGTTCTGGCTCCCTATTCATTGCCTTGAAAGCCACAAAACTTGATACTTTTCTTCAACTTTTAGTATGAGACTCCATCCAAGAAATACCTGCAGCACTGCCCTACCAGGAATGAATCCTGAGCACTCATACTTCAATATCTTTCAAAATCCAGAGATTAATTATTTCTCCCACTTTAAGTTTAGTAGGATGCAAGAGAAAATTACAGCTAGCCCAATGTAGGGGATAGAAAAATCCACAATTTATTTCAAAAAAAAAATTAAATCAAAGTCAATACCTTTAAAAAGCAAGAGTAAGGTGAGAGAATAAGATAAATATGGAAAGCATGTAAACAAGATAGTGATGGACAATTAGGAGATAAAAATAAAATGCTACAGTGACATTTTATGGACAGTTTTAAAAAGCCAGATTAATTTTTAGTGTCATACTCCACTTTAGTGCCTCTGCTGGCCCCAAGTTATCACTTTGGCAAGAAAGTGGAGCTTTTTACAATAACCTACTTTTAGTCCATGCAGGTCTACTGTAGACTGAATAAATTCATCATCAGTATTCATATATACTGAAGTGCCTATGCCTACAAGTGAAACAGGGAGGATGTTTTTTAAAAAAGAAATAAAACAGTCTGAAAAAAAAGAAAGATAACATAAAGGTTTTTGTATACTATTTTAAAAGTAAATTAAAGCTGCATTTGCTTGTTTGTCCATCACTTTTTGCAGCAGTCATGCTAAGGGCGCAACTATTTTCATAGCACCACAAGGAACATATAGTCACATTGCTAACATATTTTTGAATAACTGCTCTATTGTATTAGGAATAAAGCGTTCACAAGTGGCAACACAGGGTTTCTTTCATCTTTCCTAAATCTGAATACATCAGAGCCTGCTCCAACACTGCTTTTCTATCTATTGATAGTTCATTAAATGCAGCAGCACAGCACACATTTATGTACAGATGACATGGGAATGCTGCCAAGTCACAGAATTATAGAACCTTAGCATTTTTGTAGTTGAAAAAGGTCTCTAGGATCATTGAGTCCAAATAGGATACCTTTCAAGCAACTTAAAATATTAATCAGAATTAATTTTAAAGGCAGATCAATGGCAAATCACTGAACTGAGTTTCATTATAAAAAAGCTGAAACAAGCCTGTAGGTCCTCACAAAATCTTTTCCAGCCTTCCTGCTTTTTTACTATGTAGCATTTACATAAATCTTTAGCTACCACAGCTGAGGAATTGTCCGCTGCCCAACAGTTTTATGGACAGGTAAGTCATGGTTTGTGGGTCTCAGATGAAGCATCTACTCAGCCCTGAAGCACACAGGAACTCTGCATGCACTGTGCTGCAAAATGGGAGAGAAATAGCAGGTGGAGTCATGAAGATGGATGTTCAGAGGATGTAACCAGATGAATGGTCTGGCTGTAATAAACCAGGCTAAGGAATTACACACTGAAGAAATTGCCTAAACCCCTTACAATCCCATTCATACCAACCTTGCCACCTGGTCTTGGCATTTGAAAAAGAATCTGCATCAGAAGAGATTAATCTTGCCTCCAGAGCTAGTCAAATTTATTCTAGCAAATTAATGTGAAGCATATAACCCTCCCTGAGAGCATTTATAAGAATGAGACAAAAGAGATCAAAATTTGAGTATCCAGCAGGGTTATGTTACTCATCTTTGTCATGGGAAAGAAGAAATCACTACAGAAATCATAATAAAAAAATAAGAAAGTAAGCACAACTTAAAAGGCCATAATCATGATAAACAGACCTAATTTGTAAAAGCAAATGTGGGCATAAGGCACTCAGCTCCCTTTGCTTTTCCAAGAACAGCTCCCTGTCTTTTTCCAGGAACAACCATAGAAAAGAACAGTGTAGGTGTACGGAACAAAATTATTTGGAGCATTCTGTCAATAGGGAATGATCAATTGACAGGGCACTTGGTTGGAAAATATTAGCAAATTGTAACCATCTGTGATGCTGAAAATGCATGAACATATTCCTTGTCAATGTGCTCATAATAGACAATGTTCTTGACAGAGCTGGGTATAGTTTACAGTTCTGTCAAGAACATTACCATGTACACTGTATGTTACCATGATATTTGTTCTTGATCAGCTTTATTGAAAGAATTACTATCGGAACTTTCCCATATTCAGCCAGTTAGCTTTTCTGTAAAGCTATTTTACTTTTTCAGCACACAGAATGCATTGAGAAATGTTGTCAGATTTCCTGGGGCTTTCTCATGGGCCTCGGTGGCTGCAATTACAAGAATTTACATAGAGTAGTACACTGAGATACATTTTCTGCAAATACTGTCAGAACATAATGCCTTTCAGGACAGAAAGTATCACAGTTATTAGAGTTTGGACAGCACATGTCATCATACTGATTAAAATTTTCAGCTCTTTTGTATGCTACATGAAACCAGAAAGTTATTTTTATTTTTAATTTAACTGAATAAGTCATACTACATCCAGACTTTTCATTCCAGTCACCTGTGCTCTTTCAGTGATATTCCAAGATGAACTTCCAGGGAATAAACATTGAGTTAGAACATCTGAATTACTGCCTTTATCATAAAAAGAAAATCGGGAAAAAAAATGGCATTAAGGAATTTGAGTCAATCTGCCAAGAAAAGCCAAGTCATAAGGCAAATGAGGAGGCAGCTCTGAAGCTGGAAACACATTTGTCTGAAGATTCTGCCAAATAACCAGATGTTTCTGCTACACAAGTGCACCCAAAGCTCAGCACAGGAATCCTACCAGAACTTACTATAGTACAAAATTAATGACCAATATTTAATCAAGGGAAGAGTTTTCATTTCACACCATGTTTTCCCTTTTTCAAGTGTTGTCAAGAAAGCTTAGAATAATCACAGGAGAAAGGAAGTTACCAAACAGCTAATTCATAAATGCATCTTTAATTCACTGTAACCACTGTCACATGGTAAGAAGTAATTGAAACAGAAATCTATTTCTGCAATACATAAAAAAGATTTCTGAGATGAATAATAATAAAATAAATAAATAATCTTATTAAAAATAAACAAACAAAGTTGACCAGTTTTTTCTGTAGAGTAATAGGAATATTGAATGAAGTCTAGATTACAGAATTTGCCTATGACAACTAGAAAATCGAGAGACTGATGACAGAGTATGATTTTACAGTCTTTGCAAAATCACAGCATTTAGTGATACCAATAGGAATTGTTTTTTTTGATAAAATTCCAAGACACTTTCCTACAGCCATCCCAATGGAACAAAATTAGAAGTACTGCCCTTAATTTTCATTTATGATTTTCTCTGCAGTGAAATAGTAGAGATATTAAAAAACTAAAACTTCTAGTGGTCATTGGTGTGACTTGGTCACTGTTCTCTGCAGCAGTACTAGCTGAATCTTTTGTTGGCAAAATATAAGTAATAATACTAAGACAGCCTACAGCCTAGCTGGAGTTCTTATGCCTCTAATTATCAAACATCAATTATGAGCTTTTTTCTTTTTTTAATGTTTGAAGTGGTTACACTTTTCCATGGGAAAAGAGACAAATCTTATAATGGTAACAAGTACAACAGAAGTGAGTTCCAGCTAATATAAACAATAATTTGGATCCCCAATGACCATAAAAAAATTAAGACCTAATCTTTGGCATAAACTCTGAAGGCCTTTGTGAGTAAAATATATCCTGGCACTGAAAGGAAAAGAGGTATGGGTTTCCAAACTTCAAACACGTTGACTTTGCTCTTAGAAGGAGTGCAGTACTTTTGCACATTATATGTACATGTTAAGCTTAGGTTTAAAAGAGCTTTAAAACTTATTGAAGCTTATTCTAGCTGCAAGGATTCTACCAGCTACTTAATTTCTAGAGATCATGCAACTAGAGGAATAACTGGATCTCTCCTTAAAATTAATCTAGATTTTTGTTTAAAAATAAGAGCCATTCATCCTTCATCAGTAAGATCTGGAGCCCCAGGTCTTGCCCCTTACATCCAGTGCCACACAGTCACACTTCATAAGCTCCAGCTCTCCCCTGTATCACATGGAAGAACACCAGGGTCAATAACTTGAGGGCTGGACCAGGCTCAGCACTCTCCCCAAGTCTCAAGTCCATAACTCTGACCAGCAACAAAAAACCCTTGACAGCAGGTTAGGCCACCAGTCTGTGATCCCCATTCCTTGCCACAGTGATGTCTTGCTGCTCTCTCCTGGTGCTGCTCTAGCCCTGTTTGTCATTGAGTACTAGAAGTCTGGGCTTTGTCATAATTTTCCAGTCATAAAAAATGCACACTCTGCCTGCCTCTCTTTCAATACAGCTGTGTACCTTCCTGTAGCTACACGGTGTGGGAAAAGGGAGAAGATCTGCCTTTTCTTTTTTTTTTTTTTTTTTTTTCTTTTTTTTTTCCTAATCATCTCTGATGCTGCGCAGCTGCTGATCTCCTCCTGCAGCTCCTTTATTTGGTGACACCCTCCACGTGCAGCAAGGGCATTCTCTCCCCAGCCCCTGCATTAGCCAGAGGCTCAGGGTAGCAACTGTGTCCCCAGACCTGGAGAACTGCAGTCCCTTTTGGGACCACTGTCAGTGCTAAGGCTTCTGATGTTCCAGAAATATTTTCTCCAGTCAGTGCTGATAACAACAGAGCCCTGTGGCACATCACCACCAGCACCCAGCACATGGTTTTGCTGCAGTTTGCTGATAGCTCATTAACATCAAAAAGGTGTGCTTACCATTCTAAGCTTGATGCAGAAGCAGTCCTATTACCATCATTCACCTGTGGGTTGATTACTGAATCAATAAATTCATGATTTGCATTGAAAACACTGAGTATGCCCTGTGTACTCCTCAGTAGAATGCCTGTGAGCACCTTAAAGAGTCACAATTTGCAGCTTGTTCTTTCAAATGGTGTCCCTAGTTCATTTCAGTCTCACTGCCATCATGCTGCTGTGACAGCACCTACTACTGCAGTGTTTTCTCAGCTTATGTGAGCAGTTTATTTGCATATCCATAAATTCTAGCTAAAACTAACACAAAGATCTACTGAGAGGCTGGTGGTGCAAAGTGTATCCCTGATAAATATAAAAATATACACAGCATCTAGACCCAGAAGTTTTTTTGTGAAAATGTTCTTTCCTGCTTGACTTGTGACTTCCCCAAGTTTGCATCTACTGATGTAATCAACTTCTTCAGCTAAGAGAGAGTCTGAATTGTGAATTTAGAGGCATCAACAAGACACATATTCTTTCAAACACTAACTTAAAAGCTTATTCATGGTCCAGCACCCACACAACGATGCTCTCAGGTAACAGTGTTCCAAAAATGTCCGTTGCGAGAAATTCTGGGCAAATCCAAAAAGTCTGCAGAACTGTCTATGGTGTAATCCTCTACTGAGGACTCAGGAGTCCTTCCTCTCCACCATTTTCCAGGACTCATCCTTCTTCTAGCCTGGATCAGGCAGAGGACTATGGCCTAGCTCCGGCTTTAAAAGAATAGAAAAAAAATTATTAACATCTCATAACTCTGGATGGGACACTAAGCAAAATTATTCCTTCATCCAAATGCACTGGAATTTCTACTTTTCACATCTGAAGCCAGTTAAATAGGAGCAGAATGTATCAGCTTGTCTGCATGTACTTGAGTATATAATCATCCCTTCAGTCCCATGGATCAGATTTTGTTCAGGTCTGAAGTCCAACAGCCAGTAACCATCTGATTAAATCATTACTTATGTGTATTGTTAAACAGCTACTCCTTTGCAGAAGCAGCTTTTACCTCTCCTTCTGTGGCTTCTCTCCTTGCATCAGCATCAAAGATGTTCTGTTTGAACTCCCTGAAAAGGCAGTCTCAAGCTTTTTTCTATCTGGAATGATATACAGACAATGCTACAAAAAGCCTCTCACAGCCAACACCTCATTGCCTCTTGCCTTTTCATGCCTCACAGAAGTTCAGAAGGGTCAGTTTCCTCTGGGTGCTTGGAAGCAAAAGTGTTTGCCCTGTACTGCCCAGTGTTGCACCTCTCTATCTTCATTTGAAAAATGCTGACAAAAGGCCTCAGCATTGCCATGGAAACACTTTACCCAATATCCTCGTAAATCTATTTGCTAAGGGAGGCATGGGTCTGCGAAGCATTAACACACTCTCACCTCCTAAATAACCAACATGTACTTTCCTCAAACAAAATCCTTTTGCCACTGTTTTAAATCCAATGCCATGAGCGCTTTTCTTCCCCCCACCCACCCTGGGAACTCCAAGTGCAATTCCAATTTGCACAAGAAAGATTTAATTTCCCTCTCACCTCAATCAGAAAGCACAAACTGGCCCTGGGAGAAAGCTGGAACTATCGCTGAAAAGGCCAATAAAGACTGGTTGGGACCTTTACTATACACCTGCTTTTGTTAATTCTGAGCACAAAGCTCTAGGGTCCTCTGAGCTGAGACATGGGAGAAATTGAGATAATAATGAGGATGATGCAGCCTGAAAATGCCATGCCCTCCCTGAAGCTGCCCCCACCCATTTTTTTCTTTTTCTTTCTTTTTTTTTTTTTTTTTTTTTTTTTTGACTGGGAAGGGAAGTGATGGCTTTCTACCACAGAATATCTCCCCAGGTAATGTCTTCTACTGCCCCTCTTTCCACCACTCTTGCTAACTGCATTTACAACTTAATGATTTGCTTCTCTAGCACATCACTTTTGTTCTCCCTCCTGGGCTCTGAAACAAGCTTCCTACAAGCAGATACCAATATATTTCATTCTGTATTCCTACAGGTGTTTTTCACATTTAAAAAGATTCAATAATAGTCCCCATCTATTAACCCATCAATTTAATATATCTGAATCTTTCCATAATCTATCATACTGTTTGCTTTTCCACTGTTTCTATGGAATCTAGCTGAACAGTATCTCAACAGTTTGAAAGTTTAGCCTTGTTATACGAATTAAATTACATAACAAAGTGATAAACAATACCCTTTTCCATAAAAAAATTCGTTCTATTACCTCAGCATTATTATTTTCTCAATTCAGACATTAAATTTAAAGCTAGTTTTCATTCATTTTTGTTCAGTGTGATATTCACTTCCAACTTTCATATTCAGTAGTTCATTATATTCACACCTGATTTGCAATGTGCAGCCTTTCTAGATATGCACAGAATGTCCACTGTGAATGGTCAGTGCCAATTTCAATCAGTGTTTTCCCCTCTGCTCATACTGCCAAGTAATTTTCTCAAGGAATCTATAAAGAGCATATCAGTAGGATGCAATCATCTTTATTGTAATAATTATTGTTAAATACTATTATTTCAATACTATTATTTTATGAGTTAATCCAAGTGATGTCCACACATTGGCCACTTTCCATGACAGCCTTGCAAGATACAGACTTTATTTTATGTCTGCCTCTGCAAAGAATACTCTGGGCATTAAAGCTGGACATTGCCTACTCCCTGCCCAGAGTCAATATTACAAATTTAGTGAGGAAAAGAAAATTCTTCTCCTTTTGCTACTTCTTTTATTAATCTTGAGCTTTCCTGGCCCTTTGGACCTATTTCCCCTAATCATCAAGCACCAGACCCATGAACAGAACATGGATCACATAAGCATCCTTGGTGAGTCAGCCATATCACTCACTATTCTAGTGCTGTATGCCCTGATCATCCTGACTCACAAAACTTAGACATCCCCTGAGGGTAAACAAAATATAAAGAACCCTGGTAATCTACAGGGCAATGCAGTAAAGCTGCTTTCCCCTTATGAAAGGAATATATTCAGTAGATTCACAGATTTACAGTGGAGATCTTTAAGCCTGAACTGCAGAGACCAGAGGTACCTGACCCTGTACTCAAGGACCTACCCTTGACTGAAGAGTCACTTCACCTGAGCCAGAATAACCTCTCAAGCCAGAGTGTGTGAGGCACACCCATGCTGATGGCTTCAACTCATGGTTCTGGACTGGCACAATTCTGTCCACTATGCCCCCGCAATATACCTCTGCCAAAGACAAAGAAAAGCAAAAAGGTGCATAATTTCACAGGTGGCTCACTTCACTTGCTGTGCTGCGTGACAAGGCCGTTTGAGCTGAATGCAGGTAGGAGGCTCCTATAACACAGAGGTAAGGAAACAGAAAATTTTATGTCATATATTTTAGGCACGATACTGAAAAAGCCAGGATAGCAACTGCAAATAACATATCTATCTAAGGGTGAACAAAGCAGAGCAGGCATGACCTGCAACCTTGAGCTCTTGTCCCAGGTAGCTCCACACTCATTTTCAGGTGCTGACTTAAAATGCCACCTCAGTCCTGGGGTCTATGACTCGAGCCAATTCATGCCAGAAAAGTCGCCTTCTGAAGAAGGAAATCCTCTCAGTTCTCCAAAGGGCAGACAATTTTTGACTTCATGTGTACTTCTTCAGCATGCATCTGTGGTCATCTCTTCTCTAAAATTAATACCTTTGAAAAGTTATTAATACACTGGGACAAAACCAAGTCATATCTTGTTAATTTCATCAAATTTGAGTTTATCTAGGGAATCATTCTTTATCCCCCACCATGTGCATGATTCTTGGTTCTTCTATGGAGGCTCTGTTTACTGCACATTCTTTTTGAATTGTGAATTCCTTTAGTTCTATTTAATGCTTCCCTGATTATGTACTAATAATAATGTTAGAAAATATCTTTATCAACCATTCTGCCAGTCTCACTTTCTTGTAAATTGTTATCAATATCCAATGCCTTTTTTAAATCAGCAGGTCCCTTTGAGAAAATAAATTGATTAGCAACTGTTACTAGAAGTTCACTCTAAATGCATCAATAAAATGAGAATCCATTCAAAAAATAAGAGCCTGCTTCTGAGACTGCTTAATGTAAACATTAATGATGGCAAAATTTTTTATCTAAATTGGAAGACTTTCAATAAGAAAACAAATACAACACAAAATAAAGGTGTCCCAGCTACACAAGCACTTAAACAAACTTGTAATTTCTTTAAAGAATGAAGTCAAGTTAATTTGAAGAAAAAGAATTTTTAAAAAAATCTATAAAACCAGGTTGACAATTTTAAATTATATTCTTATTTATTAATTCTTTATCAACCCAATCCCAAGACAGTCCTTCTGTTATTTTATCCCAAAATTAGAATACCTCACTGGTCACCTGGATCATTTGATTTGGAGTTTTTAACGTTACTATTACATATCATCTTTAGTTCTAATAAAATAATATGCAGGCTGAGCATTACCTTATAATTCTGGTGAGCAAGTTTTCATGCTTAAATTTTAAATTATTTGTATTAATATAAAAAAAAATTAATTGGGCCCTTGATAATAAAAGTTGAAACTGTATTTTTATTCATAATAAGATAGTTTGTCATTCTTTTCAAATACAGAACATTAATACTCATTGAACCAATTCACTTTTTCTGCCAAAGTACTCAGCAGTGCTAACTGCCACCATGTTCTTTAGAAGAGATTTTTTTACCTACCATAGTCAAAAATAACACATCTTTTAATAATTGAAAGATGTGTTGTTTTCAAATTGTTTCCCAAAGTGGTGGTCACTGTGGTAATGTTCTGTTTAATTATATATTATTCTGCAGTAGTGGGACAGACACATTATTTGTAAAAGATATAAAATAGTATAGGAGGAGGTGTTACTGTCCTGTGAACAATTCTTGGTATCAAAAGTGTCGTGGGGCATTTTTTTAAACAATTTATAAATTAAACTGCCTAAATTTGTAGTCTTCTTACCTGCTTTATTTTTACTTCAATTTTTTATGTAATGTTGGTAGAAAATTTAACACATCAAAGCTGTTTAAACTTGCAGGTAGTAAGTCTTTCAGTATTTATGTCTCATCTTTGTCTCTCCTGACTAAATTCTGTAAGAAGTAACGTCTTCTAATTGAAGGGAAAGAAGTGGATGAGGGAAAAAGGAAACAGTAGAGTGTTAAAATTTCTTTCACTCCCAAGGTACTATTTCACCTATGAATTTATTTTTCTCATACTTGCCAACAATTTTGCATTAAAATTTTTAACAGTAATAAGACTGTATGCTACATATAATTTAATTATACTGTTGACCAATTTTACTTTTTCTGTTCAGTTCTATTGGTATCTCATTTTGGCTGAAAGTATTTTAGTACTATTTTAGGGCAATATTTCTAAACACAACAACATTTAACTTCAGTTTACAGTAACAGCCAAGGCAATAAATGGAAGAAAGATTTAACTAGCAAAACCAACCTGGGCTTAATCTGCATTAAAGCAGATTAAATCTTAAATCAATAAGGTAAAAAGAATTAGAAATGCAACTTGGGGGGAAAATAAAGGAAACAACAAACAACCCTTATAAGTTAGAGTATCTAAGTTAGGTGCCCTTCTTCTGCCCTTCTTCTTATTTGCATAACCGAGTGGAAAATGGCAAAATATGCAATTCCTTGCATTACCCTAGTTGTAATAATGCAAAGTATGTTCACAATAAATAGAGAAACTTTCAAACAAGTACAGTGAAAATTATCTTTTTCCAAGAAAAGTGTGAGATGTAACTGGCAAGAGTCAGAATTTTAATTTAAGCATGGTTCATGTGAATAGACTGACAGCTGTGAGGACAACAAAAAGGTCTGTAAGTGTCAGTGCTTAATAAAACAAATTATCCTCAAAGGAAAATACACTACTTAAAGGAGAGTGAAGCCCAGCTTTCTGCTGTGTTTTAAACATTTCCCTTTAAAAAGTTGTTAATGTTATCAACAGTTTTCAGTCTGACACATTTTCCAAAGGTGCTATACGCATCTTACATCTGCATATAAATTCATTACCCTTCATTCAAGAGACTGTTGTTGCCTTTCTCAATGTACTGTTTCTTCTAAAGTTAGTATCAGTAATTTTTCTTTCTTTTTTTTTCTTTTTGTTACTAAGAGCAGAGTGGATTTCTGAATATTTGAGCACTACAGAGTTTTTGCTTTCCTCTTCAAATCTAGGAAAAACATACCTTTGTTTTATTCAATTGATTCATATATAAAGTAGACATTTTTTTAAACTTTTTCTTGAAATGACATTAGGTAAGGATAAGAGATGGTCCTAAATGTAACTACTTGGCTTGGCAAGGGTTTTGCTACACTTTTATCCTGTAACTTTTAAGTACTCTATTTTACATCAAAAACCTGTACACAGAAATCCCTGGGAGCATCTTGTCAATTTCCAATAGTAAATTACAGCATACATCCACTAATGCTAAAGCAAGGTTCAGAACTATATCTCAGAAATATTAAACAAAGAATTAAAAGGTAAATGCAAGTAGGGAAAAAAAAATAAAATAAGGAAAAAGCTCCATGCCCCAAGGTGGCTGCTTTCCTGTGCTCACCACCTTCATTTCAGCATAGCCCAGCAATCACTCATCCTTTTAGGTCACCTCCATTAACTTCCTTGTAGCAGGAGGTCTCAATTTAGTCATGGTCTTAACATCTGGCCCACCTGGGGAAGCCACCTACAACATCCCCCTGAAGGGGGACTGCCTTGACTTAGCTTATTAGTACTGGGGAGGAGCAAGTTTGTGCCACCTACTGTTCCTGCCTCTAACTCTTGGCATTGAGATCAGGCAGGAAATCAGTTTTTAGGTGCCACCAAACTGGAACCTCACACAGCAATAAGTTCATAGTGCCAACCAGAACTTTGTAATAAAGCAAATCTTGAGCACCTCTTCATATTTACTGAGCAATGAAATATCATGCCAGAATTAAAGGGTGTTTCTGAAAATAGTTTGAATGTGAATCAGAGGATATTTCAGCAGATCCAATGGAGTAATTACAGGGTAGGAAGAACAAACAGACTGTAATAGATAAGTGAGACAGGCAATCATAGACAAACTGTTTACTTCCCTGCTGATGGATGAATAGAGCAAAGGGTCACCTAGGTGGTTTTTTATTTAACTTTTTTTTTCCTGGCAGATTTATTCATGAAATCAGGCTTAACAGACAAGATGAGATTGAGCATTTTTTTAACATGAAACAGTTCTGTGGAAGTCTTCAACCACCATGCAAAATAGTTTTTATTATGGAAGGATGGTAATTATGTCCCTTTATAAAAGGAAGGATGAGACACAAGGTTAACTAAACCTATTCCGCAGTCAAATTGAGCCGGGGCAACAAGACCTTTCAATTCTTAGTCATGTTTTAAGCAGTGTCAAAGCAGCTGCCTTTGCTAGGCTGTATAATCAAGTGCTAAGAAAAAACCTTTGACTGAAGCTCCCAGAAACTGTGAGTCTTGGAATCATTAAGCCTTTCATGACCAGTGACAAACCAGCTTGATAAAGGCATGATTTACTAGGCACAAAGTTTGAGACACAGAAGTTTTACGACTTCATCTTCCATCAAGAGGGACATATTTGGACACAAGCAATAAATCCAAATTTTCTTGTTTGATTTTTTTTTTCATTTTAATGATGAAATTTTCATGTTCATTCTTTCAGTTTATTTTTGATTTATGAACTCTTAAGGTCTTCAAACTTCAACACTGCTTAGCACTAGTAAGCAAGTTTAACCCTCTGCTTTCTATCACAACCCATGTACTATCTACCACTTGTCTTCCAACAGGACATGCCCAAATGTTCATCACACACTCTACAGAGAAACCTGGGAACAATCACTGCAACCAGTTAGCATGTATGCAACAGCAAAAGCCAAGTCTGCTAGTGGCTTCTTTGACCTTTGAGAGGTCAAAGAAGTATGGGAACACAAAGTAACCTGGGGCAGATGGACTGATTGTGTGCTAAAGAGGTAGGCAATTAATTAATCTTAATTAACAGATTTTACTCAAAAGACAATCCACAATAGTTTTTCCTTTTGATTTTTTCCTGATGAACTTTATTTAAAAAAACAAATCTCCCAGGATAAAATTATTATACTTTTCATTTGAAAAAATGGCAAAATAAATCAGTTTAGTTTCATAAGCCACCTCTCCTCATGTCAAAAATTATTTTTAACTGTTCCTAATTTTTGTCAAATGAGTCAGATAATTAAGCATTATTTCAACAGAAGTTAAGCTGTGCTTCTGATTTTTTTTGTCTTGTCACATCAACATACTTTGACTTCATGTGTATGACAACCCTGAGCAACTCTGAACACAGCCCTCCTTCAGCAGAAGGCTGGACTGGCCAATCTCCACAAGTCTCTTCCTAAATCATTCTTCGATCCTATTCTGGTAAACTGGCTGCAAACCAGACCATTCTTCTGTTTTCACCATTTATCTACTGCTGCTAAAAAGATGGCAAAAAATCTCTAGACAAGGCTTACTCTGTGCCACAAAAATATATTATTGTATATTTATAATAGAAGGTATATATCAAAAGGGATTTGCTTCAGAGGGGTTTCTGACTCATGTATACTTTTTTCCATTTTTCTCCTGCCAATATTTCTGCTTGATCATCAGAACCAGCATATTACACAAAAGCAAAAAAAAAAAAAAAAAAAAAAACCCAACCAAAAAAGAGCAAGCAACCAACAACCAAAACAACAATAAAAACAAAATTAAAAAAACCCCCAACTGATTAATTCTGGTATGTGATAGATTTGTGATAGATTCCTGGTGGGGAGTAAAACTGGATGTATACATCTGAATTTCAGAAAGGAGTACTAAAATTCTTCTTTTGATCATGAAGTATAGTTTGCTGGTAATGTTGAATGTGTGACATAATCAAAATCATGACACAAAGACAGCTGCTCTCCACAGCAGTAAGAAAAAGAGCCTGAAAGTTCCATCTCAGCACAGCTCATAGTAATACTGCAGAAATTTAATTTTCCTAACCTTGTTATTTCTGCTGTCTGAAAAACAAATACCAATGTACCCTTCGCTACTTGCACCTCATTCCTTTTTGCGTGTGCTAATTTTACTGTGACCACTACAAACACTGCAGGCAACTGAAGTTTTGCAGGCAGGCAGAGCAACAAAGCAAAATGACTGTTGTTTATAATAGGTATTAATAGCTGTTATTGATTCCTATCTACTTTCCCTTCATTTCATCCTCTATGATGAAATCCTCTCTTTCATCCTCTGATGAAATCCTCCTAATCATCCTCTAGGATGAACAGTTGCCTCTAGGCATCCTCTACAAAATTTGTTCCAATATCAGTGTTCCTGTCAATTCCCTGTTCATTTACCAACTGCACAATTGTTTATGAGATGCTGAGGACCAATTCTCATTACTCAAGAACCAAAAAACACATCTTGAAATTTTGTGGCAATACTAGCTTAAAATATTTACGGCCCCACAAATCTATTCAGCAGGCTGTACAGCTCTACATCCCTTTTCATCCCCCAGGATTTATAAATCTGAGAGGATTCTTACACTATTGGCAAAACAGCAGAGGTGATCAAATTTCTCAGTCATACTAAAACACAGGTGGAAATACATTTGGGAGAAAACATACAATTCAAGAGCTGAACTGATATAAATGGTATGCAGTACACTCTTTAGAGAGCCTTCTGTAGCACATCCTACTATTACACGTTTGGAAATCAGCAGAAAAGATTAACTGAAATCTCTACACATCACTAGAACAACATTTTGAAAAGAAAAAAAAACAAGTGGTTTCAAGACACATTTGCACACAAAGTAGCTCCTGACAGAACTTATCTTGCTGTATTTCCTCTGGAACTGTTTGAAAGCCAGGTATGTCAAAGTGTATGCTTGGTCAACGTACACACTGTAGCAACAGAAAAACTGCATGCATAAACAGCAGAACAGATGGCCCTTACAGCCATTAAAGATGCCTGTATCCCATTTAAAAATGAAGGAATCTTTGTTTTTAAGGTTTACATCTCAAAACAACAAAAAAAATCAGTGAAGTCTGACTTCACTTATTTGTCTCTATAGAAACCAGAAGAAAGACTCTTGCTTTTCAGACAGTGATGCTCTGCTCACCAAGTCACTCCATTGCATTCGGACTGCTTCTGGTTTAGTTTTCAAACTTACAAGTTTCAAAAGCTATGGTGCAAGCATTACCGGTAAATGCTTATTTGACACATTCCAGTATTTTGGGTGGGGAATGAAAAAAAAATTAAATTGCATTTCTATTATATAAGGAGTATGAAAGTGCTTTTATTATTAAAGCATTACCTTGGAAGAATCTAGTACTGGGGGAAAGAATGAAGATATTGAACTATGCTCATTTTCTTGCTCATTTTATTTTAATGTCAAAACATATAATGTCAATACAATATGTTTCCACACAGCAGTCAAACAAATCATCTTTTTTGGCTCTCTCTTACATTTCTTCTAGAAATAAATCTTGCTTATCCAAATGTCTAAAATAGGATTTCCCTGCCTAGCTGTTTGCCTAGAAAGGCATTAGTATTTCCCTATTGATTTTTGGCATCTGTCAGTTTAGTCTCTCTTTTCTATACCACATGCACAATGTCTTCAGGCATTTGTCTCCCCCATTTGCGGGCAGAATGAAACCACTGAGCTAGGAATTTTGTGAATGTTACCATCACAAAATTAAGTTACTGTTTAAAAACTGTTGCTGCTATAACAGACCTACATTTTCCTGTTCTGAAGAACATTTTGTACTGCATGAGGTTTCATACATTCCAGCTGTCCCTTGTATATGAAGTTTTTACATTTGTTTCCAGCCTTTGATCCTTTTCTTCTCACTTTCACCACATTAAATTTTTCTACGTGCATTTTGATTCTTTTTCAGCCAAGCAGTAAGACACAGCAGAGTGGAACTCTTGGCTTCTGATGCTTGCCAGAAGGTGTTAGGAGGTATATAGCCAACGTAATGCTCAGTCTGATCCATTTTTGAGAAAGGATTTAAAAATTCAAACTGACAGTTCAGAATAGAAACAAGAGCTTGAGGTTTTGACATCGCTATGATCAAAAAAACAAACCAAAAAGACTCTGCTTAAGGAAAGCAAGTATTTGTTACAAAGGTGCCAAGTAGATGACCAAATGAAGTTTTAGCTTTTAGGTAAGAAAGTGACTCTGTATACAGTGACATTAAAGTAGGGACTAAATTAGCAAAACTATATGACTCACTGAAAGACATTTAAAACCACTTATGTGACTCACATGGGAAGAGAAGACAGATCAAGAGGGTACAAGTGGGAATGTGCATTATGTGAAGACAATTGGACTCCTCAACATCAGCTTCTGTCACTGCACTGGTGAGGTGACAATTCTGTCACATAGCACAGATGAAGTAGCATCACCCATTAAAAGTAGTGCTTTTCTTCTGGGGTTAACCTAACAAAAAAATTTAAGCACCACGAAGTTATTTGGTTTTATAGAATACACAACTTAGAAACACAGATGCTTCCCTTAGAGCACTTTCTGATTTCATGGCTTCTCAGCAGCAGGAGTTGAATGACACAGTATCAGCCAGACCAGAACACAGCTCTAGGAAGGGCTTGTCCAAAGGGATGTGGGGAACACTGGGCAAAAGGAGAAATTAGGCAGTGATGTTTTCATGTTCATTGGATACAGGAGGAAAGGAGAAGACTGGGGAAGCTTTCTGTGGGTGGAATTCCCCATTTCCTTCCTACAAATGTGCACAAGTGTGATGAATACCATATGCTTAGGGAATGCAGGAAGATCAAGAGAATGAAAGAAGGAAGAAAAAATACTCACCCAGACCTGTGCTGTATGCTGTCTATACAGAATTACATACATGGGTGATTTAGCTGAAGAAGGGAATAGTAGGGGCAATTTCCCAATGACCAGTGATATGAAAGAAATCAGGAATGGAAGTGTTGTCCCCCAGCAATGGCAACATCTTTTGACTTGTCATAAATCTAAATAACATTTTCAGCTATCAATACAGGGTTCCGTTTATTGCTGTCCAAGAATAATTAACTTTCTAAAAGTATAATTTTGCATTGAGACAATAGAGGGAATACACATTGTCATGGCAGCAGTTAAAAAAAAAGCCAATATACTACTACTTGCTTCCTCTGTTTCATTATCTGACAAAATATTTTTACCTATTTGCTTCCAGTGAAAAATGCAGAGCAAATGTGGTTCCTGTTTAAGTGGGAATTATGTTATTTGATGTTTAATGGACCCAACAAAAATTAAGAGCTTCTAGAATATAATTTTTAATATGGTCTATTTTGGTGTATGTCAAATGGCAGGGCAACCATTCACTTTCACTGGGTGTTTTTTTCATTTGTCATAACTCCATAAGGTCAGTAGTTGACTAAGAATCCATTTGTTGAAATAAAGTAAATTAAAAAATATAAATGCTTCTGTTCAATGCTTTGACTGTTATTTTTCCATCAAATTTCAAGGATTGGATAAAACATGTTTTCCATGACTCTGAGCTTGTTACAGAAGTCTATCTACCACTTGTATCTAGAAAAAGTAATTCATGCCTTTCTATTGAAAAGATGCCTAAGCTTAAAACAAGCAAGCTTGTTCTCAGAATCATTCCTGCTTAGAGACTCCGCAGTGGTCATTTAAAAATGTGGTCATTTAAAAACACACTCATATTTTATTAAGTATCATAAACACTGCAGAAAATCAAAGTTTTTTGTATTAATAGATTAAAATCAATGGTTATGCATCAGTTTCAATAAATTATTACGTTTAGAAACATTATAGCATGACAAAAACTGTGTTTATCCTACCAAAGATCCTCCTCACTAAGGCAATGCATCAAACTGAGCATTGGTTTCACAGCAGCATCAAATAAAATCAGCCTCAAAGAGACCTCTGGAAGAGGTCATCTGGTCCACTTTGTCTGGACTCACAGACAAGTGTGTGTTGATACTTCCTGACTTGTCCAACCTGTTCTTAAACCCCCAGCCACAGAGATTCCACAGTCTCCCTAAGACAAGCTTTATACTATGATTAAAACCATTCCATCTCTTGGGAATAAGAAGCATAAGGAACAGAATCATTTGGGGAACCTAAAACAAACCATAAAATTTCAGTGTGCTGTGCCACCTTTCTCTGGGAGAAGAAAGGGGTGAAGCAAGCAGAAATGAAGATACAGGAGTGTACACCTAATTTATGCCTATTTTAAAGTTTCTGTAATTTAGATTCATATCCTAACAAGCTCCCCTAACACTGAACAACCTGCACAAATAAAGCATGAGCTAAGAAAACATGTTAGATTACACACAACTGTGGTTAACTTCTACAAAAGCTGTGAATACCCAAGACAGTTCAGCTCCTCTTGATGACATGCCTCCTTTGAGATTCCTGGGACACAAGAGCAGAGGTTATTGGTTGGAGAAGGAGCCACCAGGGAGTGTAAAGAGAGCCAAGGTGGATCTGATTTCCACCCAGGTCCTCATGGAAACAACTGTTCTTTGATGAGCCAGAGGAATGGATTAGGACAATTGTGAGGAGCAGTGCCAAGGAACTGAGCCAGATACAGACCACCCAAAAAGCAGGAAAGACTCTGTCAAGAGGGAATGGAATTAGTAAAACAAATTGGCAATTGGATATAACCAAAATGCTGAGAGTGGGAGTGATAACCACAGCTCATGCAGAAAAAGATGGAGGAAAAGCCAAGACAACACCTGAAATGCAAAAATACAGAGAACTGGAAGCCCATGAAAGGCCAGAGGAATTATGATCTTGTTTTGAAAGAGCTTGATACATGACATTCCAGAAAGAGTAAGATTATTTTAAAAACCTCTGAGTTCCTTTGATAGATACCCATGAAATAAAAGGAAGTCTGTGGTCACTGGACTCTTTAAATATTATCCTTCAAGATATTATCCAGCAAGAACTTCATTCAGAAATTCTCATGTGAGACGACCTTCTGAAACCATCTACAGAGAAATCATGTTGTATTTTCTGGACAATATCTGTAAATAAAAGCTTTTCTAACCCGTATGTAAGCGTACCAGACATACATTTAAAGCAGTTGATACATTTAGAATGGAATTTCCTAATTTGCAAAAATTCATATACAAAAGCTTTAGGATGACAAGACAGGAGGTTGTGACTTACCCTTCTCATCCAATTACAAAATCTTAATTTTATTATGGCTTTCCAAACCAACAGACCATTTACTAAAAGCTGGGATAGATCTCTCAGTTTAAACAATTCCTTCATTTATACAGCTGAGTTTAAATCTTTGAAAAATGGGTTTTCATTTATCAGAATGTTTTCTCACATAACTCTCATTCCTGCTAAGTCCAACTCTGACATTCTGGAGAAAAATTATTTTGGTCAATGTCCTGTCAAACTACCACTAAGTAACATATAACTCTTTAAAGTAGCACAATACTCAGAAGGAAAACAAAACAGAAAATCATGTAAAATGCTGTCAAGCTTAAAAGCATTCAAAACTTTGGAGATGTCATTGTTGTTTTTGTTTTACCATTAGCACTTGCAGGTAAATGACAGGGTCTATATTTTGCTGCTGTAATTTTGTCAGCTATTACCTAGAGATTTTGGTCAAACAAGGGCCAGAATTGCTGTGAGACCAATTCTCTGCTGGCATAACTTTATTGATTTCATTAGACTTTTGTCAGCAGAAAACATTGGCTTCTGTCTAGCTTTGGAAAAACATAAAAAGCAGCCACACCATCTGCTTTTATTAAAACATATTTTTAACCTGAAGAGTAAAGATAAATGACAGGAACCATTCCTAAATCCAACAAAGTACATGACTGAGGTTTGGTAATTTTGCAAATCCCATCTCCAATCAATTTTTTGTTACATGCCTACACAAAGCTTGTAGGAAGTTAAACATTATATATCTTGAAGAGACAATTATTTTTCATTGATACAGTGATACAGAAATCTATGCCACATTTAAATCTCTCTGTTTATGACCAATGCCAATGATATGCTCTAACATTTCTCTGCTAGGCTTCGATTAATTAAGAGGCCTTGGGGGGAAAAAAAGGCAGTAAGAAATATTCCAGTACTTTTCACTGTAGGGTGATGCCTTAAAGCCCAGAGAATGAGAAATGAAAATGTTCTAGAGAGAAAATTTCACTGTATCTGGGTTTGCTGGACAAAAGGATTTCCACAAATGCCAGATGCAGGCAAACTCACATAAATGGAAAGCAGTTGTACTCATTGCAATAGCTCCTATATTCTCTATTCCCATCCAGAGAAACTGGATGTAGGTGATGGGCAATTTTCCTTCAGTTATAGCTGGCAACTTGATCTCTTCCTAAGCACAGCCTAGGAATTGTGCTTCAATATACTTGCTGTGTCTCTGATGAGGATTATCTGTGGCTTGAAACAGAAGCGAGAATTAAATAAAATTATTCTAAACAGCAGTTACTAGAAGTACCAGTACAACATCAATACTTCAATTAAGTGCTTCAAGACCATTTTCTGATTTTATGTATATTTCTTACTGGTTATCTGCTTCCAGCAGAATTTACCAGACTTCAAAGGCACCAGAAAAAAAAAATTGTAATACTCATTTTCATGATTCTGTACAGAAGGTCTCTGCCTTACCTCTGCATGTTAGACTACAGATGTACAATTTATTCCCTACCACTATTCTTTCCAGCTTAAAAGCTGTTGAGAAAGGACTGACTGTCAAGACAATTAGGGTAAAAGTGCGGTATGTTCTGTGAGACAGCATAAGTGTTTTTTTCATATAAAGTATAGAGTGATTAAAAGGCACAATTCAGCAAAAGCATTCAGGAGAACCACAGTGAAATATGTTCTTATCTGACTTTTTGTCATGGCATCACCACCATCCAGCATGATTTGGTCCTTCTGCAAGTATGCTCATGACATGAAATTGGTTGTCCTCCTCCATTTCAGTTCCTTCCTGTTCCTAAAGTAAGAGGTCTCAACTTCTCCAGTAACCCTTCAAAGCATAACTTACAAACAACCTTTTGAGGACTGTGGTCTGGAGCACAATCCACCAGGCATATCACTGCACCTACAGTTCTCTGTGGGATTGACCTGCTACAAATTCACTTCCCTATTTATATGTGGAACACTTTTGAGCTGAAATACACTGAGTGTTTTCATAAAACCAAGTTGTCTCACTTGGATAATACACATAGAAATCAACAATTATTGCACACCAAATGCACACGTAGCTCTTAGGAAAAAGAATACATGACTATTTTTTGTAGGAAATAGTATTTTTAGGACCAAAACATGAAACATAAAATGTGGTTTTGACACAGTCTTAACTGATGGTTTTAATACTAACCGATTTTCTTCTTATACTTCATAGGGACTTGGTGGTTTGAGAGCCCCTAGGAAGGACTCAGAGACTTGGGTTTTCTTCTGAGTCTCATTGTCAGCCTTAGATGACCAGAAGGTGTATCCTCAACCTCCCCTCTCTTCAAGATCAGAAGAAAAACACATACCTTCTAGTAATTTGTTGCAAGAACTGCAAAGAAGGGTGGATATGAGAGCTGGATGCTGTGACCATCACAGTTCAGTTCCATATACCAGGCATGTTCCCCACATTTGAAGTCGGGCTTGCATGTTTGGGAGGAACCACATTACTTACAGGAGATATGGACATAGAAATGGTTTCGATTATGCAAATTTAGCTCTTGTTCACAGAACACCAATAATTATTCCTCTCTTAAAAAATGCCTGTATCTTCATCTGCTGAAAAGACATTCAAATTTTATACCAACTCTACTTGTATACTATAATTTCCAAAGGGGTAAGGCTAGACAAGAAATGAGTCTGGACATTTCAGGAAGTGGAGAGGAACATGATTTTTTGAAGAAGAGGGACTTTTGCTTCTGAGACTCAGTAAGCTTGTACCATTGAGTTTCACAAGTATCCACTTACTTTCTGGAAAGTACTGTTTAAAACATTTGGAGTAAGCAAATGGGGTGCCAAGAAACCTCTGTTACCTGACACTGCTGTATTACCAAACTGTCATGTGCGTTCCCAACATTTCAGGCAAATGAATGGACTAAGGTAAATGTCTAACATTTTAACTTGCTTTCAACATGTTACCAAGTTTGTAAACTAAACCATTTCAAACACCAGGAAGTGACCATTTTCCTCCTGTTTTTGCTGCAAAAGTTCACTGGAGAAAACTAAAATGAATATAAAATTAAAAGATGCATAATAGTGCAAATGCACAGGACTCTAACAAAGGTAGACAGATTCAGCATTTCTTAGCTGTCAACCACACAGCTTCAAGATTTAAATAACTTTAATGCAGCCTTTTAAGTAGATAGGAAATTATATGCAAACCAGGAAAAATACTTAAAAGAGCTATTTTTACATTCAGTAGCCTCTAACTCTGGATCATAAAAGCTAACATCCCCAGTATTCAAAATGGCAGACACCACCTGGTTGAAAAGACTGAACAGGACCTGATGGAGGTAGACAACTGGAAAAAGCATGCCCAAGAAAGGTAGACTTTGGCAGTCTCTTTGGGTGATGGGGGGGATTCTCCCCCAGCCCACTCAGAATCTCCCCAGCCTAGAATTGCCCCCAGGAACAAAACACTGTGACCAGGTTCTCTACTGCTGCTGCATGGAGCTGCCAAAGCATTCGACTGTGACATTTTCCATATCACAAAGTTAGTACTTAGCTCATTCCAGACAGTGTCAGAGCTGGCACTCCCAGTAACCTTCCCCATAAAAACAACCCAGATATGACTCCAAAAGCTCTGACTGCCACTCTTTAGGTCACTGACAAGAAGTTGTCCCAGACTGTATCACTGATGCTACTCAGGTGGACAGGCAGAAGGGCAAAGCAGCTCTTTCAAAAAAGGGGACAGGTGCAACTCCAGTTAAAAGTCTCTAAATCCTTATTCTTCTACATACAAGAATATGGTCATGCAACTGCTCAAGTTGGTGTTCCAGCCCACTCCCAATGTACAAAATGTACACAAACCCCTATCTGCAAAAATTCCTCCTTCCATCACTGAGAAATGAAGCTTTTAAATAACCTTCAAAAATAGTGTTTGAAAGAAGAACAGGGTTTTTTTCCCTTCGTAGTCCTTCCATTTCCAAAGGAAATTTGAAACCAGCAGTACAACTGTGTACACCATAAACATACCACAACATGGCCTCTACCACCACACCCCTCCAGTTAAAACACTGGTAAGTTCTGGTACCACATATATACTATGGGGTCCTCCTTTGCATGGCCAAAATCAAACTCCAGTACTTTTTAGGCACAAATTGCCCTTTTTCCTGGACAGCTCTAGCAGTGAGTCCTTTCCTCTCAGAAAAGCTCATAGGAACTTTTTAATCAGTGATGTTCTTTTCAAAGACAAACTACTTGGGAACACTGACATTGAAAGGTCTACAGGACAGTGCCATAGGCAATGATTGTTTGAAATCCTTGACAGGACCAGCTACCAACAATAAAACTTTAAATAAGCATAGAAAATTACATCAAGACAGTCAGTTTGTCCAAAAAAGGCTATCATAAGAACACATGCTGACACCTATCCACTGATAAAGCAGGTAAAAAAAATTAATAAACACTTCTGTAACATTAAATACACCATCTACTTTCTATTCACCATATCTTTTTCATAATAATGATTCTGAAACACAAATGTTAATAGAAGTGTTAATACACACAGTCTATGTAAGCCATTTTTCATATTATTTCAAATAAATAAAAATATACTCAGTTTATTATCAGCCTGTGAAGGGCATAAAAATTCAAACACACTTCAGACACTTATTTGCATTGAAAAAAGTCACACAAAGGTGTTTTTTTCTCTGCAATGGATAAGCATGTCACCCCAGACTAGGGAAGGACAAAAGGTGAAGGAGACGCTGCTCCCCACCTTGTTTTGCTGTTGGTGCCAGCCTGAGGGTCCACATTCCAGCTCTGCTAAGTGCTGTAAAAGTCTTTCACTTCCACATGCCCAACACACTCACTTTTTAAACTAACACCTATTTTACATCAGGAGCATCTACAATAAAGGGTGCTCAAAATGAGGGCTAAGCAACTAGGTACATAAAATTTAATAAGTTACTTTTAAGATGCTTCCCTTCATTAATCCCCCCTGCAGTTTTTGTGTCTAAGCTTCCTCCTGCCTCACGCACCATTGCTATGAACCCACACACTGCATTTGGAACTACAACAATTGTCCATTGACAAGGACTCAAGCCATTATCAAAGGCTGCTTGATTTTACCTAGATCAGGTTCCAAGAGCACAAAGTTGAGAATAATACAGGCTTTAGCTTGTGCTTTTTGTGTCTGCTGGGACCTCAAGCACGTATCAAGGAAATGAACCTGCAATGAGGTCTATGCCATCACGATTTCACTTCTGCTAGAACCTGAGGAACCTGTTTTGAGATGAGTATGGATGCTATTATCACACCTACACACCCCTGCTCTGGGAGGAAAAGTCACAAAATGCCAAGTTCTGAAGTCCGGACTAAAGCAAACTAGGTCAGAGCAGAACTGCAACCTCCCTTTTTGTCAGTAGCCTCCTGCCCTATTTTTAACTTGGTCTTTTAAGGAGGCTTTGTCTCCAATGGCCAGGTGTGCCACAGTTGAATCTTTGCAAACATGGCCTCTGACAGAGAAGAGGCTCGTACCTGTTCTCAAAATCCAGGGCTTTGAATTTTACTTTGGATCAAATGGCAATCAATGCAGGTCACAGCCTGACTTTTCTTCACACTTTTAGCAAGAAATGCTGCTCAATGAACAATCAGCGTGTCAGACCTCCCTTCAGTATGAATACAAAAGCACATTTGTTAGAGCCTTTCCAGCTCAACTTCGATAGCTCTGCCTGAAGACACTATTCAGCTTCTGTGCAAAGAGCAGTCCTCAGCCCATAATGTTCTCCAAATTCCATTTTCAAATTCCTGACTCTCTCAAACTGCTACATTTTACCATACATCCAATAAACCCCCACGGATGCATAGCTACATAATACTTCAATTTGGATTTATTTTGTTATTTCTACATCTCCTCCTTGTCAATTTAATTTTTCACTATATAGTTTAAAACCTCACAGACCAGGAAATAATGGCACTTACATCCTTTTGCCCTTCATGTTATGCATGATAACACCTCTGTTTGTGAAAACTGACAACTAATGCTGGCATTATACTGCGGAACTAGTATTAAAATAGGTACAGCACCCACAGCAACCACAGCTTTGGAGAAAGAAACAGAAAAAATCTTTCGTTGGCCTGAAAAGCAGCAAGTTCCAAAGCAACTGCTTATGGAAAATCAGACTGTGCCATCATTTTTCAGTAGGTGTAAAAGGTACTTCAGTTTGGAAGAAAAATGATTCATAAAATCTTAATAACTATGAAAAAAACCCAAAGATAACAAATACAGTTCTGAGCAAAAACAAACCCTCTTCACATGTTGCTGCCTATATTGCCACCAAATTTTATCAGTCTTTTCATCTCACCAGCTACAAGCAGTGCAATAATACATGTCCCAGCTGGCCGTTCTTGTGGTGCATTCTCTAAGAACATCTTAAGTGTTCCCACTTCAGTTGGCCAAGGAAATCTATGCTTAGTTCACTTTTTCATTAACCACAGACACAGTAAAAAGATTAAATAAAAAAACCCAAAACAAACCATACAAACAAAACAAAAAAAAAAAGACCCAAAACCCCAAATGAACAAACAAACAAACAAACAAAACCCACAAAAAATTCACTAATATGGATTTTCCACTATACTGCAACACCCCCACAGAGCAATATGTATCAAGCAGTGATGCGACAGGAATTAGTCCTGTATTCCACTTTCCCTTGCACACAATATGGGCTCCACTTATGCTAAGAAAGCCTGAGGCAAAATGCAACTGTCTGAGGTCAGAACTACTATCTGCAAAAAAACAGCAACAAGTATATTGTCTGTTCTGAATGAAGCATAAATCCTTTGGGGAACTTTTTTTTTTTTTTTGATTCAGTCTGCCTCCTCTTAGCTCATCTCCCTGAATATCGGTAGCAAACGATAAAATAAAGATGTCCCTGACATTGCAAAGAGAATGGCAGGACAGTATCTACTTGATTTCCTCTACACCCCATGATACATAAAGCAAATAAAAAGGCCAGGAGGAGGACAGGAGACTTAGTGATTCAGATCACACACAGTACTTGGTTTCTCTCTTCTTTGTTTCTGACTCCATGAGGGATCACCTGTTACTTTATCAATCCCAGTGGGATAAAAGGCAAGAAAATTATTTGAACTCCCTCTAAAGCAACTGGAATCATAATGGGAGAGAAATACAGCAGTCTCAAGGGAAAGTAAAAGGACAGTGACATTTAAATCTGTTCTTCTTCGTTACTCATGGCATAATCTCCCATTTTTATAAAAGGTTTATTAAAAAAAGCAAATCAATCAGATGGATAGCTGATATTTTCTTTACCTTCAGGCCTCCTCTTTCCAGAATACGATTGTTCAATAACTGGTCCAGAAAGAGGATCTGACACAGAAAGTGCCTTTAAGATAATGAGCTGCATATTGAGCAACTTAATCTTTTGTTTAGCTTGGGACGGGCAAGGGAAGTGGAGGTATGTCTGAGTTGACTGGCAGGGAAACACAGCTATCTTTGGCATTCGTGACTCAAACAGCTCCGCCTGTCCATCTCTGAATATGAACATCTCTGGTGATCAGATATCAGTCACTTGAAAAAGGAATCACTCTGGCAGCTTCAAAAGTAGCATATTTTAAACAGCATTAGCCTCAAATACCATGCCATTCTAGAGGGATGTTGAAAGAGTGTCTAGAAGTTCTCCATGTGGTACCAATCAGCAGTTACTGCTCTTGCCTGTGTCAGGAGAGATCCACAATTAAAAGGGAAATGTCAAAATAAAAATATGAAAAAGAAAATTAAAGCAGGAAACAGAAACAGGACTGCAGAAAGACATTATGGCTATTCACTTAGAGGAAACACAACTTCATCATTAAGTCAAAAAATGGCCCAAAAATGCAAAGAAAGAGAAATATGTCATACACTGAAAATTGGCCTGGTGATGTAATGTTAAGAAACATCACTGGATGCAGTTCACTGAATAGCTGGCTAAGGGAAAATATTATTCATAGAACCTAAGTTCCAGTCTCCTGTCTAGAGTTATCCTAGATCTGACTTTCTTTTCTATGCTCCCTTCCTCCCACATACACACAATTTCAGTGACTAAAAACTTGGTGGGAAAATGAAGAGGGCAACAAGCACAGCCTGAAAGGAGGAGAAGGTGCTTCACCAACTGGATCCCAGCTCTGGAGGAATTACCTGCGGCTGCTCTCCTGCATTGCTGGGCATCCCTGGACTGCAACAAAGTCAGCTGGATTTTTAGCATAATTGTCAATAAGCCCAAACGAAGAAAGCTAAGCTCCTGTACCCTTCACAGTTGTTTCCCTCTCCAGGACTTTGTACTGAGATTTTGCTCTTTTATTTTTTTTCCCAGAAGAGAGAATTCAAATTATCTCACATCTCAGTGATAACATGGTAACACGGCTTCAATTCTACAGCTAGGAGTGACAAAGTGACAAGTACAGAAAATCGTTTTTAAAAAAAATTTAATCACTTAGCATTCACATCTTTGAACTGCTGCATGAAGTGCTACCCAAAAGCTAAATATTGTTAAGAGATCTCTTGTCTCTGTTTATTCTGTGAGCACACTATACCACCAAAGCCCTTACAAAACTTGCAGCCACTGTTCATGATATTAACAGGAACATGATGGTGGAATTTAATAGTAGAATATTAAAATTGAAGGAGCTTTCAGTTTCCCTTTATGCAAATAACCCAGCAACAACAGCAGGCACTTTGAAATAACAGTACCAATCAAAAAATTCATGTTTGGGGCAGCAAAGCAGTGAAATGCTATGATATTTCTTATGTAGGGGGATTTAATACTGCTTACTGCAGAGTCTATGAATCAGTTTCTCTAGAGAACTCTAAAGCCACAGGTGCCAAATATAAATCTTTTTTTCTCGTAATCCCATTCTTGGTCTTTTCATGTTATTACTGGACTTCCTGCATAAATTGTTGCTAAAGTAAGTTTGGTCCTTTTTCCTACAAAATTTGCCAAACCAACTGCTGGAATGCATTTGTATTGTCCTCTTACTAGAAGAATTTCTGTAATATTCCCATTGACCTAATTGCAGGTTTTGGCCTGAAAAGATGACACGTTTCTGTGAATCTGGTAAAGCTCTTGAAACAGGGATAGTAGAAATGAAGTACCCTTCTGGCCCCTTTCATCAAGCTCCAGGCTGAATCCCCTTAGGAATGTGATGGCATTTCTTCTCCCTGCTTTTTTCTAAAATCCTATTCTAAGCTGCTTAACAAAAAAAAAAAAAAAAAGAAAAGAAAAGAAAGAAAGAAAAAAAGAAAAAAGATGAAAATCTGACCAAAATAACCCAGAAACTTAAGTAAAGACAGCTGGAAAGATGAAAGAGTGATAATGCTCAGATGTAAACCAAGCGACATGTTCCAACAACTGGCAGGAACTAAATTTTGTCCCAGAAATGTATGTTATTAAAGAATACAGTGTCAGTGGGGAAATCCCTGAAACCACAATACAATTACATTGTTTTAAGTCTTTATTTGGAAAGTATTATCATTACTTAGAGAAAAACAGAGTTTTCATGTTTATATAGCAAATATGAATGTGGTACATCTTACAGTAAGTCTTTTTTCTTATAGCAGGAGAAGAAAAAAAATAATAATCACGGGACAAAATAGATTGTTTGTAAATAGTTTAAAATAGTTTTCTTCAGATGAAGAAATATATAAATATGGGATCAATATTACATACTATATTAGACTTAAAACATAGTTTGCAGAGCCTCAAATCTAAAGCAACTTCTGTTTTTGACCCTGATGCAGATGGATCTTGCTCTAAGCTAAGTCCCATTTTATGGCAGACACAGTGCCTGTAACTTCCATCCTTTAATCTGGTAAAATCCTTGGATGTGCCCACAATTCCATTTAGAGTCATGTTTCAGGGATCCATATATAATCATGTCTCTAGTGAATCAGTGTTCTGTGTTCCTGGTTTTAACATATACTCCTAATTTGCTAAGCTTCTGTCACCATCAGGGCTTCCTTACCTGTGCAGATTTTCCCGTCGTAGGTCTCGCACACCCAGTCGTGGCACTCGCAGAGCGGACCGTAGTATTTGCCAGACTCGGTCACTTGGCAGACGCAGACTCCACACTCACACCTGCCTCTGTCACTGCACAGCTTCCCCCCTGGGGCACGGCACCTGAGCTCCGACTCAGCCCGGGACAGCCGGCAGGAAGCAGGGATGCCCAAAGCGCTCCTATGGGGGACAGCAAACTGAATGAGCTGCAGTCAAAGCCAGGGGCTGCAGCTCAGAGCTGATGAGAGCTTGGCTCATTGGAACCACCCTCCTGTCACTGGCTTCAGCCAATACCCAGAATATTGCTCTTACCACCTCTTCAGCTATGGTTGCAAATTATTACTTGTCTCAAATCACCCAGTTTTCTTTGTTTTCATCAGAAACCTCATTGCTACCTGCAAAACTTTATTTTATTTTACTTACCTTTTTAACTACATTGGCCTCATCTACTTTCCCATCAGGCATATCTGGTATATATGCACAGACACTTATAGTTTGATTATCCATCATGAAACATTTTGATCTTAATTATTTCAAAAAGTTTAGAGATGCCATATACATCCAAACATCTGGGTAGCATAACAGAAATATATATCATATCAGAATCACTCATTTATTAGATTCACTTAAGGTTGATTCTAATAAAATATGTTTGCCAAAGTAATCCTTCTGGTTATCAGACATGTATCATCCATGAGGCCAAAGGAAAAGAAAACCAAAGTAATCATGGCTTTCCACGCAACACTGTAGGTTGTGGCTGTGGTTTTGGTAAAGGCAGCAGAATCCAGTTCTAGATCTGTAGATTTGCAGCTCTGCCATGCAATTGTACCATGAACAGGAGCACATGGGGATCAGGACTTTAGGGACATACTCAGGGAAAATCACACTTTGTCTCATCAGGAGCTGAATCATAGGAAAAACATAGGAAATCATAGGACTGCTCAGGCCAAAAACAGGTCTTCAAAACGTTAAGGAATACTGAAGATGTAGATGAATAGAACCTGCCCTTCTCAGATAGCAGATTTTGCAGGGTTCTGGAGCAAAGGAGCCACTGGCCTTAGGAGCCAGTGTGTGCTGGCTGTGGTGGAGGTGGAGAGTGAAGGGCAGTGCACCTCACTGTGCCACTGCATCCAAGAGCAGCAATAAGCAGGGTTCTGTGGTTTGGTGCCTGCTCCACTCCGAATCTGGAACTGTGCATGTAAAGAGTCATCACTAGTCAGCTCTTCTCCCTTCACTGCTTTCAGAGTGTGCATTTTGGGCATCAAACGCATTATTGCCAATAACTCTGCAGTCTGCACATGCCCCTACCTACCGAGGTTCCCAGTGACCCCTCAGTGTCACCTTTAAGGAGGCAGAGGAAGAGCCAAGAAAGCGCTCCGCCGCTCCCTCCGCAAGCCCAGTTTCCACACTCCCGGCACCTCCGAATCAGCCGCACCCCCCGTGAGAGCTGAGAGCCGCACTTACCGCAGGGCCGGGGGCCCGGCCGGCAGCGCGGGGCCCAGCAGCAGCAGCAGCCCCAGCAGCCCCGGTGCGAGCATGCTGCGAGCTGCGCTGAGCGCACCTGGCGCGGACGGACGGGCGGACGGACGGGCGGACAGAGGCGGCAGGCACGCGGAGAGCTGCGCGCTGGACAAGCCCGGCTCCAGCGCTGCTCCCGCCGGGCTGCAGTGGCTCTGATTAGCTGCCTGGGAGCGGGATTTGGGCAGCACTCTGGGAAGGAGGCCGGTGCCAAACCCCGAAGTTTACAGTCTAGGCAGGGAAGTAATTAGAAACAGTTGCGCAGCCAGATGGTTTATTTTGATGTTTTAAAAGTGGCCCGTTCACAGATGTGAACGAACTGTCTCATTCTCAAAGCAGAGACACCGTAAGTATTTGAGGTATGTGTATCGCCCTGTCCTTTGACAGACGGCTCCTTGGGATAATCTGTGAAACTTGTACCGGCCGGGAGACAGGAGCGGCGCTCCCCAGCTGCAGCATCCCTGCCTGACTGCTGGAGCACCTCGCTGGCGCCTGCCTCGCCAGGTCTGTCCCTTCCCTCCTTGGCCTGAGGTCACCTGCTCACGTCACAGCACCGTGCGACGCTGCAGGCTGCCAACCCGCACCAGCATGACTGACTGCCCATTAAAAGTATTATTAGTTTGCCATTTCCTAATGCCTTATTAAAACACGGTCCAATACTTCATCTCAGCAGTGGGAGGTTTTTGAATTGCTTTAAAACTAAGCTAAAAGGAAGGATAGTCTCTCCAAACGAATCAACTTTGGCAGATGTGGCCACGTGCACTTCTTTATGCTGCAGAAAAGTTTTAGATCCCTCTGGCTGTCCTGGGAAATTGCTGTTTGCCTGCTATCTCCCTGGGATGGAAAGCTCTTAAAGAAACAAGCTTTGACCACAAAAGAACATAAGTTATAGGTGTTCTAGTCGACACACACACATGCATGTTTAAAGCAGGCAGCTGAAAGAAGACATCACTGGTTTTGAAGCCTGTATTGGAGATTAAAGCCCTCAGTATCTTCCTCAGAATGAAAACCTCTAGATTTAATTTCATATTAAATATCTAAAATACCAAAGATTGTACTGTTCCAGAAGACATTTTAAGATTTAGTTAAAATTCTGACTCAGAGGCTGCCGTTCCTACGAGTTTAAGTGGGTGTCTTACATTTTACATAGTGAACTCAAGGCTGAAATTCACAGCATTCCTGCTAACATAACTAGTTCTGCTAGTTATATTCCTGAAAAAAAAATGCATCAAGCATTTGATTTTGGTTTGCTGGCCTTATATATGACAAAAGAACCTTTAAAATCTAGTTTGGGGCCTGTTTTCAGTCAAGTACCCACTTCCTTGGAGGATAAAAATTTATCAAAAATCAAAAGAAGAGACTGGACAAAATCTGCTCTAGCATGTTTGTTAACATACGTTATTAGTCCCTAAGATATACAGGTTAAAGCCAAAAATTATTCCAATGGACTATTAAAACACAAGACTTCTGTCATATTTTAGTAAGTTATCTTGAAGTTGTGAAGTGCAACTGTCTATCCATAGTTTACTACCTTCTTTATGACACATAATTTTACCCTAAAGTACAAGCAAGTAGAATTAGGATGTAAAAAAATCTAAAAGCCCCATATACAGCTGTTGCATACCAAATCTATTTTTACCAGTTTTGCTGCCCTTTATAGTATATTTCATATTGCAAGTGTGTTAAAATATTTTCTCAAGCAACACAAGTCATAAAAATCCTGTATTGAGTGATCTGTTGGCTTCAGTCCTGTGAATATTTACAGTCCTGCTAACCCCATGCGTTTGACTTACTTTGATGGATCTAATGAAAAGGGAAGTAACATTGGCAGGCAAATCAATAAATATTTATTTCTGACAGTCCTTGAACTTTGAAGTCCATGCTTAATGCAGCATTATGTGTTCTATCTGTGTGATAGTTTTTGAAATGTATTTATAATGCTGCAGTAAAAAATGTTCATAAATTAAAACCCTTTAGATTACAGAAAGGAGCTCTTTTAAGAACAATGTGATAGTCAGAAATTGTACTGCCTGAAGTCTCAATTTAGAGAAGAATAAAGAGAAATCTTTGCATTTTAAACAATAGTAATTCCCTTTTAGCACTAAATTTATCTTTAATCCACAACTTTAAAGGCTGCCATCTGTTCATCTTCCTCCTTTTTCCCTGAGCAGACTGTTGCTGACAGGTATTCAGAAGACTTTCAAGCAGACTACAAACTATAACTTCAAATGTACAGGGAGAAGACATTCACCACGATATGATGAATTTATCACTGCCTTATTTTTTTTTACATCTGTCATGTTTTGAAGAAATACACACCTTTTTACTGTGGACTTTTCAAATTTGGAGAAGGCATACTTACACAGTCGAAGGATGCAATATTCGAAATGTGTACCCAGAGCTTAAATTTAATAAATGCTTTCATGTGTACCTGTCTCTAATACTCCTTAATAGATTTTGACCTTTTCTCAGATTATTATTATATCATTTAAGCCTAGAATGTTTGCATGCATGCATGTATAAATATGTATAAAGTATATATATATATATATATATATATATATATATATATATATATATACACACACATGATGTGCATGTAATCAGGAGGTAATTGGCTTCCAAACAGACTGTAAATTCAATTTAAAAGGAGTCAGTTTCTTTCTAAAAGGGAACCTGACATGCTGCCTTGAGAACAGCTCACTTCCTTTCAGCCACCCCTGTACACAACCCTAATGAACTTTGTTGTCTACTGAATAACATACACCTACGTGAAGCACAGCAGTTGTAAGATGCAACTTTTCTTATGTATTGGAGTTTCATACTAAGGCTCTAGACCTGCAGGTGCTTGGTAAATGAATAGTTTACAAGTGGTAATGCCACTTCTTGCAGAATAGAGGTAGAAAAGAGAAGGTCAACATATTGCTGATGAGGAGGAGATGCTGGAACACACCTGCTAATACTAAACAGCTACTTCAAAATAGGCAACAGCTTTAAATAATACTTGTCAGACTTAAAATTACTTCAAATAAAGACATGGAATTAAAAACAATAGGTGCTATTAAGCACCCTTACACTTGAACCTCATTTTTTAAGTGTTTCCCTGTTACTGTTCTTGATAAAAGTTTGCAGGACTAGGTAGAGAGATAGGGATAATCTCTAACATTTTCCCTGCAATTTTATTGACTAGTAGATGAACCAGTAGGGTAATTTCCTATCCAAACTGGTGAGGGCTATTTTTGTGATTTCATAGTCTTCTGAACCGTGTAAAAACTAAGCTGCAAGCCTTGAGGGAGACAAGATAATTCATAGGCAGTGTTTTGTTGTTTTTTTTTTTTTTTTAAGGCAAACAATATCTTAACTTCAATTTTGCCAGAATTGTTTTTATAATAAATCAAATAAGAATAATATTTAAAAAATAAGGAAAGAGAAAAAAGCTTTTTTACTCTAAGAGTGGTCTCATGCTGGAGCAGGATGCCCAGCAATGTTGTGGGATCTTCACCCTTGGACATAGCCAAAAGCCATCTGGACAGGATTTGGGCAATATGCTTTAGGCTGTCCTGCTCTGGACAGGTGGGTTAGACTAGGACATCTCCAGAGATCCTTTCCAACCTCAAATATTCCATAATTCTATGACTCTGATGGCATAATGTGCTATTGAACAAGGTTTGATTTGGAGAGGCAGATGGACTCTGTCTATTTCTTTATTACAGTGAACATTTAAATTTTGTTGTCACTTAATAAAGCCATCAGCTTTGCAAAACATATTCCATGCCATTCTTAAGGATTTTTTTTTTCAATAAAACAAATCAAAATGCACATAAAGTGAACAGTTTAAGCTTAAAAAAATGGAAACTATCAAAACCTGCCAAATATTCCTTCCAGGTTTCCACTGAAGCCATTTTAGTAACAACATGGGTTTGTAATAGTGGAGACTGAAGCATTCAAATGCAGAGGCATTTAGTTACATCAAAATTTTCTAAAATTAACCAAAAGTTGAAAATCCCACATATCAAGCAATTATTGTTCCTCCATAAAACATAGAACAAGGAGAATTTTAAGTGTCCAGTGATTTTTCTGTGAAAAATATACAATCACTAAACTAGGTGTCTGTAATGATCTAATGCAAACCCCTTCAACAGCCATGAAGCAAAAAGTATTTGATGGAGTTAACTCAAATCTGTCTGAATTGAAGAGTTCAGAAATGCATGCAACTGTTGAGAGTCATCACTGTGCTGGTCAATGCCAACTCTGGAAGGGAGCAGGAGACAGAGTACACCAGAGCTGCACAGAACTGAAAAACTTGTGTTAATTTTGCTGACATGACATGGAATCTGGGACAGCTGATGGTATCACACAGGGAATACAAACAGCTTTTGGAGTTACAGGATCAAGGTTAGAACAAGATAAAAGCTGAGCTGGTCTGAATGTAGCTGGCCCGAATAGTACAGAATATAAGCTACCCAAACAGTTCATAGGCCAACATTAATCAAGATGTTATTTTGTTATACTCTAGGGTAAAACCTTAGCTTACTCCTTCATGCCTCAGTTGAAACTTTAAATAGCTGGTAGGTCTTTTGTTTGTTCAGTGTTTGCTAGTGAATTCCCTACACAGCAATAATACCCTGCTTTTACAGAGGCTTTTAGGAAGCAGAAGATATTTCAGCATGATCTTGCAAGAAAGCCCAAAATGCCAGCAACAACAGTGCATTTTAAAACACCAGTCTACTGCATTATTAACTATTTAGCATTTATTTCAGAAAGCAAGTAAAGCTCTGCCATAAGCCGAGCTAACAGTAATAGTGAAGAGACCAAGAAAGGAAATAAAAAGCATAAAATTTTTCACCATAAATTATTACTTTATGTTCAATTTGTGCCTTATTTTTCAAAGGAACAAGGTTTCTTGATGCTGGGAGTCTTGAAAAATTAGAAATAGTGTGAAAGATTATCTTGTTAGTGATCTTTTTAACTATTTTCCTGAATAAGTTATAATGAAGGATCATTCTTATCATTTTGTCCAAAGAGCTGTTCCTAAGGGCAGCAAATTTTGAAAAATAGATGCTGCTGTAGTTACTCAGGTTGAGTGCCTAAATAAAACACATGCACACCAGATTCTCCAGGGCAATAGCAACCATCTTGTATGGTTTCAGTGCTCTGCCTTGCACTGCTTGTTGTTAAACCAAACATGAAGAAGAGGCAGAAATTAAGAAAAAGGTAGTGTGGTAAAACACCACTATTGTCCTTCTTCTGAGAACTCTGTACCTACTGAAAGCAAACTAATTCTACACAGTTAGCAGTGGACTTTGGACTCTCCTTAAGGTGTGAAATTAAGAAAACCATACTCCATGTCCTTTGTTCTGGTTGATCAATGTTGACATGCATCACAGACACTCAAGAATATCAATTTTTAACCCATCCCAATCAAAGTTACTCATGAGCGTTAACTGAATTTCTCCTGCTGTCACTTGCCTGATGCTGCTCTGTGACCATTTCTGTTATGGTTACAGGCTTCTGAGTGAAACCACCACTAACCAGAGCCATGAAGGGCAGATAGGTGGAACAAACTGGGCTGCTCAGCTCACCTGATTCAAGTGGGGCCCCAATAACACCAGGGCGCTGCTCAGCACTGACTCCAGACTAGGGGAGAAATTTGTAGTAACCACCATTAAGATAACTAAGGACTTGGGCACCTTGAGGCTAAAGAGCAACAGGCAGGAATTCAGCAGGTTTTGACTTGTATCGTATGCCAAAAAGATTAAATCTTACTTTGGGTCTGAAGTTTAATTCTGAATTGCTAAATGATATTTTGTGACCTTTTTTAAAAGCTCAAGCATAATTTCAAAATTAATATTTCATGAATTCTTTTAGTCATTATGGACAGTCTGAAATCTGATCAAGCACTGTGCTCTTTCATAAGTGGTAAATCAAATTCCAACAATGGCAATTCCAGTAAGATCAGCTCTTTGTGATGTTTTTAAAATTTGTTTACATTACTCTTCAACTATTTAATACATACTTAGGGAAAGTAAGGACAATAAAGCAAATAAAGTTCAAATAAATTCAGAAATAAAACCAGGGCTTGAGAGTATTTGGCTCGAATCCAAATTCTGTAAGGAAACATGTAGAATAAATAGATGCTTTGAGTTCCCCTCCTCTTTTTTTTTTCTTTTTGGTTGTGTTCCAGATAATGTTACAGCAATGAAAGTTATAGGCAAGGTTGAGAATTCTCTTGAATACTCAGTACAAATCCCCAAAATTTTATTTTAAATGGACATTCTGCCATGGCCAATTTCAAACATGTGTTGAAGTTTAAAGGATGAATAGGGAAATTCCTTTATCTGGTCTTGATTTGTAGAGATGAGATGTAAATCTTTGCTAAGAAATATCTTTTCTTTTGACCTATTTAACATTACTGTAAAGTAATGTTGTAAGATTAACTCCCAATTTCTGTCTTTATCTATATGTTTACGGCTTGCTTTGTAGCCAGTGTGAATTTCCTAAATCAGAATTAAAACCTACTTCAGCCCAAAATATTAAACATTGTTACAGACTTTAAAGGACTAACGGGTTTTTTGCAAAATTATATCAACAATTTAATAGATATTTAAGTTTTATCCTCACATGCCTCCCATACGCCACTCAAGTACTAAAATGTTTTCATAATCGCTTTTCATGTGCCACATCTGAAAGTAAATTTGTGGTTAAATAGCAAAGCAAGAAAGGGCTTTTCCTTGCAAACAGAAAACCTTCACCGTCTGCACAGTTCTGTGAATGGAAGACTACTGTTTCACTTTTGCACACAGACAGCTACATCAAGGTGTATCAAGGGCTAAACCTTTCTTTCAGCATTAGCATCATCTGATGCCAGTTGTGCTCAAGACAGGCTGTCAGGGAGAATCCAGTCTTCTGCTGAAAGTGTGGGTTCCCATTAGCAGCTGGTGCTCCACAGAGTAAGGGCAGGTAGTAACAATATGTTACCTAACACGACACCAGGAGAAGTGCCAAATACATAAGGAAACACATATTCTATCTAATACAAACCACATGTAAGGAAATGAATCCCTTCTTTTTGGGAACTCATTAAACAGTATCTAAATTACTGCAGCATATTTTGAACCCTGCCCCAACAGACGACAGATGCTAATACGTGAATTCAGTGGCAGGCCACCAAGGCAATTGGAACTGGAGCGCTTGCTCCATGAGGAGAGGCTGAAGGAGCTTGGCTTTTTCAGCCTGAAGGAAGGATGGGTTTGGGGGCACCTAGGAGCAGTCTGCCAGATTCTATGAGGAAGCTGTCAAGAGGACAAAGCTGGGCAATTCCCAAGGGTGCATTGCAGGAGGAGAGACTGCTGACAAGGGATGGTCCAAGTGCATGTCAGGAAAAAATCTAAAAAATCTTTCAGCATGAGGACGGTCCAGTACAGAAACAAACTTACCAGGGAGGCTGTGCAGTCTCTGTCTTGGGAGGTTTTCAAGACCCAACCGGATAAAGCCCTGAGCAAGCTGGTCTGATCTCATCTCTGAGCCTGGTTTAAGCAGATCAGTCAGACCAGATGGCCTCCTGAGGTCCCTTCCAACTGGAAAATTGTTCTATCGAGAATTATTTTTCAGAGGCCAGTATATCCATAGGAAAAATGTTACACAAATTCACATCCACTGGCAAATGTTGATTTCTTTTGTTTAGCTATAGCTGCAATGTTTCACTGTTTGCAACTGTCAGTTTTCATTTATGAGATGCTATCACCAACAGCAAAATGCTGCCTAGCAACTTATTCCAAGTAATGAAATGTTAAGTGGGGAGGAAGAGACAAAATAGGAAGAGTGTTATTTGTCAGCACATTTATTCTTAAATTGTTCTGCTTTACAAATTTTTTCTCATGAAACATCAGCTGACTGCTATCAAAAACTGCAAACACTAAAATTAGGTGCTTAAATTTACTGGAATTACTAATGCTGGTAATACATGTAAGTACTGCTGGCAGGACTGCATCTGTAATCCTGAGGCCAATTCCCTAACTGGTTTATTAGTTTTGGTTGCCAGCATCAAATAGATATAATTTAAAGGAACCTAATACAATTTATGCCATACACTTTCCTTCAGCTTTCTGGGGTATTTTGCTAAGGGCTTTGTCTTTTGAATCCTATTCCACATCTCTACCATCTCCAGAAAGTTAGAGGCTCACATTCCCCACCATACATTTATACATTTTCATTTAAATTTTCCACATTTTTTTTTATTGCTGCAAGAAGATAACATCCAGATTGGAACATGTCAACCTGATTTACAGAAAACAATTTTCCAAGCATTTCTTCATCTGTTTATTTGTGGTATCTTTTTCATACAATCATTTAGGCTGGAAAAGACCCCTCAGACCATCTAGTCCAACAAGTGAAGACATTTTTATGAATTTTTTTCACTGTGGAGCTCGAGACTGGGCTTTACCATGGCCCTTCAGTAATCTGAAAATCAACTAGACCACCCAGTGAAGTCGGGGCAAAGAATTGCACCAGCACTATAAAAAGGCCTAAGATGTACAAAGAGGGTTTCTTACCAAAATAAATAACCTATCCTAGCACTTGAAAAGCATAATGAAAAAAATTAAACCCCAAACCACCCAAGAAAGAAAAAGGCTGAAGCCCGCACTAAAGCCCTACCAAGCTGCCGCAGCAAGTGGCGCCTCGGCGGGCGCCGCTGTTGGCAGAGCGCAGTGCGGGATCAGCCGAGGGTCCGCCCGGCGGGCCCGGTCCCGTGCCGGGCGCCCCTCCTGTGTTTCGGGGCGCAGCGAGCACAGTTCCAAGCCGCTGTGGGGGTGTTCTGCGTGACGGGACCGCCGTGGGGATCCCCCGGGGCGGCGGGGCCGCTAAGCCACCTCTCTTCGCAGCCGGGTTCGTGAGCACGGCGGGGGTCTGTTTGTTCCGAGGCGCCCGTGCGCGGTCGGCACCGTCTCCTCCGCACCTGCTCCCTCCCCGCCCGCCCCCGCCGCCGTTGCCGAGAGACTGAACGCGGCCGCCGCCGGGCGGGCCCCGCCGCCCCGATCCATCGCGGGGAGGGCGGCGTGCGAGGCTGGCACAGCACCGCAACGCCCGCACACCCGCGGGGGCCGCTCCCGACCGCGCCATGAAGGGAGATGCTGGCGGTAGGTCGGAGGCGGCGGGCGCGGCTCGCTCCCGCGGCGCGGTGGGGCCCCGCGCCTCCCCGCCCCCCTCCACAGCCCCTCGGTGCCGGCAGCTGCCGCGGCCGTGCCGGGAACCCTGGCGGCTCCCTGGGAAGGGACGGGCGCGGCCAGAGGCCCGCCTGGCTCCGCGGCAGGGGAAGGGGCGGCGGCGCCCTCCGCATCGCCCGCCCCGGCCGTCCTTCCCCCGCGGTGGGAGGGGGCGCTCCGGGCCGGCCGCCGCCGGCCTTCCCCGCGGCCCGGGGCCCTCCGCAGCCTCGTCACTGAGGCAGAGCGGGGCCGTGCGGCCAACAGGCCTCTTCGGGGGACACTCATTTCATGGGGTGCCTGGGGATGGGGACAGGGGTGGCCGCGGAGAGCTCCCTCAGGGGCTGCGGGCTTGGCGTGGTTGGAGGGAGCGATGTACCCAGGCCTTGGCTAAATCTATTTAACGTGCGGTGTCAGGGGTTCGTACATGGAATAGAGATGCTTAATATTTTTTTGTTATTGACAGTTCTTTTGTTTTAGTACTCTCAGTAAAATCAGAGATGTATTTCGAGAAAGGATCAAGGATTCTTAACCTGCAAACGTGCCTTTTAAGTCAGCTATGATTTGGTAGGTTAACCGTTGTTGCAGCCAGGCAAATATTTACACCGAGGAAACACTAACTAAATGCTGTTTGAGTCCTTTGTGTTTGTCTTAAGCATCATCAATTTCCTGGTTCATTTCATTGTTTGTTTTCGTTTTCGTTTCCTTCCCCAGCAGCCCCATTCCACCTGCCCTTTGAGTGATCAACAGAGAAATGATACATATTAACAGTGAACTATGCGCTGCTGCTTGAATCACAAAAGCTAAAGTTCCTTAACTTCGGGAAGGGGATGAGAAGTCACATTTCGAGTTGGTCTAACTGGATGCTAGAAGTCTCCAGCTGTCTTCAAGTATTTACATATACCTTTGGAGACTTGTAGGAACAGTTGGATTTGTTTTCATTTGGTGCGTTGTTTTGGGTTTTTGTCTGTTTGTTTTACCGTTTGAGCTTGGTAACTTTCAAAACTGTAACAATTGGCCTATCATTTGTGCTTTAGTCTTCTTGTTTTATTTTAATCTGAAATGTGGTCCATCACAGCTCATTGAGCCATACCACCTGGAAATATAACTTACTCTGTTTTGAGTTATTTCCAGCTCCAGGACGCCGCTGGTACCATGAGCGCTATGTAGATCTGTGTGGCATTCATCCAAACCTATCTTTGAGTCAAATATATTTTGTGTCTTAAAACTTGACAGCAGAAGATGAATACTATCAAACTATGTTGTAGGGAGTAATGGGCTGCTGGACCTGGCCCTAGAAGACTTCTACGGATGAGAATGTCTTGTTAAGGCATGAGTAGCTCATGATGAGATATAGTTGGCTTCTGGGGAGTTTGGTTTCCTCCCCACCTGCCTAGGTATTTAGGAGTTCAGTCTGTTACAAATAAGATGTCTGATGTGTTTATGAGTAAACTAGAGGTGTTGCATTCAAAAATAATTTTTACTGTGTTACTAATAGAATGGTTCCATGGTTGGATCTCCTGTAGGTTTTGAGCACGAAATCTTCTGGGGATAAAGAGCAAAGTCAGCCTAATGTGGGTGTTACATGTTGAATCGTATTTTCTTTCCCTTTCAACCTTTATCTGTTCTCCCTTTTATTACCTTCATAGCATCTTTTATTTCAAATGAAGTTTCCTGGATTGGCTAAATACTGATAAACATCTTGCTTTGTGGAATACCAGTCCTAAATTACAGTTGCAAATTATCTTGATTCTACTAGGTAATTTCTTTTTCCTTTCTCTATTTTCTGTGATATTTTCATCTTTTATCATTGTTTTTGGTTTGTTTTGTTTTTCCCTTCATGATGAGGATAATCAAGTAGTGAAACAAGTTGCTCAAAAAACTTTTGCTGGAGATTTTCAAGACTAGACTGGAGTAACCTGAGTAAACTGCAATGGCCTGGGCTGTCACCAGAGTTGATAATGCTTGAGCAGGAGATAGGATTGGAGACCTTCTGAGATCATAGAACCAAATTATGGTTTGGGTTGTAAGGAACCTTAAAGATCATCTAGTTCCAATCCCACTGATCTGGGCCGGGACAACTTGCACTAGATGTGATTGCTCAAAGCCCTGTCCAGCCTGGCCTTGAGTACTGACAGGGATAGGATATCCACAGCTTCTCTGGGAAACCTGTTCCTGTACCCCACCACCCTCACTGCAAAGAATTTCTTTCTAATACCTAATCTAAACTTATCACTATATATCCTTGTGAAAAATCCCTCCCCAGGGACTGTAACACCTTTTAGGTACTGTAAAATTAAGGTCTCCCTGGAGCTTTCTCCAGGTGAAAAAGCTCCAACTCTCTCAGCCTGTCTTCATAGGAGAGGTGCTCCAGCCCATCTTTGTGGCCTCCTCTGGACTCATCCAACAGATAAATCTTTTGTGTTGCAGGCCCTGGAACTGGGCCCCTGGAGAACCTAGATGGAGTCTCACAAGAGCAAAGTCGAGGTCCTTCCAATTCTGTTTTCAGGACTTCAAGTTTAAGATACATAGGCATTAGATTTTTTGCTGGCGGTTTCTTAAAGGATAGAAAAGAAAGAATTTGGCAAGGAAAGATCATCTAGAATATTTCAGTTTCTTTAATAATTATTTTAGCAAAAAACGTAACAAATCTAAAAGAGTATAATCACTATTTATTTTAATTTTCATGTATTTAAATAGTGAGAAGATGGATATACAAGGTTCTAGGCATACTAGCATATAATTAATGATACAACAGAATCCCAGAAACATTAAAATAATCACTTAAGCAGGCATGCTGCCAGCCATCTGCCTACAGAGAAGCTCCTTTCCACCCATGTATCATTCTGGGAAGGAATTCCTTCCTTTAAAACCTTGAAAAATTGATCCACTAAGGTCATGTTACTGAAATGGGTATTATAAAGTGAGGGTGGATTGCTCCTTGAATCCACTCGATCAATGACCTGGAACTGCCCGTCCCCTTACATTCACAAAGGGCTAAACACATTTTCCACCTGGACATGGGTTATGCTGCAAAAGAAAATTCCAGAACACTGCTCTTTGGTTTTAACCAGCATGATTCTTACTAAGGACGTTGCCCCATGTCTTTTTGTCAGCAATGGGCTCTGACATGTATTTGTATAAACCACATTGCAGTTGACTGATCTTAGGTCAGCAAATGGTGGGGAGGTGGCCCACAGTCCAAGTGAACTTTCAGAGTAAACCAGCTGTTAAACTGTGGAAATGTACTTGGGAAGGAAATACATTGCCATTGGTATTTTCTATGTATTTTATATTTTATATCACTACTGTGCATTCAGTGCCCATCATTACATTTTAGTGTTTTATCAGCCATTCTGACAGTATAATTGTAGAACTTGGAAAGCTATCATGTTGTCCAGTCATGCCAAAAACCAGCCTGTTAGGGGGAGGTGGAGGGTGCTCACCAGTCTTGGTTTCCACTGAGAAGCAAAAGCTGGCTACTTGTACAGGGAAGTAGCTGCTTCATGCTTGGATGTTTTCCACCTGTGGGATACATGGGGAGTTGGCACTTTGAAATGTGAGAGTGTACCTGCTCTTTATTACAAAGGTCAGTTAGGTGTACCCAGATCTCTATTATGTATGGAAAAGAAGTGTAGTGGAATGTGATTTAAGGATCATTTTAAAAATCATCTTCAGTTGTTCTGGCTTTTTTTTTTTTTCACTCAACCAAATCTCTTAATTAAAAAAATGTGGAAAAGCTAAGCAATTCTATTTAAAATTAAAAAGTTCTGTTTCTGGCTGCATCACTGCACCATATACGTGTATGTGTAGTTTCTTTAAAATTGTATATTGCAGCTGTTAGAAGGGTTAAAGAGAATAACATTAAGTGACAGTAGCAGTAGACTCTATATCTGACTCACAAGAGATCTGCCTTTGTATGCAATAAGATATTTGATTCTGCTTGCTGGGTATTATTTTGGCGACATCTGAGAGGAAGAATTTATGTGTAAGAAATGAATATTGTAAGAGCATTGTCCTTAGCTGATAATAAGGCAAAACACAGGAAGTGTGTTGCGAGTGAAGAACTGTCTGAACACCTGCCTGTTCTCAGACTAGGTGTTCTTATATTGGCAGCCTCAAGCAATTTTTAAACTTTTCTCAGTTTTGAACCTCAGTCCTGGTATTTTTGGTCTGGGATCCTGTTAGTAAGTACAAGATACCATCAGTCATTCTTTCCTACGTGTATCCAAATTATTTGAAAATTTGAATGTAACTATTTTTAGAATATTTCCTTCAGCATACCTTCTTTGTGAGGAAACAGCTTTGTTTTTTGTAAATACTAAAATTTTGTCAGTTATTAGCAGTATATCGTGCTTAAATAACAAAGAGATCTTTCAGAGCATTTCATCAGATACAATAATGATACCACGCAGAGAAAAAGTACTGAAATAAGCTCTTACTTGGAATCAGTTATGAGTTAATAGCATCTGTGGTGGCATGTGCCTTGTGATTGTATCCACTGGAATACTGTCTTTACCATTCTAAAATAAATATATCTGTACTGTTGTGTATGCAGCTTGCTTACTTCAGATTTTTGCTACATGAAAACAAATGCTGAAATGTCACTTAACTATACCCATACCCAAAATCAGGGATGGAAGAAGCTGTGGATGCAGGGAGCAGGCAATAGAGAAACAGTGTCAATTTGCAAAGAAGGAGAAGGCTATGATGAAAGAATGGGAACTTACATTTTTCCTATAACTATGTAATGCATACTGAAGTTAAGAGCAATCAATTTCTTAAAGGTAGCGTGTACTTTGGGGCCTTTTTAATGTATAGTATGGAAATGAAGTTTTGTCATCATGCTATGTGTAATGAGTGTTCACATCATCTTCCTGTCACCAGTTTTAGCTCTCTCATTTGTAATTATTGTCTTGAAGTGTGTGCCACTTTCTGTTCCCTGCTCTGGGAGAAGTTGAAAGCAGAGTTGACATTTTCAAAGAGAGAATTGAAGAGAATGCTTGTAGGTGGCCTGCCTTGGGAGGACCTTCAGGCTGTGCTCACGTGATCTCAGGTGACAAAGTCAATAGGCCGTGAGAAAAAAGTATGTTGAAAGCCAGGCATTGCTGATTCCAAGGATTTTCTGATTTTTGAATTCTCTCTCCATAAGTTGTAGGAATATCTGCTTTGTTTTCATGTTGATATTTCTGTGAAGCAATTTTTCAGCTGCCTTCTTTATCAGCCAGAGCCTTTATAAGCATGTTTTCCTGACTTTGTGATAGAGATCTTTTGAGCAGATTATGCTATATACAGTGAGCTTGCTTTATAAGCAAGACTCAGATTTCTCAGCTTTTGATGTTGTGGAGGATCAGCTACTTTTTAAAATTTGTGTTTTGATTTTTTTAGGAACTGCATATTTCCATCAGAAGGAGTGTCCTGCACTTAGTGGGAATATTGCAAACTGGATTATACCTTCTTCTGACTCTTTTTTTTTTTTCCAAAGTGCACAGTGGATCTTATGTTTACCCCAGCCATTGTCCTGGCATACTTTCATTTCAGCAGAAGCTGCAAATTTAGTGGGTGGGGGTGGTTTAGAAAGTGTAGAGGTTGCAGAACATCCCTGCAAGTTCAGAGATAGAAAGGAAGAGAACAAGGCTGCCCTAATGCATCTGATAGGCTCAGAGAGTGAGTTATTTTCTGTTTAGTTTTATTCATTTTAATTTGCCTTTTCTTCTAAAAATAGAGGAGAAATTCAAAACACAGTACATTGCTCCCTGAAAAGGTTGACACCTGCAATGTGAATTTTTATTGCTACTATAAAGAAGGTACTGCAAAGTGTGAAGTGGTTGTAGTCCCAAAACTCCATGGTATTTCCCTCTCTTAAGCGCCTGTCTTTGCCCAGCACCCAGTATGTCTTAAAAACACTGCAGCTAGAAATACATCCTAGGGAATGTATTAAGCCTTTCACATTAATAACAGGTTGTGATCAAAGAAAGACCTAATGACGTGTGTCGGAATCAATGCAGGAACTGCAGGGGTGGATTTGTATCAGGGTTAGGGAGGGCTACATCCTCCCCATTGGCACAGTTGGGGCGCTGCTCGCTGCGTGTCACATGCTGGAAGGAGTTCGTGCACAGCTCCCGTTCTCTTCACCCTTCAGCTGCTTCCTCCCTGAAGAAACAAGTGCAAAAGGGATTCGTAGTCCAAGGGTTAAAATTCTTTACATACATGGCAGAGTTCCAAAACTGCAGCACATGGAAAAGTGTGTGTTCCCTGGTAAACTAAAAGTAGTGAGAACAGCAAAAACAGTTGCATAAAAGCTTGAAAGCAATTATGCTCTAGTTTGAATAATGTTGCTAAATACCATTTACAAAATATTATTCATCTGTCATCTTCATTCTGAATTTTTGTGTGCATTTCTGGTCATTTCAAGCAGAGAAGTAAGCAAGCTGATTCTTTTATTCCATAACATTTCTTCCCTTGCATTTGGTTTTATATACATGGAGATTTGTTTATTCAAGGCTGCCTCTTAAAAATAAGAATTCTAATCTCTTTAGTCACAACACTGATTAGCTGAGTTGGTCAGAGCATGGTGCTAGTAATGCCAAAGCTGTGGGTTTGATATCCATATGTGCCATTCACTTAAGAGTTGGGCTTGATGATCCTTCTGGGTCCCTTCCAATTCGGAATATTCTGTGATTTCTGTGATTTTAGTACGTGAACTGAATCCATTATGGACATTTATTATGAAAATCTAAAGTTCGTGTTATTTTCTGTGCCTGGACCAATTAAAAATTACTTGAACAAACAAAGAGGCACTGGGTAAAAGGATAAGTGGGAATTTTATTAGAAGGGTACGGCTAATCTTCCTACATATCAAATATATAAATAAGCCATACTGAGAAAAGCATAAAAACAACATAGTCTTTCTAATAGACTATTTATAATTATTTGCTTTTTTTACCTAAATGGACATAGCTTGTTATTTAGACCATAATTTATGTTAAAAAAAAAAAAAATCTGCAATTGGCTAAACAAAAAATCAGTTGTTCCTATCCTGAACCTTTTATCATAATTATTGATTGGACTTATCTTATTAATTCTCTGTTTGCTGCTACATCTTTTCTTAAAAGCTTACTAGAGCATGGTAATAGCCATTACCAGAAATAGTAAACATAAAATTATTATTTTGTTATTTCACTGATTAGCTTTTGAGCAACAATTTACAAGGAACATACTTGTAAGAAACATTTTAGGCAGCGTTTTTTCCCCCTAAGGTTTTGGGAAATGCAGCTCCCAATGCATTGCAGTAACTTCGTAGCACTGTGCTAAACATAGCCATTTGAAGGTTTCATGCCCTCAAAAAGCACACCAGCAGCTCTGAGACTTGAAGCATTTCTGGTTGTGCTTTGGTCTAAGTAGAGAAAAAAGGTCAGTCCATTACACTGGGAAATAAATAGGAGAAAATGGGGAAAAAAAAAGGCTTAAGAGGAGGAAGTAGTGAATTCAGTTACAAAACAAAAGTAGAACATGAAGTTTGAGCATGAACATGGAGAGAGCATGCAACCTCTGTGAATATTATTTCATTCTTCATTTGTTAGAGAAGGGTTATTAATATATAATATTAAGTTTACAATATTTGCATGTGTTTAGTGACAGCTTACCAGTTTTACTTAAGCTAAGATTGCTGTGAATGACCATTTAAAATGAATATAGGTGTCAGAAGTTGTCACTTATTTGGTGCCTTTAGATTATTTCTGTTTGTTTTTAAAAATCCATTTTTGCATAATGTCAGCTCCTCCATGTGGGAACATGAGTACAAGACCTCAGCCCTGTTACTGTCTGCTTTGTACAAAGACCAGTGGTTCAGACTTGGTTTTACAGAGACAGGAGCTGACCTCTTGAATCTGAAAGAGAAGACAGAGGAGGGGTAGACTTGGAGGAAATTGGAATAAGATTAAGGTTTACATTTGCCATAACAGCTAAAAAGAAGAGACAGAAAAGGATGCAAGCGTAATGTTTGGACATGAAGCAGCAGCCCATGGGATTGAAAAGGCCAGCTGAGACCAAGCGCAAGGGCACTTGTGCAGTCCTGAGCCCACTATTGCCTCCAGCTACATCGAGCACAGTGTTTCCTGCATTCATGTTAGAGAATGTGTCATTGTGACACTTGTGGCTGTAATTACCCAGGGCTTGTAGTAACAAGACAAGGGAGCAACAGAGTTAAACTGGAAAAGGGAACATTCAGGGTAGACATAAGGAAAAATATCTTTACAATGAAAGTGGTGAGATGTACGAACAGGCTGTTCATTGAAGTTGTGGTAGCCCTATCATTGAAAAGTGGACAGGGCTTTCACTAACTTCATCTAGTGAAAGATATCCCTGCCCATGGCAGGGGAGTTGGGTCAGATTATCTTTAAAGGTTTCTTTGAACTCAAACCATGTTATGATTCTATCTTAAACTAGTTTTGACAAACTTTTGGTTGTCACAGAGCAGTGTTGCCTGCAAACAGTTGGTCCAAAGTAAAGGTCCAGAACAAGGTCCCAAGATCTTGCTTTCTTCCTCCCCCTACTTTGCTGGAAAACAAAAAAAAAAAAAAAGTCTCTAAGGTTTCTAGTTCATGAACAATAGAATTGTATTTCAAGGGCAGACAGTTACTTCTCAGGAGAGTGTATCTTCCTCATGTGCCTGGATTTGTTTAGACTCTGGGATCCAAGAACTGTGTCTGTGGGAAAGTCAATACTAAGATCTAACTCAACCTTACAGCTCTCATGGCGTGTCCCTTAGCTGTGGCTCACATGGCTGAGCATACAGAAGGCTCAGTCAGTGCCATCCATGCAGGAATGTCCAGACGCAGCCTGACCTTGTGGAAACAACACGTTTTCATCTCAAACAGACAGCTTTCTGGCTGTTAGATAGATAATTGTTAACATCAAAAAAAGTATTAGAAAAATAATTTAGAAAATAAATATTAGAAAAATAATGTTAATAGCAAAAAGGCTCTTCTGATTGCAGTAAATAACATTAACATCTATTGGCTGCTTAACATTGCCCGCTTGCCTTTGGCATGTTGGGATTTATCTTAGCCTAGTGTAATAAATGGAAATGTCACCATTTAATTAAATGGCTCTAGGTCAAATTCATCCAATGTTTACTCTTTGTTGAAGTTCACGGCAATAGAATTCTTTGCATATTTTCAGAACAAATTCTTTGCATATTTTCAGAACAAATTCTCTGTCAGTGTTGCTAAATTACTGGTAATTGTTTGTGTTGCATACCTTTGTGTAATTTTTTGGTAAACTAACGAGTGTCATGTCAGTGATTTATATTTAATAAAATCAATATCCTATTAGTCAGTAAGTACAAAAGAAGTGTGCATGAAAACAAAATGCTTTAGGTTATTTATAAAACAGTTAAAAATGCATTGTTAAACTGCTCAAGTGAATTAATGTTTTCTGTCTTTTTTTCACCAAGGAGGTTTCATGATTATAGATAAGAGAAGTTAACTTCAGGATGCTAAAAAGGAAACAGAGTTCAAGGGTGGAAGCCCAGCCAGTTACAGATTTTGGTCCTGATGAATCTTTGTCAGACAATGCAGATATTCTATGGATTAACAAACCAGTAGGTATCTCTTTCTGTAATTACTAATTTTAAGTTAAATGTAACTTGAACTGTTGAAACATGACTACCACAAAAATTCTGAATTAGATATTAGTCAGAAAAAAGTTTTGAACTATAGTTGCTCTTCTACCAATTAAATTTTTGAAAAACATCAAAGACTAAACAAAATAGTTTCTTTTGGCTATTCCAAAATTATGGGATGATCAAGCAGTATTTTCCAACCAGTTTATCTGATTGATTCGTTTAAAACAGCCATCCTTTTAAGGTCTCTGGTTCCTAACATGTTTGTTGAAATTACAAGTTCGTAAAAAATTAGCTTTTGAAAAGGATATTAAAAGGAGGATTTCATTGCTCAAGTGGTAGCCATCAATAAGCACTTTTGATTTTCAAATCTCTCCTTTTGAAACATTTATGAATATAAAAGTGTTGTTATTTTGGTTGTTTATTTTGAAGTACAGCTCTCATTTTTCTCATACCATTTAACCTAAAACCTCCCTTGAGAAAAAGAGAGGTGTAAAAGTGTCTGGAACTAGAAACTGGGGAAAATTTCACTAGGAGTGGAGTTATTAATAGACTGTACAGTGTTAAGAAAATGTCTTTGCCATGCAAATATATTTATTATGAATGATTTATTCAGGAGTGAGCATGGATTCGGGATTCCAATATTGTGAATCATTTCTGGTTTTGCAGAGAAGACATTTTCACATTTCTCTTAGTGTATAATTTTTTACTTTTTAAAAGCAGGACGTAAAATATTCTGAAATAATACCTGTTGTTAGCATTGCATTCATTTAAGGAAACCATCATCTCATTTGTAGCAAGGATGCCAGATCTTCTCAGCTTTGCTGCTGAGTTTTAACACCTAAAACTAGCATGAATTAATATATGGGTGTTGTCTTGTCAGTTATTTAAGTAGAATGTTTGTATTGGCTGCTGTAATAAACTCAAAATGTCATTGCAGATAAATACATGATGGGTATTTACCTACATTTCTCATCACACAATGCACGAGGTTCTCATGGAATAATTTTTTTTGTCATGCTGATGGACTAGTTGTATATTGCTTAGTGTTTGTAGTACTGGCATTTTACTGTGTCAGAGACCAAGTTTTATCAGCCACACTTTAATACTTATGTTAATTGTTGCAGTTGAAACAAGGTTCAAAACAAAGTGGATGTTAAAGGGATGTTGGAGATCATTCATAAGGTGCCTTCTGCTTCCAAATTATTAATCTGAGCTCAGAGTATGTAAATGATAGAACTATTCAATTCATGTCAGATATCATTACATTTAAGTGAGTGAACAGTGAATATTAAATTGGGTAGCTGGGTAGCTGTCTTTTGGATATCAAAAAGTCTGAGGTACACTGTAAATGAGTGTAGAATTTTTCCCCAGATGAAAAATGTTGATAAATATACTTCATGTTTTTTTAAGATTTTTTTCTTGCGGAAGTATCTTTAGGTATGACCTTACCAACTATGATTCATTATACTTGCCTGACTTCAAGATTTTCATTCATATTTTGATTTAAAAGGAAAAAATCCAACCCTAAACCTCCATATTGATGCGTTCTGCTTTTTAGTTTCTTGTCCCTCTCTGACTGGCAATGAGGAGTGGGACTGAGTCCTGATTAGTAATAGAAATGAACTGTTCTCCTATAGCAACAAAACTTGATTGGAACCAAAGTGAATCCTGAAAGAAGTAGCTGTCTCTGACATAGTCTCTTCTATATTTATTCTTTTTATATTTATTATTTTCATAACTAGAAGGATGCTTTTAGTCCTGTGACTCTTTTATTTTTTTTTTAGTTGTGAACAGATTTAAAAATAATTTCTTCTTAAGTGTTGAACTACAGTTTTCCATAAATATTTTATTTAATCCATCCTTCCAACTTCAACTAATTCTACCTATTGTCTACCCATAAATTTGATGGGTTGTCATTTGAAAAAAATTGAATTACAAGTGCCACAAAGTAGAAATGATCCTTATCTACGAATCCTTATCCTTAGTTTCTTGGCTCTTAATCCATGTTTTCTGGCTTATACAATCTCACTAGCTAACTAATAAAAGTATATACGTATCTATATATGTATAAGTAATTTAGGGGTGCTTATTTTTGGTTGAAGACCTTTTATATGTGGATTGTGATGTAAAAGGACACAGATGTGGGTTTACAAAAGACTGCCAGGATAAGATATGGAAATTAAATATTTGAGGGGTTTTTGAGCATCAAATCAATCTTGTAATATCTCCTGTTTGGGTTTTGTTTGTTTTTTTTTTTTTTCTTCAGTGGGTGCACTCTTTACTACGAATTTGTGCAATCATCAGTGTTATTTCTGTGTGTATGAACACTCCAAAAACCTTCGAGCATTATCCGCCTCTCCAGTATGTGACATTTGCTCTTGATACTCTGTTGATGTTTCTTTACACTGCAGAGATGATAGCAAAAATGCATATCCGTGGGATAGTTAAGGTAAGCATTTAAACAGTATTATCTGTGTGCTTCCAGTGATCTGAATGTATGCTAATGACATTTGGTATTTGTTTTTTAACTTGCCAGCTCTTCTTGCTATGATTGTTTGTAACTGCAGGCAACACCACGGCGTATAAACTGAAAAGACAGATGGATAAAGATGTAGCTTTACTGCGTGTTTAATCCCCTCAAAATGTAATACAAGCATTCATACTAAAGGTTTCCTATTAAGAAAACAGATAGTTTCATTTTTTTAGTAGAAAGAATTAAAGGAAAAATAAGCTACATACACATTAGCAAGAATATTTTGTAAATGTCTGTTGGTCCATATATGGACTTAGAATTTTGATTTTCATTTCATGTGGCTGGATGTGTTGTTGTATGTTTACTTTACCTAAATAAGAACAGGAGTCTTACTGTGAGCTAGTTGATAAAGTGATCATGGTTTGAATTTTTTTACCTTGATACAGTCCATGTTGGTAAACAATATACTTCTCTTATCATATGACTGCTGCTGTTGCTGGGCTAATTTGTATAAGTGGATTGGAGGCTGCAAAATTGCAGAATATTTTAGTAATCATTATTTGGTACTATTATTTTATTGATTGTTTCTAGTCTTCTACAAAAATATACAAATTTGGCTTTCGCGTATAAAATCCACTTGCATACCTTACTGACAATGCAATTATGGCACTACTGCACATAATAGATAATGTGTGTTATGTTATCCATGCCCTTAACTCCTTAAATGTCTGGTGACTCCAGAGATATCTGTACTTAAGATCTTAATTTTTTCTGAGTTTGCAGATAGCAAACTCAGAAAAACTGAGCTATTGTGTCATCACACTTAATAGTAAAAGTTTAATTGTCAATATTAATATTTAGAAAGTTACTGAAATAAGATGATTTTGAGAAAGTCATCAGGGATTGTGTAAAGTCAGAGTAATCCTTTGTGAAGTGCTGTTTCTTGCTGCTGCCTGAGCTCTCTTGTTCAGAGATGTCCATGAAGAAAGTGAAGATGTGGACACAGGCTCATGCATAGGGAATTAGTGAGCATCGTGAACATTTGAACAGTGTGGGAATAAAAACTTACTATTACAACCAGAACAGCCTTTGCAGAAAAAAGGAAATGTAGATATTAATGCAGAGAGAGGGGTGGCCAACAGTGTGACTTTTGTACAGGGCTTGATTTCTCATCTTTTGAATATGCAAATACCAATTTCACTCACAGTGAACACCTAGGGTCTATGAAAGATATCCTGCTGCATAGCCTGTTGTCTTTACTGGGTTGTTTAAATTTGTGGGTTTGTGAGAAAAGAATATTAAGGATTGCTATTGTTCTTATGGGGGACTTTAACTTGCCAGAAATTACCTGGGAGCGTCACATAGCTGGTACAACCTGGGTCAGAAGATTCTTAAAAAACCCGGATGACAACTGTCTGGAAAAGGTCCTAAGAGAGCTGACTCACAAGGATGCTCTCCTTGATCTACTGCTTGTCAACAGAATCGATCTGATGAATGAAGTGGAGATTGGCAGCTGTCTTGGCAAGAGTTTAAAATCTCCGTTGACAAAAGGAAAAATGACAGCAAAACCTCATCTCTGGACATGAGAAGAGCAGACTTTAGGCTGTTCAGGGGATTAGTAAGTGAGGTCCCCAGGGAAAATGTTTTTTGCAGGTGCTGGGGTCCATCTGTTCTGGTCACTTTTTAAACATCATGTCCTCATGAAACAGGACCAGGCAATTCCCAAATGTCAGAAGTCATGCAGACTTGGATGAGCAAAGTCTTCTCTTGGAAATAAAGCAAAGAAAAAGAAAGATGTATGACCAGTGGAAGCAAGGTCAGGTGACATGGGAAGAAGTGAAGATACTGCTTGTCACTGTTGGGGGACAATTAATGTGCCAAAGATCAGCTGGAGTTAAACCTGCCAGAAATGTGGGGGACAATAAAAACAGTTTTTTCAAGTATATTAATGGCAATAGGAAGTGTAAGGATGACATCAGCCTTTAACAGGATGAGAATGATCACCTCACAAACAGGGACATGGACAAGGCAGAGGTGTTTAACACACTCTTTGCCTCTGTGTTCAACATGGATGATGAACCAAAAGGATCTCAACCTCTGAAGTGGAGGATGACTATCAGAATGATCATCTCCCAGTTGTTCCTGAAAATGTTCATGATCTGTTGCTCCAGCTGGATCCCTACAAATCTATGAAGCCTGATGGGATATAGCAAAGAATCCTCAAAGAGCTGCTGATGTCACCAAAAAACCTCTCACGATGATTTTTGAATGGTCTTGGGAATCTGGAGATGTCCCAGCTGACTGGAAGATGGCAAATGTTGTCCTGATTTTCAACAAGGGCAAGAAGGAGCATCCCAGAAACTACAAGCCTTTCAGGCTTACTTGAGTGTCTGGTGAAGTTATGGAGAAGATTATTCTGGGAGGTATTGAAAAACACCTGAAAGGCAATGTCAGCACAGCTTCATGAGGGGAAAGTCCTGCTTAGCAAATCTGATTTCCTTTTATGAGAATGTAAACCCACCTAGCTGATCAAGTGAAGCAAGTGGATGTTATCTTTTTGGATTTCAGTAAATCCTGTCTCTCACGGGATTCCTCTGGACAAAATGTCCAGCACACAACTGGACAAACAGATCGTGTGATGGGTGAGCATCTGGCTCATGAATCAGGCACAAAGGGTTAGAGTGAATGGGGTGACATCAGACAAGTGACCTATGACTAGGTTCCACTGGGCTCCTCAGCTGTGTGGTCTTCAACATCTTCATTAATGACTTGGACACAAGACTGGAATAGATACTGAGCAAGTTCACAGATGCTACAAAACTGGGAGGAACTGTTGTCTCCCTTGAGGGCAGGGAGGGCCTGCAGAGAGGCCTCAACTAAATCAGGGGCTGTGCAATCACAACCCATATGAAATTCAGCAGGGGAAAGTGCTGGATTCTGCACCTGGGATGGGCCAGCCCTGGATTTACAGTACAGACTGGGGAATGAGATGCTGGAAAGCAGTGCCATGGAAAGGGACCTGGGTGTCCTGGTCTACAGAAAGTTGAATATGAGTCAACAATTTTGAGTGCTACATTATAAGAAAGACATTAAACTATCAGAGAGTGTCCAAAGGAGTGCAACAAAGATGAGCCTTGAGGGGCAGACTTATGAGGAGTGGCTGAGGGTACTTGGTCTGTTCAGCCTGGAGAAGAGGAGACAGAGGGGAGATCTCACTGCAGTCTACAACTTCTTCATGAAAAAAAAGAGAAGGGGCAGACACTGATGTCTTCTCTCTGGTAACCAGTGACAGACCTGAGGGAATGGCCTGAAGTTGGGTCAGGGGTGTCTTAGGTTGGACATTACCACCCAGAGGGTGTTTGGGCCCTGGAACAGGCTCCCCAGGGAAGTGGTCACCAGCACCAGCCTGACAGAGTTCAGGAGGAATGTGGACAGTGTTCTCAGGCACATGGTGTGACAGAGCTGGGAGTTGGACTCAGCGATCATTATGGTTCCCTTCCAACTCAGCTTATTCTGTGATTCTGTGAAAGACTAGACTAGAATAGAATAGTTTGAAGGGACCTTTGGAAGGGAACTACAATCATAATCTAGTCCAACTGCCTGACCAATTCAGGGCTGACCAAAACTTGAAGTATTTTGCTAAGTACACTGTCCAAATGCCTCTTAAGCACAGGGTTTGGGCATCAACCATCTCTCTAGGAAGTCTGTTCCAATGTTTAACCACCCTCTTTATGAAATGCTTCCTAATTACCAGTCTGAACCTTCCATTACACAGCTTTTAACCATTTCCATGCATCCTGTCACAAGCTACCAGAGAAATCAGCACCTCATTCTCCACTTCCTCCATTCAGGAAGCTGTAGAGAGCAGCAAAGTTTTGCCTCAGCTTCCTGTTCTCTGAGCTAGATAGACCTGGAGTCCTTAGCTGCTCTGTACAGGAGGAACTTGTCTCAGGTTGTTGTATGATGAGCTTGTCTTTGAAGCATGTCTGATGAGTCTGGGCACACAGAATTGATAGCTGTCTGGAGTTGGTCCCATTGCCTCAATTCATGTTATAAATGTATCAATAACAGCACAGATAATTTCTTTTGTGCACTGACATTTTGCTCTTCATTTATTAGATAAAAGTACAGTAAAATAGATTAGATATAACCACTGTTACACAAAGAGAGTTTAAGTAGAAAATGGCTGCATTTATTGTTATTTTAACAATTAACGATTTGCTTAAAACTTAAGATCTTGTAGCATTCATCAGTAAATATAGTTACTCTGAAACTAAGTGCCTTCTTTGGTGCCATTTGGGGAATTGTCTAAGAATAACTTAGATGTAAGGGACCTCCAGAGGTCATCTGGTCTGACCTGCTGCCCAAAGCAGGTCCAGCTAGATAATGTTGCCTTTAGCTTGGGTTGTTCAGATGAATCTCAGACTCCTCCAAGGATGAAAATTCCACAAGCTCTTTAAACAGCCAATTCCAATGTTTGACCAACGTTATGCAAAAGATATTTCTGGTAACGTTTAATCAAAATTTTCCATTTTTCATTCAATGCTGTTCAATGAATATTCTTTTTTAGTTGATTATTTGACTTAGTCTTTGGATTACTGTTTCTAGGGAAAATACTAGTTTAATATTATAATTTTGCCAAGGGCATGTTGATCCATGGACTGCCAAAGATAGTGGCAAATGAAGTAAATAAGGCACTGTTTAGAAACCTATTAGCATTTATTAAAGATGTTTGTATATGAAACATCTTTACATAAGGCAATTTTTTTACTGTAATGTTCTAATTTATATGAATTCAAGTCTTTTAGTGAGTGTAGTATCAATGAATGCATTGCAATATGATTCTACTGAACTTTACAGTGAACCAGTATTTCCATAAATGCTTGAGGAATTGAAATGCTAAAAAAAACCTTTGAACCATGATTAATGCAAAATTATAGTCCAGCAAGAAACCTAATTTATGGAGAAGTTAGGCACCATCCACTTAAGTCCCAATTAATAACAATATAAGTATAGCTGAGCTAGGAAGATTTTGAAAATGTCTAATTAACTCCTTCTGAGGACAAATGAAAAATACACTTCCTTTGGTTTCTAGGGCATTTTAGAAAAGAAAAGCAGTTTCTGAAATTGCTAGCCTTTTGTCTGTAGAAAGTTTCCCTTTTCCTTGTGTAAACTAAGACAAAATTAAAGCAATGCCTTCCTTCACAAGTTCTCTTATCCCAGAAGAAAAGTTAAAAGTGAAATCTTGCAGTGCTATTGTGTCTTTTATTACTCATATGTTCTTCTGGTTTAATATTGCTGTGCTTGTAAAATCTGTCCAAACTTTGGGCTGCCCATGCAGCTACTGACACGTCATGAACAAGTGAACTAGTGCTATTAATACATCTGTCTTTACTTTGAAACTTATATCTGAAAAATCAAATTCAAGCTATAATTTCTTACTGATTGAAATATCATTAAAAACAACGTTCTAGGACAGTCTGCCTAATGTTTCTCTCCATTGTTAAAAATGTAAAGACAAGCAGTAAGAATTTGCAGTGGCTTGTGAAGTTTTATGTGAGATGGAGACGGAATTAGAGCAAGTCAGTTTGTTTCTTAGGACATATTCTTATGCTTGCATTCTAAACAATTATCTATATTAAATTAAAAAAAATATTCTTTATTGAAGAATGATGGCTTGGGATAGTAAATGTAATAAAAATATAGTAGTTAAAGCTACTTAAAGCAGTTAAAGTTACTTAAAGTTGCATAGTTGCAAATGAGTAGTTAAAGCCTACTGAATTAAACTTGACATTGGTATTTTCATGATCTTTTCTGTTCAGAATTCCATTTCCTTCAATTGATCCTAGATATGGTCTCATGCTCTTTAGTTCCCAGAATGTAAACAGGTTTCAGTGACTCTTTGTTTCTGATTCCTGTCATGTTTCATGCTCCTTGGTCAGAAAGAGCTTTGCAAGAATCATCTGCATTAAGGAAGTATTGTCTGTCAAATGAAAGCAGATCAAGCTCCTTCATTTTATCATCAATAAAATTTAAAGTGCTTTCCAAATTACATGCAGTTTATGTCTACTGCATAACTTAGTGATTGATTGGCAGGCTTCTGAGAGCACTATGAAGGAACTACTCTTTGGGTCTGTCAAAATAGTTCATGAGTCAACCTGGAACTTAACTGACAAGTCTTATGGTCGCTGAGAATCAAAGTTCACATTGATGTGCCCACTCATATGTCACTTAAGAGCATGACTGTATGTGCTTGACATACAGTCTGTTTTCTGATTCAAGGAAATTTTCATAAATTATACCTCCTCTTGAAAAAGGAGCTGGGGTGGAATTGAAGAAATGAAGGATAACTCTCAAGCCTAAAACAGATGTGTTGTTAGATGAGCGTTGGACTTCTCAAAGAAATAGGGCATCCTAACCTGTGACAGAAGGTCTTTATTTCTTTTAATCAGTAGAATAAAAAAATTGCCTTATGCTTTCTAGTAATGCGTCTTCTGAAGGTCATCTCACATGGGTATGACCAACGTAAGGGTACCTTACTGTTACGGTTGTCTCATGGTGTTTTGGGGCGAAGGATGGACGAGAATGCGGACTCCATTATCAGAAGGCTATTTTATTATATTATGGTATATATATATATTAACTATGCTAAAAGGACACGGAGAGCAAGAGAGGGTTTCTCTGAGGGCTAATGCTAAGAAGAAGATAGAAAGAATGAATCAACAAAGACGCTCTCCCGGCTCTGTCCGATAGGACACAGTCGTTGATTGGCCATTAATTATAAACATGAGAGATGGGCCAATCACAGGTGAACCTGTTACATTCCACAGCAGCTGATAACAATTGTTTAATCTTGTTGCTGAGACTTCTCAGCCCCAGCTGGAAAAATCCTAATGAAAGGATTTTTATGAGGAGATGTCGGCAACATCTCACCCTTTTTTATTTAATTAAATTAAAAAGAAAGATGTTTGTAATTTCCTCTGCTGTAACCATGCAGAGGAAAGAACAAACACCTGACAGGTTATCTTTTGCCAATCCAAATCTCAATCAAGTGCTGCTGTGGAATTAACAGAGAACTTCTTCACCTGTAGAGCATAGAATTCTATCATACCACTAAAACAATCTTACATCATAGGAAAAATACAAAAAACAACACAAAGAAAATTCGAGTCCAAGCAGCTGAGTTTCAGGAAAAGTCCATGCACTGAAGATGTTCCTCTTTGGTCCTGAAACCAGACTTGCTGGAGAAATGTCCATCAATAGCTATCAAAAGTCCATTGACAGTCATCAAACAATTCCAAACAGTCTTTAGAAAATCTCTGAAATGTCCTGCCGCAGCCCTTTACTGAAGAATGCGGGCTGAAGCTACTTTTTGGCTCTTCAATGCCTTTGAGCTGCTGCCAGCTCTTTCAACCTTTTTTTTTTTTTTTTTTTTTTTTTTTTTTTTTTTTTTTTTTTTTTTTTTTTGTCGGAAAGAGCAAAGAGCAGCAGCAGAGGTCAGAGAGAAGCCCTCGGGGCCCTGGAGAAACCAGGAACCCCAGACCTGGCCCACAAAACGGTGGCCCAGGACCAGAAGGGGCAAGTAGAACCCCCAAAAAGAACAAGAGGCCATCAGGTGGCCCTGGCTCATGGAACCAAATCAGACAGCCCAGACCCAGCAGCAGGGGAACAGCTCCAACAGAAGCTGTCCCAAGAACCCCCATCTCGGGTCTAGGAATGTTCGTTCCCCACAGCAGACGAGCAATGATGACCTTCTGCTGTTCCCTCTGCCTCTGCAAAGCAAATGGAAGAGGTGTGTCTCCCATCTGCCTCTGCAAAGCAGACGGAAGACGTTCTGCTCCCACCTGCCCCCCGGTATCACCCCCACCCGCTCTGGGCTGGGGACCGGGGGCAGGACTTTCGGGAGCCCCCTCCCCCTCGCCGCTCGGGTGCACGAGGGGCGGCAGAGACATTCGCACCCCCCAAGGGGACACCCCGGACCAAACACCCCCCAAGCTGCCAAGAATGCTGATCTTGAAAACCGGCAGCCGGGCTGTGCCCACAGCCAGCTGGCGGGCCATGCCCCCCCCACGGAAGGAGAGGCTGACGCCCTCTTCCCCTGTCCCAGCTCCCCACGCAGGGGCAGCCTTGGGACAACCCGAAAAACTCGGGAGAGAAGTCACGCTGGCGGCGGGATTTGCCACCGGAGGCGGCGGGACCGCGAACTCGGCCCCATTTTCAGCAACATCCTGAACAGGGACTGGCTCGGGGGGAGGCAGCAGGGGAGGCGGCGGGACCACCTGGGGAGGTGGTGGGGGCGGTGGGGGTGGCACGGGTTCGGCAGCAGCAGCCGCGTCGTCGCCGTCTAGCAACACCGGCGCAGCCATGGCAAACGCTGTGTCGGAGGGTGCTGGCGCAGGCAGCGGCGGAGCCGCGGGTTCGTCAGTGTCTTCAGCCTCCGATTCTGGGATCGGCTCCGAAGTCGCAGAGCCTGGCGGGGTCGACACAGGCGCGGACGGGACGGCCGCGGGGAGCGGCGAATCGCTGTTGCCTAGCAACGTGTGCACAGGCGCAGAAGTCGATGGAGGAGACGCCGGATCCCCGTTGCTTAGCAACATCTGGGCAGGCGCAGAAACCAACGCTTCGGAGCTCTCCGGCGCAGGCAAAGCCACGGGCGGGGAGGCGGCCCGGGGAGGCGGCCGCGGGGCGGGTCCGAGAGGCGGCCCCGCGGGCCCGGAAGGCAGGACCTCGAAGGCCGGTGCCGCCCCCATCTCTGAGCAGGGCGGAGCCCGCGGGGCTGGCCGGGGCGGCTCAGCCCACTTCTCCTCCCCCGGAGGGAGACGTGGGGGGAGTAAAGACGGCTCCGTCTGAGCATGCTCCGAAGACGAAGTAAAAAAAACTTCTGCTGCGGGCGAAGTTTCACCCCCCCGCGGCGATGCGGGGGGGCTGAAAACCATCAGGTCGTCCGCCTCCAACGGCGATTCGGGGGGGCTGAGAACCAGCAAATCATCCCCCTCCAAAGGGTCTGCTTCCCTGGCAATCGGGGGGAACGGGGCTTGCCCCCTGCATTCAGCAACCCAGGAAAAAACAGCTGCTCTCCGTTTCAAAATAGAGTAGAGTATACGAAAGATTGGGTAAACACAAGGGAGCCCGACCCCCTGCTCCCGAACAAAAGGGATAATTGAGTCCATGCAGTCCCAGACGAACAGGTCGAACGCATAGATAACATCTGTGAAAAACCCAAAGAGCTTTGCCCATTGAAAAAACACACGACAATGTATGTGCAACAGGAGAAGTCCATCCTCCTTAGCCCATTTTCGCCAGAGGGCAATAAATTTCTCCTCTGAAGGGGAGAATGGAACCTCAGCCTTTTTGGGTGGAATTCTCCACCACTGAACCCACAAACTACGAATGGGCTCGTTTTCAGGAACACGAAAACCCACAGTACCTTCTACCAGTGTCCAAGACTCCCTGGCTATCTGCATGGTGCTGTGAGGCTTTCCAGCCATCTTCCTGGAGGCGTTCCAGAAGGTTCCCTCTGTGGTCAGCCTTGGCTGTGAACTCTGTCCAAATCTGGATCTTCAGTTCTTCAGCTCCTGGCTAGAATCCACTTCTGTGGTCACTTGTGAAGCAACCACCAATGCCACGCATTCGGGGTTCACCCAATGCAGCAAATGCTCCTCTTCAGTCGGGGTTCACCAGTTGTTACGGTTGTCTCATGGTGTTTTGGGGCGAAGGATGGACGAGAATGCGGACTCCATTATCAGAAGGCTATTTTATTATATTATGGTATATATATATATTAACTATGCTAAAAGGACACGGAGAGCAAGAGAGGGTTTCTCTGAGGGCTAATGCTAAGAAGAAGATAGAAAGAATGAATCAACAAAGACGCTCTCCCGGCTCTGTCCGATAGGACACAGTCGTTGATTGGCCATTAATTATAAACATGAGAGATGGGCCAATCACAGGTGAACCTGTTACATTCCACAGCAGCTGATAACAATTGTTTAATCTTGTTGCTGAGACTTCTCAGCCCCAGCTGGAAAAATCCTAATGAAAGGATTTTTATGAGGAGATGTCGGCAACACCTTACTTTAAAGATATCTTTTACATTTATTAGAAGTATTTATTTTCAGCTCGTGTATGGGGAGGCAAAAATATTCCAGGTAAATTGCTTATATTAGACACAGTTGCACTGGTGGCATTATGTATAATAAAATAACCAAAGAGGAAAATGTGCTAAAAACTGTAACAAAAAGGAACCAAGGAAAAATTATCTCAGATGATAATTCAGCCTTTAGGGAATGAAAGATGATTGCATATAGTTTCATTCCATAGACACTGTTAGGGTATATGAAATTTTCTTCATTAGACTGCATGCTCCTTGCAGCTTCTAATCACTGTCAGGATGGTATGAGAGAACCTACACTGAAATCATGTTGTGAAAAGAAGGCATGGTTTATCCTATCCTCCATTAAGAGAGTTACATGGTAAAAAAACCCGAGAGTTCTTTCTCCTGTCTGTTAAAAAAGCCTCTTTGACACTTAATGCTGAAAATGAGAATTTTTTTATACAACACAAGCACTGCATTGAATTTAATAGAAATATCCTATTTTTTACTGTGCAGTTGTGACACATGTCAGCTAACAAATGGGATTGCAAAAAAGTCTTAAGTAATGGTCCTTAACATTTTCTCCATTGTTAAATCAATTACATTTACAGCAAAACTTTTGTACTAACTGAAGTAGTTGTGAGTGGATTTGTCAGAGTCTTATTTCAGTAACACAACTCCTGCAAGAGGCAGAAGTGAATGGTTACGCCATTAGCTTTCTGCATTCTTGGTGAATTCAGACAGGAGCTGGAGCTAAGCTTCTTCTGCTACAGTCTCAAATAGATGGGAGCACTTTACCTTGCTCTACCTTACCTCTATCTAGTACTAAAACCAAGAAAATACTTAGTTAACTGAAATTAGTGGCTTCCAGTATGTTGGGTTTTTCCAGGCAGCAATTGTCCTGTTGAGAGAGAACATTTTCCTCATCATTTCTTCATTATTTTTCTGATAGGTGCTTTGGTTGCTGTAGTTGCTGTCTGTCTGCTCAAGAGGAGAGAATTGAGGATAGAGCTTGCAAAAAATATATTTTTTTTGACTTAAAATAGTAAAAGAAAAATAATATTCATCAGCACTAACTTGAGGGACTGCAGTGGTCTGAATTTAGTTGTTTGTGTCTAAAGTAGGCTCTTTCAGAGGATAATTTATCTGGGTTTTTTTCCCATTGATAGAAAGAGAAGCTTAAAGCACACACCACAGGCTAACACCTCGCCTGTAGGTATCTCCCAGTCAGCAGTTTCTCTAACTCATCTGACAATATATTTATTGTCAGTAAAAAGCTGGGGGCTACAGAAAGTGTACACACAGTGCTATGCTAAATTATTTTTTAACATTTATGGCATTAACTCATTTATGCTTAAACTAATTTCTTTCATAATCATCCTAATTCATAACTTTGTCTTGAGTTATCAGTTGCAGATCTGATGTTTACTGCACTTTATGACAAGTTTCTGTTTTGCGTTCTTTTCAGTAGTTTTAATTAACATGCCCTTTTTTTCAAACAAGAATGGAGAAATTACATAATTAGTTTAATCTTTCTGATAAATGATGGAAATATTAATAGGGTTATTATTGAAACACTGTCAACTGGCTTACCAGCTTTTGGTAACTTTGTCAAGGGTGTTTCTGTTGCATTACAGACTGAAAATAGAAGATTGAAATTTTGAAATAATTTTACTCCATCACTTTAGAAATGCCATATACCCATAGTTTATAAATGAGTTAAGGATAAGGAAGTTGTATTCTTTTCAAGGGTTGCATAGTAAAACAGAATATGTGGCTCTGTCATCCAGCAATAACATGCTCTGATGTGATTATGATATCTCTGCTGGAAGCTCCGTCTCAGGATGTCCAAGTCACAAGCAAAAGTGAGAACCTTGACCTTGAGGGGGTAGGGGCATAACCAGTGGAATCAGTGTCAAGAATAAGAAAATCTTGGGATGCTTTGACTAAACAGAGTGAAGGGGAAAAAATAGAAAGAGAAAACTGCTTACCTGTGGTCATAAAAAGCTCACAGAGCAAACACAAAAAAAGACCATTTGTCATAAGATTTGAGTTTCTGTTTTACCCTATACCTTGCAATTATAAGATGGAAATTACTTATCCTTGTTACAAATAATTTCCAAAAACAGATGTATATTAAAATACACATATATATATGTATATTAAAAAATGGAATTTTATACTATCTATAATGTTGTTGGAAACCTAGTCGTGTAGTGCAGGTCCCATGTTATCCTGTGTTGGCAAATAACAGGCTATTTTAAATTGTTTTAAAACTTAATACTGGAATATTTTAGTGTTGGAGCTGTGATTGTTAGTTTTAAATATTATTTAATATAAAAAGTATTTATATCCATTATTTGAATACGAGAGTCTACAAAAGTTAATTCTTCTGTCACACCTTTTTCCTGTTTGTTACTGCTTTGCTAAGTGTCTACAACCATCATAAGGACATCTGTTCCCAGGCTACTGGGATTGTGTTGCTCATAAAATACTCTGCTGCTGTTTCCAGTCACAGGAAATTAAAGAAATTAAAAGTGATTATCATGAGGAAAAGAAATTGAAAGTTGCCTGCAGCATGCTGCTAGTTGGGTGTTACTGCCTGTGGGCCAGGGAAGGTTAGAGACCATGGCACTGGAATATACGCACCTGTTTCTATGGTTACTTGTGTCTGGTTTATTGGAGTGTTTATTACAGGAAAGTAATGACTCATATTACACAGTGGGGCTTTTTGCACTATTTTTGCATTAACACATTAGAAAATCAAATGCATTTAAATTACTTGGTGAAAGTACATAAGCAGTATTTCTAAAATAAAAATGGTATTTATTCTAACTGGTCAAGGGGTCATGGAAGTTTTTAGTGAGAAATTATTCAGGGACATGGATTGAATTATGTATCCATATAATAAAATACTTAGTGACTTACCATGGTGATCAAAATTTAACCTAAAAGTTACTAAGAAAAACTGAATTTCACTGAATTTCATAATGTAGCTAGAAATAGACAGACCAAGTAGATGAACAAAACTTTACTTTTTGGTAATGTTATTTTTTCCATCTCCAATAGCCCTTTCAGGGATTACTTTCTTGTTCTTCATGAAAACAGCTGTTATTGAGGGATATTTTAAATGTATTACTTCATGTCAAAGTAAAATGATACTTATATTGGGAAAGCAGTGAAACCAACATACTGGATAACATGTTTTCAGGTAGCAAGAGAGAGAAATTAATTCCTAATGTGCCTTTCTGCATTGAAATTTTTATCTTCAAGAAAGTCTGCTATAACTAAAAAATTCTATTTTATTTTTCTCTCATGTTGTCTTCTCTCTTAATTTGAGAGGATCAAAAAATACATGAAGATAAACAAATCTTAATGCCATCCAAATCCCTGTTGAAAGGAATAAGAGCATTTCCGTTCAGCTGTATTTCCCTGAAAATGATAAAAATTGTGTGGGATTTTTAAGGGAGTAAGCCCAATGTAAAATTGGATTTCACGGTATTGTGTTTTCCACCATTAATATAAATATGGATTTCTTACAGCTATACTAGGATTTTTGTTTCAATAAACTTTTCCTGGTCTCTGTAGTAAAAAAGAAAGTATTCTTCAGCATTTTATAATGCCAATTACCAAATGGTACAATCCTCTTTCTGGAAAGTGCCTCCTTCTTGTGTATTCCAACCCTCATCATTGTGGGTTTTTTTTCTGTTGAATGAAAGCTTTGAATGTCAATCATAAATCAGAGTTTTGTCATGTTAGATGAGACTGTTTGCCTATCAAAACTTCCTGTTCAGCCTCCAGGCAATATTTGATACTGCAAATTAAAAGCTTTCACCTTGAAACATTTGGATCCCAATCTGACTATTGCATCCACCATAAACACTGGAGCTAGGGGAGGGCAGAATACTGCGGAATGAAGCACAGCAGTATTTATTTCACATCACCCCTCTGAGACTGCAGAGTACTTCCAAGAATGAGCAGATGTCCATGCTTGTAGAAATAGATGTAGAACTGGAGTTAACCCCAAAAAACTGGCATATGGAGGAGATTGGCTTAGATGTCCACAACTAGGGAACAGTCGGGGTTGGAAGGAACCTGAAGAGATGGTCTGGACCAACCTCTTGCCCGAAGCAGGGCTCAGAGTTCTTTAGTCAGGATTCTGTGAAATTGAGTCTTAAATATTTCCAGCAAAAAACATGCTAACATTTCTCTGGGCAACGTGATAGGGCATTTCCTCTCACAATGGAGATTTTTTCCTGTGCACTTCCTGGAAACAGTGAGTGCTGTACCATGTAGGGGAATCCTATTAATCCTCCTGATCAGCCACTTTTAGATTTTGCTGAACCCTTAAGATGTCCAGGGAAGCCAAGTCAGCTAGTAACGCAATACCTGGGGCACTGAATACAGATGGCTAATGAGCAGATGGAGAGGGAAATGAAATTCAGGCTTTCAGTGCAGTAACCCATAAAATCTCTACAGGCCAGAGACTGGCACCCAGATGCAATGATAAGGTGAGCAGCCGTATAATACAGCAGCAAAACTCCCTTCCTCAAGGATTTAGGAGCCATATTTCTGTTGGGCATTAGCATCTCTTCTCTATGGGCTAGATAGGAAGAATGTGCCCAGAGGCTCTCAGTAGTGGTCAATCCAAAGTACTTGACACTGGGTTGAACTGAGATGCTCTTTAATGTTGTGGGTGACACAAGTGGTCTGTTGTGGTGTTCCTTTCCACTGTTTTGTGGTAACAGTTATTCCCTTTGATACTTTCGTACTTGATGAATGAGTTGAGTAACACTTTGATGCTTGTCCCTGGTTTGGGTTTGGGTGGGGGGGGGGGGTTATGTGGTTTTCTTTTTGTTTGTTTTGTGGGAGGGTTGTTTGTTTGTTTGTATAACTTCACAGTTTTTGTTTAAAACACTGTTTTTTAACTCTTACTAATTCCCCCACCCCATTTTTTTACAGAAAACACTGTTACAGGATTATTAGCAAGTAAAATGGTCCTTGTTTGTCTGTCTGAAAGTCTTGAGTTTTGCTTCACAGCCAGAATTGTTTCTTCCTTTGCAGTCTTTTTGTTTTTTTTCTGTTAAAAATAGCATATGAAATGTGAACACTATAGTTTAATATATACCCAGTATGATATGAAACATGAAATACTAAATTTAGTATAGTTAATTACATATATTAACAATAATCTAGTCTGCCTTAAAAACAGGTTTGAAACTTTTCTTTAGTGAATAGTTCTTTAGCCTTGTATCTTTATTGGTGTTTCCTAAAACAATCTGAAAATCTCAACAAATTTAATTCAAATTCAATTATTGTAATGATTGCAAAGGATGAAGTAGTGGTTCTTTAGTGATTATAGGGGTTTTTTGTAATGATCAATTGAAACTATGTTTTTGAGTGTCTGTAGCATGTGTGGCATCATTCTCTTACCCAAAGGACCAGCAAGAACTGTGTTTCATTTTATTAATTAAAAATAGAGTAATTTTTGGATTTGTGCTGTAACATCTAATGATTTTTTTCAATGTTTTTCTGGCATAGAATGCAAGATTACTCTCCATATTACATTATCTGTTAGGAAAAAGGTAAATTATGTACTATGGAATGTGTTTAAACATCTGATGGTGGATCAGTTCAGTACAATGTGTGAGTAGTTACAAATTTAACTTGTTTAGTTTAGTGATGATGAAGTGATGTATTGTAGCCATTCAAAGTTAAGTTTTATACAGAAATTGTAATTCCATTGGCTGTTTTGAATCAGTTGCTGGTTTTGAGTATATTTTAAATAAGTTTCTTCATTATGAATGAAGATACTTTATCATAAAGAAGACATGCAGAAAATGAGAAGTTGTGTCATTCCCACACACATACATTGTTTCTTTTTTCCCCATAATACAGACTTTTAAAGTAAATATGTTTTGCGTTATTTTGAAGTGATCCTATCACTGTTGAAGAGGACGAACTTAGAGGTGAACCACCCATTTAAAATATTCCAGTTTTTCTTTATTTATTAGCATGGTCCTAACTAAGTAATTCACAATTTCTTTTGTATCCTGCCCTTTGTTCCCAACCTTTGTTCGACACATGAGGACATTAGTGAAATAGTTTTATTTTGAGGGAGGGAAAAGGAGAATTGAGAACAGTCAGATGTAGTTTTCCTTCTTGATTAGGCCATATTTCTTCATTGTCATTACTGTGTGAGTAAAATATTGAAAGTGTTGGTCAGGTTGGGGGCTGGACTGGCTGTCCATATTGTTCTGCTACTAAGCAGACTATAAACACAGGTTTTTAAGTAAACAGGAAAAGTTTGAAGCTGCAACAAAAATATAAGGAATGTATGCATAGTCTGTGACCAGGTAGGAGATAGATACCGTCTGTGAGCACATATGCATATGCAAGGGGAGAGAGAGGTTAGGCAAGGTGCTCCCTTGAGCTCTGATTTAATTTTGTGTCCCACTCAAACCTCTGTGCCCAGCAGTGTTTGTGCAGAGTCAGAGAGTGGGGAAGGGAAGGTTGGTTTTCCTAACTCAGCTGTGCTCTCTCTTCTAGCTTGCTTTTTCTGTTATAATGAGCACAGTGTCTGGAGGAAAAGAAAATACACTCCCAAATTCTTAATTCCTCTATTCCTTCTATTTCATCCTGTTCTCTTTTTGTTGCTCCTAAAATCTCCATAAATGTCAGCCTCTACACCGTAATGCTTGTTTCTAGTGCTTTACAAAGTAGCCCACAGGATGATCTGAAGAGTGTACCAGAGTTGATGATGTGCCTTGTTTACCACTACCAGGACATGCAGGATCCAGTGATCCTGACAGAATGGCACAGTAGCTCATTGTTACTCTCTGCATTCTTTCAGCTATCCTGTTTGTCAGAGACTGTGAGGAAAATGGAAGTCTAGGGTTCTAATGAGAGATCCAACACTGCAGGACTCCTTTCCAAATGATGGTAAATCTGATTATTCAGGGCAAATATCATATTACTTCTTTTATTTAGCTTTCAGACAGAGTTACCTGGAAAGAGGCAGGAGGGAAGGGTTGAGAGAACAGGTTGTAGTCAGGGATGAAAGGGAAACAAAAATTCCTGAAGGCAAGCAAGGAGGCAGAGGAGGCTGTTGATTTGCAAGGACTTGCTATTCATCCCAAGGTGTTCCTGAGATGTTAAGAGACAAGCAGGGCATAAATGACCCTGGGGATGTCTGTGCTATCATCTAGCTAAGCTGTCTACCTTACTACTGAGATACTGAAATCACTTGAGAAAATTAGCAGACAAGCAGATTGCTTTATGCAGTTTGGGGATTAATTTAATAGAGATTTTGTTTTCAGCAAGGTTGATAATGAAATAAGCGTTTATTAAAAAATTGCAGTCTGTCTAGTCTTCCTTTCTTATATGAGTTAAACTGTAATGTCTCTCATGGAGTGACTGCCCCAAGTGTTATTAGTTCTGTTTGTGGTTCTCTCTGTATTTAGTACTGACTCACATTTTCAATGCATTAGGTCTTAAATTTTTTTCCCCTGTGAACTTGTATAATGATTGTTTAGGGCACCTAATATTGGCTATAGACATTTTATCTTTAATGTGCTCAGCACAGTTGAGAAAGAGACTCTTCCAGCACCTTGTGGTGCTTTATTTTGGAGGAGTGGCAAATGATTTTGTTGTCTAGATAGGCTGTAAATCGTGTTGCTGGAGAAGTTTTCAGGACTTGCTGTGCACATCAAGAATCCACTATCCCCTGTAGGCAGTAGGAAGTCAGCAATTTTAATGACTTTAAGAGGTTTTGATTAGTCTCTGTACAAGGCTTCTTTTCTACAGTACTAATCCTTCATGTTCTGGAATAATGCAATCAGAAAAAAATGCTAAATGAAACTTCATCAATAATTCTCAGATTTCAGCAGATACAACGGAAAAAGGTTGTGGGGTTAACACACTGCAATACTTGAGCTATTTTAGGTGCGATGTCACCAGAGGTATTTAAATGTCATTTATTTGTATTCCTTTCCAAGTCTAAGAGCTGTCATTGACCATGAGTGTGGTATTTCAGCCTAAAGATTTTTTTCAAATGTGAATGAAACTCACTTCATTGCTATAAATAAAAAGTTCTAGCCTGTGTTTAGCCAGAATTAGATTTTTTCATGGAAATAGCACCTATATTCTGATGTTTGCATTAAGCAGAATGTGGTCCTGCCTTAAAAATGCTTCCAACAGCAACTAACACCCACCTGTCAATACACAGTATAAAAGCATTAAAGATTCCCCACCACATCCACTGGCAGACAAACAGAAAATGACATTAATAGGATTTAGCCAAAGCCTCTCTACATCAAAGTGGAAAGAGCCAGGAGCTCCCCTAAAAGGAGTAGTTTCTTCAGATGTAATTCAGGTGCACTGAGTTTCCATGGGTGATGCTGAAAGCTGCGCTTACTGGGAGGGTGTAGCGGTGGAACAGGCTGGGTGTGACAGCGAGAGCAGTGAGCTGCTGCAGCAGCCTAACTGGTGAGAAGACTGGAGAGGGTCATGACATCTTCCTTTGTAAAGAGAAAACAGTAAAGCTGCTTCAATCAAACCACATCTATTGTGGAGAGAAAAAGCAGTTTCTAAAAAAAGATTTGGCTTTCAGGGAGAACTTGGTGGATTATTCAGAGGAGGGTGAATGCCAGAACTCCTGCCTAAGTTCATGCTCAGATCTGCACAGCAAAATTCAGGGAAGACTTTTTGTTTAGACAAAGTGTGCTTAAGAGGAGAAAAGGAATTTTCAAGGAGTTCTTCAGCAAGAGAAAGACCAATCAGCATTTTTGTTCGGAGCCACAATTGAAGGACTCAAGTAGCATGTTGATGCAAGTCTCATTGGAGATTTGTTCCAAAGAGATTTAGAGTGTGAGTAGCTGATTTCTCTGTGGAGAAATGCCATGTTCCTTTTTCACAGGTACTGAGCATAACCACTAAATAGTTGAGTTCTCTCAGCCCTGAGTGAAGAGTTACTGATTAGCTCAGAGTTTATGAGTTTATTTCTTCAGGAATGACAGGTTAGAATTATGATGCAAAAGTTTCTGTTTTGTTGCTTCTCTGATTTGCGGTCTTCCTCCTCATAGTTCTTGAATTGAGAACTTTAACATCCTTATGTGTTAAAAAATCTTTGTCTGAAAATAGTGCCAAAGTTCTCTGTCCTCTATTTCTGATATGAAAATCGCTTACTATATTTTCCTGATTCCCTAAAAGTTCACTTCTATCCTGAAGAATCTTTGCAGCTGAAATAAATTTTTAAAATGTATTTTGTCTCTATTTACACAATATATCATGCTGTCACTTACTGCAAGAAATAATAAATCATTTTTAGGATAGTGTATGTCACTGAAAATATTAGATTAAAACAAAACATCTTGTCTGTGCTTTTAGAATCAGTGATAATGCTGAGACTTTAAAAAAAATTGAAATAACTATAACTGAGAAAAAGAAAATGTTTGTAATGCCAGGACTCACATATGAGGCCAATGTCCAGCAATGACTTCAAGATTCTTGAGACATGACAATAATGTCATGTCCCCATGACATTATTTCTCCAATTATAGCTGTGAAAAGTGGATGTCAAACATTGCCATTTGCACCTGGAAGATCACTTAAGAGAACCCAAAGAGCGTATAAGACAGGGAAGACTGTATTAAATCTGTGGGAAACTTCATTTAAAAAGGTGTGATTTTGTGCTGAGATGTGCTGTCATTTTCTCTGCATATGTTTCTACATTAATGGGATATCCACTTTTCTTAAGTGTATTTTTGTCTAGTCTCCCTTTCAACAAGCTTCATCTCTCTACATGTATTTGTTCTCCAACTTCCTCTGTGCTCCACGAGGTACACAGAGCTATCTAACACTCAGCCATAATCTGTCTAATAAATGTAGATATTTTTAAGTTCAGTGTTTGACGTTTGCATTAGCAGCCCAACAAAGTGTTTTTATAGCTTGTAGTAGAGGGCCTGTGTTGCATGTTGTCAGGAATGGTGTGGAACATGAGGATATTGAAACATGCCAACTGGAACAGAGGCTGAGAATAGTGCAGTATAAAGGAAACTGAGCTTGGATGCAGAATTCTCCATGCTGCCTTTTAGGAGTGATCTCTGGATTGGACTGTCACCAAAACCACGTTCTGATATTATAGTGGTTACTGTCAAGTGTTTTTGAAATAGCAAGGCTTCTCCAGAGCATGGAACATGATTGAAAACTTATGAAGAAATGAATGTAAAATGATACTGATTTAATTGAAGCTGTTCAACAGTACTGAAATAATTGAATAGCACAATGCTAGATTGCTAGCATTTTACACTGATCTTATTGTGTAAATATTTTATAATGGGAAATAAAATGGAAAAGTAAGTCCAGTGTTCATTTTTTGTGTGATTTTTGATTACAGCAGTCTTTGTAAGGTTTTTTTGTCACAAACTTAGAAATATCGTGCAAGAATGAAGTTAGTATTTATTCACCCACACAATGTGTATGTATGTTTCCAGGATATTCTGATCCAAATGCTAGGCTTTTGGAATCTTTCAAAAGTGGCCTTTTTAAAGTGCACAGGAAGAGCTGTGCACTTTTAAAGAGCTCTCCCAAGAGCTCTTACTTATGATGTTTGTAAATTCTGACACTAAACAAAAATTAACCTCTTAGCTTTCCTTTCTTGTAGGGTGATAGCTCCTATGTAAAGGATCGTTGGTGTGTGTTTGATGGATTCATGGTCTTTTGTCTTTGGATGTCACTGGTTTTACAGGTAATCATTTCACTTCCTTTCACAAGAAATAGTTCCTTAATTGTGAAAAATGGCACAATCAAATAAATGTGAATTGCGGAAGTAGTCTTGTACATGGATCAAATAGTTTTTAAAAACCATGCTGAATTAACAGATTTGTAGTTGCAGCATATCTAGATTAGTAGTAGAATTTATATTGATTATTTTTTCTTATTTGATCTGAAGCTTGTCAACATAAACCCTGTGCAGTCAGAAGGAGAAAGAGGATCTTCAGAGAGGCATTTCTCTCTTACTCCACATGACAGTTGTGCTCATTTCCGTCCAGTGAGTCTAGTAGGGTACCATGGTGACTAACTCAGGCACCTAAAGGGAGAATTATTCCAATGGTAGATGTTTGCCGTTCTGTAGTTGTAATGATACAGTGAGTGGAGTGATTTCATGCAGTATCACTCATACCTAACAAACCATTTTCCAAAACTCATGTTGAAGCACAATGAAAAAAAATCAAAACATTTGGAAGTAGTTTGACAATTTTTTATAAAGCAAGGAACTTGGACTTTTTCAAAAAAATTGCAGTGTTAAGGTATAGGGGAAATTTTGTCCTGTAAATCAATCAGTCCTTAACTGTAGCAGGTTTTCTGGGTAAGGACAGATTGAAAACTCTGACATTGAGCTTACAATAACATAAGGATTGTAAAAGTTCTGTAGTGATTGCTATTAGGCACTTACAAAATTTCTGACAAATTTAACACACATTGTAATTTTCTGCTTTTTACACAGGGGAGACTTTGGTACATCTTGTACACATGCAGAATGAAGGTTGATTGTTACAAATAAGAACTGTATATTACCCAGTTTATGCATTGCCAGGTTCCCTCTCCATTTTCTTAGTACTTTGAACAAACATTAAATCAAGCAGTTACTCTCCGAGAGTGACAGACAAGGATTAAAACAAGATATTTGCACCCAATCATTCAGCTAAATACTCTTTATTGAGTGCATAACCTGTCAGTGTATTGAAGAAATGGTTCCCTGTCCTGTGCCTTGGCTGAAATTTATATTGTAAGTGGAGTCTAGGAGATAATGTACAATTTTGTTATGCATTTGGAATTAAATTGAGAATTTATAAACGTTGCAACTTATAGGCAGTCTGTGTACATGTACTTTTATATCACAGTAAAAACCTTAGTGCTGTGCAATGTTAACAGATACTAATTTTCATATTGAAAATATATTAATACTTCCAGCAATGTTGTGAGAAAAATGTAGGGTAGGACTGGCACAGAAACAGGCAGCTTGCACAATCTTCTTGAGTTGTTTGAGACTTAAACATTATGAACATGGGCAGAGTATATTTTGTGATTTTCATTAGGGTAATTTAGAAGTGAATTAAAGTATTTAGAAATACTTTCCTTTCTAATAAGTATGGTAGAAATGAACTGTAAAGTAATCCAAGATTGAAAATTAAAATAAAAAGCATGTATAGTATCAATACTTTTAAAAGCTCTGGAAGTGAACAGGTGCAGGACAGGGTCTTCAAGACAAACTTTGAATTATTTTCTTTGTAGGTGTTTGAAATAGCTGAAATAGTTGACCAAATGTCACCTTGGGGCATGTTACGGATTCCACGACCACTCATTATGATTCGAGCATTCCGAATATATTTTCGTTTTGAGCTGCCAAGAACTAGGATAACAAATATCTTGAAGTAAGTAAGGCTGTTGTCTGAAAAATAACAGAGCTTATTTAAGTTTTGACTTAAAAGACTGACTGTATAGTCAATCTATGACCCTTCATGCTTAATGGGTGTTTTTCTCCTGAGTTTTAGTTCTGGCTATTATAAAAAAGTCTTGCTATTTTCTATATTTAAGGAATCGTTAAGTTTTTTAGAAAACAATCAGAAATTTCAAATGTTTAAAAAAATTTTTAAGTATTTTTGCTAATAAATGTAGCCAGCAATTTTCAACCAGTGGCAGTAAATTGTGTTCCATGAATGTGGCCATTTAATAATAAAGTGAATACCCTTAGTAGGGTAATATTTATAAATAACATTGCATGAGCATATGCCCTGACCATTCCAGTTGCTAGTGTGTTTATATTGGTGTGTATACCGACAGGAAAAGAAACACATGTAAGTGTGCTTGGTACAGCATGTAATGGCAAAAAACATGTCATGGTAATGTGAAAGATTTTTTGGTCTTTATTTGGTATCAGGTTTATTTCATTACTGTATCTTATCTGTATGAGTCATTAAATACTATTTTACAAAAGCCAGATTTTGCACATTTTATTTGGGTGTTTTTCCCACCCTTTGCAGTTTTCAGCTGGTTTAATTACCCTGACTTAGGGACTTAGAAAAAAAATCACACCCTCCCCTCCCTTTTCTATTTGTTCACAGAGTGTGAGAAGTTTTAAGGAGAAATGTTCTGCAGGATGAAATACTCCTCTCTTTGCATGAGCATATTTTCTATTCTATAGATTCTATTCTTTTCAGAGGAGGCTTCACATTGCCTGTGCTTTCAGTGACCTGTTTATCTTTTTGCCAGGCGTTCTGGAGAGCAAATATGGAGCGTTTCAATTTTCCTTCTGTTCTTTCTTCTCCTGTATGGGATCCTGGGTGTGCAGATGTTTGGAACTTTTACGTACCATTGTGTGACTGACGACACACAGCCAGGGTGAGTTCACCTGTGCAGGCATGACGTGGGCCTGTTCTTTCATTGCTTATGTTTTATTTTAGTTGGCATTAGTAGATGTAAAATGGACTTAATAGATTAAAAGCAGTCCAGCAAAATGCACTTAGGCAAATTGAGGAAACAAAAGTAGTAAGAATTATGTAAAATACAAATTTTAACTGTGACAGAGAGGTTACAATTTGTAGCATTTGGCTACAGTCTGACTTAGGGGCTGAGTGACTGTGTATGTTGGGTGGGGCAGGGAGGTGACAGAGCAGGAAAGCAGAGGGGACTTCTAAGAAGAGCATCGCCACTTGTGGCCAGCCTGGGTCACTGATGATTTATCACCTTTTGCACTCTTCTATCTTTCCCATTCTAGGGAAAGATAGAAGAGTGCAAAAGGTGATAAATCATCTATCTTTTTATGGGACCAGACCTAAAGACGCCCTAGAATCATAGAATCACAGAATAGTTTGGGCTGGAAGGGACCTTTAACAGACATCTAGTCCAACTTCCCTGCACGAGCAGGGACTTCTTCAGCTAGATCAGGTTGCTCAGAGCTCCTGTCTAACCTGACCTTGCATGTTTCCAGGGATGGGGCATCTACCACCTCTCTGGGCAACCTCTTACAGTATCTCAGGCCCTTTCGGAATTATTAATTCTCTGTCACCTGATGCTCAGATTCAGACCCTTTTTTCTCCAGCCTTTGCAAAATACCGATGATAAATATTTTATGCTGGTGAGAGAGTATACATCATGTTCTTGATTCAACATGTACTTAACCACAGGATTATCTCGAAGTATAATGTAGCCACTTGAGTCACTGAGATGGCTCACAAAATCACAGATAATATGCTTACCTGTTCTGTTGACTTGAGGGCTTGACTGTGTCTTTGAGTACCATTACATTGTGAGAAACATATTGCATCCGTTTCTTTGTTTGGTCCCTGTTCCTTTGGATAGGGAGATATTGGCTCTAGAGTTGTGGCCTTTATTTTAGTCAAAATTGGATCCTTTCATTCTGTTTTGAATTTGTCAGAACATAAAATTAATAGAGTAAGCATTATAAGAAAGCAAAACACCACTTAATCTGCTAGTGAGCTGAATAAAATTTCTGATGATTGCAAAACTCTGTATTTAAGCTTTTTCTAAAATAGAATCTAAAAACTATCAAATATAAAATTAGAAGTGGCAGATACAAAAAGGGTTATAAAATCATTGGAGAACATGCTAGACCAAATGCCAAAATATGGTATTTTGTTAAATTAAAAAGAAAATTACTTTGGGACATTTTCCTAATTATATAATCAATAATATAGTAAAATATGGAGCTGATCTTCATGTACTTCATGCACACATGTTCTTTCATTCTAACTGTTCCTCTCTTTTTTAAGAGAAAATCTTTATAGCACAGATATTTGACAGGTTCCTGTAGACATGGGGAAAAATTCTTTGTAAAAAATTTGCTTGTGATAATGAGAAGGTCTGCAATTCTGTGAGTTACAGAATGTGGTTTTAAAAAATGAATAGAATATGCAGTGAAGGAAGGATTGGGCATCATGTAATTGCTTGTGTCACTGACTATAACTTTTCCTTGAAATCAGCAGAAAAACATGAACTGTGACATAGTAATGTTTGCCATATGGAAATTTAATTTTGTAATTTTGGGGCTGCCCATAAAATTCTGTTAATTTTTTCATTAGTATTTTTTTTAATGGTATACAGAAACCCTTAAATTTTAGGTTTTTGAAAGGCTGGATTACAGGAAAACCTTAAAAGGGACAAATATCCAGTGTATAAAATAAAATTTAAAACCTGCCCTCATAGGGTTGAAGTTGGAAAAGTCAGCTATGCAGAACTAAGGGAATTTCAAACTTGAGGTTGAATATCTAGTCTTAACTCCTTTTTCTTTCAATATCATCAAGTATATGTTTTTAGCTGTGTAAGTATTAGAAATTTAATTTAAGTTACTTTTAAGGTACCTGGGATAGGCACCTTCAGTTAGCAGATAATCACTTTTGCCATCTCCAGACCAGACTTATAATTTTAAATGGGCTCCCATGATTGTGTATGATGACTACAGTTACACTGTACACCACTTTTTTCCCTGAAAGTTGTTCCTCCAATTATTCTGATGAATGGTGCTCCTCCAAAGAAAAACATACTTTTTTCTTTATTATTGACATGTGGATGTATACTTCAGTTTTGTCATACTGCTCATTTCTACTTTGAAAATACTGATTTCCTCTTCTTGTCTGTAATACTTATCATTATATGTTGTGAAGACTTACACCTATTTGTTCCTGTTTTAAATTTTGAGGAATGCAGGGCAGAAGCTCAGGTTGGAGTTAGGGTGTGCCTTCTTCATGTAGATCAGGACTGACCTTCCTGGAGTTAGCTCCAGAATTTATAATTCCCGTCATGGGCTAGAAAAATAAATATAGAGAAAGAAATAACAGTTCTGGTGCAAAAAGAGGACATTATGGACAGATATTGGTCCAAAATATAGTAAGAAAGAAGGGGGCGTGTCGCTTCTGAATCCAGGAAAGTTTATTAGCTGGGATGTAATACAGCACAAAAGTATGAAAATTGCCTTGTCAAATTTTACTTTTGTCTTTGAGGTTCAGTTTCTCAATTTTATAATAAGGGTTAAACATTCCTCTCAGAGGTTGAGTCCGTCTGTCTGTCTCTCTGTTTCAGGTGGCTCAGTTCCAGGCAATGGATAGTGGCCAGAGTTGGCTGTACTTGTCCTTAAATAACATCTGTCTTTAATGAGCCACAGCTGTAAATTTTCATTATTTTTTCAAACCAGATCTCTGGTTCCCAAGTCAAGATTAGAAGAATGAAAAGCATCCAATTAGCGACCACCTGTGAGAACTTTAATTTTAGGTGATTTGCCTCTTATTATGCAGAACTCCATGGCAAGCAGGAAGGGTAAAATCTTATTTTTGTGGTCAAGACTTGATCTATTTCTGACATTTTAGAAATCACTTTTAAGTCTACTGCCTTATGAATTATTATTATGAGGGAGTCAAGTTTCTTTTGAAAATGGTTTCTTAAAATCTTCCTATTCTTTTTTATTTGAAAGGACATGGTGTCTTCATCAGACACTTATTGCCTCTTTGACTGCAGAAAGTTGTTTTATCTTTCCATCCTTCTCAATGCCCACACTGCCTGACCTCCTGTCTCTCCACCTCCTGATTCATTTTCTGATGTTAGCTATGACAAACAAAAATACTGAAGTGAGCTAACCACAATCTGAGTTTTCATTCTGTCTGAGAAATCAGCAGAATCTGACTTGCTTACAAAGGCTGAAAAGTTTATTGTTTTCATTTGATGTCTTTTTTTTCCTATATTCTTACAATTGTCTTCCCTATAAGGAGCATTGTCTTCTTCTTATACAATTTTATTACTCTATTTCCTCGTGATTATGACTTATCTTTTTTCAACTATGCTGTATAAATTTTTTATTGATGATATCTTCAACCAATATATATTTTCCTGTCAAGAATTGGTATATTATGTAGATTTCCATAGTATGGATCATCTTTAGTTGCTTAAAAGATGGTGTGTTTGAAATATAAAATCCAATTATCTTGATAAATCTATATCTTTTAAACAGTTTGACAGGTTTATTTTTTTGTTTGTGGTTTTTTTTTTTTTTTTGTTTTATCTGAGATTAATTTCAGAGATATACAATATAAGATGAAAATAGTTGTGTTCCCAGATCTACTGTAATTTACTCTTGGTAATCTCCAGTATACAAAAAGTACTTTCACACAGTACAGGAGGAAGAATTTTTTTCTAAGTCAGTTCTGTAGCTACTTACTGCTTTCTTTATTTTTACTCCCAAGATACATTTGACTATGCAAGAATAATTCCAAAGCACATGATCGGTTTATATGTATTCCACAACAGTAAATTTTCCTTTTGTAAATCTCAGTCTACACTGGGGCTAAGGGAAAGGAAGTCTCCTCAAAAGAGAAAAAGCTAATATGGCTACCTGCCATAAATTGTAGTACTCACCTATTTATTTTCCCAAAGTCATTCTTTAAGGTGCATTTTTTTAACACTTTTGATAAGGTATAGGCTGAATATTTCTGTAGGCCTGTCTGCCTGTTACCATGGAGGTCAATTTAAAATCCTTCTTTGCAAAGTTTCTTGTTTAAAGCAGGAGATGCCCAGGAAAACAGATAAGAAAAGTAATTACTGAGTAATGGAAAGATCTAAGAGGCTTCTGGTCATCTTTCCATCTGTCTATGGATAAGCCACAAAAATGTCAGAAAACAGCTTCAAAGACTCTGAAGCTGAAAGTTCACCACAATATCTAATAGAGGAAATAAATACAATTAAAAAGAACAAAAGGAATTTGAGATTCTGTCTTACATCAGCAGTGAGAAAGTAAGAATGAGTAATTAGGTTTCTGAGAAAGGGAAAAAATCAAAGCCCAAGGTCGGAAAACCAATGTAATAGGACTTCTTTAACAGAGCACATTAATTTATTGATTTTAGTGGACAACCAGATCTGCTTTATTATTGTCTTTGGGACTTATTCACAATCTCTCTTCCTGGTAGCATGTCTCTAGGATAAACTCCTCAGGGACAAGAGAAATGCAAAAAAAATTTACTTTTCCAGGCCTGCTGTTGTTTAAACCCCAACCAAAACCAATTAAAATACAGCATCAGTCAAAAAGGGAAGTAATTCAGTTTAAATGGACTCATGCCAGAAGAATGGATGAGAGTGCTGATGTGGGAGCAGTATTGGTGCTCAGGAGAAAGAGCCTTCAGGAGCTGGGCTCTTGTAACTTTCATGGGGCATGTGATTTCTGAGCAGAAATCCTGTTTTTTATTAAATTGTGATATGGACAGTTACCCAAAGTAATTACACTGTTGATTAATTTAACACATATTTTACCCTGTTTTTTGTTTTTCCAGCTCAGTTTTAAACAAAAAGGTAACTCTTTAGTGGCGGTCTAGGATGGAATGATGAGAACCCAGCTCCTGATGGCTCAGTAATGACATGTACTTGTCTGTATTAAGATTTGGAGCAGTTTAAGTTTACACAATTCTCTGTCTCAGTGCAGACATCAAAGTTGATTGAATTTCTTCTCAGCCTGTCAATTTTTATGAGGTTTTTTTTTAAGAATAAGTCTTTTTCAGTAAACTGGAGTGGATTTTATACATTATTGGGAAATTGGCTCACTATAAATACAAAAATGTGAGTAACATAATCTCGTCCTTGCTTTGTTTTATATTGAGCCACAAAATTTTTACCTGATAATTACTGTACAGAAATAACGCCTGATGAGTACTGAGCTTTTCATGGAAACCGGCAGGAGACCAGGATTCCAGAAGTCAGAATATCCTCCAGTGTATCACAAAATTGAGGGGAAGACCAGACAGTCCCAGAAAAATGGAATCCCAAGAGTGATCTCCACTGAATCTGCCTGATGAATGATCAGGTAGTGTTTGATTTCTTAAACATAAAGGAAGCTAGGAAAGTTCTGCTCTTTATATTGCAAGAGGAATCCAGGAAACTAAGAGAGAAGGCTGTGGATGTCCTGACATTCGCAGGTTAAATAGCAGTTATTATCACTGAGCAGTACATCTAATTTAACCTTGAAATGCTGTGCAAAAGGATCACTTCTAGATGTGAAAGCATTTATAAGGAATGCTGAGAAAGAATTTTAAAAGAGATCTGTTTCCGTGTTGTTTCAGATCTTTTTTCATGAGTGGTCTATTTAATACACTATTTTGAAAACCAGGGGACTGTTTTCAGTTTTGTGTTGTTGCCTGGAAGCTGAATGTGATGCCTAAATTCTATTCCTCTCACTTGGATTAATGCAATTCAGTAAGGCCTGGGAAATGCTGGAATATTCATCCATCCCAAAATATTTGTGAGCACATTGAAGCCATCATCTCAGCTATTTTATTAGTTCGGAGAACTTGTGGAGAGTGGGTGGGAAACAGGAAAACAGTAGAAGTCTATAAAAGGAGGAAGGAGACAGGACAAGAAAAGCCAGGGAATTATATCTGGGATACTTATGCTTAATTTCTTTCCCTGAAAGAATTCTGTGGTAAATAAACAAAACTTTTGTAAGCAGTTGGAAGAAAACAAGGAAGTGAGTAGGAGCTAATATGGATCTCTAAAGGATGAACCATGTCAAACAAATATAATTGCCTATGGCAGTATAACAGCCATGTGAATTGAATGTCATATTTCTTTAGTTTAAAAAGGCTTTGTAGCAGTCTCACAGGACATTTTTGTAAGCTGGCAGGAGAAACATGGTTGAGGTGAAAATAATCTTAGAATAGGTCCAAAACAGCTTAAAAAACATGCTCAGTGAGATACTATTAATATCAGAACAGAAAGAACAGGGATCGTCATAAGTCTGCCATGTTCTTTATGGAGTTTCATTAATATCCTGCATGGTGGCACACTTATTGCACTGAGGATGATGTGAGGTTGGAAAGACCTGCACATGTTTTGGAAGGCAAGATTAGAATGAAAATGGTCTTGAAAAATTGAACAAATGCTCTGAATAGTTGGCTGAAAGGCAGCAGGGACAATATACTGCATTTAGGAAAAACCAGCTGTACAAATACAGCATAGTGCATCATGTGGAAAAGGTAGTTCTGCATAAAGTAATTTAGAAGCATAACGGAGGAACAGAGATCAACAGTACTGTGCGCATGTAAAAATGTAAAATTGTAGTATCTTACAACATGTAGGCATCATCTGGTGAGAGTCTAAAGGAGCAAATATATATAGAGAGAGAGCAGAGTTGTTAAAGAGTGCTCAGCAGTTTTTTAAATTTAAAAGAGTAGTGGACATATCACAGGTTTTGTGTGGATAAGCACTTTTGCACAGTGTAAGGGAATATGGTTGCTGTTTCTGTAATAAACTAGAATAAGAAGTACATGTACAGAATTTCAGGATGAAAATTTCATGTTAGACAGGACATTAGGAAAAAGGTTTGCAGTGGTCGGTATAAAGTTGCACCTATTTCTTAGGTAGGCTCCCAGTTTCACTCCTGAGGATCTTTAAAACAGCCTGTGGGAACTTCTCTTGGGAAAAGTAGAAATAGACTGGGGCAGAGAACTATATTTAATGTCGTGTTGAGTGTTTGTATCCAACCTTATTTTTCTGTGATTTTATGAGGTCCCTCTTGACATAACAAAAGGTCAGATATTGTTATCCTGGGCATCTGAAGAACAATTTGCCTTTGCTACATCCCTTTTAAAGGGAGACACATTGGAAGTGAGGAGGATTGGATGCAGAGCTATTGTACATTAGGACAGAAGTGAGAGAGTGGCCTCCTGCAGTTTTTATAGTTTTCTCTACCTTTATGTACCAACTAAGGTGAGAGCCTATTCATGAATGTTCCTACTTCATTTTTCATGGAATGCCAAACCTCCCACCAAAACATGCTTTTTACTATCAGAGATGCTATTATTAATTTTTTTGTTCCAGTTACATAAAATACTTTGTACTCAATCACTTTTAGCCACTTATGCAGTTGGTTCCTCACTCCCCTGCTTCCTCTCTCATGTAAGATAGAAGATTTTAATAAATTTCAAGAAAAGCCCCCAAATCCAATGTCACTCCTTAGTGTAGAAGACCTGCCTTTATACTCAGGAAGCTACACTGTACTTGGCACAAATGCATACTACATTCACTCTTTTTCAGTGCCTAAAATACTTGCCACCCTTTTGTCCCTGTTGTAGCAGGCTGTGCTGGGTTCACTGATGTATGATTTGACCAGTTTTCTTCACAAATTCATGCATCACTGCCACCTTCTTCCTTTCAGCTCCTTGTCTTCTCTCCAGTTTGCCTCAAATAAAGGCTTAGCATCCTCATGCCTTCTTCTTCTTAGGGGCACCTGCCAAAGCAGCAGGAGCAAGAGTCATTACCTGGTACAGTTTAGCCTTTTGTGCTGTCTGACTCTTTTCTTAATTGTCATGGCCATTGCCCAGCAGCAGTATTAAAACTACAATCCAAACCAACTTACTGTACACCTTCTACCTGGCAGGTTAATGAGAAGGGCTTTTCAGCTGCTATTTGAGGACAAAGCTTTGGTTACAATCTGTCAGTGTCTCATTCCATTTTTCTTTAGAGCTGGAGGTAGCCTGAAGGCTTGAAGGCTAGACCAGTTTGAGATTTTACATTTGGGTCTCTTGGAAACCCAGCAATATTTTAGATCCCTGAAAAAGTTATTTGACTTTACTGTAGGTATGCAGCTGTGTATTTTAATGATACTTCTGCCTGCAATGCCCTGACAGAGAAGCCCTTTTACAGCAATCCAGTTTTGGCAGTAAGTCTTCCTGCCTACTTTGAATACCACTCGTGCTATCAAATAGAGATATCAAGCTGCTTTCTCCCAGGTAAAGTGAGAGCTTTGGCAGATGGGCCTTGTCAGATGGCCAGTCACCAAATGTTAATTTCCTTTTTGAGCTAGCTGGATGATGTTGAAAATTTTTTCTTAGGTGCTCAGTGGTAGCAGCCCCTTTTTCTGGGCTAAGTCACATCTCCTGCCATTACAGATGTTTGTGACTGGTGTGTGTAAATGCATTTGATGAAGGCATCCTGTGTATGGTCTTCACACTTTGCAACATAACTTTTAGAAAGGAATTAGTTTTGTATGTAGTTCAGATTTGGATTCAGGGCAGTATTTTCTTATCATGCTGAAGATCACCCTGTCTGGTACCTAAGGCAAAAGTCTAGTGAGATAAAACTGTATATTGCAGTGGTCCAAAGAAAGAGTCAGGAAAACCTTCCTCACTCATTGGTTGTAGCTAACTCTGCTTTGTGGGAGGCATCCAAAAGTGCATGTAAGCTTTGATGGAAGTAATTCCCAAATGAATTCAATCTTGGGATTTTCAAATCCTACAGTCCAGATTATTGGCATTGTGTTTTCCCTGTAGTGGTTAGACAGCAACTTAAAAGATATTTTTCTGTATTTTATCGACAGAACTTCAATATATAACCTTAGGATTTTTTGAAGTGGTCCTGAACATACTTTAAAACCAACTTAGATACAATCTTCAGCTTAGATTGTTATACAAATTTCAGTTCATGACTTTGCAATTTAAAAGACAAGAAAGGTGTTTTTTACTCTTTCTTTTAAATTCTATAAATAAATGCTGTTTTGGATTATAATAGTACTATATGTATGAGGTCAACTTGTAAATAAGTCTAATTTAATGTACCTCACTGACATGCAGATTCATGCAAGCTAGCTGGTTTTGATTTTAACTCTTCCTGTTTATGTCCTGTATATTAAGCACTTAGAGTGACAGCCTCCTTCATTGTGTAAATGCCATTAATTCATGTTATTTGGATTCTTCTGAAATAAGTTTTGCATTAGCGTACATATCATGCAATTGCCATTTGAATTCAGCTGTGTCAGGACTGACTGTTGCAGCCACAAAAATGGGGTGTCATAGAGTTATGTCATGTGGAATTTGATGAAATCTCAAACTAGTACTGTTTGTGCATGTTACTTTATAAACAAATGCATACTGGAACCTCTGACATTTTCTTTTTTGAGCTTTTTTTCTAGTACTTATATGTACATTTCAGCACTTTCCATAGGATATATTTCTTCTTTTACTCATTTTTCTGTGGTGAACTTCAGTGACTTAGTTACTTTGAAGGGTAATGGCTGAATAAGTTGAATTTAATTTCCTCTAATGCCAGTAACAAGTGATCAAACCAATAGCTTGTCAAATTTGTTGAGTAACTGCAACCATCCTGTTTTCATTTGGGCATTCTCATTTGGTTCTTTTCGTGACACGCTTTTGTGTAACATAAGTGATCTGCCATGAGAACAGAATCATCTGACTTTAATGTTAGCACCTGTGCTAGGAATCTAAATACCCTGAATTTCTCTCTATCTGTCAGAGAGAGAAGGGTGCCTCAGGAGTGTGGATGAACCCACTGACCTTGAACCTCTGGAGTTGTATTTCCCTCTCTCTGTCTTCATTGCCTAAAATGAGGTAGGGTAAGTCAGGACATCAGAGCTGCTGTCTTTACTTGTGCAGCTCCTTCAGCAAAGAGACGTTGGATCTTTGAACCTTTGCACCCTGAAGTGTGAGATAACACTGGTAATTTAATCTGAATCTGTTCAGATTCCTGTGCAGTGAGTAGCCATAGAAGGAACATCAAAGGTACATTTTTAGATCCTAACTTAGGTCACATGTGAAATGAAAAAATACTACAATCAAAATCAAACCCAACTTTACTCAGTATTGCTGCCTCACATAATAGGCAGTCTGATGTGATGGTGCCTTATTACTGAATATGGGCAGGAAAAGAAAGTGCATGAGACCATTACTTTTCTTAATTTGTTGAATAAACATGTAAGTAATTTTCATCTTCTAAAATGGGAAAAAAGTAAGATTATCCAAGTTCCATCCACAGACTCCAATTTAGACGCTACAAGATTGTGAAAACCGGCAAACCCCCCCCCCCCCCCCCCAAATACTGGAGCCTGAAAATGAACAGATAAATAGTGAATAAAAGATCTAAACTGAATTGCAAGATATTTAAAAAGTAATTTACATTAGCTTGTGTCTGACTCCAGTGCATCTCCTAGGTGTGTATCTGTTCTTGACTGGTTTGCTGAAAAACAGTCACAAACAAGGAAACTTTTTGTTTCTTACAAAAACTATTTCACTGTTAAAAAATGTTCCTAAATTCATCATTTAATTTGTCTGGCTTCCTCTGTTAGCTTTCTATTCTTATTCTTGTTATACTTTTTTATGCCAGATTACAGAGAACCTTAATTTCTTGTGTTTTCTCTGTGTGGATCCACTTGGAACAATTGAAGCACCTTTCAATATGTTTTTCAATAAACTAACATTATTTAGCTCTTTAGGTCTTTTACTGCAAACCATCTTCTTCAGTGTTATAATTTTCATTTTTTTTCTATGACTTCCTCAGTTTTTTAAATATTAAACTGTGATCAAAAATCTGTTTAATACTAATCATAATTTGTATGAGTTTCATGTGCAGAGGAACATTAATTCATTATTGCTTATGTGTGTACAGTCTGGGGAAGCAGTTTTTTCTTGCCATGATGTTATTGGGACTAATATGAGAGGATGCCTTGTTATATCCCCTCATCTCAAATTTTGTGTGGCACCTATATTCTATAACACAGTATTTCCATCCTCTTATGCCTTTTAATCCATAGGTCGTAGGCCAGTGATCCTGCCATTATAACCTTGCATTTGGCTGTATTAAAGCACATTTTAGGTTGTTTGATCAAGCTAACCAAGTAATTCTGGTAACTTTTCATAATGCCTTGTTCTTATTGTTATTTATGTTTCTATTCTTATTCCTATTTTTATATCTTTCTCCCTCATTGATTCTGGTAGATAATTTTGATCATTTCACTGGGAAGTGTTTTTTGACATGTCAGTTAATCAGTTTTCAGCTCATTTAGCTGGTACTTTATTGATATTATATAGTGCCAACTTTTTAATCAGTCATATGTTACTGAATGAATTGCTTTACAAAGTCCAAGATAGGCAATTTCATTTGACAAATCTGTAATCTTAAAAAAATCATGTTGCTATGATGAGTATTATTTTCTCTAAATCCATTCTGGCTGCCACTTATTACATTAATGTTCTTTACTCTTTACCAATTAGACTTTTTATCAGCTTGCTCTTTCTTTTGTCTTGCTTGATGTTAGGCTAAGCACTTGGGCTGCTTGTTCTTTAAAAATTAATGGCACATTAGCATTCTTGCGGAATTTCCCTGCTATTTCAAGATTTATCAAAAATTAATGGAAGAGATGCCCTCGGTTATTTGGGCTTGTTGATTTGAATGTAATTATCCCTAGCAGATGCTGTCTGGTATTCTCTTCAGTTACTAATTCTTGATTAGAAGAGTCTGTGTTTGCCAAGCTAAAATGTAAAATATGGAATGTTGCCAAAGCTTAAGCTTTGTGTTTATGCTGTTTGTAAAGCCATGAGTCCTTAAGCATGCCCTATCTTATCTTTCAATGTGATAAAAGTAATAAATAGATATAAGAGAAAATCTGTTACCAGAAAGAGTTGAAAGCTTTATAGTTATAATTACAGATATAATTATGAGAAACATTAAATATGGATGAAAACTTTGCACTTACAGTTCCAAAGATAACACAGATTTTTTTGTTGGATTAAAAACAGGAAACTGGCTCTGAAAGTATGGTGCATGAAACTTTAGATTTAAATATTTTACTTTTAGACCAAAAGTAAAATATTTTAAAATGACCCTTGGGAATAGTCAGGAATACTAGATTATAAAACATCAGAGGAAGAGTTGTGCCTAAACAAATCTGCAGTCCTTACACCAGAGAGGTACTCTCTGACATTTCTTTCACCAGTGATTTTGGATAACAGTTCTAGATTCTCTAGAACCTGTAATGGCTCCAGCAGCAGCATGGTTCTAAGTTGCCATCTCTTTCTGCACAAATTAGAAAGTGTATCAGTAGAACTCAATTGCAGTATGGTGCCATTTCACTGAAGTTAACAGTCATATATGTGTCTCACTGCAGGGACAAGACTGAGTGCAAAGTTGAAAAAGTTATGCCCAATCATAATTACTTACTACTGCAAATTTTAGAAATAGCAATATCAGTGATTTATTAATATTGTCCTTGTTAAACTGAGATCATAATGGGGTAATCATTATGAAAATAGTAAACAGAAGACTTTGTGATAGAAACAAAGCTGTTACAATTATTATAGTACAATATTGTTACTATTCTAACAATTGTGCAGATGCAGCTGTTATTATTGTTAGGCCTGTAAAAAGAGCACTAGTGTAAGGAAGTAGTCTGGAAGCTATCTCTTACCAGCAGTTGTATGTGCAGAGTTTCCCACTTAGAGAAGGAAAAGAAGAAAGTGAAAAGTACTTGGCTGGATGAGCACACAAAGAATTAAGACATGGCTTTAGAAATAAGAGATACATATAAAAGGAAAAATCAAAGGAAATTTGCCTAGGTGCTTAGATTGTTTTCATGGTCACTATGCAACAAATAAACTAACCATTCTCAATTTTACTTTTTGCAAGGAGTCAGGTAAAAAGCAGCAATTTTCCATCTAGGCTTCCTGTCTTTCGAGTTCCCAGAGTTTCTGAAAACAAATGTAGCTTGGAATACTAAATAAAAATTCAAATATTTTTTACTACCTTATGTTATCATCAGGTGTATAGCAGTTGCCATGAATTATCTGAGCCTTTAAGAGGATAAGTTCTAATTAGAAAAGTAATTTAAAACTTCCCTTCTGCATAATGTTTCTGTATCATATTGTCATAAGAATCTTAATCACAGATTTTCTCATTTTTATTGGTATAAAATTACAGCAATTAATTATAGTTATGCCATGAGTATTTTTTTTCTTTTTATCTCTGTAAATTCTCTTTCTTAAGGACAGTCTTTTGGTTGGAGAACAAGATTATATGCTCTATAACTGTCTGAAGGTACAGGGGGAAAACAAACTAAGGCTAAGGACTTGGCTGATCATAGGAAGTGTCATTTTTTTTTAACTTGAAGGGTTTTTAACTTGATACACTTACCCATGGACAGGCATTTGGTGTTACTGATGTATCCAAGATGCTCAAGTAGCACACAGGGCTCTCAGAGATCTGGGACCTCCTAGATCAGCATCTAAATACTGAGGGCTACCATGAGGCATCCCCAAGGCAGCAGTAATCAGTGTGAAGAAAATAAAATTGAGTTACAAGTTTTGGCTATTTACATTGACTCATTTGTGGGAGGGAGCTTTAAATCTAGAGTGTGAAGTGTTGGTGATTAAACAACTTATTCTGCATTTGGTTTTGAATCTGTTCTTTTTTATGATTCATTGAATTAGAAATATATTTTTAAAAAAGAAGTTTCTATTTGCTACCCTAGCAATTAGCATTTTCTATATCAGATTTGTGACCTGAGAGGTTCCACTACTATTAATATACATGTATACATATTTTGCTTTTGTATTCTGTTGTTTCAAAAAAAGCACCAAAATGTTATCAAAAACAGAATGCTTATGACACAGCTGACCTTACTTTCCCAGTATGAATTCAGCTTTTAATTTGCATCTTATTTCATAAAATACTGATATAAGATAAAATTTAAAGCTTTAAAAAATAGGTTTGTAGACTATAATAATTGTGTTGAATAGTGCAGGGAAGTTGTTTTGTGGTAGTAGATGACCCTGATTTTCAGAAAAAAGACTAATTATTAGATATCATTGACTTATATATGTAAGAGAGCAGTGTATTAATATTCATCAGATAACTTGTCTGAAGTCAATGTAGAAACACAGTATTACTTCATCAGAAAGCATTTACTGAGAGATCCTAGCTCAGCATTCATTTAATTGGAGCTTCAGGAAAAAGGTCTGTGTAGCATGGAGTTCTCTGGATTTATTTATTGCTAGAGTCTCACTAGCTTGGTGCTTTTCCCTTGTGTTCTGGCAATATGGCAAAGCAGAAGCATTTCTTCTGAAACATATAGGATTGGATTTTTTTTTTCAAAATTGCATGTTCAGAGTTAGATGTCTAGCAGAAGAAAAAACCTGTAATTCCTGATATCTAAAAGAAAAATCTTTTATCAGTCATCTGATCTAAGCTTATTTTGATATTAGTACTTTCTATACAGCAGTGTCCATTTTTTGTTTAGGTTCTATCACTTTCTGAATTTGTTGCTTGACATTAAATCACAGTTATTGAGAGTAACCTTTAAAGTCTTCAGAACTGCATAATCATTCTCTCTTCTCAAAGGTTTTTGTTCTCCTTCATAATATCCTTGGTGTGATTTTGATGTAGCTGGGTTCACAGGGTCCCCCAGGTCACTAATGAAAATGGATAGCACAGAACACAGTGCCAATTCTTCTGAGCCCCAGTTAATGTATTGCTCCCTCTTTGGAAGCTGCACCATTGCTACTTATTTGCATCATGGTCGACCAGCCAATTTTTATGTCTGCTATGGTATTTTTAACATGCAGTAGCTCTCCAGTCAGCAGCTGGGCAGTGCTTGGTTTTGTACAGGGACAGACACAGGGTTCCTTTTAACAAATACAGAGAACCTTTCAGCTCCAGTTAAGTAAATTTTACTTATTAACTTCTTTACCGAATCAACCATTTCAAATTATTCTTTATACATTATCAATAAATCAATAAGTATACTACTTAGGTTTTGTTTGGGTTTTTTTTTAGATTTTCTGGATCTGGAAACTGCACAAGAAACTTTCTAATTTGGAATGGCTTTCTGGTGTTATCCTAGAAAATTAATAGAATACCAGAATAAAAAAATCCCTTTTTTTCCCCATCTCTATTTTCAGCAGAGAAAGTCAGGCTAGCAGAAAACAGGAAGTTAGAATCTTCTATGGTAATTTGTCTCTTAAGGTGTGAAAACCCCTCTTTGAAGAACTGCTCTAATAAGGAGAAGGTGCTGTAAGAGTGATTGTTCTCACATGAGCGCATGGTGGTTGAAAGACCAGTTTTGTAGCAGATGCCATGGAAAACAGGCACTCTACTCCCAAGAGATATCAATTCATGTCCTTCTTGTAGTATTCATGTGTATGTAATCATAACATTCTTCAGGCACTTAAAAACATGTCAGAGTAACAGTCCTATGTCTTTTGCAACAATCTTGTTATTGAAAGATGCCTATCAAGTGAAGTGGAGTCAATTATCTCCTTCCCCATCCTTGGCATTCCTGTGGAGAACTAATTTCTCAGCTCATCTGTTGGGTTGATGCTGTACTCCACAGACTCTGCACAGAAATATTGTGGGACTATTGGGATAAATTATTTCTTGTTCATAAGTTTATCCAGGCAATTTATCCTGTTCAGCAAGACATTTAAGCACATTGCCTAATTGAACTTTTGGGATGCTTAAAACTAGTTATGAGCTGAATGAGTATCTCAGTACTTAATTGATACTGAATATGGTCAACGAGGAATAAAATTTAAATCATCTTGTATTGAAAACATCTGGTGATATTCTAGTAATTTCTAGATATCTAATGTTCTCTGGTCCATGTGTACCAGTCTATGCTTATTTACTGTCTTGAGGCAGAACACAACTTGCCAAGGGACAGTGACGTGAAAAAACCTGTATCTGTACAGGTACTATAAGCAGAGAGACTTCATTTTTAGCCTAAATCATACTCAGTGCGCAGAGACACCTTTTTTTCCCCCCTTCAAGAGGAGGTTAAATTAAAAAAAGGATCTACGTTTAAATGAAGCACTTAAATGAATGCTTTGCATTGCAGCAATTGAGAGCCAGCAATGCTTTTAATAATATGCCCTTACGCTGCAGCCCTCTTGGGATTTGAGGGATTTTCTGATGCAAGCCATAATGTGTAATTCATTGGCTACCAGTAGCTGAGGTTCTGAATCTGTCTGTGCCAATGAATAATTTTAATTTCTAAAAATATATGTAAAATATTGTTTTATGTTAATTCCATATATGATAATGGCTTTTGGATAGCAGTATCATAAATCTAACATAAAGCATTAAACTGGGTATGAATTAACATCTAGTTTAAAGAAATTAGGGTGAACAGATTAATTTTTAAATTACTTGAATGACATGTGCTGAGCATGTTTACAAACATGGAACAAATACATATATGCTTGTGGATCTGTCTTTTTAGTTATGCACACTGCTAAATTTCAGGGTGTTCTTTAAAACTCCATCTGGAATTGTACATGTCTGTGTGTGCATCCATGCAGATATATATGTCTCTCTGGTATCATAAAGAAATGACTACAGGATAGATACCACAATTATTATTTATCTGCATTTATAATTGCCTAGGAAATATTTTGTGGGATGTTTTGTTTTCACACTGACAGTTTCAAATAATGTAATGCTATTCCATGCAGTGCATAAAAGCAATAAAATAAAGTAATTAAAGCTTCTGTTCACCCAGTTTAGTTGTCAAAATACTTCTGTGAGTTAGATTAAAGGAAAAGGACTTTCAGAAGAACAAGAAGATACTAATTATATTAAAGGGCAGGCTGAAAAGTTTCACCTTTTCTGTGGAGAAGAGAGATAATTTAAAATTACGTATTTTAAGACACTGGTTGATGCCTCAGGATAACAGAGTGAATACTACAGCATTTTTTTCATAACTTTCAGCAATTCATTTTGGGTGTTTTTATATCAAAAGTTTGTGCTGTAACCAGGAAGTCAAAATTAACCTGAACATGAATGGAAAATGCCATTGACTATTTTTTTTTCTCAGACCAGAATTCATTGTGATTAGCTTTTCATGTCTGATTTGAAATTGCTCTAGAACTGAACCAAAAAATCAAGATTTTTCATTTGCTAGATGAGAGAGTACAAGCAGGGAGAAAAACAGTTGATGCTTAGCTGTGTTCTCGTTCAGCAGAGTTGGAGCCTTATTTGAACCTTTCTTCTCTTGGACTTGCCCAGCAGCCCCATAGCACAAGTAACATGAATCCCCATTTCTGTGCTGTGTTGCTTTGCAGATCCTGGCAGGAACCTGCTCAGGGTGGAGGGGGTGGTTTCCTAAGGTTACCTCTTAACTAAACTACTTCTGGTAAAGTGGGGTGATCAGTCTGTGGCAAAGGATTGTGTATTGTGATTATTAACTAGGCACTGTAAGTGATTAGGGGGAATCAACTGCCTGAGATTCTCCTTCCCAAAGTTTGGGAGTACTTAGATAACCCATATTTATGTGTCCATGCCATAGGCATATATTTAATAGCACAGAGAGCAACAACCTTGTCCTCCCTATCCTTTTAGTTTCTGTGGCCCTTAGCTCTGGGACTACCTAAATTCCCGTTGTGCTCCAGTGTGACAAAGCCTCCAGCAGCTCAACCACAGCTGCCAGAGAAACTGGGAAAACAAGTGGTGCTCAGCCTCTGACTGTAGGGGGTTAGAATATAAGAAAATAAAAGATAGTGTAAAAAGGAAAATAAACATAGTGTAAAAAGTAATCTTACCCCTAAGGAGTTGCAGCTGGGCCAATTATCAAAGATTAGGAACAGGCCTGACTTTAACAGGCCACAGCTGTAACCAATGAGAAGTAGAGTGCTATAAAAGAGTGGGTTGGCTGGTTGAGAAGGGAATTGGTGTCAGCTGGCTACTTTGTGAAGAAGAAAGAGTCAGTGCTTGGAGGAGATGCTCATGAGAAACACCAAGAAGGTATGGAACTTTTATGATAAGATGCCAACAGTATGGAACCCTGCAATAAGATGACAACATCTGACAACAGTAAAAATGGCCAACACTGTGATGTTGTGTTGGGGCACTGGCCCTTGTCTCATGATCTTTCTATTTTAAAATGTTATGGTTACTTATATAAACTAGCTTCACCCAATTCAAGCTAGTTCAAATTTTTTTATCTCTTATACCAAATCATTACTGGACTGACCTAAAAAGTAAGTCAGAGATCTGTTTCAGTCGCAGCAGTGCCTAGATACTAATTGCACTACACATGTAGTGGTTTGACTTCTTTCCTGTGACCCTTCATCTGTGGTGGGAACCTGCACTGAGCAAGTTACAAGAAGCTGAATACATACTCTGGTGACTGACAAGTCATCCACAAGAATCCTTCTAAGGAGTGTCAAAGCAAGCACAGGTAATGCCACTGTAAGTCAAAGTCATAGTACTGACTCCAGTTCAGCACACTCTCAATATCTGCAAAGAAGCCTGAAAAATTGTCTTCAAATTGTGTTAAAGAACAGTTGGAGCTGCTGAATGTTAACTGTTCCATTTCTTGGAGAGTTTCCATTTTTATGGGGTCTCTAGGCATTAGTATGAAAATTCTGCTGGTGGTATTTGCGCTGTCATTACATGAGGGTAAAGTTTTAGGAGTGTGTTAACTTGCCTTTTACAATAAGTGCTTAATTAATGAAAACAGTGTATACCAAAGAACATCAGATAGTAAAAATAACAGCTGATGAACTTTTCCCTTTAGTCCTCTCATTTTCAAATATTTAGTTTTGCTATGAACTGAGTTTATGTAACAACTTAATTTTGTATTTTCACAGAAATGTAACCTGGAATAATTTAGCTATCCCAGACACCCATTGTTCCAGAGAGCTAGAAGAAGGTTACCAGTGCCCACCTGGATTTAAATGCATGGACCTTGAAGATCTGGGACTAAGCAGGCAAGAGCTGGGCTACAGTGGCTTTAATGAGATAGGTCTGTCCTACTGGTAAAATTCATTTCAGTATCCATTTAAAACTGTTTTTGAAGTGAATGGAACAGATAGTTCATGTCTGTGCTGAAAAGACATCAAGTGCAATCAGTATTCTACTCAAGTAGAGCACATGCCAGAAAGAGAAGCTGTGCTATTTCCTTTGCAGTTATGATACATTTTTAGATTGCCTGGGATCCCAGGATTTAAATACCTTTAAAACATGTCTCTATAAGGAGTCAACTGTTGATTATCACCAGTATGCAAATGCAATGACTAATTTCTGTTTTTATTTTTGATTCATTTTAGAGCATAAAATCCCCTGTTTGTCTAATTTTAGGAGTAATTCCCATGAAAAAAAAATCAAAATTACTTTGATAACGATCTTGTTACTAAGGAGAAGATGGGAGAAAATATTATATCATGTATCTGTGGCAATCTTAGTCCAAACTGTGTAAGTCAGAACATCAGCCAGAAAAATGATTGAGAGTCGTGCAGATTTTGCAGTACAGGTCCAATTTGTGTTCTGTGCAAAACACTGCAGTTACCAGGAAAATACATTCTCTGACAGCTTCAAGGTGTTGTGCCATCCCCATGAGGAAATGAGTATAGAACACAAAAGCAGGAAAGGTGGCAAGAGCATGGGCAGCTGTGGTAAGATCCACATCCAAATGGAAAATATGCAGTTACTGTGTTAAAACATTGTGGTTTTCTCACATTTATTGAGCAGACAAAGATCCAACAGAAGCCTGCAGCTGTAAATTTTCATTTCAGGACAGGTAGGGAAGTACGTTCAAATGACAGAGCATACCCACAGGCTGAATTCTTTCTGATGCATTGCTTTGATAAGGATTTTTTTTTTTTTGTGGGTTTTTCATTTTTCTGGCTCAAGCTCCAGACTGTTATCCTGCCTCAGCTGAATTGGAAGGTAATGAAAAGGTTTAATGACTGAAATCCAAAAAGTTTTGAGTATTGAAAGCCTTTGTAGCTGAAATTGCTTCAGTTGGTTCCTGAATATTCAGGTTTCTGGATATACACAATGAGCCACAAAGTTTCAAGGAAGTCTCAGAGTCCTGCTACAAGTACTCTGGGAAACCAAATAATTAATAAACAAAAACTGCTATTTATGTCCTTTCTTTTCACTTGTGAGAAAGGGAGAGAAACCTGATTTCAGCCAAGCTACGTTCTGTTCCCTCTGCAAGTCAGAAGTGTGCCATTTGTTCCAGTACTGTTAAATAGATAACACCAGAGATAGTACCAAATCTTCTATAATTTTTTCTTCTGTAGATCTCAAAGGATAATCCTGTCTTAGCTCTCAGTCAGCCTTCAGATTTACTGTCATGCCTGGGTGAACATGGGCTGAGTTCACACTAGAACCTAAAACCATCCACATTCAAGTTCTGCAGTTCCAGGTAGTTTGGGAGGAGAGCATGAGATAGGGATATTGCCAGAATAATTAGGCCTCAGATTGAAATCACTCTTCTCATCTTGTTATGAGAAAAGCATTTTTTGGCATTGAAGGGTGTTGTTCCAGCTGCCCACCTGGTCACCAGGGAAAACTAGTTGCAGTGTCTTAGACAAGCTTCAGTGGGTAGAACAGTTGAAGAGACCCAGAGTGCTTAATAAAGGACACCGGCTTGTTTTTAATGATGGGGGCAGGTTGGCAAAGACAGGTGAAATAGTTTGTCCATAGATGCCTTAAAAACAAGCTAAAAAAAACCAGGGCTGAAATTCTGGTCTCCTGAGTCAGTGTTATGCCTTATCAATATTTATTTCTGAGTATTGCATTTTAAAGGTCAGAGATTGCTAATAGACCTAGGAGACTTATTAATAATAAGTTTTGCCTAAAAATAGGGAACCAGGATATAACACTCCTCAGAACAGTAGCCAGAAGTTAAATTGAATATCAATTGAAGGCTGATAACTAAATTTTAAAATACTGGATAAGACACAGAAGGTTTCCCAAAAAATGTTAAATAAACTTCCTCAAATTAGGATTGTTATGAACAGGATTATAACCTGCAAGTTCATCAATATTTTATAAATATCCATTTTGTGATGCATCTTTTTGTGTATGGGTAAGTAATTAAGTAAGTATTTTCTGTGTAATTATATTACTTTTTTGGTACATTCATTGGTATTTCATTTGCAGATATTGTGATGCAGCCTGTCCTGTTGGATCCTCAAATCTATCATTACGAAAATCACAAGAGTGTAGCAGTTTGGCAGCAACTGTATAATTAGTAACTCTTAATTTGTGGCATATAAGTACAAGCTATGAATATTTGAATTTGATAATTTCTGGGGTTTTTTCTTCTCTTGAAAGTAAAAAGGGATTTTTTTTTTACAATTTTCTTACTGGGTGACGGCCAAACTCTCCTAATCAGATAAGTTATCAGAGTTTTTAATATTGTGAATATGCCAGTTAGGTAGGTTTGTATTTGGAAAATACCTTGATTTTGACCGTGCCCTGGTCCCATTTTTATAAGTGGCTTTGACTTTAAAGGATGAAGTTGGAAAGATGATAGTGTAAGTCTTGGTACTTATTTAAATAAATAAAATATATTTATTTTCCAAGTTTTCTATTTTTAATTTTGAGATGTTCTATTTATCTGTTTTATGTATGTTTCCATGCAAGTGTATACGTATTGTTTAAGGAAGAACATAGTTATAGACTACTGATGAATGTGAAGTTATCTTGTCAAAATAATTTAGGCCATCTCCTTCTGATGAGAAGCAGACTTCATAGTCTTTCCAGGCAACTTTTTGTGTTGCTTCATTGTCTGTCCTCTTAGGTAGATTTTCATAAAGTATAACCTGAATCTTTCTTCTTTATGGAATTTAAGATCATAATTTCTCACCTTATTCACTACTGGCATGGACAAAACCTTTAAAAAAAGCTTGCCTGCATCTTTCATCATACTTTTCATATGGCTCTAAATGTTTGTCTTTTGCTAGAAGATTTATATTTTATACTTTGAATTGTTCTTACTCCCCTTCTCTAGACCTTCTCTGGCTGGTCCACCACCTAGTTGAAATGCAGTACTGTCAGAATACCCCAGCAGAGCTGTTATTTTATGTGGTTTTAAGCTCTGCTACAATTTCTACATCCCAGTGAGATGTTTTCTTTTTCGTGTTTTTCTAACTTATTACAGCCCTTGTGTCCTACTGAAGGACCTGCCATCACTGTTTCCCATCCTTTAATTGTTTACTTATATATTTCTTTTCAAATGTAAACCCTTGCATTTGTCTCTGTTGAATAGCATACTTACTTTTGTTTTTCCAGACTATTTCTTCAAATTGCAAGATCTACAGGAGTTTTAATTCTCTCCTGCTGATTACTTGCACCACCTTTAATTTACTTTTATCTTTAAACTACATGAGTATAATATATTTTCAAACAGCCTGATCATGAGTGAAAAAATAAATAGAACCAGACCAAGATTAGACTCAGGAACTTTGTTTGACAGTCTTCTTTTCTGACAGTGTTTCATGAATAGCTGCTGGTAAGGACACCTAACAAATGGTTTTGCACCTATCACAGAGCAGTTTCACCTAGCCATATTCCTGTGTGTTGTCATGGTGAGACAATGTTAAAAGCCTTTAAAAGCCTTTTAAAATATGTAGTGTTTCCTTTCTCCTTACAAAACTTGCCTCTACATTTGTACAGCAATGATACAGGAAGATTTGTGCCATAGGTTCTCAAATGCCTGCACCCTTTAATGTACATTAATAAGATGTAAGTTACACAAGATGCTTGTGAAGATCATTTTTCCAACATGGGCCACATCAGCATATATCTACAGCTAATGCCTCTGTTTTTTAATGTACATATTTCTAGATTGCATGTAGAATTAAATAAACACCAATTAGTATTGCCAGCTTTGCAAGTGTAATCTCTAAGAGTGAGTTACTAAAATCCAGGGAAGTTCTGTCTGGCGGTACCTCTGGAAAAGTTACAAGCAAAAGTCACAGAGGTCTATCTCATAACTGTTCATGAAACTAAAGAATTAATGAAATATGATGAACGAATTAGCAAAGCTCTCAGTACCTCAAATCCTTTTGTTTGGGAAGCTCTGAAATGGGAGGAAGGAATAGTAAGGAAAGAATGATACTCCTCTAGGGTGAGATGACTTCAGCTTCATCAGGTTCCACCTGAGGGGAGGCTACAGGAAGTTCCTGCTTTCCCATAGTAAATTGCTCATGAACTCAGTAGAAATCTAAGTACTCTTTCCAACAGTTAGATGCAGAACTTGGCTTCTTAAGTAGGTGTTGTTCTTACACAGTGTGAGCCTTAATATAAAATTGGATCTTTTATTCTTCATGATGCCTGAAAGATTTTTTTGAATGCTACCTATCAGGCTGAGTGGAAGTAAGAGAAAGAATATGAATGAAAGGCTTGGCTGGCTGTGTGGATGTGGGTAGCAAAATTTCTTGCTATTGTCTCTAGCTGTATGGTATTGACAAGCTCTTCTCTTTCTCAGACTTCTTAGCTGGTTTTGATTTGGGCTTCTATAGAAAGGTTGATGTTTTCTTCATCTTAGAACAGCCTTCAGCCTTGTCTCCCACTGAGAGCATCAGGTACATTCACAGCTAGCCTGTTTCTTCTTTCTGATTTTATTCTCTTCTCTGTTTTTTCCCTAGCTGTGTTTAATTGCTGAGGGTTTAGCTGAGAGTGTGACAGTATTATGAAGTGCATAAAAAAGTTAAGCTAAATACTGAAAAAATTACTTTTTTTGTGAAGAGACACTACTAATTGTAAAAATTATTAGTTATATGATTGTATTTGTTTAAATATTTGCATCTGATATACCTAAAAAGCATAAATATATTTGTTGGATTAAATGCGAGCATACAAGTCTTGGGAATTGGAGGGCTGTGACAAATACTTCTGCCTTACATCTCACTGTTTATCTGAATGTGCATCTACCTTTAGTCAATATTTAGCATGGCAGCAATTGCTCTCAGGGCCACACTAAGGATACTGGCAGAGCTGTCTGTGTGGGTGCGGATGAAAAGGGTGCCTCCTGGATGCAAATATGCCAGAATCCCCCCTGTTGTTGGATTCTGTACAGATTTCTTCCTTACTTGTGCTCTCCACGCAGTACAGAATCTTTTGCGTTCAGGTTTTGGTTACATCAGCTAGTAATCATTCCATGTGCCTCATGGGTGCAATCATCTACAGATGTAGACTTGAAGCACATCAGTGATTTTACTCTTCACATAATTCTGGAGAAGGTTTTTTCATGATTTACAGTGCTACATATTGCTTCAAATAGTCTCAAAAGGAAAAAGGAAGTCCTGAATAAAGATACCTAAGGTTTAAAAATATTCCACAAAGTAAGCAAGAGAAGTTTTAGGTCATGGGAGATCATTCTGAAAGGAGAAGATTTAATTCTATCCTTATTATCAACCCATCTACCAATTGCTGGGGCCAGTACCCTATTAAATGAGACTAATTACCTCTTGTACTGGCAAAGAGAGTTTGACAAAGACTACCATATTAATGGCCATTTTACATATAGGACATAAACACACGCACTCCATTGCAAAGAAAACAAATGTTGATGGTAAGGAGTGCTTCAAAGCCCATATATGAAGACTGCACCTGTATTAACATTACTTGCCTTACAGCAGAAGTGAATGCTGCTCATTGGCACAGTGAGCCAGCAAAACCCATCTGATTTATGGCCTGTAAAACAGCAACAGATCTTTGCGTCTCAGATATTTCCTGCTTTATTAAAAGGGCTTCTTCCTTCTAATGTGGGACCCAGAAGTTATATATAAGGGCAATTGGTAACTGTATGAAAAAAGTCTGTGTCACTGTGAAAAATGTCTGCCATGGCTAGATATAAATATATATATTTAATTTATAATTTAATATCTGTGAAATGAAACTTCACAGTGGGGTCAAATTTCCTCAATTTGCTTATAGGTATTGTTTTAATAAAATACTCATGCAATGATCAATATAACCCCTTTTTATGCACAAATTGAAATTTTATCTACCAAACATGGCAGTTACTTTAGTTCTCAAGTAACTCCTATGGAACTACAAGTTCTCATAGGATGGGGAAAATACTTGTGCATGTGCAACCCTTTGGCATTGCAAGGGCATTGCTCTTAGACCAGAAGATTGGGAGGCATTAGGTCCATTGTTCGGAAGGAAGAAATTAAGATTAAGTTAGTCTGCTGTGAATCTGGATCTGTTTATTTAACAATCTGTTAAATACCTTTTCCATGAGAGATTTTAATGTTTCCAAGAGATTGGGAAACATCCTATCTCTTGGATTAGAAGTCAGAATGGCCACAGAGTTTGTTGAGTGGTGTGATGTCGTAAATACTGAACAAAAATCTGGAGAAGGAGGAAGGATGCTCACACCAGTCTAAAATAAAAGCTGAAAAGTGAGTCTAAATCAGATGCCAAATTAGATACTTGTAGCTCTGAATGCTTGCAGTTTCTGAAGGTATCCATTTGTTTCTGTGGACATCTATATGATTAATTTAATACAAATTCTTAAAGTAGATGTGACCCATGTTTTTCTATAGCAGTGCAGTGGTCAAAGCAAGAAACCTGCACTTTAGAAGGATGCCCTACTAATCTCTATGCATGGGCTGAGCAGTGCATGATGCCTTCCTTTTTCCTCTGACTCTGAGGCAGCAGGAATTCCTGCTGCAGGCATCTTAGGAAAGCAAGCAGCTGGAGGCTGGTTCTAAAGGGACTTCTATAAAGACTTTCTCTTTGTCATTCTTCTGTGAAATTATTTCAAATATGTCTCCATGGACCACCTCACCCCAAGATGGATAAAGCCACCTTTAGCACTTAGGAGGCTGAATATTAACAAGTCATACCAAGATGAAAGAGAACACTTAAAAATCTGACTTGACATTCCAGCTTGCACTGGATGAGAAAAGTGCCCTTTACTGGTGGCAGAAGCTGACTTTTTAGTTACTCTGTCACTATCCACCTACCTGACCCAGGTGGTGTGGCTCTTTGTGGCAGGATTAGCAGCCCCTTGGTCTTTCCAGGTCCCTGGCATAAGCAAGAGGGGCAGGCGGATTGTGATTGATTAGTTGTCCTAAGCAACTGACTTCTTTACCAGCTCTGAGGCTTCAGCCTCCATGAAAAGCAGTTAATTATGGGTTGATGAGCAGAATAAACGTTATATTAGCAGGTTATTTGTTCAAAGCAGGAGATACAGCTGGTAGTGAAAAGGATTGCAAGAGTTTTTATCAGACTCCCAGCATGTGTCCTTTGTCCCCTCACTGCTCTTTCACACAGTCATGTCTCCTGAATGAACCTGGTGTCACTTTGCACAGACATAGAGGGCCAGAAATGCAGATCAGCATCACCACCACAGCCCCAGTCCCTGTGCTCTGAGTCATTTGGTATCTGGGATGATAGAAAGCAGTGAGGGGATGTCATTATTTAGTCAAAGCCTCCATTTAATTGTACTCATTAAAGGCTGAATGGTTGAGCTCTTACAAAATAAGCATTGGTTCAATAATGATTTCATCAAAACTTTTGGTCAGATTCTTTTAATCTATGGATGATATGTATGTTTGATACATGTGTTGAGTCTTCATGCTCTGTTAATCCTAGCAAGTATATCATAGTATTAAATACTTTTTAAAATGGGTCTAATTTATTCCACTAATGCAGCTTTTGATTCAGGTACTTTCATGCACAGTGTCTAGTAAGAAGCTCTCTTCATCCATTACTTCAACCTGTGGAATTGTTATGTGGTAACATGACAAGTGATAGTGATGTTAATGTGCGAAGGTGTCAGAATGTAATTAGGGAAGCCATTCAGATTGTCTAGTAATGAAACACATATTTTCTAAATGTGAGCCAAAATGACTTAAAGCATGCCCCATTAGTCCACTGATTGAGAAACCATTGAGAAATCATTATTTCAAAAATGGTGATAGATTTTTTTTTTTATTTTTTTCCATTGGAATTCCTTCCTCAGCCTTGCAGACAGAGAGCAATAGAGCCCTGACACCAGCTGAGGCACTGCTGTGGATGTCTCCACTCAGTGAATTTCACTTATTTGTTTTACTAATAATTAACATACATAATTAACATAATCACTCATTTGGGTATTAAGAACTAAGGAAGGCAAACAGTTAAGAGACTTATTGCTTTTGAGCAGAAACAAAAATGAAGACTAGGCAAAGTTACCTTAGCAAAGTGTGCTTAGAGGACACAAATATTCCCAGCCTTGGCAGTGTCCATGGCATGTGCCTATGTTGTATTGCATGGTGAAACAGAGTCTGGTAAACCAGCCCCTTGTAGACAACAGGCAGCAATATTTTTTTCCCTTGGCCTATCCCCACATTCTGAAAATTATGTTTTCATCCTATTTCTGCACCTTTTGGATGATAAATATTAGCAGGAACTTAAAAATTAGCTGCATAATTTTCCAAGTGGATCATCAGTTCTGCAGTTTCCACAACTGTGCTGTTGTGGGGTGGGATCATGGTGGTCCACTGCTTCTATGGCAAAGATGTCCCACATTATGCTTGTCCCTTGACCCCTTTAAATGAATGCTTATGGTTCATTTCTTTATGAACTTCAGCTCAGCTCCAAATAGAGGTGTCTATGCTTTATTCAGATACAGCGCTGTGAGAACATTTTGGGTCCTGCTACATTGGCAGGACCCAAAGACACTCAGGGTTGTTGATTCTTCAAAAGTTTTTCTTTATTTGGTGACAACCCTGTCCTCATTATAGTATTCCATTCCCATTTAGATTTCCATTCTCCATTTAGATTTAAGTTTGTTTGAGGTTTCATAAACCTTATAATCACACTAACATGTCTTTAGGCATTTTAGAAATGCTGATATCCTCAGTATGGAGGTATCTGCTGAGCAGACACCGAGGGATTGACCCTTATTTACTGACTTCCTTTGGTCATAAATATATATATATTGTTTATCTTTTGTAAATCACTTGCTCCTGTAGCCTGATAGGACAGGGATCACAACCCTCTATTAACTATATATGTAAGTGATTAACCTTATAGACACTTTTTAAAAATGCAGTTTTTCTCACTCAATAGTTATGGAAAATGTTTATAGAAAGCAGGCCAATGCATGTGATTTGCTAGATGAGATATGGTAGTTAACAATTTGGCACCAATAGAAATTTTAAGATGAGTGGCAATTAGCTCTGCTTAGCAAAAATTCTGTGGCACATGGAAAAATTATTGCTATAGGACTGAACTGGTCTTTTAAACCTGAATGTTCAGTGGGAAACCAGTGACTTTAACAAAAGGTTATATCTCAGCTGGTGAGCTTGCATGTCTGAGGTCTTGGTTCTGTATACTGTGTTTATTGCCACCTATTGTTGTGAGCCTGTACCAGTATTCCTGCTTGATTTCTGTGGGAGAAAGAGCCATAATATGTGGACAAGAAGGCAGCAGCTGCCCCACTTCCCTGCATCTGAGGCACCATTGTCCTGCCACTCTGCAGCACACACTGACTGTTTAAACTGCTTGTACTGTGCGGGTCCACAGACATGACTGACATGTAAATACTGTCTGTTACTCATGGTCACAGTGAGCACTTTGTATTTCTGCATTAGGGATACCTAAACCCACAGAGGATACTAAGACAATACTTCTGATTTTGGACAACAGAAGAAGTGGCCTGAATTAAAAAACAAACAAGCAAACAAACAAAAAAAAATCTGAACAAAAGCCAAAAGAAACAAAGAAATCAAAAAAAAAACAAAACCACCAAAACAACACTGAAAACCCCCTTCCTTTAGTATTTGATGTTCCTGTGGGCTTGAATTTTCTCAGTTAAGCCATTTTAGTTTTCTAGTTAATTAAGACTTTTTAAGCAGTGGATTTGGAAAAAAAATGCACAAATAATGTCTGTATACTTAGTTCTTACAGTAACAAATGGTATGTGGGAAGTTGTAGAGTTTCAGAAACTTAGAGGAATTTGAGCAGCTCTCCAGAATTTTAATTTATTGCCGTGTTAATCCCAAAGTAATTGAGTCTTGCATTAAACCAGGCAATCAGGTGAAACTAATGTGAATAGATTAGTATAGTTGTACTGACAGTCACAGAAAACTACTGCTGCTGAGAATCCTCAGTGGAACATTCTTTCCCCTGCCATTTCAGGGTGTTCTGTATTAGTGTTCGTGGCTAAATAGGTGAATCTATAATGGAATAAAACAAATTCCCAGAAAACTTTTATTTTTCTTTTGTTCTGTATTTTATTTGTAATTGTGGACCTTTCCTGGTGGGCATCTTTTGCTATTTTGATGTATCATCTGTGTTGTTATGGTTTGCTGCTCATCACTTGTCCAATGTCTGTGCTGTGCACTTCTTTCTATCACTCTTTCATTCCTATCTGCTCCTGAGAATGCAGAGTTTTTGCACTCTGAACTGTTTTGGTTAGATTTCATTTTCAAAGTAATTATTTTTGAAGTTTCCTTTATAATATGCTATCTAATAAATACTTGTGTTACAGTGATGGCAAAGATGACAATGTTAAAAAGATTATAATTCATACTTGCTGATGGCAGGTAAAAGGCCCACAAACTGTCATTGATCATAAGCTGAAAAATGTAAAAGAGCAAAATGTGGCAGAAAGGCAGACTTAATCGAAGGGTAAGAAACTGAAAGTTGAGGCAGGTCAAATGCAAGTTTTGCATCCTGTTGGGTTTTTTTGAACTGTAAGCTATAGCACCTCAGATGAATTGGTGCCTTGTTGACATAAAACTTTGTATACTGTTTCTTAATTTATCTGAAGTAGCATAGTCTTAAATTCTATATAAGTAAGTTTCTCCTGAGATTGGTAGAAGATCAAAGTGTAATTAAAATAAAAAAACCACACACACACACACACACACACACACCAAAAAAAAAAAAAAAACAAAAACCCAAACACCAAAAAATGCAAAAAACAACCTGAATGCAGTAGAGCCTTGGAGAGCTCACTGGCACCAGCACAGCTGTTGGGTACTTAGTGTACCACTTAAGTATCCCCACCCCTTCCTCCTGCTTCTGTGCTGCATCTCAAGAGGACAGACGTGTGTGCCACAGAATAAGGATTTGAGGAGGCCTGGATTAGAGTTTACTGGGAAATGTGGTGCTGGAGACATTGCAGCTGGCTCTGCAGGATCCAAGCTCCCAGAGGGCACCCCTAGCTGGGGACAACCTTTGCACTGAATCCCCTGGAAACCCTTCAGCCTGCCAGTGCCCACTGCTGTGTGTGAGTTACAGGCAGTGTAAATGCTATTTCCACAGCAACTTTCTCATGTTTACTTTCTACTGTGCCTTCTCTAGCACAGCATGGCCTCCCAGCATGATTTTATGCTGCATGTTCTGTGAAGGCAGAGGAGGAAATTTGCTTTTGTACTGCTGCTACAGTTTATTTATAATTCCTATAGAAAGCGTGAGATAAACCACTCAAGTCCATTATCTTCAGTGACATTTCTTTTTCCCCAGTGCAGAATGCCAACCAAACGGTCAGATAACTGAGAGGCTAAGCAAAGCATCCAAGGGACACATGTGTGCTAGGAATACCATGGTCAAAGAGAAATAAATGCACACTAGGATAATTTTCTTAATGGGGATTTACTAAGGAAACAAATAGAAAGAGCTGCTTCAAGCAAAACCAACCTCCCAGCCAACCCAGTTTTCACTCTTCATGAGAGTTGAAGAAAGGTTTATGTCAAAGACAATAACTGTTTGTGTGGATAGCTACTCCACAACTCACAATCTGACAAGGAATGAAGAACAATGTGAAAAAATAGAAAGAGGAGTTAAAGGTGTGACAAGTATGAGAACAGCCTAGAAACACAAGATGTGACTAATTTCAGCCATGATAAGGAGCAGAAAACTCTTAGCCAACAGACAGAGAATGAAATCAAGCAATTAGAAACCTGTCATTCCATACCAAGAAAATTAGATCCTATTGGTTTAATTATCAGTCAGTACCATTAAGACAATGTAGTGCTACATAATGAAAGCTGTAGTTACTGGGAATAGAGGTAATTGTTTTCACAGTGGAAGATTTTCACTTTCAGACAAGAGTTGCAGGATGTCATCCGTTTACAGGCTTTGACCTTCAGCACTTGCATAATGCATGGGACACACCTTGTCTCCTGAGATTTCATTATTAGACTTCATTTTCATAAAGTTGGTGAAAATGAGCAAAACCACTGACTAAAAACACAAAGTACAATATTCATGCAACATGCCCTCTGTTACTGTAATTAGAGCAGTTTACCGAATAATTTTTCATTTAAAACCTTTGATTTGATAACACAGGGCCAGCTTCCAGCTTGACTTTCCCCTTTCTGCTGGGGAATAAGGGGAAATAATGCTATTCCAGAAAATCAAATTCACAGATGGCTACTCTAGATGGGAGAGCACACACAAAGCAGCCCCTTAGGTGTGACTCTCCAGCACATCAGCTTGTCTGTGGTAATAGTTATGGAAAAGGTTTATAACTTCATTGGCTTCATACATGCTGCTACCCTGTGGCAAATGTGTAATGCCGTGCTCCTTCTTCATTAAATATTGCACAGTCTCACTTTATTACTCTGTTACTCAAATATTCAAATACTGAATGTTTGTTTTCCCAAGTGTTTTTTCTCTATTTTTCTTAGAGACTTTCAGTAGCTACTTTATTCTAACACCATTGTCTATGTCATGACATTGCCCTGTGAAGAAATTCTTACAGAATATCTAGTATGCATTGAATGGTATTGGAAAAGATCTAGGGTACAAGCTAAAAAATGGTATTATATTTTGGATCTGCTGTGAAATATTGAAATATTTTTTTAAGAATTGCAAGACCGTTTACTTACAGTTACTGCCTTTCTCATAGCAACTGGAAAAGAATAGGAATGACTTGAAAGACCAAAATCTTCTCTAAGGACATTAAATACCTTGTGTATTCCTTACTCTGATCTTAAGTTTTGGTTGTAAACAAACTGAGAGCTAGATCTTGTGGTTTCTAGCAGGTGATCTGACTAAATTTTTTGAATAAATCTTAAACACATCTTACAAATAGTTACCCCTTCTCTATTACTCTATACTTAAGGCACAGTGTTGGGAAATACATCTTGATCTCTTTGCCATAGGGGCATTTTTGTTCCATGAATTGTTTCAATATGCAAATAATTGCTATTTTTCCTAAAATATCTACAGATATTTTCAGCCAACAGATTGCTTAATTGTTCTAGCTGCTTTGGAGGTATTCCTAAATACTGAGCAAATTTTAAGGCTTTTTGAAGATAAGCAATTCCATCTCCAGAGAAGGACTGACTGGCCATCTTGGGAAATGTCAACATACATCTCCCATCTACCATCAGCCTTCTCCACTCTCATCCAAAAAGTCTTTTAGAAGACTTTTTTCCTCTTTCCTCTTTTATCCTTTACTTTTCCAACAAATCTGTGCTATTGCCACCTTGCTCTGGAGAGTACCATAATGATCATTACTTTGTCTCATTTCATTGCTGTATCAACCCTCAAGCATCGCAGTTCACATCCAAAAATGGGCTAGCCATACAACAGTATGACCTTTTTCTGTCCAATATGAAGAATGTTGCAGTAACTAAGCTCCACATTTTGTCACTTAATTTACACAGCTACAGTGAACTTGGATGACTTTGAGCTCATTTCCAGCTAAGCTGCACGCATTTTAAATTAATGACACTGAAAGAATTTAAAATATTTCTTGCATAAAATCCAAAAAAGTGAAAACAGTTAGAAAATCTAATGTGAAAAGACTTTGTCAGTCGTCATTGAGACAGGGGCATCTAACTGTTAATGGAGCATAGATGCTCCATGGTAATGTGTACAAGATAAAAACTTCAGAAATCTGTTCTATATTTCAAGGAGCTGACTCTACACATAGCTGATTCATCTTGACAGAAGTTACCTCGGGGCTGACAAATTCAAATAAGATATATTAGTCACAACAGGACTTCTGTATGTCTCTTCTGATAAACTGTGGTATTATTTTCTTCTAATTACCTGCCTGTGGCAGGTTTTGCATGGTTTTTTATACTGGTATGTGTACTACTTACAAATCCTTCTGCATTAGCCATTGCTATATTGTACATGGTAATATTTTTCTTACATTTGTTTTACATCTGATGTTTTAGGCATTTTAATTAGAATTCTGAGGTTCAGTGACAATTAATTAAATGTCTACCTGCCTCTCTCTTTGAGGCAAAACACTTCAGTTGAATTACTGTTTAATCTAGAGCAAAGTCCACTTTCTTTCTCCTATTTTCTTTTTTTTTTCAGGTAGAATCATAATTCTGTCATTACCTGGATCTTTTTTTTGTCCTTATTAGCAAATACAAAGCTATGTAGCAATAATGAGGATTCATGGAAGGGTAGTAGTGATGAATGGAAATTGCATCCTTTGAAAAACATTTAAAAGTTCAGCACTCTACCATTATTATACCATAGCCATGAATATGTATTTTACTGGCATTCACAAAGATGGTAAATGCTCTGGAAATAGCTGAGGATATTGACTGCAGTCATTTGAGCATTAAGAGAAATTCTGAAGAGATTTTAGAGTGTCACAGGAGAATATTAGTTTTGAATAGTTGCTCTGGGAAGGTTGTAGGATTAATTGAATAGATGTCTACATGGTTATTTCAAAACCAGATTAATCTTTGCAGGCTTTTACCTGGTTATTTTATCCACTGAAGAATGCTTTTTCTATTGTGTCCTTATTCAAACTGTAGTTAACCTGTTTTCTACAGCAGTTTCACAGGGTTCTTAAACCTAAGTGAAATAAACTCTTTTAGTTACTTCATACCTGTCTGTTTCTATTCTCTGCTCAAATACTTTACCAAATTGTTCATATATTATGCTTTATGTTATACCAGACAAACAAGTCTCTATTGGCATGTCTAGTTCCAGATGTTTCCTGATTTCATTCATTCCTTAGAAATGCGATGAAATCCGTAACACAGATGCTTTCATAGACCTGTGGACTCTTAAGATCTCCAAGAGCTGTGACCTCTTTTTCGGTTTTTTCCCTTCCTTTCTAAACATGTTTGGTTCCTACAGTCTTTAAGTAGTCTTTCATTTCAGTTAAATATTAGAATTATAAGTAGATTTGACCTGCTATGCTGACAGCAGCTTTTAGAGTGTTCAAATTGTTAGAGATTCTGTAGTGAACATTTTTGACCAAAGTATAGAGATATTGTTAGTTTTATATGCAATTCATTTTCCACAGACAGATACATAACTGCACCTGTGTCCACAGTGTCCTCAGGCACAAGGGAGAAGGTGCAACTCAGGAACTGAGTTTTCACTGGGGAATTTCAGTGCAATTCAGAGTGAACACCTGCTTTGTAACAAAACCAGACACTGTACTAAAGAATTACTTTCCCCAGCTGTTGTGCAGTACTTTATTTAATCAGCCACATTGTTGAGTTTTCCTGCCCAGACCACAGTGTTAATCCTTCCTGCATAACTTCATTAGAAGAATTCTTAGAAATCTTCTCTGTCAGGAAGCCAATGAAAATGAAAATTTATTTTTGTACTGTTTTCTGCTTGAAGATTCAGACTCTGTTATTTTAAACAACTGGGCTCTGTTGAACTTAGGGTTGGGTTTGGCCTTGTTTTTCATCTGGTAAGAACCTTGGTGATGCTTTTGTCTACTCCTTCTTGTGACCATAGGGAGCTCTGTCACATCCATTCTTCTTGAAACTGTGAAGTCTTGACTTAGAAAAAGAGGCAAAACAGGATTAAAAACTCTTTCAGGACTTCATTTCTCTGATGATTGGAAAATACCTGAATTCAGCCTACCTCAATTTCATGCCTACTATTTTCGATGCCAGTATTATCCTTTGCCTTTCTTTATGGCCAGAGACAAGTACTTAGTGCTATTTTGCCCTTTGTGTGTTCTATTTCTTGGGAGGCTGAACTTGGGAACTTCATACTGCCCTTGGTTGTATTCACACTTGGATATTTGGCTGTGTATCTTTCAGATGCATAGTGCTGCTGAGCCATATACTGTGGAAATGTGAACTGTGGAACTGTTTCAAGGGCAGGATTACAATTAATAAAATCACGTACCTGGCATTGGTCTTTGGTCTGCAAACAGTATGATGTAGACTAACAGGTGTTTACAGTGCTCAAGCTTGGTCCATTCTAGAGCTGAATGGTTGATATCCATACATGCAGGAGTTGGTTCTGATCTCCACTGACCCCATGAGTCACCCTTGTGACCCTAAAACATAAATCAAAAACATGAGACCTTTCAGTCCAAAATTTCCATGAGCACTGCATCACATCCCACTGTTGCAGCCTGCCAGGGATGTGATTTCATAACCCAGTACAGAAGGAATGTATGGCAGGTGGGAGTGTCAGCCAGTGGAAGATGCTGAGGATGTGAGCCTATTTGGAATAGTTCTGAAGGTGTGTGCTGAGGTTGGAGGGAGCCAGACGTGGTGCAGGCATGTCCAAAGACAAGGCCAGGGAGTTGGAGCTACAGTGTTTCACTCCCTGAGTGCCCATAGAAAAGCTACTTGGCAGTAGCCTCAGGCTGTGGTTTGGCACATGACTGCTCAGGATGAGGCAGGGCACATGAATGTGTTACTGTCTGTGTCGCTGAGGGTGGTGCAGAATGCTGAAATTATACCAGCTTAATGCCTTTAGGACAGCTTTATGCTGGAAATAGCAGAGCAGACCTGCTCTGGTGGAAGTCGGGGTGCAGACAGACAATACCAGTTCAACCTTTCATTACAAAATGAAGCCCTCAAAAAAAAGGGTGATTTTAAGGGGCAGACTCAGCTTATAGCAAATCAGTACTTCATGTCGTATGGCTGTGGTGCTTTTAGCACAGTAGTCAGAGCCTTACAGAGTAAATTTATCATTAAATCATGTCCTGCATGGCATTTTATTTATTCCCAGTGTTTTTTACATCTCTTACTTTACAGAAGTTAGAACAACAACGTATTATTCATGAATGCTTCCTTTATGGAAGAAAAATAAAAATGTTTTATTTGCTGAAAAATATGATTTAACCAGTTCAGAAGCAATGGAACTTCAGTCGGCACCACCACTCCTACAACACTTTCCAGGCAAAACCCTAATGCAAGGTGATTTTTGAACTTTGATCTTAATTTCCTTGTAGTGTCTATGTTCAGTCTAAACAAATACAGATTATTTTATCCATGTAATATATGTTTTTGTTTTAATAACTAGTAAAGATAAGATGCTGCACTGGCTTTAGAGAATTCTTTATTGCTTTCTCCAATTCTCTAATTGGAGAAAATTAGTATGAATCTAAAAAAGATACCTATTTATAGGTCAAGCTTATTGCCAGGCCACTCCGGGACTGAGTCGCCTGTTCCTATCTTATTTTTTATAGATGCTTAGCTGATGTGTTCTTAAAAAGCTCCAAGGAGACAAACTCTCAGTTATTCCAGTGCTTTCTATTGTCTGCTAGCAGTTGTTTCTTATCAATTACAGTTATCCCCGATTCGAACACATGAATCCTTCTAACAGCATTTAGTTGGTACCTTTGCAAGCTTCTTAGGAAAGTAACTAGAAAGGGTTTTAGTGCCAGGGTACCACACTGATTTGACATCTGCCTGATGGTCAGTTTTGAAAGCAGAAATTTCTTTAAGGTTCTCCTGTTGCATTTGTCTTCATTTAGGAATCCCATTTCTGAGAGATTGTAGAATTAATGGGTCTGGAAAGAGTTGTGCTTTTTTCTCATGACTGCATCTCATAATATTAATCTCTGGGTATTTTTTAATGTGGCAGGTAATTTAATAAGTGTTTTGTAAACACTATGTTGATAAAATATACCTTTTTTCCCAGCATCTTTTATGTTTTGTGGGGACTTAAATGAACTATAAATTTAATTCTGTTTCTGCCAAAGGATTGATAGATCCTTCTTTTGCTTCAAGTACTAGCATTTAGGCCAGGGTTGAAAATTTTTAATTTGTGACCTTCCATGTCTCAAAGAATCTGACTATATCCAGCTATCTGAACATCAGCTCACATACCTGACTTTGGACAGTATGATTTAAAAGTTGGGAACATAATTTTCTTCTCCAAAATGTTACAGAAATGTACTGGCAGAACTGAACAAACAAGGATCAGGATTTGTTTCTTGTAAGGAAAAATATGGGACCATAATGTAACAACACAAAATTTCTACCCAAGCCATGGTAGGATTTGCAGACACATTGCTGAGGATAACAACATGTTTATAACATGCAGCAGTAAATATCCTTATGTGTGCTTTTAGAGGTGCCTTTGACTTCAGTGAAGGGAGTGGATAGACTTCCAAGGTTTTCTTTTTTTAATTGAAGAGTAGACAAAGAGGTAGTCTCTGTGAAGTAAATGGCATGCAGAAAATCAACCTTGAATTTACGCATAGCACTTGTTTGCACCTTCAGATCTAAAAGCTCTGATTTTATTTCACCCACTGAAAATAATTTTCGTATGGAAAATCAGATCTCTTTAGCTCATCCTTTGATAAAAGATTGCTCGGAGTAGGTCTGATGTGTATTTCTTGTGAAACTGCTTCAATGAGCAATGCCAAAACTTATTTTTTCATACACAGCCCTTTTTTCAAACCACGTGTTGTTCATGTGTCTCAGTACAAAATGCCACATTTTCCACTTTAGCAAAAAGCTTTGAAGAAAAAATATGTTAAATATCATTGGTCTGTAGAAAATTAATGCAGCTTTGAGTCAAAGCACAGAGCTGACACACACCTGCTCAAAGAATAAACATCTTTGCAGGTAAACTTGATGCTGAGAAAAAAAGAAAAAGGCCTATCTGAGAAAAAAAAAACACACTGATTTGACAGTGAGAAATCCCAGAAATTTCTGTTATGGGTGTGTGGGATTATTTTCAGTAGTGCATAAAGATCAAAAAGAAGTTCTGCAGAAGCAGATAATACTGAAAGCAAGGTTTAAACAGAGTGTATTAAAACTTTGGAAATTCTCTCTCCCAAGAAATACCTGGCAGTTTATACAGCTTTTCTTGCCAAAGGTTTTGATTTTCATCTCCTATTAAACCTGCCAGCTGCTTTAGTCCATTAGTGCTAGTCTTCCAAGAATTCTTTTGATATTCAGTAGATCTCTGGTCATGCAAATACTTTCTTTAAGACAGTCCAAAATAAAAGAAGTCAGATGTTACAAGAACTAGTTTTCTTTTCAATTTAGTATTTTGTTTTCTGAAGGAAAGGAAAAAAGTTGATGGCTTTTTACTGGCATGCATGTATGGTTTTGGGTTTTTTTACTAAAAAAAACACAAACCACGTTCTTTCTCTTTTGACACCCAGCTCTTTTAAAATTGGAAATCTTTAAGATTGTTTTATCTTAGACATTGATTGTGTCACTGCTTGAGGAGAGTCTCAGAGTCCCTAACTTAATACAGCCATCTCTGAACCAGGATAATATGCTTATCTCATAAAGGTGCTGTGGGATTCAGTGTGCTATTGGCTCACTAAACCACTTGTCTGTGTCTCCACACTATTTCTAACTGCATGTATTAGGATAGTGGGCAAACCAGTCCCTCACATCAACGAAGTAGATGAATTGTTTTCCTTCTAGTGGCATGTAAAAGGCACCAGGGAGTAGTTAGTAATAGATAAACAAGTCATTGAATGAGTTTCATTTGGGTTTTCTTGAAACAGTCAATCATAGGGCTCCTTCCTTCCATTTAGGAGGGGAAGTTATTGTCTCTTCAGTTGGATTAGTCTGTTAGGATGCACTTGACACTGTATATTTGCTGCTGTTATTCTGATGTGTAGAGGCTAATGAGATTTCTAACATGTATCGGTTTTCATAATGTCTACTTAACCAGCTTTACTGTGTTATTTTTTCTTAGAGAAATGCATTGATCTAAATGCTCTTACTGTCTTATGTTCATTGAATGCTCAGCAGGTCTTGTTACTTGGGGTTTTCTACTGCTGCCCTTTGGTGAAACTTTTATACAAGAATAAAATCTTGTTCAGATGTGCGCTATAGCTGAAGCAAATCAAATTGGGATTCTTTGGGGCAGATTTTTAAAAGCATCTTATTTAAGATGACAGCAGTTTTACCACTGATTGTGGTAAAATCTCATACACCTGCTTTTGAAAATGTTATCCATTCAAGAGAAAGGTGCTGACCTCTTCATTTTAAGAGAGCAAGTACATCCTCAGAGAAGCACCTACAATTCACAGGTGATGCCCAGAGGAACCAAATGAAACTGAAATAGAGCTTTAGGACCAAGCAGCTTTGCTGTTTCATAATTGTACTTAAAATGAATTAGATTGCTCTGTCTGTCACTATTGGAAAAGATAATGCAACAAGTGAATAGTTTTGATTAATAGTGTATAAAATTCAGTGCTGAATTTGCATGCTTTATGTCAAAGAAGATTTGCATACTTTGTTTTCTCTCTAACAAAGTAATCCATCGCTACCTTGTCTTTAATAGTCATTCCCAGCATTTGGCTGAATGGCAATCCAAATACATAATATCTGTACTAAGAATTCTGCCTTAAACTTTTCTCTTTAATATGATAACCCTTAAATTGTTCATTAAATTTGAAATGTAACAATTTGGGGGAATTTCTAAATTTTGATTTCTTGGTTACCACTTTTACTCTATAACTGTGTCTACATTTGTAATACGTTTTAAAAGAAAAAGCAATAGTCCTATAAAAAGATTGTTCATTTTCAAAGGAATAAGTTATTAAATGATAGAGATTCCTCCACTGAACTTTTTTATGTTATACAGTTTTGTCATAACATTTACTGTAACAGGCATTGACTCCACTGTGACTGTACTTGAAATCAGAGGCGTTTCATTGGAAAGACTGAGGTGGTGGCTGGCCCATCTTCACAGCATTCATCACTCTTAAAGCCAAGGCTTAGGGATTTCTGTATTCTTGGTTCCTAGATCTGAAGAGTTTTTTACAGTTTGATAAGGAGAAACACAGCTATGGCAGTGTCATACTTCTACGCTTCAGCTTGAAGCTCTGCCCATTCTGTTGAAGATGAGACCCCAGAGATCTGAGAACAGTTGTGTCCTTAAGAATACTCTCTAGAGTGAAGAAGAGGTGGGAGGCTTGACTGTGCTGCAGAGTTTCCAGCTAGCTATGTGTGCTACAGCTCAGCATTTACTTGATTCTCATCAGCCACCACTAAATGTGTAAAGTTGCCTCCCCACACTCACAAAAGTGATTATAAGACAGACAGTCCTACAGCTGTCTAATTGCCAAAAGGAAAAAGCAGACAGTATTTCTGCACATAAAGTTAGCTTAGGAGCTCTGTTGACATTTTGGATCCCTATTTGTTATTTGTAAATCTATAGCTATTTTAATCAAAAAGTTATTAAAGAAAAGCAGATATAAATGCTATTCTGGCTAAATGTCCATAAACAAAGCATGCATCAAGTCATTCTGAAGAATGTTCATCTTTCTTTATACCTTGGACTTGTTCAAAATTGTAAAGCAGATTTCTCTTTTCAAAGCGTAAAATAATCAGTAGTAGTACTATTAAGTACTACTATTAAGTACTATCACATGTAAGCCATTATTGGTACAACAAAGCATGGACTTCTTTACCCAGGACACGCTCCTATTTAACCCTGTGCAGTCAGTATGTGTGCCCAGCATTGCTACATTCATATGGGTAAGCTGACTTCTGAATATTGCCCACATTTCTAAAATACTTGCAAACAGTGCAAACAATGCAGAAAATTCCGTTTTTTTTCCCCAAAGTTGACTGGTTTAATTGAGGTGTTAGGCATGGGTTGGACTTGATGATCTTGAAGGTCTCTTCCAATATAGTAATTCTGTGAATTCTGTGATTTTCTTTTTATTACTAAGTCTGTAGATCAGATTGCATTGATCCTAGAACTTATATTTGCAATGTTCTTTGTCTCCATATTGGTGCTTTTATCTGTACAGTCTCTGTTTATAGTCTTTTCTCACACATAAAAGCTTCATCTTCTCATAAGCAAATAGATTTTCAAAATGAAGAATCAGTGACACATCACTACTGTATATTTTAAGTCACTATGCTTAGCAAGGTTTAAAAGACTGTGTTCAGACTGGTAGTGTGGTTTTTTTCTGCTGTTGTAAATCAGTTTTTTAGCAGCTTAGTAACAGGAAAAGGGCACTGGGGCTTGAGGTTTCAAGAGAGGAATAGAGCATTGGCATGTTTTGGGGTTTTTTTCTTTTCCTCCTGATTTCTGCTAGCTGGCAGACTGGCTGATGAGTTGGTTTGGGAAAGTAAAATAGGTTGCTCACTCAGGGGCAAGCAACCCCATTAAGCCATTCAGGATCAGTTGATTTTTTTAGTTGATTTCAATCCTGCCTGCCAGCTGCTTCCCAGAGGTGTTAACAACTTTGTCCTTGCATTTCTGGACAATTTTTTGTCCTTTCTCGTTTCACTGAAACAATAGTGTAAAACGCTTGGAAATCCCGGACCACATGCAGTGTTTTACAAATACCTTAATACTGAAAGATAAATTAAAAGCTGACTGGTCGACTGATATACCCATGCCCTGAAGAAACATGCAGCTTTGTGATTTTATGAGTGAAGGTAAGCAGGGACAGAAACAGGCATGATAACATTTCCATAGCTAAGGCAGAGGTCATTACTTTATGGGAAGTCACTCACAGAGCCGTGTTAAGGAGAGCTGCCTTTCAGCGTGCGGCGCGGCAGAGTGAAATTAGACAGCAGCACCTGCCAGGAGGCGGCTTAGCTTTGCCGGCAAATAGGAGAATCAATCCTTTAGCCGGCGCAGCGAGAGGCTGACACAGTCTGTGCTCTCCGGGATGGACGCTCCGCCGCCCCCGCCGGCTGATGTTCCAGATGTGGCCGAGGTGCACGACTCCCATCTAGCGGCTGCTCTAAAGCAAGGGAAGGGAGCGCGGCGCTGCCGGGCGTCTGCTCCGTTTCATGCGTGGCAGTGGGTAGTGCTTTAGGCTTTTAATAACAAAGCATGGATTTTTACTTGCCTGAATAATTCCTGATTAAAAGGAAAAATTTAAATAAAATTTAAAAGCAAACTATTGGGGGTTTTCTTTGTTTTTGGGGGGTTTGTTTGTTTGTTTGTTTGTTTGGGTTTTTTGCTTTGTTGTTTTTTTTCTTGTTTGTTTGTTGTGTTGGTTTTTTTTTTTACCTAAAGTGGCTCTCCTGTAGATTTTCTTTCTCAGCATCTTCACAGCAGTTACAAGAAAACTGAGAAATCCTAACATGGTAAGCCAAGGTAGTCTATAAACATAACTTACACATGCAGAAATTGCTAGTGTTAATGCATAGCTAAACTTAGTTGTCAGGTTTTGCATCTCACTTGGAATAGCTACACATAGCACAGATATTAATTAATGAAAGACAACTCTTCAGCACCATACATTCTCTTCCTCAGATAATATGGGATTTTGAATCAAGAAGCAAGAATGCATCATCCAGTTAGGAGGAAATGGTTCTGTTTCCCGACTCAGTGAATTTTTATGTGATTTTTTTAGCTCTGCTCCTTTAATTCTGCTATTATAAAACTACAGCATTATTCAGTGCACTCCTTTTCTCATGATGTCCATTTGCAGAATGAGCTGGTTATAGAAGGAGGTGCTGTCATAGGGCATGGTGTTATCAGAGTCTCAGAAACAAGCAGAAAATCCTGTGTATTTACAAAATGTGCATAAATATAAAATACAGCACATTAAAGACCATCCCTGCATAGTAATACTATTTTTCTGTTAACTTTGAGTCCCTTTGTTTTTGAAAAATACACACTTTCTATATTCCTTAGTGATTTAAAATATAGGGTTTTGGCAGGAGAGGTGATTTTACTCCCCTAAGAAAAATCATCACTTTTTTTCCCTGGCTCTTCTAATTCTTTTTGTTTCCCTGGTAATCTACTTTTCTGTAGAGCATGGAAGAGCCAGGTTACCTTGCTTCCTGATTAGGCATAGATACCATTAGAATTTTCTTTTATTACAATTATTTAGTTGTTAAAGCAATTATTTTCTCCACCATTATTTAGCCCCTTCAGACTAATGTTCCCATCTTCTAGATATGAAAGGCGCATGTATTGAAAAAGAAATAAGCCCCCTGCACTCTGGTGCTGAATCCCCATATACTAAACATACAATATCAGTAAGGATACAGTTTATCTCTGATTGCTGTCTTGTCTTCTATACAGTATGGAGCTAGTCAAAATGTCACATAAATTGAGCAAGATTCAATTTCTTTCCCAGTATTTCACTAAATATTTCATTTTCTGAACTTTTTTAGTTTTCTTTTTGATATTAACCACATACAGTTGTAAAACATTTCCAAAGATATAAGTGTTTCTTGGTTATATAAAAGTAGTCATTTAAGATTGATACAGATTATGATGTTGATTTTTTGAGTTTTAATCTCTACTGAGAAGTGTTTTCCTCTTTTTTTTTTTTAACTATAATTGTGTTTAAAGGAATTGTTTTATTATAGCATCAAAATGGAATTTTTTAGACAAGTTCAAACAAAACACAAAAACTTCAAAGCATGTTACTTTATTTCAACTATTTTGTTGTCAGGGAGTTCCTCTCAAATTAATATTGATTGCTTTCAAGGTTTAACATTTACTGAAATAAATTGGAAAATTATCATAAATATTTGCTAGATATTTTTATATCTCAAATTCAGCAAGCTCCCCGTGCCAACATGCTTAAGCTGATGAGCAGTATCATAACAACCGTGTGTTTAACTCTCTTCATAAATCAAAGCTTTTTCATGGCTGAAAAGTCTCACTGATGCCTGCAGGTACATTGCATAAATGATGATCCTAATGTTCAGGACTTTGACAAGAGGTGACTGCATTCTGTTGTGTGTTGAATAGCCAGGCCCTGCAGGTTTTCAAGTTCTCATTCCCTGTGAGGAACCCATATTCCTGCTGCTGAGGGATCTGTGTTCTCATATGCCCTAACCACAAGACTCTTAGCACTACACGGTCATTGCGTACGCCCTTTGAACTAGTAGGAAAAGACACTTTGTCACTGATAGAATACAGACATCTGTGGAAAACAATAAATTTGCCATTTGATCTGAGGGGCATATGTTAGGTTTCATTTATGGCAGCACTCCCATGTCTGGTTTTTGGGATGTATCCTACCATCCCTTAAAATTTTGATATTTTCTCACCCTCCATATGGCTTTGAACATGGTGAGAAAAACAGAGTATGTTGCTGTGAGAGGAGAGTCTTTTAATAACTTACTCATTGGCTGTAGGAAAATGAAGTCCAAAATTAAAGAAATAAGCAGAAAAAAACCCAGAAGAGCAAAAACATGCAGTAAGGTAGATGTTAACTAAAGAATAATTCTTCTTTTTCAAGGCAAAACATTTTATGGTGTTGCATCCCTTATTCTGTAAGAAAGAAGATTTCCAAGACAGTGAACAGCATGGTTTTCCAAGAGACAGTGAACAGCATGGTTCCTGGCATCAGTAATGAAAGTTTTATAACATTCTAGTCATATATGTTAAGCAAGAATGTATATTCTTAAGCGGAATTGTTTTCTAACAGCCTTAAGAGCACCTCTAACAGTTATACACTATAGAGACATTTTTACTTTAGTGTCACAGGCAAACTCATTTTAATTGGGTTAATTGTGCATTTTTGTCCATTCACCATATTGCTTTACTGTGGCAGATGGCCCAGTGATGTGTTATAAATACTTTGCATGACATCCCCTTTATTTTACTAATCTTCACTGTGACTTTCCCATGGTAATGACTAATGACAGTTTCTTAGCCAGCAACTTTTAATAGATTCTTTTTTTTCCCTTAATCTCTGCCTGTCCTCAACAGCACTGTTTTGTTCAATAATTTAATCAGTTCAGCAACAGTATATTATTAGACAATTGAACCATTACATTTTGAATTTTTGAGATGTAAAATACCCGTGAAATAGCCACTGATGAGTATTTCAGTATTGATTGAGACCACTTTTTCTTCTAAAGAAATAGAAAGGGTTTTGCTTTCTATGCTTGAATGCTTTTCCTTTCCTATTATTTTCATTTCCTTCCCTTGGTCCTGAGAACCATATGCAGTAAAAAGCAAGGAATCCAGTAACTAAATAAACTAACAGTTTTGACTAATCACCATGCCTGTCTTTACCATTTGACACCTACCTATCAAAAGTACGTAAAAAATCAATTTTTCCCTCTCTCCTCTCATAATTGAAAATTTACCTGCAGAAGGGATACCCTTAGACAAAACTGGTTCCAGGTTCATCCCATCCCTGTTAGCAGACAAAAGGATATAGATGTTACAAATTCAACAGGAAAATAGTAGCACTCCTTCTAGGCTGCTGTGATTTTGGGGGAAACTCCTGGAGTCTGGAATTTCTGCCCAGAACCACTTCTTTCCCTGTGAAAAGGATCAGATAGTCAGCTTTCTATCTTTATGTTGCTAGCAGCTGCTGTGTTTTGCTAAGGGCAGTGCTCCTCATGCTCCCTCTCTTTTATCAAAGCCATTCCATGGAATGAAGCAGTAGTGGAGCAGAGCTGGCGGGTGGCTGTAGGACAATTCTGTGATTTCACAGCAGTTTCTGAGACTTCACAGTTTAATTTCACAGTTTAATTGTGTTTCTTTTTGGAACATAAAATTGCTTTAAACAAGAATGACTTATAAGCCATAACTGGTCTATATTTTGAAGCTTTCATTGCAGAGATACGGAGGAAGGCCAAGCTGACTAAAGCATATTATCACTCAGACATTAGGTTGAGTTTGGACTTTATGTTTAAAATTAGTAGCTTTATAGCTGTTATTCAAAAGTGGTTTCTGCACAAAAAGGTTTCTCATAATTTTCCTTTCATCTTCTCTCCACCCCCTCAAGAGTGATACAGCAAGTTCAACTTAAAAGTGCTTTTTAAAGGCAACATGTGTATGTTAATACAGCTACTACCTGAATTTCAAAACACTTCAGTAGCTTGCTGCAGGTGCTTACTGTGCTTGCCAGTATCAGGCACCTTCTTGGTGTATTGCTGATGCTGTTGCTGATATTAAAAGGGATTTCTTTAACCTACTGGATGTTGATCCTTGTTAAATCTGCCTTTTCTCAGGGATGCTGCTGAATGCAAATGATGGGACAAATTCTGCCTTCGGAGGCATTTGCATACTGGCAGTGAACTCTTCTAAGGGATTATACATGTCTGTCCAGGGATGGAAGGGAGTCAGTCTGATCTAATACAAAACCAATTAATATTCAACTGCAAAAGGAATAAATGTGGAAATGCACCTGAAAAACTTTGAAGGAGGAGAGGAGAGCCCTCTCCTCCTTTAGAAAAACAAAAATAGGATAGATGAAAGTTTGTTTGCTGATACTGAAAACTTTCAGGGAGGTTTAATGCCAAACATTTTCATTTTCTCCTCTGACAGGCACAAGCATATTTACTGTTTACGAAGCTGCTTCTCAGGAAGGCTGGGTGTTCCTTATGTACCGGGCAATTGACAGTTTTCCCCGATGGCGTTCTTATTTCTATTTCATCACCTTAATTTTCTTTCTGGCCTGGCTTGTTAAGGTACTGAAAAATGTGTCTTTTTAAATTGGTCTGAAACATAGATCATATTAGAATTAATTTCTTCTCTTTTCTGCTTGCTGAGCTTTGTGTCAGCCATTCTTTCTTTTTCTTTTACAGAATGTTTTTATTGCAGTCATCATTGAAACATTTGCAGAAATTAGAGTGCAGTTCCAGCAGATGTGGGGGTCCAGGAGCAGTACTACTTCAACTGCCACCACCCAGGTGAAGCACTTGCAATGCTGAGATTCTTTGGGGATTTGATTTAGTTTAGTTCAAGCAAAAAGTTCCTGTCGTATATGATATATTTGACTTTGCATGTTGGTACCTATATTCTAAACCTGATATATGAATTTTCATAAGAATTTCAATTCTTGGTTGCATTATCTAACTAGTCTTTCTTAGAAAGGAATAATGGAGAAGACCATCATACATTTCTCTGTATGGCTAGGTATGCTATTGCTGTGTTCGTATTCTTTTTAACAAAGTATGATAATGCTTTTGTATCATGTCATTGGTGGGTTTGAAGTCAGGGCTATAGAATATTACTTTCTGTGCTAAGAAATAAGAGCTGAAATCCCAAAGTAGCTGGAAGAAGAGGGGTCAGAGGGTAGCTGAAGTGTTTGCGGAAGCTGGTCCTGGAACTGAGAAGGATGTGTTGAGACCAAGGGAGAATAGGCTGCAGGGCAAGGAAAGAGCCATGCTCACAGCTGGGGCAGCCACAGAAAGTAAGACCCCGAGTGGAAATAATGGGTAAGAAGAAGCCGTGATAGAAAGGGTGGGCTGAGTAGTGGGAAAGAACCCAGTATGAAAAAGAGCTACTGGGCTGAGATTTAAATTCTCACACTCATTATTTAAACAATCAGGTTATGTGTCCCAAATGGGCAAAAGACCAGTCTTTTCCAGGGTAGTACAGTTTGCCATCTCTGAGGAGAACCAGTACCAACTGCCTGCAAAAAGCTTTTAGAAAGACAGATATGCGAAACATACCCATGAGGGAATTTTTTCTAACCATGTAGCTGGAGATTATTTATTTTACTAAGTCAAAGGATTTAAGTTTTCAAAATTAATTATTGAATAATATTATATTCTTTTTTATATTCCTGTAATCCATATGTAAATGTAGTCCTTTTCTGCCAGCTGCTACACTTTTTGCCTCAAATAGACTTTGTGGCAGTAATTTCTACTCTATATATATGTCTTTTTCAAAGCAGACTTTGTGATATCAATTTAAAGTCTAAAAAAAAGGACTTCTCTACATGACATATGCTTAGCCTGAGGAACTTAATGTTCATAGGACAAATTCTGAGCCATATAGGCTTATCCAACATATTCTGAACTAGAGGGTGGAACAGAGAGTTCAATGTAGGGAAACACAAGAAGCAGCCAACATGAAAAAACAGAAAATATCCAAAATGATGTCATGATGCCAAAGAGCATGAATATGTTGAATATAATCTGCATCATGCAAATTAAAAATAGCTTGTGGGCTGCAGACAAGCAAATGGTTCCAATGGCTGCTTCATTCCTTGAGTCAGTGACATAATGGGATATCAAGAGAATCCAGGTTACCAAACTGCAAAACTTATTTATCTTTTTCTGTATTAAGAAGGACAGAAAATATCCTGCAGGATTTCTTGTTCAAAGCACCAGACAAAAGTTAAAACCTATGCTTGTTTTGTGCATGAAGTAGCCTTGAGAGCTATGCCTTAATTTTCCCACTTCTTACATTACTGAGCTGTTTCCCAAACTTATTCCTGTAGAAAAGAAATGAGTGTCCAGGAGTCTAGGAAGGGGTTCTCTATAAAAGGATAAAAGGGTCTTTTAAAGCACTTTAGCAATGTACTTAAAAGCATGGTAAGAAAAGGAATAACTGTGCTGATCTTAGTTGGCAACTCTTCCCAGTACGGAGATGCTAAATGAAAGCCTTGGAGGAATTACAACCATATTTGGGTGACACTGTCCCCAGTCTAATGAGCACTTCTCTCAGGATGACTTTTAAGCTTCAATCACCCTCCTGTGGCTGTGCTCTTGAGGTGACTCGTTTGAGTGCTGGGTGTCAAAGAAAAGGTGGGAGTGAGGTGGGAACTTTGCCACACTTCATTTCATAGTATATGCAGGTGGCAACTCAAAATGCTAGAACCGTTCATTTTCTTTCAAGGACATTTTCAAGTACAGTTTTAATCACTTTCAGGTATGGTGTCTCACTGTTCCTTATGTCCAGCATCATTTTGTGTCCTAATTTCTGAGGAAAAAACGGAACAAAACAGAATGCCTATGTCTGCTCTTTCAGAGGCTATTGATAAAATGTGAATACTGCTGTGGTCAAGAAAGCCTTTTCCACTGCCATCATTAGAGCTTGGAAACATTCAGCTATTTACAGGAATTTTAATCTCTGTGAAATTATACATAAGGACTGTCCAGCTACTCTTGCTGATATGCATCACTGCAACAAAAATAATGTGGTCCTTGCAGTAAAATAATTTTGCCAGTAAAAAGTTTACCAAATGCACCTTTTATTTATGTAGCTTATTTATGTGGTTGCAATGTATTTGTTTTTTCTTAGGATAAGCTTACCTTAGTAAGGAAATTATTCTGAAAAGGTACCACTATCTAAGATGCTGGTCAGAGATTAACTGAATTGTTTTCTATATTAGGACTATTAGAAACACATTGTGTTTGATATTGTCTGGGTAAAATCAGACATTTGTTGGAAAAAGCATGTTACTGTTTTTTCTGTAGCAGAAAGAATCATTCCTCTGTTATTTTAAACTAGCTATCATGAAAATGCATGCTGGTCCTTAAGGGGAATGTATTAGATCTCACTTGTATTTATTGTCACACAAAACATTTCTGACAACAGTCTTCCCTTTCAAGATGTTTCATGAAGATGCTGCTGGAGGTTGGCAGCTTGTGGCTGTTGATGTGAATAAACCCCAAGGCAGAGCTCCTGCATGTCTACAGGTATGACATTGCTTTTTAATAAATGTGTGTGTGTGTTATCAGCATCACTCAAATGTTGCTGTAGGGAAATTATACTGAGAAATAGCTACCATAGTTTTAGTCATATAGTTTTTGAACCTATTGCTTTCTGCAGTGTAGATTTTTTTCTTGAAAATCACAGCTCAACAAATAAAGATGTACCACACCCAAAGGGAAATGTTGGAAAAATCCTTCCTGATAAGGTTCTGTTTTGTGTGCCTATGAAAGATTTAAGATTTTAAAATTTAAAATAAAATAGTTAATCATATTCTGTCTCTCAGACTTTGTATACAAATATATTCCATTCCTAGGATATTTGCATCATAAATGCTTGTTTACTAAGTGCAAAATACAATAACATATGCCAAGAAGCATGACTAATCATAATAAACACAGAAGTGCCTAATTTCTCTTGTTCCCTTGTGAAAATAGGCTCACAAAAAAGGGAAAAGAAGCATGTAGGGAGCAAGCCATACAGTGTTTGAAACTTCCAGATTTGATATTCCTACTTGGATAGAAGTTAATTTGTGAAACTCTATCCTCATTGTTTAAATAAATCCAGACTAAGATAAGTAATGTTTTTATAAATCCATTTTCAGAACAGAGCCCTGTACAGCAGCTCAAATTTTTATTTGCAAGCTAAATAATGTCATTTCTGGATAAAACAAACTTCAGAATAAAAGGCCAAATCTACTATAGCATTTTCTGGCAATTTTGGTTATGTTTGGTTTAACATGTAAGCTAAAATACACGTTCTTGTTGGCAGCATGTACATTGCTGAACCCTAAGCTGGCAAGCACCTTCCATCCCCTCCACAAGCTGTTCATTCTCAAATATCTCTTCTTTGCCAAACCACTGCCATGTATTTCATTATAGCATGTCTTAATAGATTATTCGTATTCCCAAATTTAATTCTTGATTTTGACAGCAACAGGAACATCATTTGCGGTGTTCTCAAGTAACAGTCTCTGGTATGTGGATAAATGTAGGTGAACTCACTGTGAAAACTTCAGATGAAAATTAAGATACCATCTGAGTTACCTGGACTGCCATTTTTGCCCAGTTTGGGAATCATGTGAACACAGTAAATTGTGTTCCAGTGGACATAAACCTCATGCATTCAACTTTTTAAATTTGCCACTCAACCAGCAGTTTCCCTCATGTTCTTCATCCTTTCGTGAAATAGGGGAAGCTCTGAAACAGTGCTTTAGCACCCTTTTTAAGACATTAAACTGCATGAACTCCATTAGGTCTCCATTAGTCCAATAGTCCATTAACTATATGAAGTCCATGTCCTAATTTCCATTAGGAAGTTTATCCTTCATGGCATTACTGTCCCTATCGACAAATAAGCTGTATTAAGTTGGTGTTGTCATCATGGAGGCAATAAACAGGATTGCTATTCTATGTTTTATGTGTCTTATGCACACTCTAACTTCTAGATATCAAAAAAAGAATTGAGCTGTAAGACTTGCTTTGTATAATTTGGAACTTCCATGCATTAGATACCTCTGCATTCATTAATATAAGTATTCTGTGTGATAGAATACTTTATGTGTTTTTTTAACTACTGGTCTACATATTAGAGTGATCTAATGATTTTAAAATGTCTGAGAAATGGATTCTTTGGTCTGCATCAGGTCATAATGTGAGAATTGCAGAAAGAAGGTAGTCTTACCCTTTCTCATTGCTATACTTCCCTCTCACTATGTACCTGAGCTGGCACCATATTTATGCACTTGTTCTGGGAATGGAGTTAAAGTTGGCAGGAGGAGAGGAGTGAATTTATTATTGATCAGACTCCCTGCAGCTGCATAAATGTTTTTTCTGACACAAGAAAGGGCCCAGAACATTAGTAGGAGCAGTCTAGGAATCTGAGCTGCTTCCTTCAGCAGCAGTGAGCTATAAAGCATGACTACAATAAATTTCCATCCAGATTTTTTTTTAAAGACATATGGAAATTACTATAAAAATCATCTATATATATATTTTTGTTTCTTGTTTTGTATTGGGCCAATATCAGGGAGGTGGCTGGTCTGCTAGCCTGTGCATCCAGCTCCTAGGAACTCCTAAAATACTCAGCACTGGTGGCTTCCATCCACCTCTGTGCAGCTCTCAGATTTATTCTTCGGTACACTTTATTTATGTATATTTTTAGATATCTGCATGTCTCATACATGTATACATTCTAACTTTTTGTAGGACAATGATGGGGTGCAGAGGTGTGGAATACAGAGGTTGTAGGTGGTGTGGAGATGGGTTTCTCCATAGCCATGGATAGGTTCCAGCTACCTCTAGGAACCTAATGGGGTTCAGAGGTGGTGTGTGGTGGTTGTGGTATAGCAATAAAAGCTGATAATATTGTGGAGAGAAACTAAATAGATGTAGCAACAATTTAAACAGCTCTGAAAAGTTTTAAATAGAAGCAGTAGTCCCTATCTCCTGCCTGATTTTAAAGACTTGTGCTTCTGTGATTTCTGGGTTTGCAGGCTAAATTCTGGTAGAAAAATACTTGTCAAGTTAACTGGAGGAAGTATTTTACACATTTGATATTAAAGACTTGTCTAGTGCCAAGCACCACAGTCACGTGTTGCAGATGGCACTGGGGACATCTCTGCAATTCCTGCAGTTCATACTAATATTTTCCCTAACATGAACCAGAGATTCTGCAGGGGGTATCCTGTGCTACCTGTTTAGTTAGACACTGGAAAGTAAGATACAAACTAACTTCTGTTGCCTTGGTGCCCTGCAAGAGCATTAACGTCCTCTTTCACAGACAGGACCAGAAGCAAAGGGCACAGCATTATACAATGAGAGGCACTCTCTGAACACCAAGAAGCAGTTTTTTACTCTGAAGGTGACTGAGTGCTGGCAAGGCTGCCCAAGAAGTGGTGGAGTTTCCATCTTTAGAAGTATTTAGCTGTCCTGGGAAGCTGGCTCTCAGTGTCCCTGCTTGAGTGATTTTGGTAGCATTGAGAACTGAGTCCAGTTTTTATGATTTATGGGGAAGACATAGGGCTTTTGGAGGCTGTATTGGAGGATTGGCTTTGGTGCATGGAATAAAACTGTTCCACACTTCACCTCAGATGGGCAGAATAGATGTACCTAATATGTTCTTTCAACCTGTCTTTCTCCATTCTTGTGAGCTCCCCACCAGAAGATGCTGAGACTTAGGGAGGTGTTGTGGCACACTGAGGAATTACAGTTTGGGAACAAAACAAGAGAAGACAAACTCACAGTGTAAATATATCCCCAGTGAGATGACAAAGGACATTATGTAGGGAGCTTTCTACCTATTAAGTACAGTGCCTTATAGCCATATGTACAGGCTGTGGCTGATTACCATCACCTTTCCCTCCTCCACTGCATTAACTAGTAACTGCTTGCCTTTAAGCTTTACACTTAAAAACATTGGTGAGATTGCTGATTTGAAAACAAGCATTTCTTGCATAACAAAAAAAAAAAAAAAAAAAAAAAAAGAACAAAGAATTTCTAAGAGAAATTGAGTAAATGAGAATTGCAAATGCCATGGCTGATCTTAACTTGTGTGTTCAGGGTGATCAGCTATGCCGTGAGCATTGTTCCATTTCTCTTTGTTAGGAGTTCCTACAAGTAGATACTTCCATGTGTTTGGATCTTAGGGACTGACCCTGATTTTAATTGGGTAAAAACCCCAAACAATTTCTGATTAAAAACCAAAGGCTGGCTGACAAAGCTTGATGCACTTGATTTTTGGCGGTCAAATTTGCTGTATTATAAGCAAATTTGAGACTTCTTCTTACATTCTTCCGGACAACATATGCAAAGAGTATCTGCAAAACAAAAGAGATAGCTATGAGAGTTGTAAGCTGACACTTATTTTGGTAGGATATTAGCTTTCAAACCTAACTCTGGCAGAAATTACATATTATTAATAAGTTTGGGAGTGAAAGAACTCAGCTAAACCCTGTGCCCTTCAATTCCTCAATTGTTTCAGAGTATATATCCTGACAAGCTACAAAAAAAGTGCAATATTGTCTCAGTAGGCAACTGTACAGTACATGGAAAAATGAAGATAAAGAAGCATAACACTGAATTCAGCAGAGAATGGTGGGGGTTTTTTTGTTTAATAAAACCTTAAGCCTTTCTTAAACATGTTGATGTTGCAGAGTCTTAATGGCTACTTTGGACTGCTGCAGGATATGGCCCCAGAGTTCTGCCCTAGATCTGGTTCTGACAGTAAATTTTTTAATTGTTTAAAGTCTATGTTGCATCCCCAACAGACTCATCTTCTTTTCTCTTAAAAGGCATTAAAATCAATTCAAAATTTAAGTCCACAGGACCACTAATATAAGTTATGTAGCATTCCTGACTAAGAACCAAAGTTACAGACAAAAGACAGGTATCTTACAAAACACGTTTTTTACAGGCTGCCAGGGAGGTCGTGGAGACTCCATCTCTGGTGATATTCAAAACCCAAGGGACATATTCCTGTGTCACTGTTCTAGGTGACCCTGACTTGGCAGGGGGGTGGACTGGACGATGTCCTTCTAACCCTAATTATTCTGTGATTCATTGATTTTATGAGAACATACTAGTACCTTTCTAGAGATGGCATCTGTGAATATTAGGTAATCATTTTATGGGAAAAATAATGCATAACTTTTTTTTCTGGTGCTCATGCAAGTGCAGGACTGTGTTCAGACTCTTCCACATGCAGCAGCCTATCCCTATCCCAAATGTTTCATGTTGACATTTTTTTGTGACAGGGAATCTGAAGTACTGAAGGGCAGGTTCTGATAGTCTCATTCTCTCTCCTCCCACCTTGGAGCAATGCAGAACCCCACTCTCTGTTAGAATGAGCCTACTTCAGTTGGGATAGAAAAACACTGCCTGACCTCTGGTTGCTCTTTACTTCACATGTATCAAATGACAAGCCTCAAATCTATTTAAAATTTAAGAATCCTTCACAAATTTACATCTTTAAATGGTAGATTAATGTCTATTAGGGCACACACAGCATGTTTGTCCATACTGCAAGATTGGGAAAGAAACAGGTAAGGGCAGAGCTGCTATTCAGGGGGAAGTAAGCAGGCCTGGGAAAGGACCAGCAGGGACATTAGCTTAAATTCACTAAGGACAGGCTGCATTTCAGGAGGAACCAGCTGTGGCAGCATAAGCTGAGGCTGGGCTCTGCAGAAAAGGCTCTGGGAGTCTCGGTAGGCAGCATGCTGAACAGGAGCCAGCAGCCTTCCCTGGCAACAGAGGAGGTTGACAGGATCCTGAGTCATTGTGTGGAAGGAATTATCTCCTGTTGCTCAGCACTGGTAAGCCTGAATCCAGATACTGTGTCTGGTTTTTGGCCCCCAGTACAATATGAATACTGACAAACCAAATTCAACAGAAGGGCTCAAGGTGTTTGAGAAGCTTACTGTTTTTCTGGTCTCTTTCAATAAAAAATGGTGAATTACAGTATGCAAAAAAAAAAAAAAAAGTATATGGGTGTGGAGGGAGAGAATGTAAGAAAATAAAGATAGTGCAGAAGGTAGTCTCACACCTGAGGAGTTGCAGCTGTACTAATCACCAAAGATTAGGAACAGGCCTGCCCTTAACAGGCCACAGCTGTGTCCAATAAGAAGACGAGTGCTACAAAAGAGTAGCTGGTTGAGGAGGGAGATGGAGTATGGTGGCTGTGCTGTGGGGAGTTGCCCATGAGAAATTACTGAGAAGGTATGGGACTTTTGCAATAAGATGACAACGTATGGGCAAAATATGTTTGGTACTCTAGTGGTATGAGATTATCTTTTTAATTCATAACAGAAAGGATAGTGGTTCTTACCACTTATGTTTATGTTTTATTAGTCCTGTCCTCTCCTTCCTTGAGTTGAATGAACTGTAATAATTTCAGCCATCTGAATTCACAACTTCTTTTATTAACATAAACTGAAGTGGATGCCAGTTTATATTATCAGACAAGAGAGGGAACTGAAGTGTCCCAGGAGTAAACTTGCTGTCCTGTTGGAGATCAGACAGCTACAGAAGCTGAACTGGGTAGCTCCACAGACCTTTTGGCCCTGGTACAGTGAAAGCCAAATGAGACATAAACTCAAGGCAAGAACAGAAGTGAAGACATCCTGTCTTGTCACTCTGACCCTCTAACACTGACCACTTTAACAAAAGAAGATGTAACAAAGACTTTACTAGTGAAAGAGATAACAAAGGATATTACTAGCATAAGAGCAATAATCAGAAGATTGTGTTTCTAAAGGAGACCAGGACAAAGGGGTCAGAGTAGAAAATTTTGTATGAACATATCGACCTATAAATACTGGTAAACTGTGTAATAAGCTAGCTTTGCGTTGCTGGCATAAGCAAAGTCCTTGTCAGTCAATCCCCACACTGTCCCTTCAGTTGCAGCTGCTACTATGGTTAAGGCTTCTGAAAAAACGAGGCAAGCACACAGCAGAGGATGGTAACAGCTTTACCTTCCCCATCTGAAGGCACAGGAAGCTAAAACTGAGCACACGTTTAACAGCAGCTCATTTGTGAATCCCCAGCCAGTTTCTGAGAGTTAGTCAGATATTGGAGTATCCATGCCTTTACACTATTCACCACACTTTCACCATTTCTTCCCATACTCTATGTACAAGTAGAAAATAATGGAAGATTCTTTGGTTTTTTTCCATAATGCTCAGTATTTACTATCTCCCCATATACAACTGAGGATAGCAAGATGGGATGGGGCTGGACTATAATGGGGATGTTCTTCCGTTGCCTACATGTTTAGTTTCTCTGCAGAGCCTTCTGTTCCTCCTCATTTTCTGTTTTTACCTCACCAAAACTACCTGTTTGCTGTTACATTACACTTGCCATACTGTGCTCCTGAGTCTCCTCAGTAAAACCAACAAACTAGTTGGTTTTCAGTGCTAAGTGCATCACTGAAGTGTCCTAGCTTCTGTCAACTGATGCATTTTCTAGGCTTTCTAAATGAGAACAGGGCATAAAATAAAGATGGGATTTTTTTATTTGCAGCCTCAGAAATTTAGGATTTAGAATCAGTTAATCTTCTGAATAAACTCATGTACTCAAATAATAAACTCATTCAAATCAAAACTTAATTTTAGCAAACTGAAAGAGAAGATTTTTCTTCCGCTGTAAGAGAGGATCTCAGTTAACTGGAAGAAATACACATATAATTTAATGAAAGCCTGTAGGTAAGAAGTGAATATGACAAATACCTTCTGCTGTTAATTCTTAAGTCACACTAAAGATCAAATTGGTGTATAAATAGATTTCCAACTTTTCTTCTTCACGAATAATTACTTCCCATGAAAGAAAAGATTAAACCCACTTGTGTATCCTCTTCTGTTATTCCTGCAGTGAAAATCCCTAAGTACTGCTTTGTTTTGTGTCTCTTTCTCTCATATTCAATATATCCATAATGAAACTGCTAAAACACTCAATTCCTTCTTCTCTGGTCATGTACTCCACTTTCTATGACTTTTTTTATGCCTTTGGATATTGCTTTTAATCTTTTAGTCTCCTTCAAGTTTCTCTAGAGTTCTGTAATTCTACAGAATTCTTTAACAAATTGAGATAATACGTAGCATCAAGGACTGACCTTTTTGATGCAAAAAGGTATGCTTAAATTTCTGACATTAATCATATGTTCAAAAGCGCTGTAATAATAACAATGTCACTTGCTTGCTCAGATCATAGCTTTGTGACCTTCTATTTTTTTCCTAGGTGAAGCACATATTATTAAAAGTGAATGTAGTATCTTTTATCAGTTGAAGATTTTACTGTCAGAGTAGGAGTGCGCATAGTTTGTATGTGACCACTTCCATTCATGCTGATACATCAGACACAGTGTCCTCAAGCTTTTTCTAAACATCATTCCATCTTCAGCTGTGCATTTCATTTTTGCCCAAAATATTAACATGAACAGGGAATTGCTATCTGGCTTGTTGTTTCCCACAGGAGACGCAGTGGGAAGCTGTTCATAATTTTTGTGTTCATTGCAAACTATGTATTGAGAAAGCTGAAGATGTCATTATTTGTGGAAGATATGAGTGGCATCTTTCCAGGCCAGCTTTAAATGAGTATGTGTATTTTACAAGTTTTTGCAGACAGAAAGACAGAAAAAAGTAGTGAGAAAATTATTAGCAACCTCTAAAATTAATAGAAGAAGAAAAATGAGAGACACAATGTGCCTTTAAAGGGTAAATACGTGCTCAAAGAATTTTTCAAGGGCTTTTTTTTTAAAAACTAGTCCTCAGTTTTTCTTTATTTGTGAACTGAGAGCTTCCTACTGAGCTTGTAGGAGTAACTCATGGTAGGCAGGAAGTTCTAACACACTACAATATGTTAAAGTAATATCAACAACAGCAAAATAATGTGGCAACGTGGAGCCTCAGCATGAATTCGTGCTAAATGGTTCCTGTTGAAATGGAAAACACAAAGATTATTTTTCAGTAAGAAAAGAAAATCAATATTTTAAATCAATGCCAGTCATAGGGAACAGTGAGAACAAGTAGCAAAAGACCACAAAGCACCTTTGGGAACACTCAAAAGAAAAATACAATAAATACAAAACCATTATTCCAAAATAAAAGCTGCCACAGCCTGCATTAGGATGTGTCATAATCAGAAACCATACTAATTTTTCATGTTGCCACTTCTAGCCACTTCTGTAAAATTAAGGAAAACTTAGGTGACTGAGTTAAAGTTCTTCAAAAGCACCATAATAGTGCCCATTTTCCTGCCCTCTTGTCTGATTTACTGTTAGCTACTATGCTGCTGTATGCAAGAGTCCCTTGCAGATCCCATATCTGCTCTGCCTGTGTGCAGTGTGCCCTGAGGCAGGTGGGCTCTGGGAGAGACAAGACGGGTATCTTGGCAAGCCCAGTGTCACCCACCCAGCAGGTTAGACATACTACTCACACACTACTCACTAGGTGAAATTCTGGACCTCCTTTGTAAAACCTCTTTGTAGAGCAGCTGCCACAGAAGTAAAGACATGGTTAACCTCCCCATTTGTTTTACCGAATTGAGCGGTTTGGTGCGACCACAACGTGTTTGTGTGCAACAAAGCGAGCTACAGAGGCTCTGCACAGAGCCTGCAGGGTATTGCTGTCTGAATTATTGTTTGCTCAGACATAGCCCCTGTGATGCTCCACTCACCATCACAATGTTCTACCTCAGCTAGCAAGGCCTGATAGGGCAAAACCCTGCCCTGGCCTGTGGGAGTAAGCATCATTATACAAGACCAGACTAGTAAAACCCTGCAGATCTACCTGGTCCATGGGAAATGGTTGTAGCTGGAAGTAATTGAACTTGGTGATCCTTATGGGTCTCTTCCAACTCAAGATATTCTATGATTCTAAGTGTCTTCCAAAGCATGTATTAGGGAGAGGTTTTTGTAAACACATCACACATAACTCAAGTTATTCTTTTCTCCATCTCTCCCTGCTTTAGAGAGCTGGATATATCTATTTCCCAGCTCAACACAGTCCTATTTTATTGAAGTGCCTCTCTAATAATTAATTAGTATGCTTAAATACCACAGTAGCCAAATCTCACAGAGATATATTTTTCCACAATAAGGAATGTGAACAGCAAGAAACCTATGAAGTAGTTTTCTCAAGGTCTACAGGAAATTTGGGCTTAGACAATGAATTGAACCCAGATCTCCAGAGTCTCTCTCCATTCCCTTAGCTATTAGAATATTTCCTCTCCCAATGCACAATATAGTATGTTGAAGAACTAAATTCCAAACTCAATACACTAAATAAGTAGATTTCACCAAAGGACAGGCCAAGACTCATGAAACTGTTGAAACAGAACTTCTAATAATATTCCCTTTCGTTTTTGGAGCAGTAATGTTTGCAAAGCCTAGAGAAGAATTAATAAAACCAAACTTACTGCAAATTTTAATTAAAATTATACAGGGCAATAGAGAGTCTTGACTATCTTTTACTAAGATCTCCATCCATCTCAAGATATTGAGTGACAATATACTTAGCTAAGAAAGGTCAGAAGAATGCATATTAATTGAATGTGTCCTAAAGGCAGGATATAAATTTCCCATTAACTCTTTCATAGATTCAAATTAATGCACCATGTTCCTGAGCAAAAAAAAACTCACCCAAGCCTTTTGAAAATAGCTAACATATCTCTCACTAGAGTCTTAATAAGTAAAGAATGCCTTCAGTATATTGCAAAACCTTTAAATGCATTATTTTCTTTTAGGAAGTCTACCTTCATTTTAGTTTGGTTTGATAGAACTGAAACAATAAGGCATGGTGAGATTAGCAAGATGTTTAAGTTTATCCAGATTTTAAGATTTTGCTATCTTTTCCCATTATTTTGGTCAATAATTAATAAGATAAAAGCCCATTTGGGGTGCTATCCCCCCAAAAAAAAACCAACTTTAACACATTGCTTTCCTTTTGACTCCTTTTTCTGTATGGATATCCAGGAATGTCATGGATTACTGGAAACCCTGCAGTGCTCATAAAACTAGCAGATAAACAGTGGATTTGCCATGTCTTAAAAAATGTCCAGTCCCAAAAATAATCACATATAGCTCATCCTTCTCTGAACTTCTGGATACCCGATTTTGCCCTCATTCCCTGTCTTGCACTCCAGCAGTAAGCCATTTAGGGACTTTCTGAACTGGATGTTAAATTAAGGTCATTATATTTAGTATCTGTTGATGGATTTATCACCTATCTACTTGTCTAGCCTTTCCTTTTTTAGCTCATTTATCATTTTGGCCTCCAGAACTTGTTTGTAGGAAGAAGCTATTGTAAAGTAAGAATGCAATATTTTAATTGATTACAGCTGCAGATTAATGAAATTATTTTCCTGAAATTATGCAGAAATAGCACAAAAGAGTGCAAAGATTATTGGTTGCAATTTTGAGATGGGTGCTCAGTTTCAATAAAACAAAGAATTAAAACAACAAAACTTGACAATCAGGAACACAGGCTGTTGTAGCATGCAATCACTTAGAAGAGGAGGGCAGGCAGGAATGTCTGAGGACTATAAACACCAGGCATGGGATGTGGTTGTTTTTTGTTTATGTCTGTGTATAAATATAGAACTCCCAAAGCTGAGGAAACATCAGAAAGGGAAATAGACTTTGAATATCAGTAAGGAGTTTTATAAAAAGACATTTATGTATTTGGTGACAGGGTTGTCATTTTTAAGACAACTTTTAAACCTTCCCGTAGGCAACATTCTGACATTAACAAATATTAATGAATTAATAGTTATTAGATCCCTATTGTAATTTTGTCTATGCTTTTATTTCTCTGCTATTGCGTACATGCATCAAAAAGAAAAGTAATTTCTTAAAAAGGGGGATACAGAACTGCATGCATATTGCCAGTTTGCAAGGATTACAAACTCCCTCCCAATCTCTCCTTCCTCTCTTCTTGCCTGCCTTTTTCTTTGTAACTATTATACCAAACCACAAACATTAACAATGAGTTAAACACAGTTTGTAGTTTCTTCTCCATAGCTTTCCATTCGCTTGCTGAACTGTCTGTTCTTGTTCATTGCAACAAAAGTAAATTACTAGCCACAGTTCGTAGCAATATACCTCCTGAAAGTAAACAAAAAAAGAAAAAAAACATGTTATTGTTCTCACTGATATACATTTGAAAAAAATAAAGCAGGACTTACTCAGTTTGAACATGGAATTTTCCTGCAGACTTAAAAGATTGGAATCACATCAGAAAGACAAAATGGACAGGTGTTCAACTATGATTAAGCTTATAAAAGGGTAGTGGTTTGTGGTTTTCCTTGGCAATAGTTCTTATTAGAGGAGAATCTGCAGCAGCAGAAAACTTGGTCACATCAGGCCTTTGGCATCTTCTACGGAGATATAGGATTAAGTATTTTGAATTTATCCCAGGCAGTAGGTTTTCAAAAATCTTTGTATGTCAGAGTTGCATCATATAATAATTGAATTGTTAGGGTTGCAAAAGTCCTCTAAGATCATAGAGGTCCAACCATTAACCCAACACTGCCATGTTCACCTCTAAACCATTTCCCTCATTCCCTCAAGTTTTTTGAACACTTTCATCATTTCCTTGGGCAGCCTGTTCCAATGCCCAAGAACCCTTTCTGTGAAGAAATTTTTCTTAATATCCAGTCTAAACCTCCCCCAGTGAAAGTTGAGGCCATTTCTTCTCATTTTGTCACTTGTAACTTTGGAGAAGACTTGTCACTTTCGTCCCCACCTCACTACACTACAACCTTATTTCAGGTTGTAAACAACCCCAGCTCCTCAGCCATTCCTCATAAGACCATTCTCCAGTTCTGTTGCCCTTCTCTGGACACACTTGCACACCTCAGTGTCTTTTTTGTAGTGAGGGGCCCAAAACTGAGCACTTGAGGTGTAGCCTCACCAGTGCTGAGTACAGGGGAGTAATCACTGTCCCGCTCCTGCTGGCCACACTATTGCTGATACAGGCCAGGATACCATTGCCCTTCTTGGCCGCCTGGGCTCTCTGCCAGCTCATGTTCAACAGCTCTGCAGCAGCAGTGTAAGTCCTTTTCTGCTGTGCCGTTTTCCAGCCACTTGCCCCCAGCCCTGCAGTGCTACATGTGGCTGTTGTGACACAAGTGCAGGACCCAGCACATGGCCTTGTTGAACCTCGTGCCATTGGCCTTGGACCATTGATCCATCCTGTTCAGATCCCTCTGCAGAACCTTCCTGACCTCCAGCAGATCCACACTTCCACACTTGGTGTGCTCTGTGAGGTGTCTGTGGGTCTGCTCAATCCCCTTGTCTAGTCAATTGATAAAGGATGTACAAAGGACTGGCCCCAGCACTGATCCCTGGGGAACCCCACTGGTGACCAGCTGCCAGCTGGATGTAACTCCATTCACCACCACTTCCTGGGCTTGGCCATCCAGCCACAAGGATTGGCTGACACAGTTAGTTAAGGTCTCTGAACTTCTTGGGTTTTGACAAGCTTAAAGTAGAACCTTTTGTGTAGTCCCTGATTTTCAAATGGGCCCACAGAAAACCTGCTCAAGAAGAAATAAATTTTACATAAGGAATTTTTATAAATCTTGACCCTCTTTTGTACAGGTCTGTACAGACATGTTGTGTCTGGCTGAGATGGAGGTAGTTTTCCCCACTGAAGCTCTCATAGTGCTGTGCTTTGTTAGAAAGGTGTTTTGGCTGCTGCTGAGCAGTGCTTGCACAACATAAAGGCTCTCTCCAATATTCTCCCCTTGCCAGTAGGCTGGGACTGGTCAAGATCTGGAGAGGGTGCACAGCCAGGACATCTGAGCCCAGAGGACCAAAGGGATGTTTTATACCATAGGGTGTCTGTTCATTTATAAAGGAATGCCTTTAAGAGAAAGGAGAGGACACACACATACTTGTTATTACAAAATGTGTCTTCTAGAGGAAACGCTACACATGCTGAAGCCCTGCTTCGCAGGAGGTGCCTGGACTTTACCTGCTGATAAGTAGAGAATAAATCCTTTGTTTTCCTTTTGCTTCACATGCAGCCTTTGCTTGTACTTTATTAAGTTGCCTTTGTCTTGACAAGCTTCTTCTCCCCCCCACTCTTTCCAGCTGAGGAGCGGGGTGGTAGAGTGGGTCAATAGGGAACTGGTATCCAGGCAGGGTCAGTCCACCACCAGAGTTCGCTCATTAGGCAGTGACATTCAGTTCTTACAACATCATGGTCAAATTAATAAAGCAAAAATCTTCTACAATAAAATATGCAAATTGTTTTTGCTTCAGTTAAGTGTTTTCCTTGTTGGATTTTTTTTATTTTTTTTTTACTTCAGTCTTTTTGTTTTGACCTAAACAGGCAGAGTATACCATTTTTTCTAGCATTCTCTTTAGCAATTGACTTCAGTACAGATTGTACTCATAATTGGTATTTAGAATTTTTGGGGCACATGAGCATCAGCGGATTATAGGAACTGTTCAATAATGCCACTAAAATTGAAGTTCAGCTGAATTTCCTTTAGAAAATTTTACTTACTTCTGGGGTTAAATACGTCCAGTGTTTCAAATCCTATCAAGTTGAAAACAGGTATTTAAATTGTCATGTGGCTTTTCTGTGCTTAGCACAATTAGAGTAATCAAGGTGTTAGGAGCAACAGCAGGAGCAGCATGACTTCTTTTGGAGCTGTAACTCGGACAACAAATTTGAGCAGTGGAAGACTGCAGTCTTAGAACAAAACTAGCAGGGTTTTGCTTTGTATGCTTCATGCAGGTTGTTTTACCCCACAGTATTTTCCATATTTTTAATATTTCACAAAGAAAGGTCTCTTCTCACTAGGACTGCAAAGAATATCCTGTAGTGCAACTCTGTAGGTTATTATTTGGTTCTTTTTAGAGTAATTTTTAGATTTTTGAAATCTTTTAAAGCAAAACACTTTGTAATATCTTTTTGTTACTCTTGGGGTCTCTTAGGTGACTCTTGAGAATCAGTGTGGTCTGGATTTATCTCATGTGTCCTTAAGCCCCAGGCAGATGCCAGTGGTAGGACCATAGTGACACAGAGCCAATGGAAAGCAATGAGCACTGCCAGAGGGCAGTGGAGGGTCTGAATACAGTGGTGCCCATCACTCTACAGACTGCATTGTACTGCAGGTGTTTACCTTCCTATTTTAGGTGCGCCAGTGTTTTCATGTGAATCACTAAAGCCAAAGTCTACCTCCTTTGTCTTCAGTTGGCCTTAATAATATTTTTCTGCTGTGAAAATTTAAAGAAAAAGTAAGTCCTGCTTCAGCAAACGTGCATACTGGATTTTCACAAGTATTTTGCATTTATTAAATCCTACTGAAATCATTAGAAGGTACCTAGAGTTTTCAGAATCATATTTTCTTATGAGTGATTTGATTCACATAAATGCAGCTGTTTTACAGAGAATATTTGCACAATCATGTCAAAATCTACATCCTTTATCCTTTGTGAATTTTTAAAGTGATAGTTGAAGAGCAGCATCTTTACCTGCCCTATGCGTTTTAACAAGCTGAAGGCTGCAGTGCAATACAGTAGATTCAGATCTTCAAGCTGATTGAGATGAGAGAAAGGTGGTACTACTGTTCAAGTGCAGTCTCACACCTTGGGGGTGTAAACAAATCTGGGGGAGAAAAATGCATCTCTGATAATGGACATAAAGAATGCAGCCACAAGGAAAGCCAGCTCAGCAACTGCGCTGAAATCAGCTCTGACTGGGTAAAGAGTAATTCCAGAAGGGGGAGATCACCATAACCAACTCATGGCCCACCTACCCCAAAAACTCACCAACCCAAAAGATGAGAAACACTGAGAATGCTGACTGATTCCCACTAGAGGCAAGGGAATATTTCAACCAATGAGCCTTAATTCCTTTGTTTGGTAAAATGGATAAATAGTGAAAAGTTTTGAATGACCTCAGGACCCCCTGCCACCCAAGAAGCCAAGGTGAAAAAGAGTCAGAGGTGCTGCTGGATCCATGAGTGATGATTGTCTTCTTGATCTCTCTCTTTTTCTCCTCTCCCCACCTTCCTTTCTCCTCTATTTCTTTCTATCTCTCTACCTCAAATTTTATTTTAAATAAAATTAGTACTATTGACTTTGACATATGGTCTTGGTTGCACCTTAATTCAAGCAGAGGCATCTCTTAATAATCACAGAGTCTTAACAGTTGTGACAGATTTTTCCATTTTTATAGGCCTAGACCCACGACATAATGAAAGTGCAGTGTTTCAGGAACTTCCATAATTAATTTCCATTATCAGTAATTTTCATTGAATCTTCACCTTATCCTTTGAATAGTAGCCTGAAACATCATACTTTAAGTGCCATATATTATTTTGCCATCAATGCCACCTGGTGCATATATTGTATGTGGTGACATTTCATTAATTGCCCATTACCAAGAGTGTATATAAATAATTTCCTTTTCTCTGTCATAAACTTTTCAGAAGATTTGGCTGAGGAAAGCAGATATATGCACTAGTGGGCTTGATTTCAGGTGTTTTACTACAGACACTGGTAATATAGTGGAGTTGGCAGTACATGTGCTGTGCTTCTTTATTTCTGGCCTTCACTTCCCTGATCCTAGATAACTGAGAGGAGGAACTGAAACACTAATTAGTGAAAGCAGACTGTGCATCCAATCCCCTTCTTCAGCCTCTCTTTAGCTGCATAAACTTTTGCTATCCAGTCTGTTATTCTTTTGGCTCAGAACTATCATCCTGAATATCTCATTTTTTTTCAGTATCCTTTAAGCCATTTCTCTTTTACTGAGAAACTACCTGCCGCTGACTATTCATGGTTGTTTGCAAGAGGAATCTTGCTATTTTTACACTCAGTAGGTCCATTTCATCCTCTGCCCAAAGTAAAATTTCCTAATGCTCCATAGCACAGATCTATTCACAGACCCTTAAATTCTTATTTCTTTCTTCTTTAGCCAGGGTTCAGCAACCTTTGGTCTATAATGTCTGTCCTTAGCCAAGGCTCCTCCACTATTTAGAGCTACTCTCCATTCCTTTAGTTGCTGCCACTAAATCAGAACTTATAAACATTCTCCTCCACTCACATGGCATACACATCTGTACAACTTTATGCCTATCAGTCACTGAAACAGGACAGAAACAATGCAAACAACTGGAAGAGCCCCTAACCAAGTTTGTTATGGGTGAAAAATCTCATGTTCTGTCTCTGGAAGATAATCTGAACCATTTCTTCTGGTGGGGGTCTTGCTTTTCTGCTGAATTCATGCCTGTTGTGTGCTCTGTGGAACCACAATGGCTCCTGTGCCGCTACCAGTCCAGAAGGATTTCTGTGGGAAGAGGTAGCAATGTTTTTTTTTCAAGGATACTACTGAACATGCTGCACATGAAGATTACAAAGGATGTGGATGCAGAGGATGTGGACGATGTCAGGCAAGGTATAGCTGTGTTACATCATTGGCATCTTCCAGTTTATGTCAGGAGACTTAGAGGTGGCAGTGAGTAGTACCCTTCAAGAAGGGATAGGAGTAAATTCCTAGGGGATAGAGCAGATTGAGTGGAGTTCATTATAGCTGAGACTGCCATTGAGTAAACTAAAACCAAACTTGCAGGAAAGATCTGCCTGCAATAATGCTTGGGCAAATGTACATATGTTCTGTATGTGTATAATACAGAAATATCAACTTTGGCTTGTCAGTCTTCCAGCTGAGTATTCTGAGGCAGGTTGTTATTCACTGAGATGCAAAAGACGATGATTCACTGCTCTTTTACTGGGTTTCTGAGAGGAAATTTATGGGAGATTCCAGTGTACAGTAGAGCTAAGTTGAGTCAAACACTAATGTTTGATCTTCTACCTGTTCCTCAGACAAGGAGTGAGGAGGGAAGGGCATGAGATGAGACTAGCACAGGTTTTTTTCCACTCTTTCTCCAGATTTTTTTCCCTTTCTGTTTAAGGGAAGCGCAGAAGAGAAGAAATAGAACCCTTGCACCATCAAACTCAGCAAGAGTTTTGCCACTGCTCTGCAGAAGAATTTAGTTTCTAATGTTTTAAATATAGAACAATGGGTTTGTTGTCATTAAAAATGGCAGACTGAAACAAAGCTACATATCAAACAGTCTTGAAACAAAAAAAGAAAAAACAAAACAAAACAACAACAAAAAAAAAAAAAAGATGTGAAAGAGTCTCGCATTTGCTAAGTATTCCTCCTTAAAAACAAGATTTAGGGATGTATGGGAGAAACTAGCTGTTTATTTGTTCCAGCTAAAAATACAATGTAAAAAGGGAGTTCCTTAAATTTACCTTACTGCCTATTTCTAACATTGAACACATTTCTAGAACACAGCCTAGTTCTCAGAATTAATGTTGTACTATGCTTCAGCAATTCCAAGAATTGCTTTTTGATTATTTTGTTACTTAAGTGGAACTTACATGTCTAAATCCACTTGACTGCTTTGAAACTTGACCTCTAAGAAAAACTCTTCAGCATATGAGTGTGCTGTGTTTTCATAAACCAGTAAGAAGTTTATATTGAGACAGGTAAGTGTATGTATGACACGTTGTATGCCAAAAAGTTATTTATTTTTGTGAATTGTGATTATGCAACTGTATTCAACAAAAAGCATTATGAACTTGCATCATCATTGAAATGACAGATGGTAAACTGGTGTAGTTACTTTTGCAGATCACTTGGAAAACTGCATGTAGTAATGCTGGCACTGAAGTTGCTTTTTTGACATAAAGCTCCTCCCCACATTGTAAATTAGTGTACAGTTTAACCTGTGCACACTGTTTCAAGTCAGCATTAATCATTACATATACTACCAGTAAGGTTAATCCTGCTGGTGGTTTAAAAGGATAGTAAGATACAGTATGTAAAGGGTGAACAATGGAATAAAACTGCAGCTTAGGATGTATGGCAGTGATAGATACCATTTTAATTTTAATGATTTTATTCTTTGCACTGGTGGGATAGCAATATTAGCTAGAAATTAATTTTAAAAATACTTAAAAGCCTTAGGGGTGAGAATGAGGGCAAGAATAGAAAGCTATGCATAGGTATGGCTGTACATAGAAGGAATGGAATTTATTTGGCAGTCTTATGAGTCTGATATTAAATGTACTGATAGGAGTTGATCTCCTAAGGCACTTCATAATCAAAAGGAAAAGGCATCAACAAGAGGTGGTTTGTGTATTTTTAAGACAGTCATTGAGGATAACTCAATACCTTGGTCATTTAAATGTTAAGATCCAGCTGAATTCAAAGTGGAAATACTGAATAACACCTTGTGGTAAAGCATTTTCAGTAAGCTTTACTCTTCCTGTAGGTCTAAACTGTCATCATAGTCATAAGGAGAAGCATTCAGTTTTAGATGTATTTCAGTTCCATAATTAAAGAGATGGTTTTCAAAACTGACAAATTTCGTCATACTTAGTCAAAAATTATATCAATCTATCACTTTAAAAAAATCTGGAATTTCTTTATTTTCGCATTCTTCTGGAATGACTATAAATGAAAGTGTTATTCAGTGATATATATTAATGTGACAATTTTTAAAAGTGCTATAGATCTTCTTTGGAAAAATATAAAATAAGCTGAATGATTTTCAAATAAGAAAACATTTAAATTTGCAGAACTTGCACCAATATTGTCAGACGTGTTATTAGTTTGTTTTATCATTTAATTACAGTATACTTTCACTTTTCTAAAGTATTATGAGATACCTTAGAATTCCATTGAGAATTATCAAATAAGAATTACATGTTACAAATATAGGACAACAGCATTTTTTCTATCAAAGGATATTCCTTTGTTGTTCAAAAAAATGTTTGATGCTCACATTTTTAAAGAAATCCTTTGAAGTTCACTTCAATAGAAACTCTTGCCATACAGACCAGATGAGATTTAGTTTACTAATTAGCTGCTTCATTTTGATTTAGCATATAGCAAAATCAACTCACAATTATAGAATTTTTATTAATTAAACTTTTAAAAACAGCTGTGTATGTGCTGATGGCAAACTTTTAACCTGCCTTCTTCTTTTATTTAATTTTCTTTCTTATTAATTCCCAGCCTGATTTAATGTTCTGTGTTTTCAGGCAGACAGTGCACTCCCTAGCTGAAGAACAGGAGCTAGAAGTGAGGCTCATACAAATCCTTTTTGTAGAATAAGTTTCACGGCCCATGAACAGCAATTTCTCTACAAGATCCCCCCACATTTCTGTCAAACACTTACAAAGTTCACCATGGTACTAAACCTGTTTTTCATTTTTCCTTCTTTGCTCTTATTCTGCTTTTCTGTCCTTCCCTGGTGTGAACAGGTCTTAAATCCCTGCCCATATGCTTTCACATCAAGAAAGTATTTCTAAAGGCAAAATTAATTAGAGGACAGGTGGAAATAATTTTTGAAATGATGGGTTATAGGGTGAAGAGGTTTTGGGTTTTTTTAAGAGTTCGGGAATTTGTAGGAAAGGAAAATTATGTATTTTCTTTACTCCCCCTTACTTAATCAACTTCTTTCTATCCATGCCTCTTCTCAGTATTGAGAGCATGCCCCAGAATTTATAATTTTCATGCAAAATCACACATTACCTTATGTGTCTCTACTGTTTTTACTGCTTGATCAATCCTACTTATTTTGTGTGATCCCAATCATCTCTAGTAGCATTCAGTGAAGCAGCTCTTTTTTAGGTAGCGTTAAAGCTTTCAGTGTTATAAATCAGCCCTACATGCAACTGAACTGCTCTTTAATTTGCTGGGTACAGATGAGCAGAAGTTAACACAGCTCTGTGAAGCTGAAATGGTGAAAGGTGTCCGAAAATTGCCTTGTACCCCTCTACACACAATCTCCTAGCCTTTGAAAGAAGACCTGCATTTGGTGCATCTGTTAGTTTATCTTTTGTAGGAACTGCTTGGTTTTAAGTATGGCCATAGTTATGAACAATGCACATTATGCTATTTCTTTTTATATTCCATCTAAATTTTGAACACTTCCTAATCTTATTTGAAAAAAAAAAAAGAAAAAACGTTGGAAGTTATATGGATGTTTCTAGAATATAACCAGAAGGTTGCAGTCTCCTTTGTCCTATAACTCTAGCATCTCCAGGAGATTTACAAGACACAGTTCCTATGTGGCCCAGTCCAAATCCAGCCTTACCATCATGACTTTTTTGGCAAGTGGGTAAATAATTTCTTCCACTACCACCTGTGAGATGGAAGCAATTAAAAATAATAAATTCATTTTCATTCTGGGATGCTACTGTGTTTCATCCAAGCCACATTAAACTGAGTAGTCTTTCCAGATCCTTTTGGTTACACAGGTCTAACCACTGGTTTTACCTTACTGAAGGAAAAAGGGATATCCCAGCTTGGCTGCAGTAAAGGTAGTCTGGCAGATGAAGCTGGAGACTAGATGCTTTGTAAGAAAAATGGAAGTATAAAGCAAATCACTGCCCCTTGCCCTCTGAATTAATGGCAATCAAAATCTCTGATTAGCTCTGCTATCCCCTTGCCCAAGGCAATAGAGCCTAAATTGTGCACAGTTTCCAGTGCTATTTCAGGTAGGGAGAAATACTTCTTTGGTTCTTCTCCATTTGTTAAATTTTGTTTGATTGGAAGCCACTTTACTAGAAAGTAGGTTTTGAGCCTAAGTGCAAAAAATATTTTTTTTGCTTCTAATTATTCATCTGATCGCTTCTTTAATGGAGCATTTGATTTATTTCAAAGTAATCTCTGCTTTTTATATGTAAATCACGAGTTTGAGAGTGTGCTAATTAAATTATGCAAGGAAAATGCAAGGAAAAACTGTTCTAATCAAAAGGTGGAAATTCTATTGGAATGTTTGATATTTATTTATATAGGCTTCCAAAGGAGGTAGAATTTGACAGTCTGAACTATGCTGTACACCATGTTCCCAAGACAAATGCAGTACATACAGTGACTAAGAAGATTAATGTACTCTGTGAGGCAAGGCATTGCAGTCAGAAACCAATAATCAATACAAATGGCCAGTATGACTCAGGAAAAGATTTTCATTAATTCCTGGTTAATTGGAGTTGTCTTAATTCCAATTAATCTCTGTCTTAATCGCAGAAACCAATAGTAGATACAAATGGCCAGTCTGACCCAGGAAAATATTTTCATTAATTCTGCGTAGGGTTGTCTTAATTGCCTAAAGCACACATTTGGCAGTTTTTAGTTCAGAAGGGAAGTTATGAAAAGCTGAAGTATTCTAATTTTTTTAATGTTGATCAAGTACTTCTCTAAGTTTTAAACAGATCAACAATACCAAAGCTGTGAAAAAGCACTGAAATTTAGCTAAGCCATCCAAAGAATTTCAAAGCACACATGTTAAAATAATCATTGTACTAAGATAAAAGCTGGAATAAGTACCAAGAGAATATAAGGAGCTCTAACTGTATATAAAACTTTTCCATGAAGGAGGGTTTTATCTTAGTGTGTTTTTCATGAAATACAGTGATAGCAGGAAGAAAACCCACTGAAAAAATTGTTTCCTTCCATGAATAATTGCATTTTTAGAATCTCATTTTCCACATTCTCATGCTGTATGGAAACACTGACAGCAGGTTGTCCAATGACAGAACTAGATGCTTCCACACGTATATTTTGAAGTTAGAAAAGAAATTTACATGGACATATTTTTGCTGTTTCCATGTCAGAAAAGAAAAAGCTTCCTTGAAGAATTTGGATTTAATTTTGTTTTACCATCACTTCTTCAAAATAAAGAAAATTGTTTCCTATCTCTTTCTTTTCTTGTTCTTCTTTTCTGTTAAATTGTTGGATTGTTAGTGCTTTCTCAACAGTTGGGAATTTAAAGTAGTGCTTCATCATTGTACAAGAGGTTGCAGGCAAATAGAAATTCAATCTCTGCCTATCATGAATTGCTCTCTATGTTGTTTTTTCATGAGCCCAAAAGAAAATATTTGCTTTAAAGTCTTTGTAACAGCAGGTTTTACATTTTCAGTCCTCCAACACATTCTGAGTTCTGTAAGCTCTCTCTTGCCTCCTGTCACTTTACACTATCAGCAGAGCACCTGTGTAAGTCATCCATGAGACACGAACCCTGTTGTGAGGAGAGCTGGGTTACAGCACCTGTGGCTTGTCCCCTGCAGAGCATCTGTAGAGTCAGGAGGTACCAACTCTGATATGAGCAGCTCATTCATTGGAGCTGACACAGCCACGAGGCCACTCTGAAACAGATTCTGCACTGAATTCCTGACCATGTGGTTTAAACTTTGTCCCCTTTGTTAGGGGACAAAAAAGGACGGGCAGGCAGTGTATTTCACCCCTCTCCAGCATGGCTGCACCTGTCTTGGTACATGGGTAATTTCCTAAAAATAAGATAAAGAATTCTGAAGGATTTCACGATGATCCTAAGTACTAATTGAAGAATGAGGTGCAATGCTTACATTATGGTCTACTGCTCTTTCAGCTCATGAGTTAATCATTATAATAACAGCAACCTTTTCCTTCACATTTATAAAACAGCTAGTAAATCTACCGCACTGCAATAGCATAAAAATAAAAATTATTCTAATGAATGGAGAAATAAAAGGCCAAAGGAAACAGAGGCAGTGAAAATGGCTGATTCACACCTGGTTAATAAATGACATTTCAGAGACATTATTCTTGAATTGAAATGTAAGTGAAAGAGTAAGTAGTCTGTTGAAACAATTTCAGGGAGACCTTCCAGGTGAAATCTTCAAAGGCATATAATTCAAGGAACAAGTGTTAATTGAAATTTGTTGGAAGTGAAGGTCCTAGAGTTCTAAAATGTAAAAGTTACAGAAATTTTGAAGGCATTGAAAAAAAATTACAGCCCAGGTAGGGTCCAGATTCTTTCCATTGTCACTCATCTCCCCTGAAAACTGGGGGAAAGTTAAAGCCCCTGTAATAATCAATTACATGTCAAAATTATGTTTAGTGTGCATCTGAAAGAGTGAGCAATGTATTATGTATCACAGCTCATAAGTGGCACAGCTTCTAAATAGTAGCAAATAGTTTTAGTATTAGAGATGGAGCTATTTTGCTGCAAAGCCCAACATTATTACTTCTTTATTTTTCTTTTGTGGTCAACATATTTTCAAAATATAAATGTGAAAACATAGGAAATGTCAACATTGTTGATATACATAAAATAGAATACTATATCTAGAGGATTCAGCAACAGTATGTAAACACAGATAATGCTATAATGCAGATAGTGAATCAGCTGGAGTTTTCAGAGAAGAAATTAGAAAATATAGAATAAAAATGTCAAGTACATCCTTTATAAGGTGACTGAGGACAGCATCAGCAATTGGCTATAAATTTGGCCTGCCCTTTAAGTGTCTGTTTATATAAATGTATATATGTGCATACATATATTTTTTATATAATTATGTGTTTACATGGTAGTTATCCATAATGTGAGCAGGTGGGAATGTGTCTATACCTCTTCCTGTACCTGATGTTCACAGGCTGGCTAAGGTTGGAAGGCACCACAATGGGACATCTGGTCCAACCTCCCTCCTTAAGCAGGATCACACTAGAGCATGTTGCACAGGATTGCATCCAGAGGGTTCTTGGATATCTCCATTGATGGAGTCTCCACAATCTCTCTGAGCAACCTGTTTCAGTGTGTGGTCACCCACACAGGTTAAATGCATCAAGGTCAACACATAAAATACATCAAGGTTAAATGCCTTTTAATACATATAAAACTCACTAAAGTTAAATGCATTTAGAGTTGTGATTTTAAGCTTGTTCAGTTTTTTTATTATCAGAGGAAAAGAACTTTTGCACTTTCTCTTTGCAAATACTCTGGGACTAGGGAGCATATAAATCCCCATAGGACAGAGGTGTGATTAATCGCACCTTAGTAAAGTATAGAGTGAATGTCCACCCCACAAGTCACTAGATATAAAACAAAAATTATTTTGACCTATTTAATTGCACATTTTTGTCATTAATTATTTTGACTCATATTTCCTGAATTTATCTGTATTGCTATATTTAGGAAAAAGAATAAAACTTCATATTATTTGGGTTCTGTTTTGCATTTTATACTATGTAGCTTTAGAGAAAATTACTGCTGAGGTGATGCTATACTTATTAACAGTTCTAAAAATCTGACAGGTAGGTAACAATTTTTATGTATTGTTGTTATCGTGAACAATTTAAGTAGTATTTTTAGATTTCTTTTATGTTGCAGCAGCTGTTCTCAATTTCTCGAAGTCAGATTGCAGTTGCTGAAAGGCTGCTTGCTTCCTCTCTCTCTTTTTGCAAAAGAAAATGACATACTGTGTAAGCTGATTTATAAATTGGTGGGGAGGAGGGTCGTTTCGTTTCAAAGAAGCCATTATTTCATGTATTTTTAGGGCAGAAGAGTCACCATTTTCTTTCTGAATGTTCTGTTAGAAGTTTGTGGGAGGAGAAAAGTGGCTGCTGTTCTAAGAGGCGTACAGAAATGTATCTATGCTACGGCTTTATTCTGTTGTTGCAGGATGTGAATTAACAGGATGCAGCTAGTTTGAAAGAGGCATATGCAACACATTCTTTAGTGCTATAGCAGAAATAGAAATTTGGCTTTCAAATCTGGGACGTAAGGGGAAAAACATATCTAATTTCTCACAGAAACTTTAGCCTTAAAGGCTTGGTTACTTAAAAAACTCTAAGAGTTTTTAATTTCTCTTCATTAGGCTTTCTATCATTATTTCCATTTGTTTACTTCCTAAGTGTGTATTTTCTCATTCCTGCTGTGTTATTGGCTTTACTTTGTTCCTTTGATCAGAATTCAGTTTGACCTTTTTTTAAAGTAGCTTTTAATTTTCAAATCAAAATTAGCTATGCTAAAAGGCAGGAGGGTCTGTGTAAATGTGGCAAATTAATGACTCACCTGTATTTTCAAATATTACAAAGCGACATTTAGATTATTGGAATATCTTAACTACTTCTGATTTCTTTAGATTTTAGCTGTGCCATGCAATCTGAAAATTACATGTGTTTTCTTACAACCTTATTGTGGTAGCATAGAATCTTATGCTTACTGATTGGAGAACATATTTGCATGTCCTGAAACATTACCATTATTTGTTAGTCATCCCATTTCCAACTTGTTTTGGGCAGCATGGTAGGAGACCCTGTGAAAACACAGATACAGTGGCTACCTTGAGTTTTGAATCCTAATCAGACGCAGTAGAAGGTGGAAAGAGAAGCGCAGTAAAGTGAAACTTGTAGAATATTTTATTAGCCAGGACAGTTTACTGTCTATAATGCTCTTTCTGTCAGGCCAGTGTCACCTCTGTTGCAGCCAGAAAACATTTACAGAAAAGTTTACAAATGCATATTCTAAAACTGCAAGAGTTATGATGTTTGTGTTTTGGAGACCATTTTCCTCCCTTGACTATCACCATACCAATTAAATTATCTCCTGCAGCTGATAACAAAGGTTCTCTGAGCTGAGGTGATCTGAAAGTAACACAAGGTTTCTAAGCGGATTTTTCATTGGACTGTGGATCTTAAAGGGTCCTTACATTCATCTCTACTACATCACTACCCTAAAAACCTCTTCTCTACATCATCAAAATGGTAAAGCAAATCTGTAGACAAAATTGCTGAAGAACCACCCTGCTCCCATTGCACTGGGACAGTTAGTCTGTACTGTAAAGCCAACACTGCCCCCCTTGACATCACCAAACATCTGAGTTGTGGCTTCTGGCTTATTTCCTTTGCAGTATCTGAAAGCCACCTCTTCCAGCATCTTTTAAACTCATCCTTCACCTTGTTTACTCAATGAGATTGCATTATTTGAATTCATCCCAGCATTGGAGATCCTCTCAAATACAGTAGATAGTTTCTTAGATTTACAATGTTTCTTAATGTCCCACACTGATATATAACTGCATCAATATAAGGTTTTAAAAAGCTTGTTCCCATAACATTTCTGGTTAATGCTTAATAATTTTCTGAAATGTTCAGATTGCAGATCATGGGAATAATTGCTAAATTCTCCTCACAAGCATATCTTTGTCAGGCAGTCATAAAGTAAGTTGAAAGCAAAATGGTTTATAGAAAATTAGTTACATAGCTTGTAAAATGCTCTACAATGTCCTGAAAACAAAAGGGAAAATTTTCTGCAATTTCACAGTTTTGTACTTGCTCAGATGGCCATTAACCAACAAGATGAAAATCAGATTTATCCTATTCACGCTATGAATTATATGTGATTAGCAGTGTATAGAATGTGATTTTCTAAAGCTTCTTTCATATTCAAGGTATCTTCAAGCACTTTGCAAAAAAAAAAAAAAAGGGACTAAATAAACACCATAAGTATACTAAACATGTATAGGACAAAAAAGCCTGCCCTTTTCTTTAGGCCAGGATTGAATCTTTGCTTAGTGACTCTTAGAAATCTTGTGTCATAGAATCCTAAAGTCAAGGGGATTTTGCTATTTCTAGTCTTGTAAATTATAATAGGTTCTGAAGCTTTTGATGTGTCCTGATTTCAACATTTAATCAAGAATGACTGGCAAGAATGTTCCTTTCTTAGTGGCATAAATTCTTTGCATACACCTTAAACTGGCTCTGCTCTATAAAATCCATAATCCCTTTATATATATTTAGGAATCATGGGCCAACCTCTGAATGTCCAGAAAGAATGAGAATTGACTTGCAGTACTTTCATTTTACTATTATTTGACCTAGTGTTTTCCAAGCTGCTATAATGAACTTGAGTCATGCTTTGTTAGTTCTTCTGAACAAGTTTTCTATATTCTGTGATGCCCACATAACTACAGCTAACTGGGCTTTATGAAGTGAATGGGTACCATAAGATTGGCAGTTCTGTTCCAGAATGCATCTCCACGCATCACGGTGATTCTGTGCATGGAAATAAGCTGGGACTTGCATTTGCCTTCATGTCACTGCAGTGGTAGGATCTAGGCTCCAACAGGCCCATAAATAAAAAAGGCTGGATTAGCACAAATGTAAGCTTTTCAGTTGCTATTCAATAATACTACCCAACTCTTCTGTGCACATCTAAACAACTTTAAAAATCAAAGTCGATTCTAACTACCAGAAAGTATGGTCTTCCAGTAGGTGTGTATAGACAGGAGTACAGCATACATACAGCATTATTAAAATTATAGGTGTAAACCACAATGATCATGCAGCCAGTATAAAGTCTTTAAACAGGTATAGCTGGAAGCTTGGCTGGAATCTTTTAGCAGAATCTAGTCCCTTGTGCAAATAGCAAAAACCAATGAAGGCTAAAAGGGAGTAAGAAGCTTTCCACAGCTATTCCATTATAACACAGAGGAGGAGATACTATTGGTTTATGAAGTATTAAAGTATATCTAAAATATAAAGAAATACAGATACAATTGTGTTTTTACCATTGATGAATGCACAATTCAAGAGTATCAAAATCTGAAAAAAAGCTACTTACCCATATAGTGATTGTCAAAGCCTTTTAGTTAAATGATGTTTACACTGTTCATTAATTGGTTTGGTACTTTCAAGCACTACCCTGCCAGTTTGACAATTATGCAGTCAAAGCTTTTCAAACACTAAATAGCCAAAATAGGCAAAGCTTTTCTGCGTATCAGATCCTCACCATGTCTTGCTCAATACTAATAAGTTTGATGGCTTTGTAGGTAATTTTTTATTCTTCAAGGCTATTAGTCAGGGTTTTTTGTTTTCTTATATCACCACTGTATGATCAAATAAGTCTAAATTTCTGTAGGTCTAAACTGAAACCATTCAGCTCTTTGAAGACACCTCTTTCAAGTTTTCGCGTGATGATATTACCCAACATTATCAGCTGGGTCAGTTTCCAGTTAGTAATATCAGGGTAATATGGCCCATGAGTTCTTTCATTATTAGGTCTGTCATACCCTACAAGTTTGCAACATTTACCGTCTTGCTTAGCAAGTGAGATCTTTATGGACTTTAAACAAAAATCCTATATGAAGGATGGTGATACAAAGAGTGACCTGATATATGTATCAAGCCCCCAAATGAATCTAGCATTAGGAAAATGTAGTTTTATATTCAGTTATTCCAGTTTCCTTAGTGACTGCATTTCACATGGACCACTGCTTTTCTGAGCCAGCATCTGTGGCTTTGGCTGTGCAAAGTGGCAGCTGATGTGGATGTTCTCCAGGGCAGTGAGCTGGCAACGGCAAATTTATGTCACTCATCCTTCCTCTGCCATGCAGGAACGTGGGAGGAGTATTAAAGCAATGTACCCCATTCTGATACTACTGGAGTGACAAAAGACTGCTTTAGGCCATGCATTGTAATGCTCTGTAAGACTAAGTGAGCCAGGTAGTCTCTACCTGTCAGCAATTGCAGTGTCATTACTTGATTTTTTTGGGTGAATCCAGGATATTTAATACAGTTTTTCATTCAGAGTTCCTCAGCTGTACCAAGCATGTCCCTAGTGTTAAATAAATGAGTAGTATTTTAGAAGTATTTTTTGCATTCATGAAATTCCCATCTGAGCACAAACAAATCCATGGCTCCTTTGAGTATTTCCAAACAATGAAAGAATTTGGATGATTAACAGTTCGTTATGTACTGGTTTTTATGGCCACTGCATCTCTAAAGCACTGTGCCATACAGGTTCTTCGGTGTCCTGGACACTGAGAATTGGCATCCTGCATGAAGTCAGATGCCAGCATTATAAGTAATTCATAGTAAATGTAAGAAATTCATCACTGTTGTAGTTGATTGATGGCAGTAGCAGGGCATTTCACTTGAGACTTCTTCAACACAGCTAATCTGAAATCCAGTTTAATATTAGATACAATTTACCATGTATCTGGCTGACAGCAACGTCAGAACATTTCTTTCATCTCATTCCTACACCACTTAAGAAACACACGTTGAAGGGCTAAAAAAAGGTCAGTAAATTAAACAAGAACAAAAATTGGCATTATGTTTTCTCTTTCAAGTTTGCATGGAGAATTTTCCACACCTATGTGCTCTGAAAAAGGCTGTAATCCAAATGATACACTGCTGATCTGATGATCCAGAATGACTTTCAAGGCTTGGGCAAGAGCTGTGGACTAAATTCAGCTTTTATTTAGGCCTCATTCCAAATACAAAAATACGTAAAGAGACGGTGGATTCTCATGGTCAAACATAGCAGCAGAGGTGTGTCTGAAGTGTTTTAAGGGTGCAAATACAAATTAAAAATCTGTGATGCAGGAAGAACAAACTAAGGCAGATTAGAGCAGGGGGAAAGCTGGGCACGGTAGGTGTCTGGGTTAGAGCACTGTGCTTGATCTCCTAAAGATACAGCAAGCTGTGTGAGAGGCCAGCAGGAAAGCTGCTTATCATGCGCAGCATTTGTGACAAGTGAGCAGCTAGCGTCTGACATAGCGTAGGAAAAAAACAAGAAACACAGATACCAATCTAGCCCCCATGAACTGGCTTGTCCTGGGATATAAAAATAATAATTTTTTTTTTTAATCTCCTCACATAGCATTTTTGCTGTGTGTGTGGTGGAGGTATTTGTTCAGATGGCTCCACCTTGCTGGCTCTCTGTGCTCTCTGTCTCTCTGCCAACACCTAGGTGCTTTTATTGTTCCTCACCACAGCTATCTCTTAATTTGTTGCCTCAGCCAGCTGTTCCTGCCTTTACATTGCCTGTGCCTGGCTTGAGTCCTGTCTGAGCCTCCTTCCTTATTATCTTAATGTTGAATCATGTTATGCCAGTGTAATACTTTCTATTAGCTAAATAGTTTCCTTTCAGTTTAATTGGGAAGGCAACCTTGACAACAAGCTTTATTGAATCTTACTGAAAAATGAAAGGTGCTACAGAGAGTCCAGAGAAGGGTAAGGACCCTGGTGAATGGGCTGGAGCACAAGTCTTATGAGGAGTGGCTGAGGGAACTGGGGATATTTAGCCTGGAGAACAGGAGGCTCAGGGAGGACCTTATTCCTCTCTACAACTGTATGTGATGAGATTTTAGTAACGTGGGGGTCAGTCTATTCTCCATGTTACAAGTGACAGGATGAAAGGAAATTACTTCAAGTTGCACCATGGGACGTTTACATTAGCTATTAGAAGAAATTTCTTAATGGAGAGGGCTGTCAAACATTGGAATAGACCGCTCAGGCAAGTGGTGGAGTCACCATCCCTGGAAATTTTAAAACACATGTGGCTGTGTTCCTTGAGGACATGGAAGATGACAAAATGTGCATATATGTACATGTATATCAAGACAATTTATGTATTTTTATTTTTCCTGTATTACCATTTTACTTCCCTGTGAAGGGAGATAAAAGTGGCTTTTGCAACCTCACTTGCTAGTTTCTTTTAGCAAGTACTTTCACAATTGAGACAGAATACTTCATTATTATGATGGAAATTTTGACACTGTTAAAAATACAGTGTAAAATATGCAGAGAGACTAACTATCTGGATAGAATTTGTGTGAAATGGAAATGTAAAGGGTAGAATGACACCTGTTTTGAATCATACCACTGAAAAAATGCATGATTGATGCCAGCAGCCCCACCTTTAATTATTGTATTCTTATAGCTTGCCTTGTGGATTAAAAATAAAAGCAAGACCTTATTTAGCCACTATTTTGGTGACTTACCTGTGCTTTAGGTATTATTAACCCCCGCTTGTTCTGTAAATTTCTAAATGTAAAGCTTCTCTCCTGAACCTCCCTTTCTAGAATAGAATATACAATCATTTTATGTCACTAGGGTCAAAAGGAAGCCAGCTTGTATAAGAAAGGTTTGAGCTGTCTTCAGTCTGCAATGCTATCTGTAATTCACATTAAAAAATCCAGATATTAAGAGACAAAAGGCAATTCTATCAGCTTGTATGCTTGTAAATATGTACTTAGTCTCCATTCAGCTTCAATTTAAACAAGCTATCTTAAACTCCAGTGGCATTCAAGAGGGGTTTAATTCTTCAGTAAACAGGCACAAGGCTTTGCTAAAAGCTGATCAAGTACTAGTTCTTGCAGCCTCCCTATTATTATACATCCTATATTATGTTCTAGTTTCATCAAAAAAGAAGCACGCAACAATCCTGTATAAAGAGTAGCTTGGTTAAGACTGAGCTTCAGGCAGGGCTTCACATAAAATGTTAATGCTGATTATTCTTCATGAATATAACAATCTCAGCTCATTAAAGACTGAGACAGTATTTTACAACTCTATATATGAATTTCCTAATGTGTTAATATATCTTACAAATGTAAAAATGTGTGTTTCTTAAATTTTGCGTCCTTCTGAAGTAGACAATCTTTGAGATTCCTTTTAACCTAAACTGTTCCATGATTCTATGAGTTTCACATTCACAAGCCTCAGTTCTCCTGGGGCAGTGTAACTACTCTGCTAGAAGGACAATACAGCAGAAAACAGTCCAGCTTTCTGCATTGCAGGGATGGTAACTTCCTAAAATGTGTACTGATGACATCAGGTGTTTTGGAGGCTTCTCATACTAGCCAGGAAGGAGAAATAGGTCAGGTTGTGAGATTCAGGAGCAGTCTTTTTTGCAATGACCATGAGAATGGGGAGTTCAGGAACCTTCAGAGAAGGAACAAAGCCAAAAGATAGGACCCTAACCCTATCTGTTTAAGACTTTTCATGTTCAGGTGTCTGCTTGGAAGAATCCCATATGATACAGTCATAGATATTAGAGGTTCCAGAAGAACTGGTTGATTTTCAAGGATCTTCATCCTTCAAGTTAAAAAAATGGTCTCCTTCCAAGTGCAGGAAATCAAACAAACGTCACAGGAGGTCCACATAATTGAACAAGTAGCTCTGGAAAAAACTCGGAATTTAAAAGGAAGCATACAAGAAATGGAATCAGGGCCAAGTGTCCCAGGAGGAGTACAAATACCCTGTCTGAGAGTGGAGTTACAGGATTGAATCTGCCATGATATGGAAGGCAACAAGAAGGGCTTCTACATATAAGAGAAGCAAAAGGAAGACTAGAAAAATGTGAGCCTGCTGTTGAAAGGATTAGGAGACCTTGCAAGGCAAGGCAGTGGCATAGAAATGGTTGAGGGCTTTTTCACCCATCTTGGATAGGTAAGACTGACCTTCAGGAATCTCAAGACCCTGAGTTTTGAAAGAATGTCTGGAGCCATGAGGAACAGCTGAACAAAACAAAAGATTCTTCCACTGTGAAGGTGGTCAAACAGTGGAAGAGATTGCACAGATGGGTTGCAGAGCCTTCATCATGCAAGATACTCAAATTCTGACTGAAAAAAGTTTCAGAATACCTGTTCTAGCTGACTGTGCTTAAGCAGGCAGCACCAGACTAGATCATCTCAAGCAGTCCCTTCCAACACAAATAATGATGCGATTATGTGTACATAAACCAGTACCTTTTTAGGGAAAGATGAAAGGAGGCAGACTTCTAATTTTTTAGTTCTCTTTTTCCTGAAATTTTGTTAGGCACTTCTACATATAAACTTAGGAACAAATAAAAATGGCCTTTTAAGTACAACTTACACACAAACACAAGGAACCATAATGGTACATAACTTACTTGTATTGAAAACCTGAACTGTATTACAATATCAGTATTAGTGACCATTCATTCAAATATTTTTAATGTAAAATAACAGTATGTTCTGTTTTGAACAGAACAGTATGTTTAATAACAGTATGTTCTGTGTTTGACTCTATCTTCTACTGTGGCTGACCCAGTGAGGGAAGTGGTTAAGGTTTTAGGGTAAATCGTAAGTTCATGGTCTTTGTGATGAGTGCTTAGAAGTTATTCTTTGAACTTCTGCATATCAGTAATGTTTTGGCATCTCACAGATGTAAACTCCTGGACACTGCTCTGTGCCTCTCTTTGTCTCTTCTCTCCTGTGTGGCTGCAGCAGCAGCGACACAGAGCATTAAGTACACAGATATGTGAATTATCTGTGAGTACTTCATAGCTCATAGGTCAGATGTGTATATCTACTGTATGTAGATGTATTTTTTTCATTTAGGCAATAGTTTGACATCAGGTGAATCCCATAAAACATGTTTCTTGAGCAAAAGCAGTGCACAAGATAGAAATTGATGTAACTTTTTCCTGAACAATAAGTCATTGAGATTTACATTAATAAATCATAATGCAGGAGTATTGAACAAGGCCAAATTACTAGATAGATGTGCTCTTTATGCTTTAGAACATACTAAAGTAATGGATATCATATTAAATTTAAACCTTCAGTAAGAAGTCAATTGGCAAAGAGAAATTAAAATGTACCAAAAAAATCTCAAAACCTACATATGTAAACCAGTTGAAGCAATATATTAAAACGTATTTTAAAGTTTAAAATATGAAAATCATATAAAGAAGCTTTAGAATAACATATTATTATAGCTGACTATGTTTTGACAATCTAATATAACTTTAAAATGCACATGGTTTGACTCCTTTTGATGATAACATTTACTTTGTCTTTTGTAGAAAATGATGAGGTCATCTGTGTTTCATATGTTCATACTAAGCATGGTTGCTGTCGATGTGATTGTTGCTGCTAGCAACTACTATAAAGGAGAAAATTTCAAGAGACAATATGATGAATTTTACCTTGCTGAGGTGAGTATGGTAAAATGACTATCTGGGTAATTTTCAAGATAAGCTAAAGTAAAAAATGTGATTGTCAAGAACATTTTAGTTTGTAATTTTTTTATTCCCTCAAGCATTCCAAGAATACTTTGCTCACTTTTTCAACTTCCTCTGTCTGACAGTGGCTGACAGCCCTATCTTACAACCTTTTGAAAGGTAATTTCCTCAAACAAAATGTTAGTGGTAGTGAGCTGAGGCTTAAGGGTAACATCTTCAGGCAATGCATGGCTGCTGAGTTGCTATCTTTTTCTAGCAGGAGTGTAACATTCAGAATAATTTAACTTTAAAAAGATCACAAAACATATTTTAAAATATAATATAGATCTTTTTCCTAAATAATCTTTATTTATATAAAGATTATATACTTAGCTGCCAGAAGGTCCCTTAGCATAACCAACATAGTGTTACAAATAGTCTGGCTTCAGCAATCACAAGACCACACCACCAAAATACCCATTTATGCAGTCATGAATTTTGCAAAGGAGGAGTCTGTTAAGTGCTCCTGAACCAGTTAAGTTTAGCTACAAGTGACATTCTGACAGGGAGCCTGCCTGAGTCATTAGCTGATCGAGGATCTCACTGTAGAGCATGCACTAGAGATCCTAGAACCTTGCTTGGATTGGGCACATTTCTCCTTCAGGCTTACTGCACTTTCCCTGGCACAGTCCTTTGGAGCCAGAGAGGTCACTCTTAGACTAGAGTGAATGATAGCAGAATATTCTTGGCTGTTTCTCTGGTTTTGGTTGTTGTGTGGTTTTCTATGTCTAAATATTTTTGATATTCAAACTCACATGCCCAGCTTTAAGCCCTTTAGTCCATAACAGTACACTGCTTTATGAATCTCCTTTTTTAAGGAATGTTGAATTGATACATATTTTTTCTCTTAGTTTTAGAATTTGTATTTGATCTCTTAAAATTGTATGAAGCTGAGAGTTCACCAGTTCTGGGACAGAAATGAGAGTAAAAAAGGCTGTTAGAAACAGCACCAGAGTCCAAACCTTTAAAAAAGTGCAAATTATAAAGACAGCAGTACTGCACCATTCTTCTTTGTCTCTCGTGATGCTGGGGATTGCTGGATTTTGGATGAATATTGAGTCAATGTTGACACAGACAACAATTACAAGAATAATTGTGAAATGTATTGTCTTTCTTTTATCTCAAGTTCTAGGACTATTTGAAAAACAATACGAACATGAAAATTATTATCTTGAAAGTAAGAAATTGGAATAAAACCAGCAAATGCTGGTTGTCATAAAACACTTCACAGATCTTAGAGTAGGATTGAGGACAGGGAAACTCATTTTCATTTCCATCATGGTTTAACCCCAGCCAGCAGCTCAGCCCCATGCATCCTCTTGTTCACTCTGCCTCAGTGGGATGGGGCAGAGAATGGTCATAGTAAACGTGAGACAACTCATGGGTTGAGATAAAAGCAGTTTAATAGATAAAGCAAAAGTCATATACACAAGCAAAGCAAAGCAAGGGATTCATTCACCACTTCCCATGGGCAGAAAAATCATCTCCAGGAAAGCCAGATTCCATCAGCCATTAACAGTAACTTGGGAAGACAAACAATATGCCCCTCTTTCCTTCTGCTTCTTCCAGCCTTATATACTGGGCACAATGCCCTGTGGCATAGGATATCCTTGTGCTCAGTTGGGATCATCTGTCCTGGCTGTGTTCCCTCCTCCCAGCTCCTTGTGCACACCCAGCCTGATCACTAGTGGGGTGAGAGGCAGAGAAAGCCTTGACTTCATGCAATCACTGCTGAGCAGCAGCTGAAACATCCCGGTGTTACCAACACTGTGTCAGGAACAAATCCAAAATAGCACCATGCAAACTATGATGGGGAAAATTAACTCTGACACAGGCAAATCCGGTACAATGTTCTTGGCTGGAAACAAATAATTAAGTCAACATTAAAGCCTGAGGCCATGAACTCTTCACAGCCTGCATTTTTGCTTTGTGCCCAGGATACAGCAGGTAGAGCCTGGATTCTTAACAAATAACATTAATTCTATTTATATTCAAAATAGGGAACATTGCATGTCCTATTTCTATTTTGGCTCTGAATATATAGTATAATTATGCTTTTATTAATCAGTGCTAGAAACAATCTCTTCAACATTTATTTCAAGTATAAAGTTTTCAGGGTTTTTTTCACAGTTGAAATACTTGCCAGGGTTCATTCAAGGTGAGTCTATAATGTAGACTGTCTGTGTCTGTCCTATAAGCAATGTCCAGCTTTCTCTAACAATACATTTTTCTCTTTCTGCAAACCTTAGATAATTGATTTCTTAGTGGAAAGCTTGTCAGAAAAATCATTTGTTTGCCTTATTACATTTCCAAGTATATGAGGTAAAGTATTCCGAGATAGAGACAGGTGGGATTTTTTTTATTTGTAAAGCATTTCTTATGTCCATTTATTGGATTTCCTGGCTTTATTTTTCATTTTTTTAAATTCTGTGATGCTTTTACTAGAGGCACTATAAAATCAAACTAACAGAACCCCGGTATGTTATGGAAGGAGGAACAAAGTATCAGAAGAGCAGAAGAATAAAAATTCCTGAGAGAGAGGAAAAATCAATAAGCTGGTGTCATTTCCTATTTGGTTGTTGTGAAACTTGGTCTTTGTAGCACAAAAGGAAGTACAAAGGAAATATTTTTAAGAGCCTTGAGGAAGCCGAATACTCAGGCAATGCAGATTTTTCCTCAGTGCTTTCTTGGTGAAGACTAGTTGGAGCAGGATGCACTGCTGTTGCTCTGCCTTTTCCATTAGAGTAAGCTACAGAAAACTTTCCCTTCAGTGGGAGCTGACTTGAGCAGCCAACAGCAGTGAGGATTCACTTTGCTAAAGGAAATGGCCAGATAGACTACAGCAAGCATATCTGGCTTTCTGATACATTTTCCAGAAGTTATCTTGGAAGCTGCTGGCTTTAGGAGAAGACATGTCTAATAAAATATTTCACTTGGTTCATCCTGTGTATCACGTGTTGTAGTGGCCTAGAATTGCAGAAATACATCCACTTAAACTCAGTGGGCAAATCTAAATTAATCTATTGAGATGCCCCATACCAATAAAAGAAACCTGTTTTCATTGTTGGAAAGGAAAACAAGAAGATGAAAGGAAGTAATCTATGCCCAGATCCCATTGTTTGTATAATTTTGTATATCCAGTAGTAAATAAGAGGTTCTGACAGGCATTTCAACTTGTATGCACCAGTCCTGCAGATTAATCAGAATTTTAACAGGATGACTCAAAACCCCAGTGCAGTATCCTGGAAAGAGTAGAGTTTCAAACACTCTTTGGTAATTTTTAATGAGGATGCTGACTTTAGGTGCTCAATACCTAGACAGAATAGTGATGGATGTTGGTTTTTATATGGGTTTTCCATTATAACATGTTACATACTAGCTGTCTAATTTGAGTTGCATCCAATTTCTACAAATACTGTCTGAATACCAGAGTTCAAAACCAGGTGCTCCTTTATAGTTTCTCCTAGATTCCTTTGGTAACCTGTCCCCTTCCACTGCTGCCTTTGGGTAGCCTTTGCCCTGACCTGGATGAAGGAAGGATTTAATGCTGTGTCAGATCTGGTAGTGAGGGAAGTGCTACGGGTCTATGCCCTTAATCCCACTGATCCTCCTTGGAAGAATTCTTATCTTTCCTGGCAGCTTGATAACTTTTCAAGTAAGAGGCAGTAAATGAGTCTGTCACGGTCGGATGCTGACTGATAGTGAGCTCTGCCTGTGCCAAAAAAAGGTGTTGAGTGGCTAGTAGCAAAAGGTAATGTTGATGAAGCTTCCAGGTGACCAAAAAGGAAATGGCCCATTCCTATTAGCTCCTCTTTGGCCTCCCCAAAGCAGAATTGGCAACACAGTGGAGGGTGACTGCTTGGCGCCTGCTTCTGTGTTACACCTGTGTTTTCTGCTCTGGCTTCTGAGTTTGCTTTTGCCTTCTCTTTACAGCAATGAAAGGAATTATTCCAGATTAAAAAAAAAAACCAAAAAACTATAAAATTGTATTTCATTTCACACCTAACAAAAAGTTCTAGTCATATATTCTGAATCTTCTCCTGTAATCAATTATAAGGAAGGAAAAAAATACAAGCTCTGTCAGCAGGAAGACAGGTGTATAAATGTAATCAGATGTTATGCAAACCATTTGATACATTTTTAAGTGCCAGTGGTTTGAATTCATTTGACAAGTATGTGAAATGCAAATGATCCTGCCCACACATTTTTAGAATAAATTAAAATACACTTAACATCATATTTGTTAGTCTTGTTCTAATAGGAAGCCTATGTGCTCTGAAGTTTGTATGTGTGTATTTAAATGGCATTGTTACTCCACCTGCTCTGAGTTGAATCCCAGCTGCTTTCTAACCACAGTTCCATTTTGTCTAATTCAATGGCCTTCTTCTTTTAGGACTCAGTTAGATGTTGTGTCATTAAAAGTGAGCTTTACTTTTAAGGGTTTTTTTGCTAAAACATTTTTCTTGTGTCTTAGAGATTTTCATGTAAAGGAGTCGTCTCTCCAAACCTGGCTCATTGCTCTCCTAGAGCTCTTTGAGATCCCAGAACACAGGCTGTAAAACTGGCTAGATCCATTTGAGGATAAAGGCATAAGTGTGTCCCTACACTGTCTGGCATAAACTTCAGTGTTTAATTTCCATCTCCACTCCTGCTGGTGACAGTCCTGTACACATAAAATACATAAAATACATAAAATACATAAAATACATAAAATTCTATTTAGCTATCTCACAACCTCCCTCATTCATGTTGATAAATATATTTTTGATGGACTGCAGAGTTTAAATTTTTAAGGCATCATCCCAGAGATTTTCATTGTCAGGGTCAGGATTAAAATCTTAGTTTCTAACTTTTTTATCCCTTGCCAAATTCAGTAGACCTCATTCCCCACAGTCAATTAGTCTCTCCTCTTAAGAGACTTACAATGCTTGTCTTCAAAGGAAATTTAAGTTATATATTCTTTATTTCTACTGCACTTTGAAAGTATTAATGGCAATTAGATATGAACTAGTGTTATTTTAGGGTCTCTTTTAAACCTCAATGTGTGTAAAGAGTCAGAGAGGAACATTTCTGAGTCACAGAAAAGCATTTCCATTGCTTATCCTGGCTGTTGGAAAGTGTGGAAGAGAGCATCTCAGAGTATATACAGTGGTAAAATGAGAAGGCAGAAGAGGAAGTGTGCCTAGCCAGAAGGATTTTTGGTAATGAGAGAAGTAAGAGAAAATAAATCTCGAAGATGTACACCTATGCTTTTTTTCAAACTGAACATTATGCATTTTACTGTGCAAATATTTCAAGAAAGGCCTGTGGAAGAATCCCAGAGTCATTCCCTACAAGTAGATTTCTTCCCCTGTAACTTCCCACCATGTCCAAGTTCTTTAACATCATTATGAAAATTAACTAATTCTGGACTGACTTTGAATTTCCTCTCCTTTTAAAATTTGTTTTGGATGCTTAAAAACCATTAACTCTTTTCTACCCGTTTATGTTGTCATATTACTATGGATGTTTTAGAGAATTGTAGTAGCAATTTTCAGACTTTGGTGTCTTTCTTAGATCTCTTGAAATTCTTCAGAAATCTCATATGTATTGATACATATTTTGAAAAAGTCATGTCATAATATTTTCTTTTTTATATATATAAATTGAAAGATCATCTGGATGGATTTATTACTTCATGCTTTCCAAATCATGAAATCTACTTGTCTGTGTTGAGTCTATAAAATTCTATTAAATGAAATCTATTATTGTTTATTCTGTTTAGAATATGGTTGGTTTTATTAAATATTATGAAGATCTTTATTTTTGCCATACAAAGCCCTGATAGACATCGTGACATAGGAACTCCTAATTTAACTCAGTGTTTTGATTGCATCTTTCTTATTTTATATATCCATCCAGGTTGCTTTTACAGTTCTATTTGATTTAGAAGCTCTTCTGAAGATCTGGTGTTTGGGCTTCACAGGATACATCAGCTCATCTCTTCACAAGTTTGAGTTGCTGCTTGTAATTGGAACCACTCTCCATATTTATCCAGACCTCTATCACTCTCAATTTACATATTTTCAGGTATGATCAGCTACTTTTACTTTTTACCCTATATATCAAATTAAAATGTTACCCATCCACATTTCACACAAATTTCAATTTTCTCACAGTATTGACTCATTTTGAGAATGACTTTAAAATAAAAAAAACCTCTGGTTTTAACTATGTTCATTGGGTAGATTTAGAAAAATAGCATTTTTTCTAACTTTGCTGAGAAGTCCTTTCTGTTATCAGTAACTCCCATTTCTTATCTGAGCTGCACTGTTCACTAAGTTCTGGTTTGTTTCTTCATTGTTCTTCACTAAGCCTTGACCTATTACACAGCTGTTTACAACATCACATTCCCATAGTGTCCACCACTACTTTCCTGGCTGCTCTCCCTGAGGCCTCATTCACTTGCTGTTTTTTCTCCAAATCTTCATCTCTGTGGCAGTCACATACTAAGATAAGTTACTGTGAGTCTTCTGAGAAAATTTCTTCAGAATCATCCTAGACTTGGGTTTTTTAGCTCTCCAGCCATTCCCTATCTAGATGGAGTGTGAGGCTCTTCTTGCATTTTCACTTGGGGGAAGAACAGGAAAGAGAGACAAAAAAGACTGATTAATTCTGACTTATTCTGACTGATTCTTCTTGTCAGCCAGCCCAACAAATTCCCCATTCATCCTCCTTCAAGTGCTTAGGCTTGATCCAGTTTTGGGAGAAAGCACTGGGATTCATTATGAGTTATGTTCCACAGTGCTAAAGAAAGGAGTTTTTTAAGAATATAAATATTAAAGGATTTATATCTGTCCATTATTCAGCAATGGGTTGGCATGGTAAATAAGTAATACTCAATAGGGGAAAACAATAAATCATCAGACAGTGTTCTGTCAATAAATGTTATAGTGACACATGTCAACGTGAATACAGCATGAGGGAAGCAGTCTCCCCAAGTGTGGGTTGAAACATAATGGCCTTTTCAGATTTCTGCAAATGTCATCCTGTATTTTTTCTAAAGGGTTCTGCAAACCTTCTCAAGAAAGCTTTCAGGATGAAAAAATCTATTTTGTTTTCACCTGATATAATTTGAAGCCTTTTAAGTCATTATAGCTTTGATTTTGCTGTCCAAATATGTCGAATGCTGTTACTCTATGCAGCATGATGCATCTAAGGTGCAAGGAAGGATGATGTGTCAGGAGTATGCAGTCGCACAGCACAGGGAGCATAGCTGGGAGCTCTCAGTTAAACCAGTCAGCAATTTAGTTAATAATTGGTTCAAATTTATTAGGACATAGTCTGCTTATGACTGGTGGTTTCTTTGTAAGAATTTTCAGCATAAATTATGAATATTGGACTAAATGGATGACATCATCACTAACTCATGGGCTTGAAAGTATGATTAAAATGTAGGCAGATGCTGGTAATAAAATAATAAGTCTTTTCTTTTTAATGGATTTAATTAGTTTAGTGGAGAAGTGATGGTAGTGATGTTTTTGTTTTTGTTTTTGTTTTTGTTTTTTTTGATTACACAGTGCTAGCTTTTATGACAGATAATTTCAGGATGTGATTTTTTTTCCAAAATATATGAAAGACATTTTACAAGCAGAAACACCTGCTACACTGAAAGATTTGGGTTGTATTTTGCAATCCAAGTCCCCTAGGAGGTGAATGATTGGAAGGCTGCAGAATACCTTTGAAGTCAGTCATGTAAGGTACATGCCACACTCCTCCACAGTTAAGTTCTGGGCAAGCTAGATAACACATTTTCAAATCAGCCAAGGTCAAAATGGCTTTTTCACATGAATACATCTTAATGTTAGGCAGATTTCCAGGCATTTAGGTATTTGTGATGACAGGGTAAATGTGTTTCTTGTCAGCCAACAAAACAGATTACTGAAAACAGAAGTCCTTCTTGACACATTCCAGGATAGCAAGCAAGAATTATTGTTTGGATTGTCTAGTCCTCCTTGCATACATTTCGGTTTGCATTATTCATTGGTCTATATCATTACCTTTTGCCAACACATCACTCAGTCTTTACTACATTGGCTACTGTCCACCCTCCCACCTATCTCCCTTGCATTCACTGTGCATTCATTCAAGATGCTTTGCAAAGTCCTCTGTGAAAGACTACAGCAAAGGGCTGTTATCTAGCTATATCTGTAGGAGACAAAATTAGTGGAGAAATGACAGATTTTGCATATTATTGAGATCTGTAATCAACCAGCATAAAAGGGAGATATTTAAACAGAATTTAACCTATACTGGACTGAAGAGATGGTATTGTATTTGTGCTGGGGGAAAATAATGCTGAGTCATTTCCTGAATAACTGTCATCCCTTTCAGGAAATGCAGCCATTATTTGTAAGAGAGCTGTGGTTCCATTTTTGTATTATTAATTTTGATTTGTTTTTAATATATTTTTATATTTAATCCAAATAGTGCATCTTCTACGGCTCCTAAATATAATACAATTTGCAATCCAGTTACACAAAATGCATAAATTCATTAGAATGTACTTTTGCTAGATTCAATTTGTTACCTAATGAAAATAAATGAAGAAACCAAATAGTATCAATAAGATTAGTGTGTGGCTTAAAGGTCAATTAAAGTTCCCCAAAGAAAAGGGAAAAAAGTAAGCCAGATAATTGAGTTTATCTAAAACACCACTTGGAATACCAACTAGTATGAAACCGTCTCCCCACTGGGGTCTGTTTGAAACTAGTATTGATGGGAACAGAGCTAACATTTACACCATGAGTAAATCTTGTAAGTAAGAAGGCACCTTGTTTACATTTTAATAGGACTTGGAAATCGCACTCATCTCACTATCTGCCTTGGTAGTCAGTTTCATGTACCCAGATTATATGCAATTTAGTCACAATACCAATATGAAAGAAAGGACTTTATCTCACTTTGTGCTGATGTTGTGAATATTAAGCTGTCTAGTGTAACCTCTGAATCTAGGAGTCTTTTTTGCCACTGAAGACAGTGGATTATCCCATCTCACATGAGGGCTCTGGTATGTTTGGAATAAGTTGCTCCCTTGAGCTGACTCTCTCCCCCCCGCCCTTTGGTAGTTAAATCTAGATGACAAGCATATTCTGGATACCTTACAAATGGGTAGGGAGATAAGCTTCATCTGAAATCCAAAGGTGTGCACTATTAGCAAGCTACAGGGCTAGAGCGAGTTCACTGTATGAACAACTTCTGTCACACTTATTTTCTTTCCAAAATCAGCATAGTAATTGTATTTGATTTTACATAAGGTCAGACAATAATTGCACTGTAATTCCTAGTTTTCAGTTTCAATATGATTCTTGTGGAAACCAAGGTGATACCTTGAAATAGAGAGCCTTTTTCTTCCTAAGAACAGCAGAATCTCTGTTACCCCATATGCTGCTGTCCATTGTCTTCAGCAACTAATGTTGCTGCCACGCCTCTTGTTGATACTTGATGTTCTTGTCACTGTGTCAACATCAATGGCAGAAACAGGAGAATCAGAGCTGTCAGTAGCTCTTTCAAAGTAGACTCATCAGTGAATGGGTCAGGAGTTCCACACAAGATCAAAGTTTTGCTGCCAGCACTGAGAAGTTTCAAATATGTCAGGGGCAAACAATGCTGTTGTGAGATACTGACTTTCTCTGATACTGAGAAACACGATCCAAAATTTCCCATGTTATATATAATATGAAATAGCAAAATATGTTCATTACCAAATTTACTAGGTTATGTAGTACGTAATGCCAAACAATTTTGCTTCAGGTCAGTGAAATGGAAACATGATCTGGGGAAGAAGACTTGGCAGTTCTTTGAATATGTAAGCTGATACAGCGAACATCATAAAATCAGAGAAATCTAAGTTAGAAGCGGCCTTTCAAAGCCATTTCATTGAGCCTGCTGCTCAAAGCAGAGCTTTCATCAAAGACTGTTCAAGACCCTGTCTGTTTAGTATAAGAATGAAATTTTAGCAGTGATGATAATCAAACTGGAGCCATCTGCCTAGCACTTCAGTAGATTCTTAGTTGCTAAATCTAGACTGATGCACTTTGATTCCTACCTGGAGGCATTCTTATGTTTGGTAACACACTGTAAACCTCTTTTGGTCTCTAATTTCACATTACATTCATATTTAGTACCTGTGGTGTGTTTTGTCTTTGTCTTTGTTCCCATTGTTACACCAAAACCAGCTTCACCCAATTGCATGTCTGTAATGACTCTTCATGATCGGTGACTTGACTACAGCCTTGGAGACCCCTTTGGTCCTCCCATGCCTGTACAGTCATCCCATGCCTGTATGTCTCAATGCTGCTTATCATCCTGGTTTTGTGGTTTTAAACTAACACACAACATGTCATCTATTACAAGTGGTGGCAACTTGATGTTTATTGGTCTACAAGGCTTTAGGTCCCTTTTTGGCCATGAATGTCTGATATTTTGAAAGTTTTTGATTAATGTGATAAATGATACGGCTGCATTTTTCTCTTTCTTTGCAGGTTCTTAGAGTAGTTCGGCTTATAAAGATTTCTCCCGCTTTGGAGGATTTTGTGTATAAGATCTTTGGACCAGGAAAAAAACTTGGAAGTTTGGTAGTATTTACTGCCAGCCTTTTAATTGTAATGTCAGCAATCAGTTTACAGATGTTTTGCTTTGTGGAAGAACTGGATAGATTTACAACCTTTCCAAGGGCAAGTATAAAAAGCACTGATTACTCATCCCTTGTCACTATTTTCTTATTGTGGATATTTCTTAACATTGATGGCAGACTTGGCAGAGCTTGGTAAATGATTGGACTCTGTGATCTTAAAGGTCCTTTCCATCCTAATGATTCTGTGATTCTATTGGGGTTTAACCTGGCCAGTACAGCTAAACGTTACATAGCCACTTGTTCAATCCTCCCTCTGCAGTGGGATAGAGGAGGGAATTGGGGGGGGGGAAGTAAAATTTGTGGGCTGAGATAAAGAAATTTTAAATTTTAGTAGGACAGAAATGGAAGGGGAGACAATAATGATACAAGAATTAGAATATACAAAATCAGCAGCTCACAGTGCCATTGCTCAGTATATGCTGGCTGATGCTCGGCCAGCTTCCAGTCTGCAGCCTAACCAGCTTTCCCCTAGTTCATATGGTGACCATGATGCCATATGTGATGGGATATCCCTTTGGTCATTTGGGGTCACCTGTCTGCCCCTCATAACCTCTTGTGCAACCTCAGCTTGTTCACTGGTGGGGTGAGAGGCAGGAAAAGCCCTGACACAGTGCGAGTACTGCTCAGCACCAACTAAAACTTCAGGGTATTATCACCATTATTCTCATCTTAAATCCAAAATATAGCACCATGCCAGCTACTAGGAAGAAAATTAGTTCTATCCCAGCCCAAACCTGGACAGATTCTATCATATTTCTTATTATATTAGGAGTCTTCCTTTCCTTCTGAGAAACATGAAGCAGTTTATCTTCATATGTATAGGTTTTTTAAAATTGTATTTTCTGGGTGTAATAGTCTTGCTGTCGTCCTTCTGTAGTGAAAACCATGTTTTCTTGTGATAGGTATTCTATTTCTGCTGTCAAGGGAACACAGAAATTTTACCCATGCACTGTGATGATGACACAGCACAGCATACAGCTTAACAGTACTCTGTCGTGTTAGAGTGAGAATTGATGTCCACAGGCATGAATATAGCCCAAGAATTTATATAAAACATGTATACACATGATTTATATCTTCCTATTATGAAAGTGGTTGTTCTCTATTTGTACAAGAATGCTTGTTTTACACAGGGTTATGTAACCTGTCTGCATTGACAAAACAAGTGTTTGCCTTTTGGGTATAAATAATGGATATTTATGGGCATTATGTTAATTCAGAACAGAACACTGAAAATCAGGGGAAATTGGAGCTAATGTATGTGTTGAAGCACACTGTTCTGAATGAAAATAGTGCAATTTCTTTAATACTGGATTAGACTGAGTGTACATGGATTAATTCCAGTGACAATTTATTTGTTTCTGTCAATCCAGTTTGGTTATCCAATGTATCTATTTTAGTGGAAGTGCATTGGTTGGAACAATTAAATAACAATGAACAAGGCAGCCTCAAGGGTCATGTATTTAGCGAACAAAATGGCTAAACAACAATTTGTAATTATCAAGCTGAACTTGATCTATGGGAAGCTGGCCATTCAATGTGGAACAAAAAATGCCTACCCACAGGGAATAATGCAACACCATGCTTTGTATTTTGGAAAACATGCTCAGAAAAGCAGCCACTAGAATTAGATATCCAGTATCATTCATTAAATGCTGAAAAAAAACAAACAAACAAACAAAAAACTTCTAATTTAATCAGGTCTCTAAATCAAGTGATATTACCACCATATTCTATTCTCAATTCCCATGTACAACTTCTGAAAAAAACTACAGGCTTACATTCACCATGGAAATTTGTTTTAGAATTATTTTATTATTTATGTAAAATGCCAATGGAAGTCCTGAAAGAATAATTGCAGGATGATCAAAATAAGACAGGATTGTAATCACCTTCACATTTTAACTAGATAAATTGATATAAGTACTTGAGAAAGATCCATTTGCAATGAAAAATGGACAATTTATATCAATACATTAGTAAAGTTTTGGATTATTTTGAGCATTTTAATCTGCTGCCATTTAAGCTTCAATTAGGGCTTCTAGCATATTGAATTTTAGCAGGTATATGTAAATACTAAATACGCATTTTAAGAGTAAGAAAATATTTTTGCCAACAAATTATACAGTGTTTTTACAAACAGGGCATGTCTTTACCAGTCCATTTTATGACTTAATTACTGGAAACAGAGAAGAGCTGTGAACAACAATAGAAGAGTGTTACAGCAATACTGAATTGAAATGTTTTCAATATTTTTTCATATGATAGCCAGAAGCATGAGTTCCTCATTATTTTTTTTGATGTATTCATATTCACCTTGTTATATTTGTTTCAGAAGCATAAAATTTACAGTATGTGGTTTCTTTTTGTAGTTTTATAGTGAAGCATCTCTTATTAGGTTAAAAGTCAGTGAAAATTTTGTACTCAAAATTGTGATTAATGGCATGAAATGCTGGCATCCCTCTGAAGGAGTTTGTCTTCCTAGCAAATTCTGGGACCTCTCCAATTTTCTTTCCTGAAGAAAGATCATTTAATCAGTTTGCAATAAGGCAATTTTAATTATTTTCAAAACATGACTGAAGATATGATGTATAACATATGACATGATATTAAGTCTTCAATACCAGAATTTGCTAAGATAAATTATTAGGAGCTTACCCCCAAAGAAGAACAAACCTTAAATAGCCAGGATTGTTGCTGTGAGTTTTTCAGTTAAAAATAGAGGGAGGACAATCATGATAACAAAAATAGTGACACTAAAGGCTAAATTTTGAGTTTCTACATTAAAGTGCTTTCTACATTGAAACAGACAAAACCTAAAATCATTTTGAAACTAAGTGCTTTATAAGAAGGCACAGTATGGGTTTTGGAACAAATATACCTCCTCCTTTTGCTAATGCCTCTAAATTGCATGTTTTCACATGGTTTCCTGATGAAAATCAATAGGCACAAGCTCACTGTTGCCATAGCTACTAATTTCACCCTTCTTTTGGCCATTACAACTTGCCAAATGGACTGGCTTTCTCTCTAATACTAAGTACAAAAATATAGATGTTTGCTTTACTGTTTTTAACCATCTGCTATCTCTTATTTTTGCATGTCTTCTTGGGCTGCACATATTGAGCCATGAGGAAAAAGTGGCTCAATATGTGGCCATATTGAGGTGGCCCTCATGCTCAGGGGCGGCTGGGCCCCCTGAAGAACGCATAGGTGTAAGATGGCTGCTAAGAAAATTCACTGTATGGAGAACAAAACACATTGTTAGTGCCTCTGGCTTCCATGCCCTGGTTTCTTTTGAAGTTTGCAGTCATGTGCTGACTGCTCTGTCTCAATTTACAAAGTTGGGAATGCTGCCCTTTTTTTAAATAAGTCAACACAAGATGAAAGCCAGGCCTCACTAATCCCTACAACAACTCCCCAGTTTTCACAAAAGCAAGTGTCTGCTCCTAGCCTTGACCTTGGAAAAAGTTCATGATGTGAAATATTAGTTCAACCTCAGCAACAGCCATTAAAAAAAAGATGAACAATGAAGTCTTAACTCTCTGATTCAGTTAAAATCTCACTATCACTGCCACATTTTTAAAGAATGGCTACTCTGCTTTCAGGGCATAACTGAGCCCCTTGTGACTGTGTCAGGAGGAAAACCTAAGTTTCTGCTGGTAGAAGGATGTTACAGCAATGTCCTAAATCCCATTAACTTAATTTGCAGAAGCAATCCCTATGATTGTAGAACTGCTTCTGTGAATTAGGCCAGTGGAATTTGGACCCTAAAATTTTGCGGGCAAGCACCAGTTACAAGTACATTATAACTGTAAGTAGTAATTTGTGTGGCACTACCCCTGTAAGTGTTGGACAAGATGTCAGAAATGGCACTTTGGCTCATATATTCTACCAAACCTTTGCCAATCTTACACTATAAATAAAAAGGTAGCTTGACTTCCATCATCAAAACAGCTCATTAAGTAATAGGACGTAAATACTCAAAGAAATTGACAGTCTTTTCTATAACACAGATTAATTCAGAAAATCACCATTTGCATAAATTTCTAAGTCTCGTCTTCACAGATGTTGATTCTGTCAGCTAGTTGCATTTCAAATTAATTTTAAAATAAACAGTGGGAGGTACACCTTTCAACTAAAAATAACTTGCTCCAAAGAAGATTGCTCAGTGCAAAGCACATATTCATTGTGCACTGCCTCATTTACTTAAAACTAATGTTTTGAATTATACTGGAATTTAATACCATAATAAAATGCTTAAGTAATATTGAAAGGTCATTTTATAAAACTATATGCTTTACTGGCAACTAGTTTTGATGGAAGATTAGATTTTTTGATATTAAATTAATATCTTCTCCGCATTAATTAATTGTGTTAATGATGAGTCCACAACGTAGTACTGAAGGTATTTTTATAACTTGAAGAATTAAGTAGAATATATATATTTTTAAAAGCTGTGGTAATTGAGTGTGATTCAGAAGAAAGGATACTGCACTAGTTCAGTTATCCAGTCCCTCAGGTGTTTTTAAAGCCGCCAGTGTGGTGTGTTATTTAATGTAGCGCCCACCTTATGCTTCAGCAAGGAGTGCCACACCAATCAGGTACGATGGCCACTGGCAGTGGCTCCCCATCACAAAGGGAACCTGAGACATGAGAAGCAGGCTGATGGGATCCTTGTCTTCTTCACTGATGGGATCCTTGTCTTCTTCACCCTAAAGCACCCCTGTCAGATCTAAAGGAGGCTGAATTTTCTTCTTGTTTCATGCATGCTCAGCTGGCTACAAAAGGCCTTTCCTGCATAAAGATCCCAAATGTTTTTTTCTCTGCATGTCTTGCATGGGGATCAAATGATTCTCTAATAAGGAAAAGAATTAGTACTAAGAGTTTGTAATTTTGTGCAGTGTAGATTCTGTGCACATGGCTGGGAGGGGGCACTCATTTGAAGGGAGGATGTGGCTGCAGGTTGGCAATGTGCTGGTTAAGGACAAGATCACTGGCAGAAATATGAAGGAGAAGCACTGTGCAAATTTCAGCCCTCGTGCTTGGCCTCTCCAAACACATGACATTCCACAGACTTTAACCACCTTAAAGGATTTACAGAAAAGTAGTAGCCAGCATTTTTCTCTGCTACTTCTAGTTCATGGTAGCCTTTGTCCTCTGTGGGATCTGCATGCTCAAAAGAAAGCCTAGGACTTCAAATTTGGTCAGGATGTTGCTGGTGTAGAAATTAAAGTCTGATGTTTAACTTCTTTCTGAACATGTGTGATTTCTCATTTGGATGCCTTGGTCTGCTCCATGTTCATCTCAGTTTCACTTCTTGTAATTTGGACTTGTAGGTTTAAGCATCTCTGAAAATTTGATTAGTGTGAGTTCATTCTGGAAAGCAACATGTAAAAACAACACTCAAACTTCTTGGTCTTAACCTAGCAGGGTGTTTGTGCTTCTGTCTGCTTCAGAGTGCCACAGAACACAGCAGCAATGGGAAACCCCCTTGGACTTTAATGAGGGGCTTTTTTGTGTGAGTCAGCAGGAAAATGACTTATAAAACCCTCAGCAGCTAAATGTTTGTTAACCCTGTAACAGAGTAAAAATTTGTAGTTCTTCCTTCAAATATGACCTAGAAGCAGCATGATTCAGTTTCTGCACTTTAAAATATGTATTATTTAAACCAACCGAGGAGAAAAAGCTTTACTGCTAGGATCCTTATCTAGTGGGCAGTGGAAGAATGGACAAGCAACATCAGAGGTCTTCTGATACTGTTTAGTACCTTCTGCCACTTCTTTTCTGCTTCCAGTGAACTTTTCTCCGAGGTAATCCCTGGGTACGGACATGGAAATTGTCCTCTTACACTGGGCACTCCAAAAAGGCAGTGTCTTTTATGCAGTGCCTGTATAACAAGATGCACTGGATTATCCCTGCCTAACCCAGCCCCATCTCAGCATGTTTTGTAACTGCAGGTCCTCCTTTCAAATTTTAAGCATATAGTCCTTGAAATACACTGGATTTCATGATACAAGTCACGCCACATCCTCCTTCATAGAGTTGGAGCCAGCTTCTTGTCACCAAATATTAATGATTGTTAGCCATAAGGATCTCACTTAGAGCCAAAAGTGCTGTATGCATGCACATGGACAGACTTCTCTAGAGTAAATTTGCTTTTACTGCAGGTGAGAAGTCACAATCTGGAGTGGACTCCCCTAAGGGTGGGGATATAACCTTAATGGTTTGGTTTAGAAGAAACATTGGAAGAAACATCTTAGAGAAATCAGTGTTTTGTTTGAAAAACTTGCTAAACTTGATAAAAAGAGCCCAAGGAAAGTATTTTCCTGTGGTTTATAATAGTAATATAAATTTGAGGTCTCCCACACAGTTATTTTTTCCAGCAACTTTAAAAATTACAACAATTTCATTGTTTCCCAAGCATGTAAGTTTGTATTTTCAGCTTTTCCAGCACAGGTTTTGGCCCAGGGTAAGTTGCAGGGAAGGGCTGTCTGGATACTGTTTTCTCACAGGTTTGACAAGAATCCTTTTCTCTTTGTGCCATCACATTAATGTTTTAATCTGCTGCTGCTGGGCACACTGAGCACAGATCCAATACATCCTTGTAACTGTGTTAACATTTTGAATTCTAGGAATCCTGTAGCTGTAAGCTGCATTGTTGTTTTCAGTTTCTAACACTTCTTTGTTTTGCATAAACTTTAGTAAGATACCAACTTTGATCCTTACTGTCTGGAAAGAGAATACTTTCAATATCAGGCAAAAGCAAAAAAAAAAAAAAAAAAAAAAAAAAACTTGTGCAGTAGTTTGGCCTCATTTAGACAGTTGAGACTGTCAAGATATTTCACTTTGATACTGTACTCAAACTTCTGTTTCCTAGGCAGTGTGCATTCCTCAGTGTCTGTGTAGGATGTACATCTTGCAGTTACACATTGCTCATGCTGAGTTCAATTGTGGTTGGTGCTGTAGGCTTCAGCTGGGGTTTCAAAGATGTCTGGGTTCCAGGCTTATCTAATTTCATATGTTCCTATCACTAAAAAAATAAATTGTTTGAAACATTCCCATTATTTCCTCTATTTTTGACATATATACGTAGTTCTCAAGGAGTTTGAAAATGTTGCAGGGGTAGTTCCACAAAAAATGCTGTTTAAAAAATATAGAGGAAAAGTCTGACTGGCTGAATCAAGTGCAGGTTCAGAGAGCTTGCATGTGTTGGTTAGTCTTGTCTGTGGAGTCCTCAAATGCTTCTGCTTGTAAGATAACATAATTTGTGGTCGCATTTAATTATAACACTTTATTATAGGTATATTTAGAGAGAGGAAACATAGAAGAGAAAGCATAATCAAAAAAATCACAATACAGTATAATATTCAAAACAATAATCTCTGATGCTTAGGATATTTATCCTATTTTTTTCAGCCATGAAGGAAAACCAGAAGGTTCTTTGCATGTGCTAATGAAGCTAGGACTGTGTTAACAATTGAAGATTACAGTTCTGTCAAAGATTAAGCTATTTATTTCTCCTTTAGCTCATAAGTAGCCTTTTACTTGGCTTTAAAAGTTAAATGCATTTCTAAGGTTTAAAAAAGCAAGCCAAAAGAGGTATGCATCTCTGTTAAATCAGTTTTAGGAATGTGTCAATAAAACCATATTAGTATAAGTCATTAATATGTTTGCAATTCTATTTCTTGCAGGCATTCATGTCAATGTTTCAGATTCTCACACAGGAAGGATGGGTGGATGTCATGGATCAGACACTGAATGCTGTAGGACATATGTGGGCACCAGTAGTTGCTATTTATTTTATACTATATCATCTTTTTGCTACTCTGGTAAGTTTTCACTCGCAGATGTGTTGTTCTTCATTTCATTTAGAATTACTCTCATAGCTCTTATACTACTTATTATTCTCAGCTAGTTAAAGCTAATTTTGATGCTCATTTTTACCATAGGCAGCTTTTAGTTCACGGATGTGGTAGAATAAATTTACCCTTCAGCCATGTGACACGAGGTGGTGGCCTTTGTTCTGGTGTGAGGTGTTGTTCTTCTTAGATCCAAGTCACACTGCCAGACTAACAATATAATTGTTATCTGCCTTATACCTTCACAGCTCTAATGATTTCAGAGCTAAGTGATTTTATTCGTCATGTAGAACTGGTCCCCTCAGCTTTCATTGCATTCTCTTGGCAACAGCAATTAAAGTGAGAAGTGTAAAACCTTACGATATAAACCCTTAACTAGTCATCCCTACTGTCCTGTTGCCTGATACAAAATCAATGCATGGAAAATCTATGATATAGTATATCAAGCAATAAATGATAAGAACTAATACAGCAGTTCCTGCATGCAAACAGAAATGTGGATTGTATAAAAAAATAAAAAACAACTTTTTTTTCTGTATGTATTTCATGTGTGATTATTACATTCTTTCATAGAGAAAATCGGAAGGAAAACTCTCTTTGATTATCCTCTATCAATTAGGGTTTGATACTTTATTTTAATACCACACAGATAAAATACCACAATCAGGAAAATAATCATTTTATGCACCCTTAATTCGCTCCTACTATGCTCTTTTTTTACTTTCCATTCACTTAGTCTTATTTTTACTTTTTTCATTCCATTTTCTTTCTTTGCTCAGATGTCTACTTACATAAGGAACTAACTGTATTTCTACAATCTCCACCAGGTTCTATTTACTTCTTTTACTTTACACTTCATCCCATTTCACTTCGAAAGACTGAATAGTTGGACTTCAATTCTGGGTGCAATGGCTTCCTTCATATGGATTGAAAACTTGACCACTTTATAAATGGCAATAAAGTGCATTTCCTGCTCTTAGAGCTGCTTAATCACATCAAAGTATAAGCCAAACAAACATATGTATCAGAAGATATATAGGACATGTAATTTGCTCATAAGGGTTGGAAAATGCAACTTTTCATGCTGGAGTGATCATTTAAACTTGGGAATTGAGGTTATAAAGCAAAAGGAAAGTGAGTTTTTGGTCATAGATTTGAAAGCAGTTACTAGTATGAGAATCTTATTGATGTTTTTTTGATTCTTCATCAAGAATATTTTCTAATCAGTAATTCATTTTTACTTCTTAAATGAGTATTAAACAAGTCCATAAAATAAAATTTTGTCAAGTGATCTCTCTGCTAAAAATTCACATCTTAATTGAGAAATAATTTAGCTGTAAGAGCAATTTTAGTATTCTGTTTTATGTTCCTTATTTTGAAAGAATCATCTGGGACTTCTCTATTTGTTTACTGAAAGCACTGATTTTGCTAGGAGTGAAGTCACTTCTCTGTGCACCATCCTCAGTGCTTATGCAGGGAATTTGCATTTAAATGCACAGTCCTTGCTTTGCTCCATAAGGGTATACTTTTGTTCTCATTCACCTATGCAAATTCTACATGAATGAAGAAACCTGGTAAAGACAACTTTGCAGAATTATCTGGGTTTATGAAATTTTGGTTTCAATTCTAAGATCTTCCTCAGACCTTGGAAGGGAAAACTATGTAGGACAGAGTTGTCTGTAGGCAAAGGAAATGTAAAACAAAATAACATGGAACTGGTAAGGGAGCATGAAAATGTTTGGGCAGCTACCAAAACCATAAAGAAGAAATCTAAGAATAAACAGCCATCCGAGAATAGCTAGAGTAAAGTCAAATGAAGAAATTGCTTTCACCAACCAGAAAAGGGGGGACAATTAGGATTGAGAATGATAATTACAGGCATTTGGCATAGCAGACTGTAGAGACTTGGAAAGAAATTAATCGGTTTCACATAAGAAGGCAAAGAAAAATTGAAGCCCAAAAAAGACTCACTCTCTTGGAAGCAAGGACTGTAATTAGTTGAAATGGTAGCAGAGGAAGTTAAACAAATAACAAGTTTGCATTTAAGTTTTCTTTTGTGGTACATTTTCTTTGGTTCTTGTTGGAAAAAAGCACAAAGGGAGTTAATGAAAGTCTTGCCTTGATACATATCAGTGCATGAATCAGCAAGACTGTAAGGGGTGATATCTGTAATGAGTGCTGTATTTCTTTTTTGCATGTAACTGAACTTCCTTAACTGTTATGCTTTGAGCAGCATGTACTGAGTATCATGGAATGAACAGGTTATCTAAAGAAGCAAACCACCATACTGTAAAATCTTAACAGAATTATAGCAAAATTCTTCATTAGCAGCTAGGGATCAAAGTAGTTTTCATAAATGCTTGTTGGTCAAAAGGAATGACAAAAGTCAGAGCGTCCACAAACAATCAGAAAGTTCCAGTTGGCATGGAAATTAGTATGTTAGTCTGTGACCTACTATATAAGCACATGGCAGTGGATTTTGGATAATGGAGTAAGGTGAAAGGTAAAAGAGACATTAAAGAGGTATAGATGAATTAAAGACAGAGAGACAGAAAAAGAGAGCAAAAGTGATCACTAGTACTGCTTCCAGTGTTCATCCAGCTGGGGGGATGCTGAGCCTGGTTTCAGCATTGTTCCAGCAGCATCAGCCTTGATCATGAGATGTCCAGGATCCTGGGGGTGATTATCCAGTGAGTGTTGATCCATCCATGTCAGTATGGCCACTGGGATGTTCAGGGTATGGAGGGTGCTGCCTTGGATTCTTTTAATCCCAGCTAAAGCCAGCTTCTTGTTGAAAGAATTTTTTTTTTTTTCTGAACACTGACATTTTTTAAATTTATGGGCCAGAGTCCTTCCTATGTCTTCTGTACTTTTATAGTTTATGGAGGAAAAGAATATACTGCCTTGGAATAAGATCAACTCAACTTAGATGCATTTTAAGTTCCAAACTCCTTGTCTGGTATATTAAGCCACTTAAATTTCATCTTCTGCATAGGTAGGGAATAAATTTCCAGTGTGACAGGCAAACTTACACTTCATTTACAAGTAGTGGTGGAAGGATATGTTTGCTCTGGCTGTCACTCAGTGATCCAAGACCACAGAAAAATTGTAGACCTGTAACTCTTTTTTAAAAAATGAGTTAGGATACCTTCTGGTAACCCTCTGATATATCAGAAATTGGTGATTGCCAGTAGAAGCTCAGTGCATTTGAGGATGTTTGCATCGAACTTCAGAGACTAAAACCTTGGCAGTTGCTGGCAGCTGTTGACTTATGCATGTGTACTTATATTTACTGCCTTAGATAGAGGTTGTCTGATAATATTTGCTGAACTGTAGTATCCTCCCTCACCTACCATACTCCTAATTCTGTCTGCTTTTCACCTATATCAGTCACTTTTTCAGCTTCTTTGGCCTCTGGTTTGCATCTGTACACAAGGCAAATGTAATGATCTGATACTGATGCACACTTTTTTTCCTCCCTGGGATTCTTCCTCCTAGAAACATGCCTAAACAATATTTAATGTTGAGTAAATTGAGACACTTGATTTTCCTCTTCTGTGACATGAGTATCCTGTACATGTAATGCATGCAAATAATGAAGCAGCTTACTTTTCTTTCAAAGTGGAGTTAGCTACTTTTCACAGAGGCACTCTGAGCATAAAGGAAGGCCATTAAGTAAATAAGTAAATGACTGTCAGGTGACTAAAATTTTGCACCTTAATTGAAAATCACCTTAGCTTTATAATATGTTTTAGGATTTTGCTTTGTGTTTCTTTTATATTATTATTATTGTTGTTGTTGTTATTGTTTCTGATTAATTTAATTAACTGTTCATGTGAAGTACATTTTAATGGGTATATTGTTAAATATATATAATTCATTGCGCATAAAACCTAGAATTAACATTTTTAAACTCATAATAATTGTATTATGGTAAGATAAAACCAGTTTACTACTTGTAAAAGGCTAGCAGATATATAGCAGCAAATTATATTAGTTCAATAGATGTCAAAGGCAAGAATCCCTTTTACATCAGTAGGGCTGTCATTTTTCCATGTTATTTAATAATACTTCTTTAGAAAAATAAGATAAACTTTAACAAATCACTTAAAATTGTTTTGTAGATTCTACTCAGCTTGTTTGTTGCTGTTATTTTGGACAACTTGGAACTTGATGAAGATCTAAAGAAACTTAAACAAGTAAGAACATATATTTATTGTGTTTGAAAATAATTTCAATAATGGATTTTACTTTATTGGTATTTTGTGTGACAAAAGCTGGGAAACATCTTCATCACAATGAAAAAAACATTACATGGGGAAGTGAATAGTAGTATTTTCTTAGATAGTGTGCTCTCCCAGCAACCTTAAGGAAAAATTAAGATATTGTAAAAGAGATGTAGAAATTTGGTTTAGTATTCAACCAAATTTAAGTTATATACTCTTGTGATTAAAAAAGAATTAAAATCACGGCTAGGCCATGTTTTTGCTTATAACCTAGTGAAAGATATCCCTGCTTATGCTTTATGAGCACGGCACAGCTCCACTGCAGGGAAGGGTAATGGGAAGAGGGTCCACGATTAGGAAGCAGGAGAGCACACTCTGGTCAATGTGTTAGGGGAGGGCTAAAGATGCTTCAAAGAGTTCACTTGCTTGCTTGATTCTCCTCATTTGCGGACCAAGAAGACATTCTCTCATACCTGAAACCCCAAATGTCAATCACATAAAACAAATGTAAATAGGGAGTTCAGGTTGGCCTTTCTGCCCTTGTGCACAAACCACCAGAGAGGAAGGTATCCATAGTTTTTAAATAAATATATAGTTGTGCTTTAATCTGTACAAAGAGAAGTAAAGTCATCAACATTTCCCTATTTCACGCATGAAATAGCATGAGCTAACACATGGGACATTCTCCTGTCATATTTGGCTTATAGCCGTCATTTGAACAGCTTTTTTCATCTTTCATGTGCGTTAGCAATTGCCATAGAATTATGTTCATTCAGTTCTTGAAAAATAATCACCCAGACAATTGAGATATTTTATGCTGAAGTTCTACATAACAATATTATGTACTTATATTTTTTCTTTAGAGAATTCAATGCAGAAATCAATGCTGCTTTTGCTGTTCAAGTATTAAATATCCATATGTATTGCAAACCTGAAATAAGTTAAAAGGACAAGCATTTTCTGCAACAATGAAATGCAAATACTGGATTTCAGTTCATGAGTTTACATAAGTGAGAGGTCTTACAGATGATTTTGGGATGGTGGGACAGCCTTGAGTATGCAGACTGAGTAGGCCAAATCAAAGGCATTCATTCTTCTCCTGACCAGTCTCAAGAGGTAAAATTACCTGAAATGAAAATGGCTCATATGTGTGGTAAGCAATGTCATATCATACTGATAATATTACAGGAAATTTTTCATATTGTCTGCGTGAGTTAGGAGCGCAAATCAATTTTCTGAAGTGAAGAGCATGAGATGTGAAATCCAGTGGCTTTTGTGTGAAACATCTTGGATTCATAAACCACTTCAAAAGTCCGCACCTTTGCCTATTAAATGGCAGCAGCATGGCTTTGTGCTTTAGCTGCCTGCTTTGGAAGTGGTGAACAAAAAGCACTAATGAGAGACCACCACTAGCAATGCTTGCCACATTTCAGTCTGAAATTTTATTAGCCTGGTAGGAAATCTGTCTCTATGATAGCAACAGAGAACACTTAAGTGCAAGACATAAATACAATTTTTTTAAAAGCTCTCAACTTCATAGCTTTGAGACTGTAGCAGTATAACTACATCAGAGTGGTTCTGGGTCAAACAAAACTTCTGCCCCAGCCACCAGACCTCCTAGCTACCATACCGCTCCATGACCCAAGAAGACATCTAACCAGAGCACCGCACTTTGCCATTGGAAATACCAGCTGGGTTGACTGGCATATTGGTATATGGGTTCTACATGCATTATAATGCAAATTATACACCATCCTGATGCATGAAAATGTCCAAGGTGGCTGATGCTGGTTCATTTGTACTTATGTTTTTGAAATATTTTCTTGAGCAGTAGTAACTCCTCATAGAATATTACCCAGTTCTACTGAATGCATTCCCTTCTGGTATTTTATGCAAACAATTGAATGTTGTACAAAGTGTTGCATATTTTAAAAATGCCTAAGGTGAAAAGAGGCAAGGGGTCAGTTCCTGGAGCTCCATGATATGAGGTTACTGGAATGAATGTACAGCTGCTTAAGTGTCTAGAACAGAAAAGGTTTCCTGAGGGAAATAAATATGATGGTATCACAGGTTCAGTGCTGATGGTGACTGCTCTACTGTGCTGAAATATTGCTTTTCTTATCTCAGAAGGTAAAGCAATAAAGAATTTTCTTAATTGAATGATATTTTGAATTTTCAGTTTAAAAATGGACTTTAAGAATAAGCAAGATGGTAAGATAATTGTTATGTTCTAATCAAGACCATTTCTATAAAAAAATAAATCTGTATTGCTGCACAGAAAAATTTTTGACATCTATAATTAAAAGATGAATGGCATTCTAAGAGAGAAGACAAATAATTCAAGCTGTTAATGTAAAAGACATTCATTGGTTGAAAATTGTGAAATTGTAATGCTCTCCATCCTTGGGGATATGTTTTTCCCTGCCTTTACGGGCTGTAAAGCTCAAGTCCCAGGGCATTTCCAGATGATGAAACACAGAATGATTTTCTAGGAAGGAAGGAGAATATATCTGTGGCAGAAATCACACCTGCCTAATAATCCCTTTTGAGCTGTGTTCTTCTTAGTTATGATTTAATTTCTTCTCTGGAACTTGATAAGAAAAATGTTATTACTTGACTTTCAGCTTATTGATAAAGGACTAATCAGTTAATGTTTGCAATGTACTCTGGAATATAAAATAGTATGTAAACACTTGGTATTCATGTTGTTTCAGTAAATGTATTTAAATATGAATAAATAAAAGCAAAAGTGTATTAAAAGACTAGGAGATTCTAAGTAAGATTATAATATAATTTATTTAAAAGAAAGTAAACCTTTAGAATTAAATATGCCAGTACAAATTTAGTTAAGGATATACATCATGATTCACTTTTTAATTACCCCATTACATAATATTAATTCCAAAAGTCTTGCCTCAATACAAAGAGTAGATAGAGCTCATTTTAACAAGCCACTAGTCCATTTATTGTACAGTGTGTGATCCTGTGCATTATTTATTGCACAGTATTCAGGCTTTACTACGAAGACAAAACTATTAATCTCCTTTCTGTTTTTTTATGGTACCCCTCATAAGTATGTAGAACAAACATAAAGCTTGTGAAAGATTAATTTAAGTGATTTACTTAGCAGCACAGGTACACATAAGAATAGAATCAGCTGGTTTAAGAATAGAATCATTTTTTCTATCCTTACAGCTCTAATTATTTGCAATGCATCTCCCAGCCTCTGCCACACCTCATCCTCTTGTCTATGTCTGCCATCATAGCTCAAGTGAAAAGTGTTTGTGCTATAGCTCATAGTCACCATCTAGCTGTGCAATAAACTTGATCCTCTGCAGTGACCTCTGCTGACCCTAACACTCTGCTGAGTCTCCAGGTATGACACTGACCTGCTCATCTTGCCTTTCCTCTGGTCTTCAGTACATCAGTTATACAGATGATATCAAACTTAGGCACAAGAAATCTATCAACTACAAAACTACAGTCCTGACTTCCTTCTCATCTATGTCTGTCTTTTCCACACTCCCTCTAAACTATTGTCCAAAGTTAGAAAAGAAACTGAGAGGATTTCTTTGATGTCTTCTGCCTTTTATGATAAAGTGTTGACTTTCTTTTTAGAAATTTATCGCCCTTAACACATTTTGAAGCATGACTTTCTCTTGCAGCAGCTGTTTTAACTTTTCCCGTTATATTTTCCAAATATTTACTGATTCCACTGCTACATATTTGTATCAATTTGCCTAGATATGAAGTCAGACTGATTAGGTTCTCATCTCTCATGCTCTACCCTGAATCCCTCTTTTAAAGTTAGTCACATTTGCCACTTCCCTTTCCTCTTACTCCAGAGCTTATTTAGGTTACAAATTATCTACCACTGCTGTATGTCAGCCTTGCTATCTCTGAGATCCTTTAGAAGTCTTGAGAGAGTGCTAACCGGTGTTAGAGAGTAACAAATTGACCTTGTGTCAGTTATCTTCCTAAGACTTTTCTCCTGACATTTTTGTAGATCAGTCTTTGGCACATTTTAGGGCCTTCTTTGACCCTGTCTGTGGCCAACACTCTTTATTTTAATTTCTTCTTCTGGTTTTATTTCTCAGAACACACTCAATTAATAGTCTGTTGCTCTTTTAGACTTTCTGCTTTCCTTGTGTTCTTAAAAGCTTTCTTATTAGAGTTTAGTTCTTTAGAAACTATTCTCTCAAAGTCTTTACCGATCTGCCATTATTTTTATACCAAAAAAGCGCTAAAATTTATGTTGGTTTTTTTTTTTTTCTCTATTCTTTGCTTAGCAGATGGTTTTCTTTTCTGAAACATATCCATTTACTTTTAAGTCTTCTTTACACTCAATTTTACATTGCTGCTCTTGTTGACCTTCTTGGAGTTTTTCTGTAGCTGGTAGATAAAATAGGATGTCTCTTGTAATAAAACAGGATATTTAAAGCTACTCCATACACCTCCCCTTCCCAGATTCTGTCATTTGTCCATTCCTTTAAATTTCTTTTCAAAAGCTATATGATTTTAAGTAATTTTTAAATTTAAATTCAGTGTAATAGATAGATTTCAACTTCTACTTGTAAGATCTGAATATAGACAATTTTTATCACTGTTACAGAAGAGCTTTTTGGTATTTATGCCATGGAATAGATCTTGCCCAGTACTAAACCATGAGATACTTCTTCACTTAGTTGTTCTCTGGCTATATAAGTCAGCAAGGAGTCACTTATGAGTAAAAAGTTAATATCTTTCTTCTTCCCTTTCCTAAACATACATGAGGGTAAATAAAGGCTTCCCAGTGTTATTACTGCTTGTCTTTTGGCTTTGAATACTATTTTGCATTTTGAAATTACTTTATAATCCTCATTTACACATGTGCAGAATATTTCTTCCAGTTTGAGACGCAGTTTCAATTATGTTGGTCCTGTGCTGGTTTTATATGCATTTACCTTATTCACTGCATTGATTGAAGAATTTCTGTAACATATAGCACCAGTCTTTCACTGGTGCCAGGTACTCTCCACCTGAATAACACATTGCCTGTTCTGCATAGTCTGATTCTGTAGGATTCTGCTGCCTATTACTTCTACCAAGTTCTTGAGATGGGTTTTGTGTCAACACTGTGGGGTTTTAATAACAGAAATTCTAATGCAACTATGGGGATTTTTGAAGTTTGATTATTAATATAAAAGTCTGTATATGTATTATTCTTGTCTAGTTTTATACCCTCTCCTTAATATGCCTTTATTTTGTATGGGTTTTTGTTTCCTATCAGAATGTTATAAACCTTCAGGTTTCCCATAGCTTCATTCTATACAGAGAAACTCATGTTTGTTTTGTTGACTACTCCATTCTGGGCTTACTCTTCTGTTTTAGTACCTGCTCCTTTAAGAGCTTTTGCAGTCAGTGAAGTTCCTCAAAAATTTTATGAAAGCTTGAACACCTGGGTAGAATTCACCTCACTTCACCAATATATTATAACATTGTATGTGTAGTTTGAAATATTCATGTGGATTTCCTTCTCTAGTCACTGAAGAGTAGCAGATGCTTCTGGAGGGCAATTTTGAGAGACATACATTTTTTTTATAGGGCAGCTGCAGGAAAATTTGAAGCCAGCCCCAAGCCACCCTCACTGTATGAACTATCTTTCCTTCATCTGCAGCATAATCTGTGGTTTACAGTAATGAAACCTTTATGGCATTGCTTCTCAAGTGCATATCCCACTTTTCCTGGGAAAGGAGACAGGAAATAAGACTAGTCTATCTTTGATCTGTTCTTATATCTCAGAACCCTTTGGCTGGTCCTTGTCAGAAAAAGGGGGCTGGACGGATGGACCTTTGGTCTAACCTAGTGCACTCATTCTTACACCCCTGATGTTTCAGAATCTGAACTGGATTTCAGAAAAGACTTGCAAATACCATAAGGACGAACCCATTGGTGGCTAAAACCATGTGCATGGTCATTTTACTGTTTTATAATTCCACAAGGGAAAGAACAAACATCTCAAGCATCTGAGAATGAGCTATGGTCTGACTTCCTTGATCATGAAATCTTACCTCTGCAATTCTATTTCCTAGAATTCCACCATAAAATATATGTATTTTTTATATCTATATGTAATTCTAACAATATAAAATATAAAAATTTCTTTGTTTACTTTATGCTTGTGATAATAAAGGCAGCTTACCTCCTTACTAACTTTGGAGGGTTTATCTTAGAGTTTGTGTCGGACAAGATTATTGTGTCCCTATTTTCCTACTGGAAAATCAAAGCTGAAGTGAGATCCCTAGGTTCATACACAAATTCCCAGTCTGATGGAGAATCAAAAAAAGTCAGGTTTAGGTCTTAGGCCCCTTGAATCAATCAGGAACATACATCCACTCTTAAATTGTTGAAATCTCGCACAAGTGTAGTTTTCCACTTGAAAGAGAAAATCCCTTAAGGAAGATCATATTTCTGTCATATCACACATGTGGTGTCTGTGCTCTCTAGTACACACTCACAACATTAGTACAAATGGCATCCATTACTAAAAATATTTTCCCCATTCCTTACTACCTGGCAACAGAAATTCTTGGAGGAATAAACAACAATACACATCAGAGACATTTTTACTTCTAATGTTATTCAATTCACAGACTCACCAATGAAGATACTTGTCAAATGTACAGGTTCCTTTCCCTCCAGTTCTGCTTCACACCATAAAATACATATCATATTTTTTTTCTCTTAAATCCATATCAAAGCAGCAAGTGCTTTGAGATATATATATATAGATAGATAGATAGATAGATAGATAGATAGATAGATAGATAGATAGATACACACCTATAGATCATTATATACATACACACACCCCCCTATATATCATGGTATATATACATATATATAACTATATATAATGGTATTTATCTATTTCTACATATAGTATATACATATATGTATTTTTAAAATGAGCTGCCCTTAGAATTATATTTGAAAAGTAACAGATTTTTACCATGTTAATTTTTTCTCTTAAATCTCACTTTTAACTCTTTGATGTCAAAACCAGAAATTTTCACAAAGAAGCTTGGACATAATGATAGATTCTTTTCTGCTTTTGTCTGAGATAGATTTTTGTTTTCAGGAGTGTTTAATGTATGAACACTTCAACTTGATGCCAGTGGTTCAGAGTCACATTTTGAAATGCTTAGAAGCTTTGGAAAAAGGAGGAAGTTAAGAAAACTTTAGAGGTCTTTGCAGAGCTTTTACAGCAAAAGCATAAAAGAAATAAAAGGAATCCATTAGGCAATGTATCTCACAAGAAGGAGCAATTGCAGTAAAATAAAGTAAATTAGGATCTGAGTGTCGTCAAAAATGGCGGAGCTATCATGGAGTCTCATTCTATAATGCTTAGAGGTTTTTTGAGGTGGTAGTGGTGGTGGTGATGGTGATGGAGGCAATGTGGAAGGCTATATTGGAATCTACTGCCACCTGATGATTGTCCAGAATATGGCACCACATTATAGACATCTTTGAAAAGAATTTTAAAAACCTAATAAATATTTATGTGTTAATCCCTCTTATCTACTCTATTTTTTTCTGTTCTTATTGTCAGGGAAACATAGTAATTAATCCTTTTTTGTTATCACTACACAGTTACTTTTCTTTCTTCACTACTCAAATTTAAAAATCCCTGATTTATAATAAGACTTTCAGCAGCCTACTATCTAAAGGGAGAGTATCTGATGTCTGAACTTTGATAAAGATAATTCTGGCACATGTATTCTAAATATGAATTTGACACTACTTCCCTTTTATGCAAGAATACATAAGTGGAATTTTGGTTAATTTTAGTCAAGACAAAGCAAGTCAGTCTCTAAAGAGATAGTGCTGAGTCCTTCTACATTTTTCTCTAAAGTGCATTTGAATAGAAATTTCAAATCAAATATTTATATAAAGTAGAATAAAATATTTTTATTGTTGCATGACTGATCACCACAGTATCCTGTTGATTTTAGAAAACTTAAATATACTTATTTGCTTATAGAGTTGGAATTTTTATTAACTAAAGCAGTATTTATATGCCAAACAATCCAAATTTACATCCCAAACATAAAATTTTCTTACTGTGATTCCTATAGTATTCAGCTTTGTTTGTCTCTAAGCCAAAGAGAAGAAGCACAATTTTTGCTTTTGATCCTAAATTCATGTGCAATCATTTGTTGATTTTGCAATTATTACTTTGATTCCAGTGTCTGTGCATTTCATTGCTAACTCTGAGCAACTGGATTCAAATTTTTAATCCATGTAAAAGAAATCTCCCAAGAGTAAAAAACTTTATGCACTTAAATGCAATTATGTATAAGAAAGAAGTAAGATTATCTTCTGACATACACTGAAAAAAATAAATCATGATAATACTGTATGCTTATGCAGTAAGCATCATAAGAAAAGTTTTAGTGTTTTTATATTTAATCCAGCTCTCAGGAGTTCAGAAGTTTAGAAACTATCTTCAAGTTTTTGAAGACATATATTCAAGGAAAAAAATTCTCATTCATTTAGGTAAAGGTTGGAGTTTTATAAAGTGTCAAGGGACAGGATTCATGTCACTTTGTTAACTGTGCAAAAAGTTAGGCATGTCATCTAAGCTAGTCATCTGCACTTGCCTGTAGTCATAGTTACCCTCCAGGGAATGATTCATCCCATCCAAGTAGGGTGCTCTCTTTTTTCTGTTACAGGGGAAGTCTAGACAGTTAATTAGGCAAAATGCCTGATTTTCAGTGGATAACATTAAACGACATAAATACCCAAGTTTAATGAATTAGGAACCTGTGTTTCATTGGCATTTAATCATATGGGTGCTTTCACATTAATGAAGCCAAAAATCATAGTGTGTAACAGCAGGCACCTTACTGAAGTGCCTAAACTGGGATTCTAATTTAGGTTAGGGACTTGAATGATAATGACAACAAAGGATAAAAGTCAACATTCAAAGCTGGTCATCTCTCTTCACTCACAGCAGAAAACAAAGCCTGCATTTGTGAATTTAGGTTACTAAAATAGCAGGTCCCTGGCATTGGCACTTCAGTTAGTTTTTTAAGGGAACGTGGAAAATTTGACAGGATCTTTGTAGAGGTTCCTGACCTCCACCTGACTTGGTTCAAAAGGTAGTACAGGCCCTGTCTCCCTTGTCCAGCAAAAGGTATGCTGAGAGGCAAAAGCAGAGTGGTCTGTGTGAAACCAGACATTCACCATTCGCTATGGGAATAGGTCAGAAATGTTGCTGTCGCAGATTTTAATGTATCCTACTAAGACTTTGTAGTTATGTTTGGTCTTAAAAGACAAAGAGACAAATAATTGCTTCCCCAGAGAATGAGGCTCTCACTGCTGTGCCGATGATGTTGAGGATATCCATCTTATATTCTCTGCAATGATATGTTAACAAGGGTTGCTGCATCAATACCAAGATACTGGAATTCCTTTTTCTGAGTTTACTATGTTGTTCCAGTATTATGCTTGCCAATGTGCTTAACACCTTTGTCCACTCACCACCGTTATGATTCCCATTTTCTCAGCTGCTGCTTTTTTTCTTTCACATCCAGAAACAGTTAGTTCCGCCTTTCCTTTACATTAGGCCATACATTTCTTGTGCCAATGATCACTTCTCTATGGTCATTATCAAAGGAGTTTACTTATCCATCCACTGTAGGAAATTTGCAAAACAATAATCTATTTATTAGGAGAGCTTCCATAAATCCACAGATGCAGCACTGGTTTCTTTGAATCTCTCATTTTTAAGGGTATCTCTCATTTTTCAAGTTGGGTCTTGCTCTGGGAATGTTAACTCCTCTCTTTTTTGGACTAAAACATCTAATAATCTTTTATAAGTGTTTCTGTGTCCCAGGCACCTACCTATTGCTGAAATTCATGATGTGAGACAAATCTTTCACACAAACTAAGTTTCCAACATGAGAGTCACGCTGACAAAGAGATAAAAATGTTTTAATAATGCTTTCTAGAATGAAATACAGAAGTCAGGTCTGCAGCCTAATCTTCCATTAGCTTGCACACATAGCATCTTTCTGTTTTCAGTGCTTGGGATGGCTGCAGATTTTAACTCATTTTTTAGGTTTGGGGGTTTTTTGTGCTTGTTGTTGTTCTGTTGAAATGAAGTACCAGGAAGAGAAGGCCAAGGTTTTACTACTGACCTCTTGACTATACATTCATGATGACTGGTGAAGCAGTCATCGTGTATGTTTATGTATTTTCTTTTTTTTTTTTTTTTTTTTTTGCTTTTTTTACTATTTCTAGATACTGAGCTGTGAAATTTGGTTTCTGTACACTCTTGCCCTTCAGATATTCATAATGCCCTCATGTAAAGCAGTTCTAACAACTGAAACAGTGAAAATAAATGCTTTTTTTTTTTCTCTAGTGAAAATACATGCTATTTTTATAGCTTCTGCTAGATGCTCCTGCTACTGCCTTTTTATATTATTGTCTGTAGAACAAATAAAGGGAGCAACCTGAAGTAAGTACGCTGCTTATTCTTCTTTAGCTGTGAGCTTCTAAGAATAAATATTTCTGCATTAATCCATTAGTTTTTGTCAATAAGTCATAATTAAGCCCCTGTGAGAGCCTTACAGAGGTGAGGGCTAATAGAAAGGTGTCTTCAGCAGAACATGTCATAGAAAGAAGAGGGGTTAAAATCTGACTGTCAGCCAAACTGAAGTCCATGTTCTCCAGTACTGTGAGTGAGGCCAAGTTCTACCTAACCTTTCGTTCTGGTAGGAGAGGAAAGCTTGTCTGCTTTGAAGGATAATTGAATGTATAATTATGGCATCGTGCCAGAAGCAGTACAAAAAACCCACTTTTTCTTAATGTGGATTTAAGAGTTAATATAATCAAGCTGTTTGCAATGGCTCTAGGAACTGAAACTGTTAGTGGTGTCTGTTATTTTTAATCTTTGAATTGTGATATCAACAGATCTGCAGCAAGCTTCTCTAAAAAGCCTTCTTGATGTCAGAAGAAAATTATTTTCTCGTTCAGTTCTAAGAGATCAAATTTTCAGAGCTCATTTGCTGAAGCTGCAGCTTGTATAAGAGTTCAGGAGTTGTAACAAATTTTCTCCATGAGAGCCACGATGGGAATTACATTTATATTTGGCACTACTCATATTTTCTGTTTCAAATGTGTTTGCCTTAAAAACCTGATTTGAAAGCCTGTAATGCATTTAAGTATTAGTGAAGATAAGTGGAAAAAAATACTTGTGGAAACTTGTTGAAAGTTGCAATTTGTAAGAGATGGTAAGAATTTCAACAGATACCTTTTTATCTTTAAGGTGTGACTGAGAATGCATATTTTTATGCATATGTGTGGGAATTTCCCTGGCTCTCCCTGAGTAATGTGACAATTTTGACTAAGCATGAGGAGGGACAGGAGAAAGTCATGAGATCTTTCACAGTGAGAATAGAGGATCATTAGGGTTGGAGGATCATCTTGTCCAAGCCCCTTGCCAGGGTAGAAAAGTAGAGTCTTAATATTTATCTTCTAAAACAAAAAAAAAAAACCTTGAATCAGATGTATTTTGGTTATACAGTCAGTGCCTTGGGTTGTTAAAAAGCTTGCAATGTGCTACAGTCCATTCTGCACTAAAAATAACATGAATTCAGGGAGGATGAGGTACTCTCTAGGCAGTAGTATAAGCAATTATGTTCAGGGCAAAAAAGCACTGATCAAAATGTCAGGACAAACTCTTCCCTCTGCACTTGTTTCCGTGTTCTTTGAGAAGAGTATAAGAAATTTTAGACCTCCTGAGTGTACTTGCAAATGTTTGTTTTTCTGTTCTATGCATCTGATTATCATATCCTAAATGTGTATTTTGGGTCTGTTTACCATAAAAACATAGAATATATTTTTGCTCTCTAATACAAGCACCCTGTGATTTTGGAACTACACAGACATACGCATATGTGCCAACCATTTCATAATCATTAAAGCTTTTCTCCATTTTAAGTCCTGCATTTTAAATGCCTTTGGTACACATGCATAGGTCAATGCAGGTGTGCACACACGCACCCACACGCAACAAACTTGTCCAATACATAGAGATTTTCAAAGTGATCGATTTTTATGGTTTGCAGAACAGCAATAAAAATCATGCCAATTTTATGAAAGTACTGAATATAGTCCCAAATCTTAAAAATGTACGTGTGTGCCTTATATTCTTCTTTAGAACAAAACCCTCAAATCCTTAACATCTCCAATAGTGCCTCTAATGAGCTTCCTTCTGTTTAGCACATATTTTCCTCCCATTGAGCCTGTCTTAATTCCACAATATTATTTCATCCATTTTCAGTAATGAAATGATATGGAGTAACTACAAATCCTGTTTGTATTTACAGGATTGTCCTACTAAAGATTTTTTTTCGGTAACTCAAGCGTACTGTTTGAATGTAAATCCTTTCAGACCCCTACACTAAAATTACCTCTTTTTAAGTATGGTGTTGCCTGATATTCAGCATGATGATCACTGACACAGGAGGAAAGCCTCACATCCTAGTAACCCATAGCTTCATGCCTCCCTAATAGCTCCAGTTATATCACTAAATCACAGACTCTTCTGAGCTGGAAGGGATTCACAAGGATCATCAAGTCCAACAGAGAATAGCCCATAGTAGGATTGACCCTGCAGCGTTAGCATTATTGCACTGTGCTCTATCACTATCTGTGTCACCTGAAAGTGGAACCAAGGCATTCACAATTGCTTGGCAGTTCCTTGTGACCAGTGATTGGAAGAATTTCACCATATACCTTTATGGTTAAAAAAAAAAAAAGTGCCAAATACCAATACAAAAATCTTTTATTAAGCTTACTGAGGCAGAATCTCTAGGTTTGGAATAAACCAACAGGTCTGCTGGACAAAAGCAAAGGTCTTCCTGGATCAATGTATAGTTCCTTGACAGTGGCCAGAAAAATGTGTTTAGGAACTAACACAAGAAAAGGGAAATCACAAAGTGATGTTTCTTTCTCTGGTGATATTCCATACTTGACTGATAGTCACTTTCCAGGGACACAGGAACTTCCAGTGTCCTACATGATGTACCTTTGTCTAGTAGTTCTTGATGGATTTTTTTCTTGCTTTTAAATCTATTTTCAAAAATGTATACATTCTAGTATTTACTGCCTTCAGTAGCAAAGATAAATTTAACAATGCACCTTATGGAAAGATATTTCTTTTTCAACTAATGAGCCTTCCACTTGATTTTTTCATTTGATGCCGTCTAGCCTGCGGTGTTCAGTCATTCCACTCAAATGCTTCTTCAGTGCTCTGTCTTTCCTACATGCCTGTTATTACTTCCTGTGTTTTATGTCTTTGTGCACCTGTACATTTAACTTCAGAATCAGACCAAAGTTTCTTTTCACTGGGTAACTGTATTTTAAGGGATCTCCTTTTGCAAGAAAATTTGGCAGTTAAACTAACACATCTTGGAAAAAGTCACACTTCATATTTTTTACAAACCTCCTCTTTTGTTGTTGTTTTTTCAAAGTAAGTAAGTCAGCATGTGAAATTACTAGGATAGAATTTCTGTGATGTCTTTTCTTGAAAGTTTTCTTGTTTTATTTTTAACAAGAATTCAAAATACCTAGTATAGACAAGTACCAGGAAGTCCTGTCTCCCTGCATGCAGCTAGCTTGCTGGTGTTTTATTGGTCCTGTTTTTCATGGATTTAATATTTTTTTTCCTTTGTCTTCTCTTGCTCTCCTTAGATCTCTTTAATATTGGAAAGCAGGGTGTTTATAGGGGAAGTCTAAGCCATCCAGATACCGTCCTTATTCAGAAGACAGTTCTGATGTTACTCTGGTTAATACCAATGAGTGTCACTATCCTGGTAATGCAAATATCATTTTGACAGACCTATTAACAACTCCTTTATTCAGTGAGGAGCAAAACTGTACTCACACTCTATGACCCAGTTTTACTTTTCAGTGTGAAGGAGCTTTTCTTCCCCTCTGCTCCCTTCTCCCCTGATTCTTACTAATAGTTCACTACTGCTTTTAATTGATACCACAATGACAAGTCAAACAGTGGTAATTGGCTTTTCAGGTATATGGCTTCAAAAGCTATGTTGAGTTGTACCTCAGAAGTGACATTTTGTCTGTCAGTAGAGGAGGAGTTGGAAAAGACAGGATTTGGGATGCTGAACATGTTTGGTCAGAATATGTTGCCAGAGTCCTGTGCCTTTCACCCAGCACCTCCAGGCATTCAGAAGATCCAGGAAGATGCCACTGACAATTTCAACAGTTGCATCACTTCCAAATTTTGTGTGCTGAGGCTTCAGCATTAAAGTGTGAGTTTCAGAATAGCGAATTTTTCATGAACATATTGTGTGAACAAGGTGTTATAATTGATATATCTAATTTAAACACATTTGGCATAAAATTTTATATATGTGAATTTGTGTGTGAAAATCAAGGAGCTTTTTTAAGCCTAGTTAGAGCTACTTGTCTCCAGAGTATTTTTATTCGGGTAGCAGTGCTTGAGGTAATTCTAAATGGGAAATAACTATAAAATAGAATAAAAATGAAAAATTACCTTTTCATTATATCTGATTCCATGTGAATGGATTTTTAACAAGTTGCAAGGAAGATAAGTGTCAAGCATATTTCATTAACCAAGGAAAAGTACAGTAATGGTTCCACACTGAATTTAATGGACTACATAAAATGCATAAAATTCTTCTTTTCACCATAGAGGGAGGACAGAATTTTCACAAAATTCAAGTTGGTCCCCCATTCCTGGGACATATGCAGAACAATTAAATAGGATTATTTCAAAAGTAGTATGCTTTACAGAGACTATGTCCGTTTCTAGAAGACAAGGCAACCTTTCAAGACTGGAAAATAAGGTTATCTTGAAAACTACTCATGCTAGACTATTTCTTCCTTAATAACTAAAAAATTTTTGAAAGTCCCTTCATGGCTGTAACTTCAGGACATCAGTGTTGTTTGAATTTTTTTTCTGTCTCTTACCTCTTACCTTTTTAAAAAGAGCATCAATGGATCACAAAATCTGGGTGATATGTTTTATTTGTAATGGTGAAATAAACACCTAAGTATTCATTCACAAGTCCTCAATTCCTGGTATATGCAATCTGCCAAAAAAACCTCAAAAAATTCAAGAGAGTTTCTCCTGGAGGAAGTTGTTATGGTATAAAATAGAGACCTTTCAATATTCTAGCCAAGAATCATGTTCAAAGCACACATTTTTTTCAAGGAGGAGGGAAGGGAGTTGTGTTTGCTATGAAGGTGGGAATAGCAGTAACAAAAATGTAAATGTAAGCTTCTGCTGCTTCATGTATATCACCAGGGGATAAAATGCTTACCTAGCTTTTATATCACCAGGAACTCATTTAATCTTTTTGTTTTATTTAGTTGATAGCAAAGGAAAAGGCAAGTGCTTGTCGGGGCACATAGGTGATTCTAGATGCTCCATCTTCTGAATTAAGGGACAATCCTGCAGCAGTTTGGAATGAAGGCTTTATGTAACATTGCTGGTTATTTCTATAGCAGTTGGATTCATGAAAACCCATGCTGAGTTTGCCTTTGTGCTCTTTTGTGCCACAGAGGTCTGCATTGCCTTTTCTGAACTGTGTTTTAGGTCCATAGCCTTTGAATATTTGCACTTGTGTACACATTGTAATTAACTTCTGCATTCTTGAAAAAAATGTAGAGGCCTGGCCTCTGCATGAGATTTAATTCCTGCTTCATTAAAAAGAGCTAGCAGCTTAGAAGAACTGATTAATTATATTTTTACTGCATTTTTTGGAGCCTGAGTCTAAGACAGGCACTTCTTTTCCACTTAGAATTCAGAGGACTTCTCCTTCTATAGTTCCTCAAGAGTGGACCAGGCACTCTTTTAAAACTGTGACAGAAGATGAGGAAGCCTGCAGGGTTTTCCTGCATAATATCCAATGAGTGGGAGCACTATTTCAGAATGAAGGGAGAATTCTTACACATATCTTTCTCTTTAAAGAAGCAGTCCATAACCACAAGGATAAAAAAAAAAAAAAAAAAACAACACAATCTCCATCTCTTTTGAAATGGAATAACAGCCCTCAGGAATCTAGCTCTGGCTAAAATTTCAGCAGAAAACTTGTGTGGGAGAAAGGGCAGCCAGTAACATCAAATTATTTCTGTTTTCATCCAGCCCAGCCATGAAGGTTTCTGAAGTAGTTTGGATCAGCCTTTGTGACCTCCCAATTACCACTTGTATAAGTTTGTCTCTGTGTGTCCTTTAGTAAAATAAATCTTCTATCTGAATTTCTGTACTGGAAAAGTACTGTGTAACTGTAATGAATCTAAAATTCAGGCCACTTATGTCAAATGAAATGTTCTGCCTCTATTTCAGAATGAGCAAACCAACCATCCACAAAAAGGCAAGGGGCAGCTAATTTGTGCAAAGACAAAGTCTCTCCTGTTTAAAGAAATGTCCTGGATTTTGGCCTCAGCTACATCTGTGAATTTTTTCTAAACTTCAGTTACATTTTCTAAGTAAAGATATTTGATTGTAAAAATTACTCCACTATGTGGATGGCAAATACTCAGATCTAACTTGTATTCATTATCTTCTCAGAGAATCTAATAGAGCCCAGTAATGATTTGGAAAAAAAGTAGTTGTTCTTAAGAGAGGATGTGTGCCTATGCACAACAGTAAAACCGAAGAGCATAATTATCTGGTGTCCTGCAGTTCATAGCTATCAGCAAATCATAGAATCACATAAAAGTCTATGCTGGAAGGGACTTCTGAAGAGCACCTGGTCCAACCTGTATTAAGAGCAGGCCATTAGATGAGCTTACCCTGAGTCCTATCAGGTTGGCTCCTGGACATCTCCAGAGATAAAATTTCCTTGGCTTGTCTTAGGCAACTTATTCCAGTGGTTTTCTTCATAGTGAAGAATTGCTTTGTTCTATCTAGGGAGACCTTTGTCATTAAGCAAATGGTTTATTCATTGCTTCCTGTCCTGTGATTAGGTCTCTTTGTGAAGAGTGTTCCTTTATATTCTCTGGAACTACATTACAGAAGAAATTTTTGCAGGCCCTCCACAGACACTCTCCAATGTGGCAATCCCAAACAATTCAAATTACATGGAGATCAGATCAAGTGTACAGCCACATGCATATTTAGCTGAATACATTTAAGGAAATAAATGTACATGATAGTGGTGTTTATAGTAAAAGCGCTTGGGAAAAAAAATTTAGAAAAAGTACTGTGCACTATGGTTGATGTTTGCTTACTCCTGTGAATGAGAGCAAGAATAATGAACTCATTATCACATTTGGTACTTATGTAAGTGGGTTTTTAGGAATATTTATCTGGCGTCTCATCTTTTTTGTCTTTGTAGAGATCATTTGTGTGTTAGAAGATATCGTAATATTGGCCTGTGCCAGCAAAGTATCCATTTACAAGGGTATCCAAACACACTATAGCATGCCTTAAAAGAAGGAAACACAAGTTTCCATTGCCACAGCCAACAGAAACAAAATGCCATCTGCTGCACAAGCACCTACATCACAGTCTGTGACAAATATTTTTCAGCATCTACACAAAGCTGCTTCCACCTCAAGCAGCACTCAAAAATTCATATGGATCACATAGGTTGGATTTGAAAATTGGAATTATGTTCACATACCAAAGGTATGTATCAAGGTTTAACCCCAGCCACACAGTTGCTCCTTTACTCTAAGAATCAGAAGACTAAAAGTCAGAAAACTCATGGGTTGAGATACATGCAGTTTAATAGGTAAAGAAAAACCCACACATGCATGCAAAGCAAAATAAGGATTCACTCACTATTTCCCATGGGCAGGCAGGTGTACAGCCATCCCTAGGAAAGCCATCTTCCATCACATGTATTGGTGACATGGGAAAAGAGACACCATCATTCCAAACATCCCCCCATTCTCCTTCTTTCCCCAGCTTTATATCCTGAGCATGATGGCATATGGTCTGAAATATCTCTTTGGTCAGCTGGATTCAGCTCCCAACCTCTTGTGTATCCCCAGCCTCCTCGCCGGTGGAGTGGGGTGAGAGGCAGAAGAGGCCTTGATTCTATTGAAGTGCTGTGCAACAATAAGGAAAACATCCCTATGTTGTCAGCACTGCTTGCAGTGAGAATGCAAAACACAGCCCCATGTCAGCCACTATGAAGGAAATTGCCTCTACCCCAGCCAAACCCAGCATGGTGTGTTTCCTACCATGCAGATGAAAGTAAGTAGTAAGCCAAGTTGGATGTGCATTCTGTCCCTTCCAATTTAGTGGTGATCAATCTCATGTAATACCCCACACAATGCATAGAGCAGCCTATGCTAATCACATGGAATAAAAGTTTTGCATGTATGGGGAAAAATTTCAGGCTTTCTATACTTAGATCCTAAGAAGACCTAGGTAAAAGTTATCTTCCTTTGTTAAACTGTGGGCAGGGACATACACATTTTCTGCAGATAGAATCATTTATCCCTATAACCTCTCTGCTCTTTAGCATTTTAAATACCTCTGGCTGTCTGTATCCTGATAGAAAGTCAAGATGATGACTTCCTCAGTCAATCACAACCTGGTTCACTGAGTGTCTTCAGCTCTTTTTTACGTATATGGGAGCTGCCTGTGGTGAGAACCTTTGAAAGTCTGCCCACAAAATTAAAATTTCCCAGATTGGCTCTGTTTTCCTGTGAACCTGTCAGGGCAGATGAAGATGTCTGTCTCAGGCAGATTTGCAAGGACCATTTGCAAAGCTACCTCCAGGAATCTTTCTTTGTGTAGAAGCTAGGATAGGAAAGCAAATATCAAGAGTCTCTGACTTCTCTTGCAGCGATAATTTGTTTGCTTCCCATGCAGAAGCACCTTTTCAGGTTGAAATGAATTTAACCCTGAATCTTGAAGATGAACACATTGTAACTAGTCAATATTTGTAGGGGGATAGAATATACAGAAATAAAGGTAGCGTAGAAAGTAATCTTAGCCCTAAGGAGTTGCAGCTGGGTTAACTATTAGAGATTAGAAACAGGCCTGACTTTAACAGGCCACAGCTGTAGCCAATAAGAAGAAGAGAGTTATAAAAGAGTGGACTGGTTGGTTGAGGGGGAATTGGAGTCATTGAGCTACTGTGAGAAGAAGGAGGAGTCAGTGCTTAGAGGAGATGCCCGCAAGAAATATCAAGGAGGTATGAAAACCCTTGCAATAAGGAGACAACAATATGGAACCTTTGCAATATAATGACAACAAATATTGAATGTTTACCTTTGTGCAAGAGCAGACTTCATACATCTTGTGCTTTTGTTTACTTGAAAATATTTTAGTTTCTTGTTGTTCATCATGTATATAGTTCATAATAAATAATGATACCTAGTTTACATGAAGTCTCAAGTTTCCCCTGGTGAAATGGAGCATATAATGCGTTTTCTGTTACAATGGATTTTCTTTTGTAGCTCACTAACCTTTGTATAGGAACAAAAATGTATCTGCTACTCATGCCAGGAGAAAAATAATGAATATGAAAATGGTATTTTTCATATTCATTATGGTATTTATATGTGAAATAGCTATTAAAAGAAGTGTTAGGCATGTTAGCATTAAATTTATGTTTCATTTTCATTATCTATTTTAAACTATCCATCAAAATATGTACCTACTCCTGAACAGTTGTTAAATAAAGGTGTGATTTACCTTATCTAAGATAAATATTGACAGCATTAGGTCAATGGTTTGACTCTATGCTCTTGGAGGGCTTTTTCAAGCTAAATGATTCTATGAATCTATAAACTGTTTTATCTTCCTTACACTACAGCATCTTCTCAAAGATAGTAATTTAGCCAATCTGCATCTGGAGAGAAAGCTGTCCAGGACAGGCTCTCTATCCTTAAAGCTGGCCAGCTGGCACAGCCTGGCTTGCACATACAGCAAAGTTATTTTCCTCTCCCAAAACTAGCTATCATTTAAAGGGAAGTGCCCATACTGCCTACAGGGAACATGCCCAGTTGGGATAAGTACCAAACAGTGCTCAGGCATGATCAGGGAAAGTGCTAGCTGGCCAGAAAGTGTGTAACAGTATAACCCATTGAGGGATCTCACTCCAGTTCTTAGGCCCATAGCCCATTACTGGCACAGGTGTAGCCTTACCCTGCCCCTGTATCCAGTGAAGCAGTCACCCAGAGGTGACAGTCCATCTGGCTTCTCTCACCTACGTGTTAGTATGGGATGAGCCAATATCTGGAGATACCTTTTCCAGTTGAATAAAAGAAGTGTCTAGAAGATTGTATGATTTACTTCCCATTTGCAGGACTGTCATTAGCTGAGATGAATGCCATCATAGATGCTGTGGCCTAGATTCATCCTGGCTATCACTGGGAGTCAGGCATCTGATTTAAAGCACGTACTGGATTCAAGTTCCCTATTTAGTCAGTGGAATAAAAGTAAACATGTGAAATAAATAGCCAAGCCAAGACCTGAACTGACCTCTACAAGTGTCTCTTCATAACTTTTGGCTATAAAAAGACATAACTAAATTAATTTAGGTGGCTACTTCTGTTTAAGGGCAAGAAGGTTGAAACTAGGCTGGTAAGCACATTCCTGGGGCCTGATTACAACCCCTCTCTGCACAGAACCTTGGATTGCCCATTTTCTTTTCATTGTATAATACTTGCCCCTGCAGAGGCAAAAATATTTGGAAATAAGGCTAAAGTGTAAACCATGTAGCAATATTTGCCAGTCTGTAGTCGGTATGAAGTAATAGCTCTGAAAAATTCATCTTATTTATCTCAGTTGATCACAGAGAAACTATGAAAATTTGGATTCCTGTCGTCTTTCAGATAAACAGACTATATCTTAGCCAAGTTTTGCTAGATAAGTTTTCCACTATTTGAATTGGAATCATGTCTTGTCAGCAGTGTTTGTTTCTGAAGAACTGATAGGAGCTACAATTACTGGAAGGAAGTTATTAAAAATCCCATATTTGTGAAATCTTACTCAATATCTGTTAAATTTGGAAGACCTAATGTGAAACTTGGAAAAAGTTTATCTAAATGATCAATTAGGATACAGCAGTCACAGTACCAAACCATCCTACACACAGCATATAAACCCTGTTACAGAGAGTTGTTTATTAAAGAAACGGATCCTGTGCCTATGGGAAATGAATGTAGTCTGGTTCCTCCATCTGTCAGGAACTTTTTTAGTTTATTTTACTCTTATATTATCAACAGTGCAGTCTCTACTCTGAATGCCAGCACCACTGTGATCATAGCTTCTGGTATATTTCTCTGAAAATTCCCCATGGCAGTGCTGAAGATAATTAAAATCAGTTTATGTTCTGTTTAACCATGCCTACATGGGAGAATTTTTTACTGTTTGCAATGTCCCCTTTGTTTAGGTGAACCCAAGTGGCAAAATTCACTACTGGTACATCTAAGCAGTAAAAGAGAACAAGGGAGCAAGCTCCAGCATTGAACCCTTGTCTGTGCACACTGCAAAACTTTTCCCTCGCTGCTGTCTCTCTCCTGTAGCTCCTGGTACTTTATTCCAATAGACAATAATTTGATATAGTTCAAGTAATATTTTAATTGAGAGACTGCTTTCAAAGAAAGAAGAGACAAGGCTCCACCAGATTGAACTCTAAAATACAGAGTTCTGTAGTGCTCTCCCACCTGCCACCAAGCTGCTTCTCAGTTAGGCAATGCACAACCCAAATGTCATCCTACAGAGGTTCTGTGCAGGAGAATTGCACACAAAAGCTCACATGTTGTTTTAGATGCAGTGAAGAATTGGAAAAGCTGGAGAAAAAATACTGGTGACGTTGTCTCAGGGCCACCACACAGGGCCTAGAAGAACCAAGAGGCAAATATTACGTCTCGAGGTCACCATGTGCCATGGGACTTTAGGCAAGGGGTTAGGCTTTTGTCAATCTTTTATATAGCACTGTAGACATACTAATAAGATCCACACTTCATAAATACTTCTTTATAACACTGTGAGTGTTAGTTTTACTCAAATTCTATTTATCCACTTTTTACCCTAATTTCCAGGTTGATTTTACCTTCCTTTTATTTCATAGTGCTGGGTGCTCAAACAAAATCAACATTTTTCTTAATTGTAAATGAAATTTCACATGTAAATAATATTAACTGAACATCTGATTTGTGTTGAATTTTAAATCAAATGCAGGTACCAAAATGTTGTTATAATTTGATGGCAGATCTGAATGTGTGATGTGACAGCTTACCCATATGCATATCTTCTTTTAATATAGCTCGTTCACACCCAAAAGTCTGCCAGGTCAATAGGATTTCAGAATAACAGAAGGGAAAAAAGAATCTCATTTGATCTGCCTTTCTGATTTTTAGTTTTTAAATTAATGTCATTTAATGCTAATAACTTGGGTTTCATTCAAAGCTCCTTTTGATGAGCAAAGGTGATGGTAAATCTGAGGACTTGGATAAATAAAAAATTCTGCAAAGCTGTTGGTTGGGTGCTGGTATCAATTTGTAATGTTTTTCATCCATGTGCACTCTTGTGCTCAGTGTTGGGTGTTGGAGCAGATGATATGCTAAGCATGCAATACAGATACTGTATTGTCATTTTATTCTTCAAATACAGCCCCTAAAGAAGATTTGCAGTGAAAAATGTTGATATTTAGCGGTGCCCTGTAATGTACCAAACTATATTAATTTAATATCATCCACTAGTGAGACCTTCTGAACTTTGGCAAAAGGTTTAAACTTTTCAGTCCCCATGAAATTATTCTGGGCAGCTGGCCAGTTCCTGAATAGGTTGTGTGGACATCAGTGGCTAAGTTTTTTATTTGGAATTATTCATTTCAGCCTGTCAGCTAAAATGTAAGCGTTAGAGCATTACTGTATATTTTTTTTAATCATTTGATATCATTGAAATACTTACAGAGCATTTAAGTGAATTTCACCGTATGAAACCGGCATCTTTCACTCTATCAGTTTTGCATGTTACTGGCTCCTCTTCCACGATGAGAACTAAATGAATAAAGAACAAAACAAAAAGTTAGAATGGGTAGGTCTTTCCCTTTAGATATGGTTAATTCTGTATCTCCTTTAGCATGTTCTTACCAAAGTGTCAATATCTTAAAAACTCATTGACTTTGTTAAATTTGAGCCTTTGGTTTGTTTGGGCAAGATCAATACTTTTGAGATTGTTTCTGTCCCTAAATGCAAATCAGTGATATTAAGAGATAGTCATGTTAGTTTGTCCTTTGAACTGTTCAAGTAATCTTTTTCATATTACCAGACCCTGGAGAACTTTCACCTTTCAGACCATCAGCTTCCACCTGAGAAAATCAGGAGCATTGTGCATGTGCAGACACTTCTCACATCCTGCTTCCACAGGAGAGGATGTCAGCTGGAGGGCAGGTGTGACACTGCTTTGCATTCACCAGAATATCTGAAATGCACAGTGGCATGTTTCTTCTGCCAAACACAGAGAGAGATTATGGAAATGCAGCTCTCCTAATCAGCTCCTGATGATTGTCTCATTCCAATTCTCTAAAGATTTTTCAGCAGCTTTGCTATTAAAGGAGTTGCAGTATGTACTTTAAAAGAACTCACTACTTTCACCCTGACCACATTTACAGTGATTACTGTCTGGATGACCTTTTTTTTCATGCACAGTCATTACCTGCTGTCTCCTTTATTGTGTCCTGCCTTTCTCAATCCTCCGCTTTCACCACCACTCCTTTTATTTTGTGTATTTAGGACAACCACTTACAGGTTCTCTTCATTTCTAAGGGCCCATATCTTAATTATACTAAAGGTGATTTTGGCAATCAAATTTTTGTAAGGAAGCCTTGAAGTCAAAAATAAATCTACAACTGCAGCTGCCATAAGTAGTATGGCTAAGACAATACCACGTAACACCTGTGCCATTGGAGAGAATTGGGATGATATAGCAGTGTCTGCTGCCACCCCATTCAGTGTGTCCAGGTCAGAAGGATTCTCTTCAGAACAGATTCGGTCTCACACTGGACTGCCTGTCCCATCACATGTGGGGTTCAAAGCCATCCTAAGGACCAGCCATTGCTTGGGATCCTTAAGCTCAGACTGCATTTTTGTGTAACCAAGGTGGAGCCTGCAGTTTGTTTCCTCCCAGAAGAATCTGGTTTGCTTACCAACACAGCGCAGAAACTCAACCAGAAGACAAGAAGTGCTGGTGATTCAGACTTCAAACTGCTCCAGACCAAATGGAGACATGGCCATAATGCCATTCTATGAGAAAAGGGTCACACAAACGTTCTCTTCACCAATAAGTCTGCCTTTCCTCACAGCTGTCTTTTGGATTGATCTAAGACAATTATGTAAACAGATCAGGGAGAGCTTGGTGTTCAGGGACCTGTAACTATTATTCAAAAAAACACAGGAATCCCAAATTAAAATATCCTCTCTGACATTCCTCACAATTTAAGTGCTACTTGGAAAAGTGCGTCTGTGTTCAGAGAGGACAGTTGTACTGTATGTGTTATGCCAATAAATCTTCTCTTGTAAACTCAAGCAGCATATAAGTAGTGAGATAGGCAAAAAATTCTTCAATGGCTTAAAGATGTTAATGTTTTTACCATCCACAAGAGAATTTAGCCAGGTTAGGCTGACGAAATATTGTTAAGCATTTCCAGTAGGCTCTTGGGCTGCAGATGGAGGGCTATACAGAGCAAATCAGGCCAGTGTTCATTCCTTTATCAATAGTAAGAGTAATAAATAAAACCTAAAAATCGTAGAGAAAAATGTCCGGATATTTTATTTGAGTTTATTGGGTTAGTTGTGTCTAGCTGTTGCTAGAAACATTCTGCACCATCATAGCCCCATTTTAAATAATCCTGTACCTTTAAGTATCTATGTTTGTCAAGTGTTAGAGAAAGTTGAAATATAAAGGTTCTAAGCAGCAATACAAAACAGGATGTGTGTCATGTGGAGCAACAATTACACCCTAAGTGCACAGAGAAGAACTCAGGGAAGCTAAATGCCTCACACTCACCAATATGTAATATTATCACAGCATGAATAATTGGAGATATTCTATAGAACTGTCTTGACTTTAGGTTTTTTTAAAGCCTATCTTAAATCATTCTCTTATCCCCTTCTTTACCTTTTGAACTATAGTTTTCTGCTCTGAAGCTCTCTGTGCTCTGTTCCGCACTTAGACTTGAGATAACATTGCAGTGCTCTGTATTCTGTATACACTGACTTTTGAAAGTTCATAGCTGTAAGTGACATTGCGCTTAAAATATGCATATTTATGCAATGTTTTCTTACTGAAAAACAAGTGTCAGAAACTGGAAACCTTTCTTTCCTCTAAAAATAATCCCTTCCCAAAGCTTTCAACAGTAGAGTGTTGCAGAAAAGCCCTGTTAGATTATCCAATTAATTTCCTTTTCAGTGAAAGATCTCTTTTGGAAATATTATGACATTTCAGGGGTTCTGACTAGTCTGATTTTGAAATTATAAGGCGCTTCCTTCTGGAGATCTCTCTGAACACTCAGAGATTTTCCCATAAGGCTAGTAATCTTTATTCTCATCCTAGAAATTCTGTTTCTGAATGTCATTCTCTCATTCCTTTATTTGGTGTACACTATTATATTCTTGAAGTAATTTATTTTCAAGTATTTATTACGTAAATTTGCATCATCTCCCCTGCTCTTACTTGATCAGGTATGGTAGATGGGGAGTAAATAATGGGGCCCTTTAGTCTTCCTCTTCTTTTTTCTCTTTTGTCCCAGTTGGTTAACACAGCTCTCCTGGTTTCATGGCTCTCTTCAGCACTATTTTGTGAGAAAATGGTAAAACAGCATTTAGAAATTTATGCATACCCAGACATGTTCTCTTCAAAGCAGCACAGAGATGAGCTGGGAACTTGTGTATCATTTTTCATACCTCTGTAATATCTAACCAACAGAGCTTGGTTGTGAACATAACCTTTGGCTGGTAATGCAGTTGGTGCCCAAACTGGCCTTTTGATGCTATATTGAAGTCCAAGTTCTTGTTCAGTTTCTGCTCTTATTCTTTATCTAGAATTTTTTCAGTCTCTTATTTCCTGCCACTGTTTCTAAATGTGTCCTTTTCCTTGTCCAATGTGATATTTGCAGCTCTTCACATTTTAATATCATGTGCACTAAAGTCATAATTTCTTCCTTTTAAGGACCATTAATAGAGCAATGAAACAAGACTGGACACAATACAGATTTATGCAACATTTCCCTTTTATTCTGAATCAGATTTACCATTAATCATTAGTCTTTGTTTGTAGCTGTTCAGTTTTCTTCAGTTTTCAGCCCACATGACAACTTCTATCCAACTGAATATGAATTGATTTTCAGTTTAGGCTGTCCTGTGGCTGGAAGTGGTGATGCTGCTGATAGCATGACAGTGCAGCAGAGCAGTTTTTCTTCTACAGCATGCTGTGGGAGCATCCATTTCTCTAGGCAGGGCAAATTAGAATTAAAGCTCTGTTTGAATTCCTGGGCTATTGCCCCTGGTAAAAATCTGTAGCTGGTGTCTATCAGCAGTATTCCCTGCAGGTGCTGATGGTGAAAATGTCTTTTAAAATTTAAGCTTCTAATCCTTTTGCTTACAAGTAGGGATGAGAATAAGAATTGGAATTTCAGTTGGATATGTGCTGAAATAGCATGCAATACGCATACAGTTTAAAATAAATGTGGAAATTAATTTCACTGCTTCTTTTTGACTTTGTATTTTGTTGCAGTAATGTACTTGAATTGCTACATAAGGTAATCAGTATTCAGGAATCATATCTCTATATCATATCTGTTTATCTTATTTATTTAGACATCACCTGTCCATGTAGATACATGTATCTGTCTTTTCTGTATTTGGATGGGTGATATTCCATTGAATAATTGGTTTTGGATAATTATAAATGCAGCATTTGTTATGTGATTTGCTAAAGCTGAGTATCACTGATGTAGATGGATTCTTTTGAGTTCTTTTTCATTACTTATAATACTCATCTACATGCAATTGTCCTGTTATTTTGTGTTCTGGGAGCTGGATTCTCTTAAAATGTCTTGCCTTTTAAAGTGCTGTGTTTTCTTTTGAGTGTCAGAGAGCTGTCAGCATACACAGGAAGATGTGCCTAATAAGGAAAGGTCTTGGGTGTTTATTTGGTGAAAATATTAGAATCTATGAAGAAAACATAGAAATAAGCATATTGAATAGGGCACAAATATGCTTTGTATTTTAAAATTAAAATTATTATCAATCCTCCCATCTTATGTCTGTCAGTTAAAGGCATGGTATTGTTAGACATTTGTAATCTTCTAGCACAAGCCATTAACTTGTATCAAATTTACCTTCTGCAGGTCTTTGCTGCCATCTTCTGCTTCTTTAAATTATTGCCATTGTTATTATTTGGATTCTGAAAAATGAGTGGGGTATTACAGAGCAAAATTTCCCTTTCTGTTATTATTTTTTATTTCTTTGTTTTCAGCTAAAGCAAAGTGAAGCTAATGCAGATACAAAGGAGAAGCTTCCCTTGCGTCTACGCATCTTTGAAAAATTTCCAAACAGGCCACAAATGGTGAAAATCTCAAAGCTTCCTTCAGATTTCACAGTTCCAAAAATAAGGTATTGAAATAATTCCTTTGCTAGCATGTTGTAAACTTTTTTGGGGCCACATAACACCCAAAATTTAACTTTTATTTTTTTTTGTGTGTAGGCAGATATTTCAGAAAATAAGAAATTACATAGAATTAACATAGGCATTCAAAAGATATGGCATTTTGGATATACCTCATTTCTCTCATTTGGGGAAAAGCAATCCTAGCATTCCTTATATCTTATTCGTGAAAAGCAGCTAGACTGATCAGAACTGACACAAGTACAATATAATTGAAAAGTGTGTTGTTTCTCTTTTCCTTTGGATTTTAGTTTCTTGGCTCACATAGATGACTAGCAGTCTAATGGGTTCTCATGGAGGTTTTTAAAGCTAGGGTGAACTGGTAGTAAATCATTAGAGAGGATAAAACAGATCATCTAGTACCAGTTAGCCTGTGATGACCTTGTCCCTTATTTGTATCTGTATCTGTGTAGTTACCACTTTCCTGTGAAACTCACCTTAACTAAAGATCAGATGCTCAGTGATCTACTTGATCATTCTTTGCTGTGGGGGTGGTGAGGCACTGGGACAGGTTGCCCAGAGAAGCTGTGGATGCTTCATGCCTGGAAGTGTTCAAGGCCAGGCTGGATGGAGCTCTGAACAACCTGGTCTAGTGGAAGGTGTCCCTGCCCATGGCAGGCAGGGTGGAACAAGATCTCTAAGGTCCCTTCCAACCCAAACCATTCCACAAATCTGTGATCGACAGTTTGAGTACAATTATTTTTTCTTGGTGTCAAAAAAGTCTGACAGAAATCCAAGGGCCACTCTAGTATATACAAGCTGCAAAGTCTGCTGAAATGTCACAAGCTGGCTCAACAGATCCTCTAAGTGCCTGTGTCAATATCCTCAACAAGCACATGCCAGAAGAGAGGATGATGTGGAGGATTTCTGCCATTATTCTGAGTCGACCAAGGTTACATTTCTTTTGATTAAATTCACAAGTCAACTGGTTTGACCTGTTTGTAGCACCTTAGCTGAGCCAAAAGAATAATGCTGGTCAGAAGGGTCATGAAAAGCAGCCTCCCAGATCTCAAGGAAACAATCACAGATGCTTTACTTTTAGTATCAAAGTACCCTTTGATTAAATATGGAGGGTTTTCTTCTCCTAATCTTAGTCTTTTTTGTTTTTTCTTTCTAGTTGTGTTTTTCCCAGCATATTCTGTACTCATGATCCTATTGACTACTGAAACAGACTTCAAACTAGCACTAGCAAATCATATCTTTAAATCTGAAGCTATTGTACTATGTAGCAATATCTCTCCAGAGAAAAATTAGTTTTGACAGAGTTCACACTGAAAGAGGCAACTCTACTGAACTTAAAATATGGCAAGATGAATGTATATTTGTTGTAAACAGAAATGCTTCTGCTTTTTAAACATGGCATATGTGAGGCACAGAATTGCTGAAGCGCCTTAATAATGACATTCAAAGCAGTTATATGAACAGATGTTGTTTGAAATCTTCAAGAAAGAATTTCATGCAGAGTATGTTTCATTTGGATTATATCAGCATTTGATTTACATTGAAGTAACAACTTGCTGTTTAATGAGCTCAAAAGAGCTGAAAACTGCAAAAGGCACTTGAAATATTTAGCACTTTAATTGGTAAATAAATAAATAATGAAAACATTTTTTTTTCCAATCTACATGCAAGAGATCCTACTCCCAATTCAGTTATGGATTTCTTTAATAAATGAATTCAGGTGTTATCAGTTGTTCTGGCACTCTGTTCATTTATGCATCTATACCCCAGTACAACTTTTTCTCAGGAGTTTATCCATCTCAGCACTAATGGATTGTGACATGTCAGAAGGAAAACCAAATATTAACTCTTCTTGGGGTTTTAATGTGTCAATATCCTCTATTTGTTCCCAAGGGAAAGCTTTATGAAGCAGTTTATTGATCGCCAGCAGCAAGATACCAGCTGTTTGCTGCGAAGACTTCCTTCAGCATCTTCTTCCTCATGTGACCACTCTAAAAGATCAGCAATTGAAGAAAACAGATATATTGATCAAAAGGTAAATCAAGAGTACAGGGTAGTGTATATCTTGCCTAGAGTATTGTGAGAGAAGGCATCAAATTATTCAGTTTGTCAAACTACATAAAAAGTGAATAAAAGCTAGGATGATTGAACATAGGCTAAAAGGTTATGTTTAATTCAGCCTAAAACAGACATCATAGCAGATCCTCTTCTGGTTTAAATTTTCCCATCTCTTTTGAATTCAAAATTCAAGATTTGATACATTAGTTGTTTAATGCATGCATCATCTGAAGCAATTTTTTGAAAACAATTCTGCTGCTGAACACTGAGAAGCTAGTGGAAAATTAAAGTTTCTGAATATCATAGTGGATTTGTGAGGCCTTGATACTATTGCAACCTTGAAAACACACTTCACTGATGGCAGTGTGAAGGAAAGAATAAAAGCTAAATGGACATCATCTACTTTAACAAGCAGAACAGAAAAATTGGTAAGTTATTAATATCTCTGTGTAATCACTGAACATGAGTAAAAATTTAAAATTATTCTAATTATTTAGAGGCCATTACTCTGTCTGTAAGCCTGGGAATCACTAGAAAACAGACCCTGAACAGGTCTGTTTAATACCCATTATGCTAAAAGCTGCTAGTCTCCCGTGGATGGTTAAATTTGAAAAAATACTAGCACTGCTTGGAATGATGACCATGATGATGATGATGATGCAGCAGCATAAGTACATGTATCTGACTTCTGATGCCTTATAAAACTAAAGGGGTGAGAAAAAATATTCACGTGCATCATGGAAGATAAGTGGTTTCCCAGATTTCTAGTGGCATCTACAGAGATATCAGTCCTTGACCACTTGTAATATTGCATAATTTAGTGACATTTTTGTAGACAAAAGGCAAGTACTTTCAGTACTATTATGTTTCAGTGTTGTTCACTGTTGAATCCTCTTTGAATATTAACATCTGTGTTTTTTAAATGCATTTTAAGTTACAGAATCACAGACAAGAAAAAAGAGCCTATGCATTAGCGTTATATAGCATACCTGGCTTTCCTAGTGTGTGTTTGCAACAATAACCCAGGGCAGCATTCATACAGGCAGAGTTGTAGAGTTGGGAGACAGAATTGGCAAAGGAGAGTTGGGGAAACATTAGTCTTCTGATAACGAATTAAAATAGACAATTTGTAAACTAGTGTTAATTGCCATCCCTAGTTCTGTGCAAGAGCCCATTCTTGTGGCTGATGTATTCTATGGCATCAGTAAATCAAAGCTGAGCAACCTGACCTGGGAGGGAGGACTGTGCAAAATATGGCATATCAGGCCAAGAAGGCTGTAGGAAGGAGTCAGGCCTTCATGGACATCATCTGCTTTAACAAGCACAGCAGGAAAACCGGATAAGTTATTAAATGGCAAACCTAGGGGCTAGCAGAAGTATGCCAAATATCACTAATAATGGATCTCAAACACTATGCCAGGGTAATCAGAGTACATTTCTACCATGTAATGAAGAGATGAACAAAGACCTTAAAGTTGTCTCAGCCCCACAGGTAAGTCCACAGTATGCAATGCAGAGCTATGCAGTGGCTCAGTAGATCTGTTTACATTAATATATTTTAGATATATTAAATACCATCTTAATTCCTTTTGCTTGCTGTTTACATAAGTGAATTGTTACTGTGTTTGAAGACAGATGAATACATGGCACAGTTTATTCAAAGAGATCTTGCAGTACGAAAACAGAATACTGCATTCTTTTCAAATTTTCACTTCCCTTCAAAAGCAAATATGCATTATCTGACTTTAATTTTTGAATTTAAATAAGCATTTCCAAATTGGTTTTGCACTATTCAAGCTGCTTTAGGCACATACTTTAGGATCCCCATGCCTCAAGAGTAGAAACAATGATGAGTAGTTAAGAGGAGAAAGCACTAAGAAGGATTTTTGAAAGTAATTACTCTAGCTTTCTATAGTTACAGTTGTCAAGGCAACCTAATTTTTGTATGATCAAATATTCTTAAAAATATCCTTAAAACAAGCTTGGTATGACTGGTTGCGCTTAAGTATTAACCTTACATTTATACTTTACTTTTCTTTGTAAAAAAAGAAACATAACAAAACATTTTACTGATCTCAGTGCCTGGCAGGATGCCTTCTCACTGCTCCTGTGAGCAGTGGGATGGCTTCAGAAACTTTTCACATGCTTTTTCATTGTAGTTGATGAGAAAAAAAGTGGAATTAAAAGGTAGAATCAAAAGGTGAGATCCTGCTGGCAGATCTGACTCTGTCCTTCCTTTGTGGTAGCTGAACTGTGGCTAGTCCTTCAGTTACTCCTGGACTTAAGTCAGTACCTCTGTGTTCCACACCTGCTTAATTGACAGGAATCCCTTACATTCCCCTATTTTTCCCTTATTTCCACTTCAGCAATATTCTTTTTTTTTCTTTCTATAAAAATCTGCCGCTATATGGAATTGTGTTTAGAATCAATCTGCTCATAATTTGTGCTGATCAATAAAGCAGATTTTATATATGTTCTCTTATAGAATGATTTTAGTGTTTTCAGTATTATAATTATTATAATTACCCACTTCCTTTAAAAATTAAGGTGTAAAGGGGGAGTAGATTTTCAGCACATTCTTTTTTTTTTTCAAGGTATTCTACCTTCTCAAAATAATTGGAAAAATTATTTTTGGTGCAAATCACTGTAACTAAGACTACAATCCATTTGATATGATTTTCATCTATTCCAAATCAAAATAACATCTTTGGGAAATCGATTTCTTTGCTATACTGCTTTTTTTTTGGAGTAAAGTCTGTGACTTCCATGGTATTTTCTCTTCCAAATTTTTAAACTATTGTGAAAGTTATAAACTAACCAAACATATTATAAGAAATCACTTTTAGATACCTAAATGCCCTTTACATTTTGTACATCCCCTAAGAGTTCTCTGTCAGTATATGGAGTCTGAGTAGGTGTGTGGATACAGATTGTACCATATTCTTCCTTCTGCATCCAATGCCAGCAACACCTGGGCTCTTCCACAAACAGATGCTTGATAGGCAGCTTAGCACTGTGCTTTGTTTGAGTTGTTTATCATTAACTGTAACATCTGGTGTGTAAAACTGGAATTCTCTGAGGTTCTCTGAACTTAACACTGCTGGAAATGCAGGATGGTCATTTTTTGCTCTCCACTTGAGGTCCTGCAGAGTAAATTTACTTAAACTCAGTGATCTTGCCACAGACCTACCCTCCTGTGTGCTGATCTAGTCTGTCCTGATGTCATCTGCAGGCCATGAGTTGAAGAACTCATGGTCAAATTAGAGAAACCAGGATTGTTCAGATTGGTCAGCATTCCCCCTGTGGTAGCAGAAAGCACTGTGAAAGTATTTTCTGGTAAAAGAAGGAAGAATTCCTGGAAAAAGTACAAGATTTAAAAAGGGATTTAAGGTATTAAATGTACATTGCAGATGAGAGAAAAGGAGAGTATTAGGGACAGAGAGGAAAGTGCTCTTTTATACTTCTACACTTGTATGAAAATTATTCACAGTATGCTGGGAATTTCCTTAGATAACCAATATTTCAGTAAATTCTTGGCCAGAAGCACTGGATGAAGTATAGAAACATAATTTTAGTGTGAGTGGGTGGATGAGAAGATAGGAAGTTGGCAGAAAATAAGGACATCTCAGTGGCATTTCACATAGTCTGAGGTATAGTTGCAGCAAGTTTCAGGGGGACAAAGAATTAAATTAACATGAGATTTACAACAAATCAGATGTCCAGTGGAATACATCTGAGTTGTGTGTAGAGCACTGGCTTTGCCTTCTTAGCTTCAAGACTGAAATCAGAGGGGCACAGAAACCCTTCAAAGTGCTTCCTAAGAGACATTCAAGTTTTGGCAAATCTTGCAGAAAGCTATTGTGAGATGGACACTTCTGAACTGGTTACTTATCCTTGGCCATCCAACACAGCATATGGCTGTTAGATAAAGTTCAAAACTGACAGACTCATGAGATGAACTTTGAAAATGCTTATGGTTCAAAATGTACAGATAGTACAGATAACCCATGTGCTGGTCTACAACAAAGTGGTGAAGCAAGAGTGAATTGCAAAAGAAAGTACGAGAGCATTTAATATATCCATGTATTTTATAGTTCAGACTTGGAGCATCTCCCACTTAATTGAAGGAATATAATCAAGTCAGCTCCCTTATTTCTCCATTTATAAGATTAATTGGATAGTAGCAAACATATTTTCTATTTTCTCTCCCTTCTATCATCCTGTTTCTTTGCTGATTCCTTCCACATGTATGATTTCTGGTTTTACTTCTGCAAACAATGCAGGTAGTAGCCATTCCTTTGTCTGGTGGGAGCCAGGTGCAGCACTGAGGTCTAGCTCCTGGGAAAGCTTGGCCTCCCACACCATATGGCTCTCCCACTGTTTTCCTGCTTACAGCAGAATGCACCTTTGTGAGGGGAGGTTGTGGTCAGGAAGTGAGAGCTGGTCTCAGAGGTAGCCAGAGCCATTACCATGGAGGACTGTGAATATTCAGCAGCAGATCTCATGCTGGAATCTTTAACATATTTTGTTAATATCATAGATATTGCTTTTGTGAACTGCTGAGACATACCACCTAATCTTGATAAAATGTTTTTGTTTAATCTGGATATATGTTCTATGTTGGGGTTTTTTTCCTGACCTATGCTCAGCTTCTTTAACTATTCTGTTTCTTGAGGGAAAAAAAAAAACCTATCTTCTGAGAATATTCCAAAAGGGTTTTTCTTTGCAGAAGGTATTCGTAATTGCAAAAGCTGAAATAGCCTTTCAGGTTTTCTAAGGCATATATTTTAGTATAGAAGACAGGATGTCCCAGGATACATTCCAGAAAACCATCAGGGGTGAAGACATGCTCATATATTTTATTTGTACTTTTTTCCTTAAAACTAAGGATAGAATATTTATTCATAAATTGCAATGTTCAGAATGTCTGTTTCTTACTGTAATAAACTTACGTCCCAAGTTAATCAACCTCTCTGAACTTTATTTTGGGCATTCAGTTGTGCAAAGCAGAACTGAAAAAGATACAATAGTGTTGTGTTCCTTATTATTATTTTCTGTAAGTAATTTGAAAGAATAATTTTATGACATTAATTTTGAATATAGCAGAAATTAATAAAGTGTAATTGCACGTGTATTCCAAATAGAAAATATTATTTCTTTCTAAATACTACTAAATGCTACATTTTTTCTGAAGTAATTATTGCAGAATTTTGTGCATATCAACAAAATCATTCAAACTTTTTTTTCATTTTCTTAATTTGTCTGAATTTAATTCTGTCCTACAATTTCAGTTTCTATATACCACTTGTAAATTAAACACAGTCAAGTGCTTCAAGGGGTACCTATTTATGTCATTCACAGGATAATGCCAAAATCTATCTTGTTACGGCATTCAGAAAAGTCATTAAAACAATGTACCTGCTGGAATGATAATGGCTTATAGGTCCAAAATTTCTTGCTCATTACAGTCATGATTTTCAAAGATGATTTTTGTGCTCTGTCTGTTCTCATCAGTTCTTTCTAATGAACTTAATATACATAAATACAGTGATGTATTTCAGGTTTACTGAAAAACAGCTGACCTTTTTGTTTCTTTTGCTTTTTAAAGATTTTCTTGTTTTCATATAACATGGATATATAAAAATGTCCCTGTGTCTAAATAACCAATTAATAGATTTCTTTCTCATTAGGGATTTTATTAAATACACATTTGAGCTGGTAATGTTTTACTTCTCTGGCCATGTTTGCCTTCAGAGTGGAGAAGACACAACTGCAATAGTAGCAAGACCGTTCTGTTGTGGTCTGTCTCTGACTTCTGATGATTTTAAATTGCTTTGTCACTCTTGCTTCTGCATAGTATGTTCAAAAGCCTGCCTGAAAAAAATTCCAGTTTTCAATTGCATTTTGAGAGAAAAGAGACCAGGGACTGGATACTTTGCCATTTTCAAAAGGAGCCATAATTCCGGACTTCCTTCTGGCATTTGCTTTCTACTTCATCAGTTTTACACTAAAATATTTCAAGTGTTTGATACAAAGGCTGTGGAGATGTATTAAAATACAATGATAAGATCATACTTCTCTTTTTTCTTTAATCAAACAAAATACAAACATAAAGTTTTAGTGCAATTGTACTTTAACAAAGAGCACACATTAGTTTGGCATGGAGGAAAGAGGCAATGAGGGACTGGGTTACAGGAAAGCCCTTCTGTTTGAACCTTCTACATTACTTTTTCCTGCTTCTACCTAAGAATCCAGATCTCCATCTCCAGGCCCTTCAGTCTCCTCCATCCACTCACAGGACTCATTCACAAAAACTAATTAAAAATAGTAATGATCCCTTCTTTCTAGTGAAAGCAAGTGCATGTGCTTCTACAACCAGAAGCAATAGTTTTTCCTTACCTCCCCCTTGAAACTCCCTGTCCATATCTTCCATTCCAAGACCAGCCCAGCCTGACAGTCCCTTCTTCCCTCGAGTTTCAAGATCCCCGGCTCAGAGTGTGGAGGGGAGCCTTCTCCTCCTGCACTGTACACCCAGCCAAATGTACAAAAACCCCACATCAGCCTGACCTGAAGTCCTTAGTTCTACCTGCTGTTGGCTGCCATGAGTAATCTACCCTGTGCTCTTCATCAGCTTTTCACAGAGTCTCCCTGACTCCAGCACTGAGTAGATAGAAAACAAAAGGAAGCAAACTTGTCCCAGGCTGCACTTGCCAGTATGATCAGAGGGATGAATTGCCTCTCTTATGAGAACAAGCTGAAAGAAAGTTTTTCAGCCTGGAGAAAGAAACTTCTGGGGAAACCTTATAGCAGCCTTTCAGTAGTTGATGGGGGCTTTTAGTGTGGGGACAGACTTTTTTTACAAGGGGCTGTAGCAATAGGACAAGGGGTAATGGTTTTAAACTAAATGAGGGTAGAGTCAGGCTAGATATAAGGAATATTTTTTATGGTGACAGTGGTAGAATGTGGAGGGATAGAATGTAAGAAAATAAAGATAGTGCAGAAGGTAGTCTCACAGCTGAGGAGTTGCAGCTGCACTAATCACCAAAGATTAGGAACAGGCCTGCCCTTAACAGGCCACAGCTGTGTCCAATAAGAAGACGGGTGCTACAAAAGGGTGGGTTATCTGGATGAGGGAGTTGGAATTTATTGGTTGTGCTGTGAAGGGAGATGGAGTTTGTTGGCTGTACTGTGAAGAAGAAGGAGTCAGTGCTGCATGGAGTTGCCCATGAGAAATCAGTGAGAAGGTATGGGAGATTTACAATATGATGACAACAGTAAAACAGTGAAACAAGTTGCCCAGCAAGATGGTGAGTTCCCTATTCCTGAAAACATTCACTTTCAGATTGAATGGGGCTCTAAGGAACCTGATCTAGTTGAAGATGTTCCTGCACATTGCAGGGGGATTGGACTAGATGGTCTTTCAAGGTCCCTTCCAACCCAAACCATTCTATATTTTTATGAAAAATCTACCCATTAAACCTATGAAAGTTTAAAACTCAGGTATACCAAAGGGGGGAAAAACCAACCATGTTACTATAAGGCATAAAAGAGAGGGATCCTTCTCTGGAGCTGCTCCTCCCTGTGTCTGAGATGGAATATCCCCCCTTTAGTTCTTTGGGGATTTTATGAGTGCTAATATTAACCTTATCCGCATTTTCTGACCTAATTAAAAAAAGGTCTTCGTTATGAAAAGATGTGTGGATTTTCCAGACCAGTAGCCAGCTAATTAGAAGAACTTCACCTTCCTTGAGAGAGGCAGCAATCAAGGGCTACAAAATGAATCAAGGCTGTTTTGGGTCAATAACTCCCAGGACTTAAGGAGATTATACCCACTTCTCATTCTAGACATCTGATCCAAAGGGACAGCCTTTGAGTTCTTGGGGCACATATCTAATGCTAGAACACTTTCTTGACTGTGTAGTGAGCCTGTTTATTACATTGGACAACCTCACAAAGGGCCAGATTTTAAAAGTCCAAATGAAAATACTTAGCTCTACTTTGAGAGAGGGAAATAGATTAGTGATCTCTCTCTCTCTCGTAATTTCAGCCTTTATGCAAAGTTTTCACGAGAGCTTAAGAAATTCCCTGCTACCTATAGTTGCTTAACTTGCTTAAAATTTTGTTAGATATCTAGCAAAAACTTGCAGTCTGGCCTTCCGTCACTCTTCATATGACTTTTGTCACGATCGTTTTGGAACAGTCCAATCTCTTCAAACCAAAGATATGGTAGAATGTTGTTGAACAAATATTTGCATTTGAGAAGTTACACACCAAATTCCTATAGACCAGAAATATCCTATGTTTTATGGAATGCTCAAGCTTTAAACAGATTCTTCCCAAATATTTCCTTGCTCTTTCATGAAAATTATTCTGATACATTGCTTATTGTACTGACTTTTTGTATTTTCCCCAGAAGCTGTACATGTATAACAATAACAATGTTGTACCTACTGTTCATTCTGCAAGCCTACATAGGCATGCAACAAATTCCAAACTAAAACAAGCTTTGGGTAATTTTTTTCCTTCCTTGGAATTTCTGGCATGGCACAGCAGACTATTCCCATATGGTCCTGCAGTTGCCTTTAGGAGCATTGTTAACAGCACTAGGCCAAAACTCCTTATTTTCATATAAAACTTAAGAAATTGCCTAATGAAAATGCACTGCATGCACTGGGTTTTATTCTACTGTCAAGCAAACAGTTCAGATATTCATATTTCATGATTTATTTATGACCTTGTCTTTATGACTTTGTATTCCCGAACAACCACCAACACTTGTCTCTTCTGCCAGCTTTGAAGCAGTCTGATACAAAAATCATACGCTACATGACCACAGATTTTACCTGTTGACAGAATACAATTGTTTATCAAATTAAAGTTGAAAATAATTGCTTTATGTAGCATTTGCTGATGTCTGGGCACTACAAACATGTTTCTAGAGAAACACATCAAACCTTAGTAAACCAAAATATACAGGATTTTTCAAAACGTAAAACCATTCAGTTATGTCTTAGCTGGTGTAAACTGGCATACATCCCCTGAAGTCCACAGTGCTGTGCCAGTACATCTAGTGTGTAGAACCAGTCCACGGTCATTTCCTGACATTTCACAAAGGTGTTTTCTTGTGGTGCTTTGCTTTTGATCTTATGCCAAGGATTTTCTTCTTCCAAGGTAGAGAGCTTGGATTTTTGAAAGATGCTACTAAATAAACATTGTTATTGAAAGTATCTGCAGTACCTTTTCAAAGCAGCGGGTGGCACTTGCAGAGCAACAATGTTCTGTGATTTAGCTTATTTTACAACGGTGGATTTCTTCTTGTTGACAAATGGGATTTCATGGGATGTAACATTTAGACCAAGTTCATTCACTCTGACTGAACTGAATTATTTTGTCTGCCTGAAGTCTGCCCTGCCAACAGCAGCCGAGAGTGTCAATACTTGTGGAAGAGAAGCACTACATGCAGATTTTGTAATTCTGTGGTCATGTTTGTGTAATAAAGCCCAAAGAAATGTGAGAACGAAGACACAAGCTTTATCATGGTTTAGCAGCAGCACATTATATCCATCTAAAACCTTTGCATTCAGGAAATACTATTGGGAATTTGCTGACCTGCCACAGCAGATCCTTGCAGTTTAAAGTGCAAGAGTTATTTTAAGTGTGTTGCTGAAAACATATTTTAGAGTGATCAGATGCTGCAAGGTGATTTCCAGACAGTGTCATATGCTAAAAAATAATGTTCTTTAGCAGAAAGCTATATGTCACTGTGGTTTCTGCATGAAGTGTTCTTATTGGCGGTAGAGAGAGGTAAATAAATAAATAAATAAAGGCTAATAAAGTTACACTGAGGGTGTCCTCACAGTGCAGCACAATCTGTAATAAAAAAAACGCAGCAGGCTAGACAGATACACCCTAAAATAACCTCAGTAGAGTGTACTGTACTTATTTAATTTCCCATTGTCTGATTGAGTAATGTCTTTTGTATGTTAACACTGTTTATAATTTCCTCTGCAACATTCCAGAACTCGGCAGGTATCACAAGTTTTAATTGTCAGCCTCATTCTACACCAGCATGAGGCATCTAGACATTATTAAACAAAATACTGATCATCACCCCCATTTTCTGTTTGTACAGTCCCACTGCATTTGCCTGGTTTGCTATGCAAATTTGGAAAATTAAATGGGAAGTAGTTTAGTTAATTTATCTAATATAGAAATAAGGATGCATATTTTAAAAATTTATAGTAATATTTTATTTTCTTCAACAAGTGTATTGACATATGTATGTTGCTATTTGACTGACTACCCTTTGAATATGAAAAAGAGATCAATTGTGCTTATCTAAAAGTAATTTCTTGTATTCCTGCTTCTGGATATTTTTAACTCAAGATAAATTCACCAGTGTTCTGCTGAAGGAATGGCTCCTGGTTCCGTCAGAAAGAGAAAAGAGGACCATTGACTTCAAAAGTCATAATCCTTGGAAGTGCCTAGATTGTTTTGTGAATTCCATTTTGGACCACTGAGACCTCTAGCACCAAACTCTAGGATCTTGTATATGCCTATGTATTCCTAGATTAAAGAATGGATACCTGACTCCAATCTAAATTCCATCACAGTCCAGACACAGTTTGGACTGTGACAGAAGCTGCAAGTTTCGCAGCTAGTCCTGAAAAAAAAGTAAAGTAAATTTTGCACTCAGCACAAATAACGTGATGCAACACCCTGTTCTCATAGCTTCCTCCATACCTGTGACTTCTTAGGCATGGAGGGGAAGCCATATGAGGAGCAGTTGGGGTCACTTGATCTCTTCTGCCTGGAGGAGCAGAGAGGAGAGTGATAGGAAACCTCATCACAATCTACAACTTCCTCATGAGGGGAAGAGGAGGGACAAGCACTGATTTCTTATCTCTGGTGACCAGTGACAGGACCAGAAGGAAGGGCCTTAAGTTGTGTCAGGAGAGGTTTGGGTTGGATATTAGAAAAAGGTTCTTCCCCCAGAGGGAGGTTGGGCACTGGAACAGGCTCCCTGGGGAAGTGGCCACAGCACCAGCCTGACAGAGTCCAAGAAGTGTTAGGACAATGCTCTCAGGTACATGGTATGACTCTTCAGGTGTTCTTTGCAGGGTCAGGAATTGGACTTCATGATCCTTTGGGTCCTTTTAAACTCAGCATATTCCGTGATTCTATAATTCTGTTATTTGTTCAAGCATCACTGAATAAAATTCATGAACAGCTTTGAAAATGCAAACAGAGCCCAGTTCTCTCCCATCTCAGTGGCTCCAGACATGCACTCCTTCCTACATCTTCCCTTCACCTCTCTGGCTGATGCACCTCTGGCTCTGTGACAGCCAAATATTGTAATACAGCACTGCTCTTGCACATCCCCAGCAGACTACAGTGTTCATTGAAGGCATCAAGCACAGGGGGTCAAACCACTTCCAGCTGGGGTGACATAGGGATTTAGCAGAGGTTTTATGCAACACATACACCATTGTCTGCTTTGTTAATCTTGCTGCCTACAGCAAGGGTTTAGCAGTCCCTGATAAGTATCCCTTGTGCTAGACCTGCCAGGATTTCTTTAGATGCTCTTCTTCTTGCTGGCACTAGGTAGTTTAACATTTGGCTTGTGGAAGCACTAAGTGAATGCTCGACATCCTTGTGGAGTCTTTAGAAATACATAGGCTCCTCATTCCTGCTTTTCTAGGACATGTTCTCTTGTTGACAGCCTGGGTGAATTTCCTTGTTTGGGCTACAACCTTTAAGGCCAAGGTGTTCTCTCACCTAATTTAAACACTGGAAAGAAGTGTGACAGATAATGAGCTGTAGAAAATGTCATGAAAAATTTATATGACTCAGCTTTTTTTACTGAAATCAGATGGGAAAAGCTAGCGAATTGGTAGGAAATTAATGCTTCCTATGTTTGAAATCTTTTCCATTCCTAAGATGCTAACAGGAATTGTTACCAGAAATAAATGGACATAACACATTAGTAGGTTGCATGCTTTTTTTCTCTGTTTCATGTAGTTGCAATTATTATAAAGCACCTGTTTAGAACAGGAAAAAGGAACTAAGAAAAAACTTCTGGTTTTCCACCCTCATTATTCCCATAAGTTTGAGCCCTAATAAAGTACAGCGCTGATAAATTCACTAAACCTTTGTCAAGATACTGCAAATGAGTTAAAACCTACACAAATGTGTGACAATATATGACATATTTATACCTACAGAATATTTATTGTAATGGTATATTACTTCCCTGTCTGACTATCCAGGAGCCCCTTTGGCAATTACTCTTGCATCACCTGAGCTGGTGCCCAGCTAGACACCCCACACTCACACAGTCACACCAGGTTTCCTCACCAGCTCAACCTCATGTTTCCCAAAGCAGAGTGCCAGACATCCAGATCCTTAAAATTATTTAATCCTGGTGCAATTACTGAATAACAAAATAGCAGCTTGAGCTGAGTGTCTCCAAGGAGAGACCCCCAAGCAAAGGCACCCAGGACATTTATATTCTCACAATCTAAGCAAGCAAAAGTCTGGGGTCATCAGCTCCTGCCGTGTCTTTGAGTACCTCAGGGACCTGTGGCCTTTGTTAGGCAATAGGTCATCAGTTCATGGCCTCTTGCCTTGGGCTCAGGCTCCTGCACCCCCAGAGCTTAACCTGCAGCTCACACGGCAGCTGCACACCCAGCTGGCTGAACCAGATGTGTTCCTCAACAGGTATATCTCATACTAGGATTTTCAGTCTATTTTAATGTTTACCATATCCAGGCAATAGAATTTTTTCTTGTTTATATTCAAATATTCAACAAGTTTATTACTCTTTCTGTAATCTTAACTGAAATTCCAATACTTTATTTTCCAAACTACATTCTGAAGTGTTGCATACCTCATTTCCATTTTCAAGTTGTCGGTTGTTTAAGGAACCCAGAGATTCTCAAAATGGGGGTGTTTTCAAATCATCTGTGTTATTACTTCTGCAGGCTGTGCAGAAAAGAGCTAGGACATGAGAAAGGTTAAAGGGGCCACACTTGTATAGGCAAGGGGTAGGAAAGGGATTGTCGCTTGCTGTAACAGTTTTTGTTTTATTAAGTACAGACAGTATAAACAACAAGTTTTTAAGGTATTTTCTAGCCTTCTGTTTATCTACAAAGTAAGATCTTACTGTGACTCAGAGTCAATATGAGTCTTCAAGAGAAGTTCTGGCAAAATTATTTGTCAAATGACTCTGGATTTGAGCTAGTTTTAAAAAATTTAAAGAATGCGTAAAGAAATGTGCTTAAAGATTCCATTTCAGGTTGATCAAAACCAGGACACAGATTGCTAAGAGTTTCCAAATCTCTCTCAAATATTTTCTTCAAGATAATGATCTCCAAACAGTTTACAGATTTAAGTCTTACAATGTGCCAGAGGCTTTCTGTTCATCACAGGTGCAATTCCTGAGCTAATTTTTTCCGCTGTGGTTTGCTCCTTCATTTGCCATGTTTGTAAATCACTTGCTTGTTTTTATCATGTATCTCAGTCCTTTCATTTCACATTCAGGAACTCCTGTTCACAAGAAGATTCCTGAAACTGTTCATGACCAGAGGCAAGCATAAGCATATTTTGCTTAGCATATTTTTCTTTGCATCTGTGAGAAAAAAAAAAAAAAGGCATTGAAATGAAACATCTGAGCTTTGCTTGCTTCTTCTTTTGTACAATCAAGGCATCTCCAGAGTATGATCCAGCCTAGTTAAAATCCAAAGTGGAAAAGGAGTAGCAAAACAATGTGATTTGGCCAATTGGAGAAGAAGTGTGTAATAAACCAAATTTGTGCTAGCCAGCAAAACTGTCTACTTCTTTTTACACAGAACTACCTAATGATTGGGATTGGAGGGCCAAAAGATGTACATAAGTATTTTGATTGTTTTCTACCATCCTTTTTATGCACTCAACATCATAATATTTAATTGCTCTGTCACATGCACAAGTTATATTTTAAGACAATTAAAAAGTATGCTGTCTTTTTCTTAATTTTATAGCTCCGTAAATCTGTTTTCAGCATCAGAGCAAGAAACCTTGTGGAAAAAGAGACAGCAATCAATAAAATTCTAAGGTAAGAGTCAGATGTGATTTGATATTGTTTTGACTGTCATCGGATTTTGCACTACCCTGTTTACTACTAATGTTACTGCATGTATAATATTCATAATAATGTATCCCTTTGTAGTACATCTGTTGCCTTCTTTAGCAAAAATAAATTGTTCTTTGTCTATTTTATATGCTTGAACAGCAAAAAGAGAGGGATTGTACTTCTTCAATATATATTTCAATTGTATCATGCAGTAAGATCATGTTTCAGCTCTTTTCACTTCTTCCTTCTAAATTAACCATGTCTGTTCCTAAGGGGTGTTATTTTAGAATTCTAGTCCAGTTCTTGCAAATATCTGCACATAAATGTTTGCAGGGATTGTGCAGTAAAAAACACAGACTACAGCTAGTCATATTCCAAGTACCAAATGGACAGTGAAGAAGACTTCAGAACCATGCCTTCTGTAGAAAGGTTTCCTGAATGCTTTAATAATGATCACTCCTTTTGGTCTTCCATATCAAGTAACTACTCAGCACTGTAAGTGAATAATGCAAGCCTAAGTCTCCAGGACCCATTTCTGAAGTTATCGTTTAGGTAACTCAGTGCTGCATTGTTTCATGCCACTGTTGGTTTTACATTAGAATGACTGTGCTCAACATAAGGTGCATTAATAATGGAAACCATTTATAAGTCACAGTTTCTATATTTATGTTTGCATTTTGTCAGTGAGAGGTCCCAGGTAAATACACAGTATTAACAGGAATACTGATATAAAAAGTACAGATTAAATAATGTTAAAGTTTTATGAGGAGCATAAAATGATGGGTTTTTAAAAAAATTATGAGGGTTCTGTGTGATTTCTGAATTATGAAGTTTCTTGAATACTATTTGACAAGTTTTGCAGCTCTTGTCCTTTTTAATACTCTATAAGAATATAGCACAGGGAGAACTGTAGAAATTAACATGAAACTTTTTCTGTCTTTAAACCCATGTAATGACAACATAAACAATTACTAATTCAAATGAATACTCATTGTAAAATTATTATTGATAAATGTAAATGCAATACCGTAAGTATTCAATCTTAACAAAATCTAGTGCACTATCTGTAAGCATTTCTTTCACTTGTGCGCCTTGATTTTGCAGGAATTACTGTAACAGATAGATTAAGCAAAATACTTCTAAAATACATGTTTAGATACAGGCATCCTGACAGCATTTCAGTAAAACATTTGTAATGAAATTCTGTGTTATATGAGAACTGTGAAATGTTATTGACACTTCCAGGGTTCCACAAATGTCAGTTTGTTTGGTGTGTTTCATACACTATACTGCAGAGGAAAAACATAGAAAAAGGGAAAAAACCCTAGTTTTACATATTCATTTTTTTTCTTAATCCCTGATATCATAGAAGCTCCATTCCTTCTTAGATAGGAGAAAAAAATTAAATTCTGGAAATTGAAATTCAGAATTTTCCCATTTGCACAGAACTTCCTCCTTTTCAGAAGTCTGAAATAGTGGGAGGAGAATCTGAGCAAACCACTGTTTGGACTTCACTAAGTTCTCAGGGATACAAGGAGAGAACCAGAAAGCAGTCCAGCCAGTTTTAATCCTGCTGAATTCCACTTGGTCCTTCAGATCATGGCTTCTGCCAGTCTTGTATGTAAAAGGACTTCTTATCAATTCATCTGAATTCCTCTGAAGTTTCAGAGGCAGAAGAATAAAGTTTTAATTTACTAATTTACTAATTTATTTTTAATTATCTCTTTACTCTGATAATTTAATCTACCTTTACTAAGTTTTCCAATCTATCTCCTGGATCATCAGCAATAAACTTTGAGGAGCAGAGAAAAGGAGAGAACTTCCGTCAAGTAAGAAAAATATGGATCATGTGTCATCTAATGCTTTCTTGGGCTGCTCGTAAATCACTTACAAAGAGTCTTACAGAGTCTTCTCTCTACTGAGAAAAAGAACAAATACTGTTTATTGTTCCTTGCTATTGACTGAAAATTGTTAAATAGGCTCTGATCTAATGACACATGCAATGCATCTTTTCCAGCATAAGAAGATGTGTTCGTGGCACGTCTGGTGTGCAAACTAACAAAGATTGCCAGTGATGGGTTGACTGGTCCTGAGCACTGCCAGTGTTTCCATGTTAATGACAGTGACAGCACTCTTGATGCAAGGGAATTTTAGAAACAGGAAGAGAAGTTGTAAGATTTACAGCTGAAACTTAAGATTCAGTTTAAATAACACAGGAAAATTCAAACTTAACATGTGAGAGATTCTAGTTTTTATTTTTTGCTTTAGTTGTAAATGCTGTAAACTCCTTCATAAAATTAGATGACTCTCAGCTATTCAGAGTATCTGACAAAAGAAGAAATGGCATTTATGCCAAGAACAGTAAGAGATAACTCAGAATATCCCTTCTGAAAAAAGTGCTTCCAGCATAACCTTCATTTTTGTCTACCTGCATTAAGAAGAATTTTTTCCAAAGCCATACCTCTATATAGTAAAGCTGCCCATGGGCAATTTCAGCTTGATAAAATTGCTGTGCTGAAACGGAATTTTAAGTCTGCTCCAGCCTAAGTCCACCTCTGTCCTCCACCCCCCACCCCCCCCACCCCCCCCCCCCACTTTCTAAACCTTGCCAAATTATTTTTTAATCAAATTGTGAATATTTTAATATAACCAGCTCTATAGAAGGACCATGCATTACACATCGGTACTTTCATGTCTCTCTTGTGCATCCTTCTCTATCCAAACTTTATTCCCTTTCATATGCTGAACTGCAGCAAGACATCTTCCCCAAGATGAGGAAGGACATCAATAGCCCTTGCACACCAAGAGAGATGGTTCATTAACTCAGTCCTAGGTGTCTCACCTGCTCATCTGCTGTTACATTATGCAGCAAAACTGATGTCTTGGGTATCTTTGTTTTCTTGCAGTTTTCTTGCCACACCCCCAGGGAGGTGTCTCATTTCTGAGCATCCTTCTTTATAAGCACCTTCACTTTGCCTCCTTGAGGTCTTTGTGCAATTAGACAGGGGAGCCAAGTCAAGGATGTAGTACTTCTGTCCTGGTACTTTGACTCTGCTCAGTGCTTTGCGTCACCGTTGCCAGTGGCAGAGCACAAAGGCCTTACCTCTTCACGTAAATCTATTCTGAGGTGGAGACCTCAACCTTGAAAAATGAAATAAAGTACAAGTTAGAGACCTTTAGAACAACTTTTTTGAAACAAGATCCATTTTAATAGTGCCTCTGAATTGCAAACAGCTCCATTCCTTTCTGAAAATTACAGTGTATTTCCCTCAGCAGCAATAACCACTTCTAGCAAATTTACTTTCTCCTGCATATGTTCAGTGCTTCACACTTTTTTCTCACTCTGTGTTGCTGCAAGCACTGCTTTTTCCCTTAAAAGCAAGTTTTGTGCCTGTGGTTCTTCTGACCCTCATTCCTTGCTTGATTGTTATCTAAGAATGGGGTCTAGTCCTTTATTATTCCCACTGGCTTTCTGAAGTAGAGAGAGTAGAGCAGGTCCAGTCAAAATGTTGTGTATAAATCAGTTTGTTCTCTCCAGTGCTGAGGATAAGTTGCAAACAGCACAGAACGGTGGGGAAAATGAGCAAATTAAAAGTAATCTCACATAATCTAAAACATAATCAAAGTGTCAATGGGGCAAAACCTGTTTTAGGTGTGCATTAAACCATGCTTCACAGAATCAGAGAATGGTTGAGATTGGAAGGGACCTCTGGAGGTCGTCTAGTCCAACCATCCTGCTCAAGCAGGACCACCCAGAACAAGTTGTCCAGAACCACATCCAGACACCTTTTGAATATCTCCAGGGAAGGAGACTCTACAACATATATATAAAAAATATATTGTGACAGTTTGGGAAATGTTGTGGTTTTTTGGGGTTTTCTTTCCAAATGGGCAGCTTTTTATTTGCTTTTCATTACAGCTGATGCTACTGTCAAACTGTAAACTGATGCTAGGGGTGTGCAATAGGATTTTCACTGTTCTAGGCAAGATTTGTCTGATGTGTTTTCTGGTCCTGAGGGAGTAACATAACTCATGCTTAAGTGGAACATTCAATTTCATAAACAGCTTACTGAAAGAAGTTCATTTATCTTTATTTTAACTGAGAATGCTGGGGGTGGGGGGGCACATGGGGAAGGAAGAAAGGGCAGAAAGAACTACTTGAATTAAGGATCCTGTTCTAGTTTGTGAATATGCTAGAAGATAATTCAGACTTTTTTCATACAAGTATTTCTGCAAAACAGAGTGATTTCTAGGATAGCTATAAATTTTATCTCTAAATAAAATCTCCCTGAACACTAATGCAGATAATGAGCAAAGATCTTTTCCAACCTAAATGATTCTATGATCCTAGAAGATATACCTTTGGTATCCTTTGTTAGAAATTTGCCTGTGATAAACAACTGACTTGTATTAGTTGTTCTGACTCACAATAAATTTCTTGGCATATATTTTATGTTTTCTCTCTTAAGAGTATGATTTCTTTCTTCATAACTTTGAGGGTTTAACCCCATGCATTTCTCAGAAGAAATGTTCCGGGTAAGTTCCGTTGATGATTTTTGTCACCCCGTGCAACATCCAGACTTAGTCACCACCTTCCTAAATCTCTACAAGTGTACAACATCATTGGATTTCACCTGCCTGATGCAAAGACAAAGAAATACTGGAATGCACATATCCATTGGAAAAAAGTTACTCTGTTTCATGGGGTTTATGCCAAATGAACACCATATTATGGATTACTGCAAAGCACAGTTGTGAAGCCGAGTTTTTGGGCTGTGGAGTCTCCAACACTGCAGGTATGGAATTGATCCCATTTTGAGAGAGGTGGGAGACTGGATAGCCACTTGAGGTTTCTTCTTCTGCATTGCTTTTATTCATTCTTCTATAATCCAATAAAAACTGTTGTTATATAAACATCTGTGAGAAGAGAAGCTGAAACAGCAAGGCAAGAATGATAATCACAATAAAAATTGCTAAAGGAAAGAAAGCCTCTTACTATAGCTCAACTGCCTGAGCGGTCACTAAAGAAAATAAGTGACTATTTGATTTTTTGCTTTAGAGACATAAGGAAGAAAACAAGAAAAAATTACTAACCCAAGTTGCATTAATAATTCATTTTATTTCACCAGCTATAATCAGATTTCTTTTAAAAATAGTATATTTTTCCCACGAAGAACAGTAGAGTAGATGTAAAAATGTGCATTGTGCTTGCTATTCAAAAAGTGCCTTATTAAATTAAATTTATAAATGAAAGGAAGAAACACTACCACGCCTCTCCGGTGGTTTCCCCATAAATTGTAGTCTGTCACATTTAACCATATATTCCAAGTTCTTTGGAATTATAATGAGAGCATAGAATGATTTAGTATAGATAGAGAGTCCTAGAGAGTGAAAACAATGTTGAATGATGCTGAAAACTGCACTGAAGTGCCCCACACTACTAAGGCTTAAGTGTGGGCATGTTTCAGGGAGAGCAACAAAAGTACATAGTAGTATATGCAGTTGCTACAATTACTACATAAATACTCAGACATTAAAATACAGAAAAAAAAAACCCCAAAGCAGTGTTATACTGGAATGCAAGATGAGTGAACACTTGTTGCGGAACGGATGCCTAACTAAAAAATGCAAGCTTGAACCACAGGCTTACCCTCTTCAAGAGACCTCAGAATATTCATGAAAGGTATAGTATTTTGAATTCTTGATCAAAACCTCTAACATTTTACATTTGGTCAAAGAATGTTACTTGAACACTCTATTCACAACTTATTTTTCAGGAATTCCAAAGCATGAAATAGTTTGAAGGACTTCAAAAATGTGGACCATCTAATTGATTGCAGGTAATACAAACTAGGTGGTGCAAACTACATGGTATCCCAGTATTGTCTTGTTCTGTGTGATCTTCACCTGGCTTTCTGATTACCTAAGAAATTGCATTTTCTCTTCAGGATATTTTATTACAGTTGCACTTTTCAAGGCAAATTTGAAGCATGTGGTTTGCAGCTGCTGAACTGTGTTCAGAATTCTGCACGGTGAGTACAAAGTCCAGAAGCTTGGGATATTTCTTGTCTCTTCTCCTTTGTTTCATACCTTCCTTATTCCTCCACAAATGAAAATAAACCTATCTAATATTCCAGGGAGTTGGTATAAGAAGATGAAAAGGGCAATTTTAGCTAAAAAGGGTAATTTTGCCTCTGTTGTTTGAAGGTCAAAAAATTTTGACCCTCTACAGTTACATAAAAATGTATCAAGGCAAGAAAGGTGTTTTTTAAAACTCCAATTTTCAAACCATATAGGAATTTTTAACATTGTGGTATGATGATTGTGCCTGGTGTGGGATTCAGCTCTACAGGTAGCCACGTCTGCCTGTGAGCTAAGGGATGAACTTCACTATCTAGTTGATAGAGGTCTAATCAATAAAGGTAATGGATCCCAGTGAGATCTTTAGCTGGCTGCTTTGTCTTTAGATGCCCACTTTCCGGTTACTTTAATACCTTCCAAACATCATAAATTAAATTAATTCACCAAGCATTCAATGAAGTTATTCACATATGGACATACAGTAATATGTGAGATGCCCGAGGATGTCCAAAACATCCTCTGGAAGATGGCAGGCAATACACCAATTTTTAGGGTTATTGTACCCTGCTGGAGCAGCAGCTGGAAGCAAAAAAAAAAAAAAAAAAAAAAAAACTCCAAGGCACGGCAGGTGATTCTGGCCACCTCTGTGCAGCCAATTTGATTGGTCCCTACATCTCCATGGGCTATGAGTTGGCTCAAAGCCTGGACACGTGGCTCACAGGCAGGCACTGAGAGGAAGTGGATACATGTACATGTTTACATGAGAACACAAACCCTACTGCAGACTTTAAAACTGGCAACTCTGCAATTCTGAAAAATTCATGGGCCCTGCCATATTTTTCAAAAGTCCCCAAAGATCTGCAACTCTCGGTGTCTAAGCAGCTGAAAAATATCCAGATTCTGAGTCAAAAGGATAACTAAGCATAGCTCTTAGTAAGAGTTCATGCCAGGAAGATTAATTCCCAAGGCAGTGATTCCCATAAGGTGGAAAATGCCAGGAGAGGGGCTATCAAAAGTAGACAAGGACTTTTCAGCAGGTCTTCTTCTCTGGAAATACATAAATGTTTCTTTGCAATTACTTGATAAAAATTTCTGATCTCTGTGCTAAACAGCTGGTATTTCATTATTTCTCTGTTGACTTCACAAGAGCTGCAGGGCTTCCAGGAGTATTGAAAATGAGGCAATGGATGTAAAAGCTAAATACAGATTTAGGAATCTAACTTAGCGATCATAAACAATACTAAGTCTTTCTGCAGGTGTTAGTTTTTATGCATGCCTATTCTGCCATAGTGTGTCCATAGTATATGGCTATGTCTATTTCACAGTATTATTAACAATTAAATAAGCCATCTTGTTCATTAGTCAGGTAAATGCTAGAGCATTTAAAGCTGTCTTTTATTATGAATACTAAGTGTTTATGTAACTTGGAATTCAGTTTGCTACATACAAGAGCATGAAAAGCTGATGTACAAGTTACGTTTTTATGGCAAGAAAATAATTTTTAGCTATTAGAAGCAGAGCATAATAATTTATATATACAGGGGAAAAAAGAGGTAAGTTAGCCTCTTTGTCACACCAGGAGAACAGAACTCAGACCCCAGAATTTTCATTGTCTCTGCTGGTAAACATTGGATTGTCATTTTAATGGAGTGAGATAGGATGTATTTTTAGGAAATAATTCTTTTTTTTTTTTTTACCTTTTATTCAGTCAAAAATTGCAAAGGTATTCAAGGATCTCGATTGTTTTCTGACAGTGTTATGTGGCATCCTCTTCCACAATGTAATGCTTTAAATCCTTTGGTATTAAAATGTTCATGATTTGTCTAAGATGACCTATGTTTTACAAGACATGCAGTAATTTTCTTATATGTCATAATGCTTTAGTTCAGTGTAGTGTAACCTGATGCTTTCTATAACAAGTGTAGCACAATGTATTTTTCTAGCATGCAAATCTGATTGGCAGTGGTGACACTGACAAGCATTCTAAGCTTCTCATTTTTGTTACAGATATCACTTGGGATTCCTACTTGTATCATTTATTTATTTAAATCCAAAAGAAGGAGAAAAAGTGGAGAAGAGTGAAAAACAAAGCCACGGTGGGGAAAGAACATGCCATGGACACCTTTTGCCATCAAGCATGACCATCCCATGCTGTCAAGGCATTTATCTAAGCCTTACAGACTAGCAGATAGAGTGGTTACACAGAGGGTGTATCATTTTTCATCTTTTCAGAAAAAAAATGAGGATTCAGTTCAATAAAAAGCATGGAATATTACCAGCTGGGTCTTGTGTTTCTCTAAATGATCTCATAACACAAAATGAGCAATAAGGAGTGCATACTGTAAACTTTAGATTGAACCATTTTCCAAAGTTAAAACATGTTTCAAATGTTGAAATGCTATTTCTCAGCCATCAGAGGGATCTGTCTGAGCTCTTTTAGTGGAAACCTCTCTTTTTCATAAGCACATCAATTGCACTGTAGCCATCAAGATAAAGATACGCATGTTCTGTTTAGCTGTGGCACACTTACTGGCCAGCAAACACTAATTTCTGCCAAAATGTGTAAAATGTGTTTGCCAAAATTAACCATGAGCAAACAAGTGAGAAAACCCACACAACAAAACGCTGCAAGTTGACTGCGTTCCCAGAGAGCAGACATTTCATATTACAGAATATCAGCAATATGCAGCTTTTAATTTCATACTGGACATGGTTCCAGTTATTTTGAACACTCCAAGTTATGTTCTAGGTCCTAAATGTGTACATAGAGCCATAAAAGGGACTAAAATTGCTGTTGTACTTTTCTCTTCCTTCCTTTATTGCTGAGAAACTGGCTTTACTGATGGTTAGGGCATTGCTTGTCGCCTTTCACTCTTAGTGAAGTCTTGAGGGACCAAATATTTTACAACAAACTGAAAAAAGTCATAGATGGTCCTTGCTAAGGCATGGAGAAGGTTTGTCAGATGACTGGTTGTGTTGCAGAAATTGGTTGTGAAATATCTTCATGGGAAGTCCATTGCTCTTGTACTGTTATTCCCTATTGCTCTTGAAGTACTTGCTCCCCACAAAGCCAAGCTGATTTCTCTGAATGTGCTACCTCTGAAATCATCATTTATACTGAAAACTCTGTGTCACCATCTTTTCATTTCTTCATAGGGCCTGCACCAGGCAACGCATGCTGAGCGGATCATTTGAGGGGCAGCCAGCAAAGGAAAGGTCAATACTTAGTGTCCAGCATCATATACGGCAAGAACGCAGGTAAAAATGGACAAAAAGAATGGGTTTAAGATGTTCTTAAAATAAAGGTGGCAAAGGGAATTAAATTTGAACAATCCCTAACATGTGAGAAGCCAAACCTACTTACTCATACAAAGAACTGAATTCTACATTCTTTATTGTAACCATAATGAAATTCATTGTACTGTATAAATGGGAAAAATGCCTTTTTATTTCAAATGTCATTTCCTTTGCCAACTACAAAGCTATCAATTTAAAGATCAGAAGTACAGAAATTGGCTTATGTTGGGCCAGATTGAAAACAATTGAAAAGCATATAAGCTTCTGATGTTAGCAAGAGAAAAATGATAAGAATTCGAGATATTGGGTGGCTGAAGAGAAGTGCTTTATAATGGTCATCTTATAAAGGTCAAAATTTCATCTTGAGATGTATTGTTAAATTGATTATGATTGTTTCAGGTCACTGAGACATGGTTCGAACAGCCAGCGAATCAGCAGAGGAAAATCTCTTGAAACATTGACTCAAGATGTAAGTCCTCGTAGAAATGCTGGTTTCAGTTTGAGAACATAAGAAATTAGAATATATGCTATCAAATAAATGCTTGTGTAAGACTAATTCTTTTTATGAACTTGCTTGCAATTTGTCTTTTCAAATCTTGAAAGGAAGTTATAAGACAAATGCTGTAACTGCATTAGAATTATCCTCAAAATAATTGACATGGTTATTTCACTGATAGACTTATGGTTTTGGAACACTTGCTGAGATAGATTCACTGAATCTGTAGACACTGCATTAGGAACACAACAATTGCTGCCCAGGATACTTTAAAAAGTGTTACTCTGGAATTATACAAATCGCTCAGGCTGGGAAAACAGCAGTTCAAAATTTCTGATGGAAGTTTAGCAATATTTTCCAGGCAGCAGAACTGTCAGACAAAGGGACAAAGACAGAAAGGGAGAATAGTAATCATGGATTTCACTGTGGTGTAATTTCATGCAGTTCAGTGCATTTTCATTTCTGCAAAATCATATGATATTTTGTGGATCTCTGTGGCAATGAAATTTCAAGATAGTCTATTAGTCACCCTATTTCCAAACTATCTCAGTCTTTAAAGGTAACTAAAGCAGATGTGGCTTTGCTTGTAGCTAGCAGTAAGGATAGCCAGCAGCATTACCCCACCAGCAGTGGTTCAAAGCCTCGCATAACTCAGAATAGTAATGCTGATTGTTCCCTCCACTGCATGAGCTCAGACAGCATCCTGCCTGCCTGCCTCCCTCCCTCCCTCTCGCTCATCGCTGCACTCAGCAGTCACTACCTGTATGATCTGCATGCCTATTCTTTCCCAGTCTTAGCCCGTAGTAACTTTGATTGCATTCATTCCCGTTAAGAGAGGTTGGCTGATCTTAGAGGACCTCTGTTTTTAAAGTTAAAAGTTAGATTGGATGGAGCCTCAAGCATGAAATTAGAACTGAAATTAACCTTGATGAAAATAAGGAGCCTTATGCTGTAGATAGAAAATACTGTGCAATATGCTTGACTGAGTTGATGTGCAGTACATTTGGAAATAAAGATCTTTCATTTGAATATTTCTATGCAAAATACCATATCTTGCTTTCATCTGAAACATTAAAAAATAACAACCCTTAGACCTCGATTAAAAGGAATCATTTTGCTTCTAGCACTCCAACACAGTGAGATACAGAAATGCACAGAGAGAAGACAGTGAGATAAAGATGATCCAAGAAAAAAAGGAACAAGCTGAAATGAAAAGGTATTTAAAAATCAGAAGTCTGAGTGCACATTTTCTGTATTAAATATTCTCTGTATGAAGTTAAAAGTATTAAGAGTCAACATGAAAAAAAGAACAAAGTGTAAGGGATATTTTTGCCAGGGATAATGTGTAACACTTAATAATTTACATTTTTTTCAAAAGGAAAGTCCAGGAGGAGGAGCTGCGAGAGAATCACCCGTATTTCGATAAACCCCTGTTCATAGTTGGCCGTGAGCACAGATTCAGGAACTTCTGCCGAGTGGTGGTGCGGGCTCGCTTTAATGCGTAAGTTCATTTCATAGCAGCCTTGGTTCCATGGCTGTTCACCTTCATATCCAAGCTCTAACTTTGCTTTTGCAAGGAAAACTGCATACAGCGTGGTCACCACACAAGCTGGCAGTCAGTGTCTGTGGTGTAGTCTTGCTGCTAGAGGAAAGGAAACAATAAACTGCTCTGTCAGGGGAGATGTGTTTGAGGAGTCTGTGATGCTGAGATAAGACAGGACTGTGGGAAAACTGCGGGCATGAGCTGAAAGGAAAGGCTAGTGTTTCCCACTTGTAAACAGAAGCTTGCTATTCCCTTCTTATTCCTCATCATAAGGCAAGAAGTTTTTATTCACCAACAGTTATTCATAGAACAGAAGAAGGTGAAGAGAAATGAATTTCACCTCTGCTCACGTAAATACTCTGTAGCCCATAAAAAGGGACTCAGAATGGGCTGGGGACATGTTCAGCTGTGGGAGATAAAAGGAGAAAAGCTGAAACCAAATGAAAACTGGGAAGGCTCAGCAACTAAGCTGTAGGTATATGTGAGTGTGGCAGATAGAAATCCATGTACAAGCAGTTTTCTATAAAATCATCTCACAACTCTTTTTTTAAACCTCTGTCTCTTGCTGGCACCAGGATTTTAAAGGGTTAATGCATGTCAGCTTGCATAGAGCAGTGTAAGACAGAAGTTAGCTCAAGGCCATGAGCTTGGCAGTTAGAAGGACTGGTTTCAGCATCTGCTTTACCATTGATTTTCTCTGTGCCCTTCAGCAAATTACTTCTAGTTAGCATGACAGGATGGTTAGATACTCCATTTCAAACATACCTATATTTAAGTTTCTGCCACCTTTGTAGAGACATGTCCTTGAGCTACATCCCCAGTTTTCTATGCAACTGCTAACTTGATTGTGGTGTGCTGGTCCCTGAAGCAGTTGCAAATTAAAACAGAAAAACAAAACACACAAACAGTCAATCAAATCCACTTAGCAAGTACTTGTCAGTGCCTCTTAGCATTGCTAAATGGCCAGTGGTAACAGGATATTTATATTAAAGTAGCTTAAATAAAATGTTTGCAATTATAAGAATAAACTGATTTTCTTAAACAGTCTTCTTTATTTAATTTACTTAAATCCTCCCTGCTTTATTTGTTGTCCCATCTAGCTTATCAAGTAAATTATTCTAGATATCTTTTTCGAACTGATAGGATGCATATTTTCATCTAATAAAAAAAGGCTTTGAAATGCTGCTGTGTAGAATGTAGGGAGAAGAAAGAGTTTAAGAAGCAAAAGTCAGTGGCTTCAGTGGGAAGGCACTTAATCCAGTATGTTCTGTGTGCTTACTGGTGTAAGTGGATGAACGTGGTCTGTGGAAGATGTTTCTCGTTCTCCTTGGATGTCTTGTGCATTCCTGTAATTCATAACCATGCAATCTCTCTGGTGGTAATTTCTCAAGTCTGTTCAGTCCATTTTTCACTATAAGCTCAGCAAGGAAGTAATGGTAATTTCACATCCCAATGGCTAGAGCCCTCCAATGAAATAGGATACGTCAATGCAGATCCTGTCTTAGCATGATTTCCTGCGGGAGTTGGAAGTAAAAGTGCCTATAACCAGTGGGTCAGGGGAGGCTTCTTGGAAAGCATTCTTGTAGCTTCTCCTGCAGCAGTCATTCTGCTTTGTATGAAATTGATAAATAATTGCTGCAGCAGGAACTTAACTCATGTCACCTAGATATGTGCATATTACTTATAGAGAGGTTCTCATTCTTTGACTGCCTAATGGCTGTTTGGATATAGCAGGTGGAGCACGGTAATTAAATGGGAAATTTCAGATACAGAGAATCTAAAAATATTAATCAGAAAAAGATTAAAGTAATAAAAGACATAGAGCTTGTGGAAAGATGTGTGTGTGTGTGCGTGTGTGCGCGCGCGCGCGTGTGTGTGTGTGTGTGTGTGTTTACTGAGGGTATCATATGACCACAGAATCATAGAGTGGTTTGACATGCAAGGAGCCTTAAGGATCATCTAGTTCCAGCCCCTCTGCCTTGGACAGGGACATCTTTCACTAGGCCAGGTTGCTCAGAGACTCTTCCAGCCATGGTCAAAGAAGTTTTGAAGTAATTGTAAAGAGCATTTTGATGCCTAAAATTCAGTAGCAGGTTATCCCCCTTATTCTGAAGAAAGTTACAAGATTTAAGTCCTTGTTTACAAAATCAAGACCCAAAACCACCTGTCAGTTCATATAATCTTAGAGGAATTACAGGTATGCAATGAGTTAAAGTGATCCTAGCTGTGATGATAATATGACTAAAATTGCATAGAATTAAATGAAACTTATACAGACATTTAAAATACAGACAGGATAAAATGGAGCCTTGATTTTGGACAGAAATTACTTGGAGTTGATGGATGCATGGTATAATTATAATACTGAGTAAAGTAAAATGTAAATGACTGTGTCTTTTCTTCTTTTTATAGTTCTAAAACAGATCCTGTTACTGGAGCTGTGAAAAATACCAAATACCATCAGCTTTAGTAAGCACTGCAAAAGTAACTTTGCTTGGTCTCATAAGCCTGCAGTATAAATGTGTGTGCACACGGGTATGGATGTGTGTAAATGTGCATGCACATGTGTACTTCTTTTTTTTTCTTTTCCAAAAGGTTTTTCTTACCATGGAGTTGTTTGGGGAGAATGATGAACAGGAAGATGATTTTTGATCAGACTTTTGTTCTTCACTTGCATGCAACTTCTCTAATTTTACTATGCATTTCTGAAATACTGAAATCTTTGACACTTCTCAGCTGAATTTATTTTTCTTAGGAAAGCACTTAACTGTAGTGTAAGCACAAAGCAAATACACAGAGATCTGGGCATTTCTGTAATGGCATTTCCTTGTGTATCATTCACAGTGACTTGCTGGGTTTGGTTACTTACCTGGACTGGGTCATGATCATTGTTACAATATGCTCCTGCATTTCCATGATGTTCGAATCCCCTTTTAGAAGAGTTATGCATGCTCCAACACTCCAGGTACTGCCACTGAATCATTTTACAATTATTGAACCACAGTCACCTTGCTTTGCTCCACTAACTGTTCCTAAATTATGGTTGTTCTCTGCTTTTGTTTTCAGATTGCTGAATATGTTTTTGTAATATTCATGAGCATTGAGCTTAATCTGAAGATTATGGCAGATGGCTTGTTCTTTACACCAACAGCTGTCATTAGGGACTTCGGAGGAGTTATGGACATATTTATATATCTTGTAAGTTTTTATACTTATGGAAGGTTTTTGTGGCATTTTTAACTCTGATACATTTGGTTATATAAATGTTTAGTAGTGTGAAGAAGTTTGTCTCCGTACCCTGATACAAATAGTAGTGATACATGGATGTGATAAACGCCTAGCAATTTAGTCTGGGGTCGTTGTATAACCCCTTTTAATTCTTTATTTGTTGATATGTTTTAAGTATCAGATCTGATTTTCCTTCAGAGGAAATTTGAGAACTCTGAGCTCATTTTAGCATTTTTATGCAGGAGAATCTTAATTTTACCTGTTTCATAGATATTAAATGCTTCTTCCCCTCTCAACAGAATTTCTGCTTTATTGAAGGTGTTTCAAAACCATTTACCATTTGACAGAAGGCACATCTTTGTTGCTGGTGTTGCTATAGAAGAAAGCAAAGAAACCTATATCCCATATCTATCAGTAGTGGTTCTCAGGAAAAAAGTTTCTCAACAGTTCTCAACAGTTTCTGGGAAATCTCTTGCATTCCATTAAAATACAAGAGGAGGGTGTCCATTTCTTCTTCACATACGGCAGTAAATACCATACAATGTGTTAAAACCAGTGCTCAGTATAATACAGTATGAAATATTTTCTAACTTAAGAAATTACTGAGAAAAATTGCTTTGATGGATTTAGATTAAATTTTTCAGAGATTAATCCACCAGGCAGATGTGCTGCATAAAATTTGTCACGATCAATTTGTATCAAAGATTTTATTGTTAGCAGAAATAAAAATATGCATACTTGTACAAAACTCCTACTGTAGTATGCATAATTCCTGTGTGCTTTAGTTTCTTGAAATCTCTCTGAATCCCTCTGCTTGTCTGAAGGAAAAATTTCGGTGGTGTAGTTTAGGTATTCCAAATATGACAGCAGTGATCTTAAAAGACTGTGGAAGAAAGTCAGGACTGTTAAATCTGTTTGTTTTGGCTGCCTTTTATCACTTTCTTTTTAACAAATTATATCAAGTCTTAAATAATTGGTGATATTGTCTTGATCCTCCAGTTTTTGTGCACATACTTCTTTGTAATACTCTCGCCTCTATCCCCCTAGATAACACTGGCTTTTAAAAAATAGGAAGCACTTAAGAGATGTTAAATCAATAGCCATTTGTCAGAGATTGTTCAGGTTACACGACACAGCTATGCTGTTTGAAAACACTTCCAAAAGCATAACATTCATGTAACGAAACCACATGGCGACAAAACAACTTATGCCTGTAGCAAAGTGATAGGAAAAACTGTCAGGGAAACTGTTAACAGACTTTCCAGGTGGAGATTTCTCAGTTCCAGGGTAGAATCTCTGAAATTAGAAGGAGGAAGAGAAATAATACTGCCTGCTCCAAGAATATAGTTTGTGTCCCTGTTTTGAGTCAGCCAAATTGATTTCTCCTTTTGGAACTATTCCATCTAATTAAGCATATAAAATGGATTTTGAGTCAAAGGGCAAGACAAAGACAAGCTGATGCCAATTAGTTAGGACAATAAGCCAGGACATAAGAGATCTAAGCCCTTTTCTAAATTAGATGCTCTTTTGCCTTATTCTTTAGTTTTAAGGTAGAGACCGTCTTGACCTTCTGTGCTGTGTCTATGCCAAGTAAGACATTGTAAGCCTGACCTTTCTTTGCTTTTTCTGTCCTGTCACCTCCAGGTGAGTTTGATATTCCTGTGCTGGATGCCTCAGAACGTCCCTGCCAAATCTGGAGCTCAGCTCTTAATGGTGCTCCGCTGCCTCCGACCTCTTCGAATTTTCAAACTGGTCCCTCAGATGAGGAAAGTGGTGCGAGAGCTGTTTAGTGGCTTCAAGGAAATTTTTTTGGTATGTGCTAATTTTTTTTTCTTGTGAAAATATTTGAAGGAGTAAGATAACATTTTGATATAACATGTTTTCTATTCTTTTCACCATTGTTGTCTGCTTACTTTTCATTGTGGTATCACTACAGATGACCATACAACAGGCTAAAAATTAGAATATAAGTAACTCATACTGAGTAAAGCTGTTGTAATGATTCTTTTAGAAACTATACTATTTGTTTAGCATACTTTTAGTTATAATTACATAGGAAGACTACTGAAAAAAAATCTGCCCCTTTTTCACAGTTCTGGTTAGTCAAGGAATATGAGAAGCTCTGCAAGAACAAAAGTACACCTAGTTTCTGAGCTGCAGATCTCTACCTTCAAGCTTCTTGAAAGGCAGCCAAAAACAATACAGCTGTTCATCACAGATCTGGATCTCATTCATATGTCGTTGTTATTATTATGATCATGGCCATACTTATAGTAATGAGAACAACAATAAAGTCTGTGATTGCTTGATCAGACATAATCTATTGTCTTGGGACCCTGTGTGGTATTGGTCAGCCTAAGCAACAGCCATGTTATTCCTTAACAGAAGGCTTTATTAAGTCAGGTCATTATAAAACATTAAGCTACAAAATATTTGCAGACAGTGATAGAGCAAGGACAAAAAGTATAAAGCTAGTTGGCATTTCATAAATACTGTATCCTATTAAAGATATTTACATCTTAATTTGCTCATGCTTATCTTCATTGGAGCTATCCTGGAATCAAATATCTTCCAATGGCTTAATCAGATTAATTAGCCTGAATCAGCAAAACAGAAGCAGCACATATGCAGGTACTCAAACAGTTCCTTTAAATTAAGTGTCAATTCTTATGCATACAGAATTTAGCTAGATGGTACACTGAACACAAGAAAGCTTTTATCCTTATCTGCATGTTAAAAATAAGACTAATGTAACACAGCACCTGGTTACTGGACCAGAACCTAAAGAAACATGTTTGTCACCAAAGCCATATCTCCAGGTTTACACCACAAAACAATCCTCCCTGCAGGTCACCAAGGGAGCTGACCCCCTTTTTCAAGTTTGCAGAAGAAGAGTTTAACAAATCCAACTTCATCTTTACAGGTTTCTATTCTTTTGCTGACTTTAATGCTTGTTTTTGCAAGCTTTGGAGTGCAGCTGTTTGCTGGAAAACTGGCTAAATGCAATGACCCTCACATCATCTCTAGGGTAAGAGCTGCTTTTCTGCTTCAAAATAATGGTATGCTGTACCATTTTTGCCTGCTGGGGAAAGCAAGAGGGGAAATCAGAGCTATCATATGAGAAACAGAGGTCTTGGGCTCTTTCTTGTTCAGAAGCAGGATGATGAAGGGAAAGGTGATTAAGAGGTCAGAAAATGAGGGTAAGGATGGGTTTCCATATAATAACCAAAGCAGGTCCAAATACTGGGGACTGTCTTAAAAAAAGTTGTCAAGTGAATGTCATGTTACCTGCAAAGGACTGGCTGGCACATGGAATTAATTGTGGAAAATAACGCCTTTGCATTCCTAGGTCCACAACTGAAAAACAGGTTAGACTGCTAGAGATCCAAATCAATGGGGATGCCAAGTGGGTTACATGGAGAAAGTTATCTGTGTTTCCTACTCCATTTGGAGAAATGTCATCATGACCTAAAGAGTGATCATGACCTAAAGAGAGAGGTGGTCTTTAGGAAAGAGATGAAAGGCCACGTAGTCTTGCAAATTGAAAAGCACTGTCAGTACTGAAGGAAAAGAGTGTATGGAACACTAACTAAGATTCATTTTTCATTTGGGTGAAAGTCCATGACTATTAATCACAGATTTATAAATAAACCTTCATTTCTTTGTATATTGCTTTCCCATCATGGCAAATGTGCTGTTTATGCTGGCATGTTGGCATCTCTCACAGGCTTCTGTTTAATCTCAGGCTGTGGTTTATTTCACTATAGGAGGATTGTCATGGCATCTTCAGAATAAATGTAAGTGTTTCCAAAAATCTCAATTTAAAGTTAAGACCTGGAGAGAAAAAGCCTGGATTTTGGGTGCCGCGAGTCTGGTGAGTTGCTACACTTTGGCCTTTGTTTCTTCAAAAATGCAACTCTTGGTGTAGAAAAAATGGCTCAAATGTGATGACATTAAATCACTGATGGAGGGGTTTTGTTGTAATCCAAATGATACTAAGAGTAAAAATTCTGGCATATTTAGTAAAAAGCTAGATATATGGCATTTTCCAGACTTGACCTCCATTTCATTAACCAGAAAGCAAGGAAAAAAACCTCTAGGTACTGAAACTATATAGAAATTAGATTTGATTTGGTTATTATTACAGTGGGAGTTATTTTCTTGAAAAGTATCATCACTTAGTTATTCTTTAGTACTATTATGAAGGCAACCTGAGAGCCATAAAGCAACCTAAGAATAAATAGGAAAAGATGGGAAGGAAAAGAAATGGAAATCAACCTGCCTACAGCTACCCATAAAAACAAATTATTATATCATGTCTAAAAACAACCTTTCTCTTCTATGGCCATCAACCATGCCAGCCAGCAGTTTCTTTTTCCAGTGCAGGGAGTCCTTGTGGTCTATCTGGTGCAGAAGTGCAGTAAAACTCATTTAAAACCTAATGTATGTTTTTAATCTGTATTCTAATACATTTAATATTTCCCAACACCTGAATAGGCAAAACTCAGTCTTTTTAATTGTTTACAGTTTTCATTTGGTTGGCATTTTGCAAAATCAGCTTAACAGCCAGAATTATTTTAATTGGCCATGTGTGGGGATAAAGAATGTACCAGCAGTGGTAGATTCAGAGCCACCCTACACTAAAGAAATAGTGTACTGTGATTTGAACAGTCAGTAAAACTCTGACATCTGCAGAAGTCTTTGTTTCTGTATACTTCAGATAAATTCTTTCTCGAGTAAGCAAATTCAATCCTGTTCAGCTTGGTCCAGAAATAAGCAAAAACTGTCTTAATCAGCATAACTGTGAACTTTGGGGAATGTTTTGTTATTGCAGAAAAATGTTTTACTGCAAAGACATTTATACCACCTGTTGGCTGTCAGGCCAGATTTTCAAGAGCCAGATGTCAGTATAAGGACTGCATTAAAAAGAAGTATCTACATCTGAGAGCTCTTTTTTCACTGAATGGTTGGATTCAAGAAGCACCAAACACTTAATAACTCTTCTGGAATACAACTATTTACTTTATAAACTATTGAAAAGTCATTGGGCTCCTTGGATTATCTGGCTTGGGTTGTAGAGACAGAGCAACATGCTAACCTAGCCCAAAGAGTGTACTTCTAATGTTCCGCTGGAAACATTCTCTTGAATCTCAACTGATAAAAAAGGTCAGAGCACATGGTATAGGAAAGCCATGAAGATGTGATGTCCTCTCATGTCCTCTTTTAAGTTTTGCTTTATGCTATCGGTTCCTCATGATAATAAAATAGGGAACAGCATTTTTTAAACAATCTCACTGGCCATGGAGTCCGAATCTTTTATGTGGGTTAGAGAATAATTTCCTGCAGGTAAATTTATTTTAAAATCTGGCCAAATGCCATCAGATCAATTTTTTCCATGAACAATGTTTTTTCTTATTTCATTGGCAAAAGCAGCAACAGAGAATGTTGGGGAAGTCATAGAATGGTTTGGGTTGGAAGGAATTGTAAAGATTCTCTAGTTTCAACTCCCCTGCCATGAGCAGGGACACCTTGCACTACACCAGGTTGCTCAAAGCCCCATCCAGCCCAGCCTTAAGCATGTTATAAGCTTTACTGTTGTGAGTCAAACTCTGAGTAAGAAAGTAAAACATACATAGGGATCAAAAAAATTATGTTTACATATTTATTGCTGTTGCTGTTGTTTTCTTATTCCTGATATGGATCTTTGATATGTTTCAGAGGCTTTCACTGCAACTTTGCAAAGTATTTAAATGTTAGACTATGAAGAATCAAGGTAACAAATAGAACAACTTTACTGCTGGTTACACCTATTTGTGTACTGCATTTCAGGGCAAATCCTCGGAATTTTAATTTTGATAATGTGGGCAATGCAATGCTGGCACTATTTGAAGTTCTGTCGTTAAAAGGCTGGGTGGAAGTCAGAGATGTTATTATTCATCGTGTTGGGCCGGTAAGGAAACACATCAGACTCTTTGAATTCTGCAACAAATAACTATGTGGTTTTCTTTTTTTTAACTATTAATCTCATTTCTGTCTATTCAGATCCATGGAATCTACATCCATGTTTTTGTATTCCTTGGCTGCATGATTGGATTGACCCTTTTTGTTGGAGTTGTCATCGCTAATTTTAATGAAAACAAGGTACTAAGTGAGGTGATTTATTCTGAGTGAGGGGTTTTATTGAGTGTAGAACTGGCTCTGTGAGAAACCTGAAACTGATACGACATTGTCTATGTTACCTGTTAAGGCTGCCTTTAGTACTGGCTTACCAATCTTACATTTTGCAAGACTGCAAATATGGCTTCAGATACACCTGATCCATACTTGCTAGAAGATCAAAGCCTGTGATGACAGTGATCCATCACACACTCTATCAAAGCTGTTAGAATTTATTTCTAGTGCAGCTGTGCTGCTAGATGGAGATTGAACGTAAAGCACTATGTATTTACAGATGCTGCTTAGTTTGATGTAGGTGTACATGTGGTGGCAGATAAAAAGATGTGTTATGCTTGCCTGTGTTGCAGTGAAGGGGTCTCTTAAGAACCCTGCCATTGCAGTATTTCAGATCCAAAGTAAAGCTGTGTGGCTTTACCTTTACAAACCACAGAGTACATTGTAAAAATAATTGTCCATCACTCAAATAAAAAGGTAGCTAGTGTTCTAGGCAAGTTCACACGGGCTTTTTGGATTACCCTGAAAAGTAGAAAAACCTGCCCTCAAGTTTCAGAGCAGCTCATGTCTACACTTGTTAAAGTGTAGAATTCTCTGGATGTGATTGTTGCATGCACACTTCACAACCTTTAATATGTGGGTTTTTTCTAAGTCTCTTGTGGTGCCTCTGAGGCATAGAGACAAAATTATTAACTTTTTCCTCTTTCAGTTCAGTCACAAAAATAATGAGATATGATATTTTTACCACTCGTGGCTCTGAAGGGAAAGGATGATTACATGCTGTGGGGCATGGAGAAGTGTGACAGCCCGGTGTGCTTGTTCTGGAGCTGGGGGCTGGCTCTGGCCCTGACCCGAGCCCAACAGCAAACACAACCATTGAGTTTGTCCATCAGGGAAACCACTTGACTCCTTCCAGAAGGGAAACGAGCAGCACATTACTGTGCATTAATGTGGGCAAGCAAGGCATCTTGAAGTGGGGTCAAGCACATTGTGAGCCAAATAAATAGCCTAAAACCTCTACTGTTTTGAAGGTATTTTTATGTTTGCATAACATCAGTGTAATTTTGGTAAGATGAAGTGCAGTGATTCCTGTTAAAATATATCTGCTCTAGACAACAAGGAGCAATGTACGAATAATTTATTTTCTTATTCACTAAATTTTGCTTGTGAATTAACAAAGCTGAGATTTCTGCAGTATGAGAACTCCAATGGATTTTTGTAGACGCTTTTGTCACTTTTTGTTCATCTGTGCAATATTACTTTTCCTTCAAATTTTTCAATACACACATGAATACAAGAATCTTTATGCTTTTTGTCCTTGCTCACCAGTAACAGTTCCCTGTAAATTACACTGAACAGGCACATCAAGCAATATTTCTACAGAATTCACATAATATTTAAAGTATAAATCTTTTATATCTTCTGGTTCAACTTCTTCAGTTGTTTCTTAGTAACCAGCAGTGGCATGTAATGTTTTTTTTTCTTTCTTTTTCTTTGACTACTCGCTACTTTTTATGTATTTACTATAGAGAAAATAAAATGTTTTCAGATTTGAGTTCAAAATATTAATGTTAATTAATATTTGGGCAAGAGTTTCAGCCCAATTAATATTCAAGTAGAGTGAAGAAATGTCCAGAAACTAAAAAAAAATATGTAGAGAGATGACTGACAACTAGCCCAGAAAGTAGAGAGCAAAACAATCCACAGTGTGAGGTTCAGTCACATTTTCTTAAATCTAGTTACTTAACCAATGTATTAGTGTTTAAAGTAGATATTTTCTTTAGAAAATTCATGGCAGATATACAGTTAGAACAATTACAGAAGTAGCTGATGAGGGTCAGAGTTGGGCAATTACTGAACAAACTGTTTTAAATGAGAACAAAAATTTTCTAAAAATAAAAAATCATAATCATTTCAGATATGCTCTAGTTTTTCATATGAGTTGTTGGAACTGCAAGTGTGGAAACGTTGGACTGGGAAGTACCACAGCAAGCTCTGGGCTCTGTCCTTGGTTGTCCCAGTGACAGGGCAATAGCCCAAATTATTCCAACCCCCAACCTCATTTCAGTCCTCAACTATCACTTGTCTCAGCTCCCAAGTGCCAGGAGTTCAGGCAGCAGTGAAGATGTGAATGACTCACATATTAGCTGGTGCTTTGAGCTGAAGCCCAAGTGCAAGCACAGCTCCTCCAGCCCTAGCCCTGCTCACTGTACTCTGCTCTGTGGTTACCTTATGTTCTTGCTTGTGGAACTGGCAGTTTCTGAGCAACAAAGCAATTTGGCACCACTAGATTTTACAAAAATCCACCTTTTTGCCACCTTTTGTCTTGTTTGCAGTGAAGACTCTCCGAGAATATTAAGCAGACACTCTCCTTGGGGGAATGTGTTGCCTTTTAATCTAAGTGTTTCTGAATGGTGCTGTTTGGGCCTGACAGGAGTAGTCAGCATCTTTACATCTTCACTTTGTCTGCATTGTGTTGGAAAGCACCTCTTCCCAGGGTACCATCTAGGGACACAGCTCCATAAAGAGTTCATGTTCACCAACAGGGAGAAATCCTGATCTTATCAGTTGCACAGCCAGCCACAGTTCCGGCATCTACACAAGCCAAGGTAAGGGCGAAGAACTTGCCAGCCCTCACCCAGCTCAGTGTGGCTCCTTTCTGACAGGGACAGGAGCCAAGTGCTGGGAGATAGGATTTTGACATTTACCTTGAAAAGGTCTCCTTTGTTTTTGTAACTCTAGAATCCTTCTGTGAGATTTTACAGTACTCTAAAGTGATAAGGAACTAATTTTGTTTTGAAGGTCATTTTAGATAACGTTCAATTCTGTTTGAAGTTTGCTCTGTTATGTGAACATTTTTACACATTACCAGCGACCACCATCTACCCTAAAGGTGTGTCTTCACCTCTCTTTGTGCTTCCTCTGTGGAGAGCTCTTGTAGATTCATAGCATACTATTATTTTATTTCAATTGCACCCCAAGCAGAAGAGCTGTGGGGACCAACAGTGGTCTCCTGGAGGGCTCCTTCCCTGAAGAAACTAGTGGCAATAGTAAGTCACAGGACTTTCTGCTGCAAAGTCCAGACAAAATCCACCACTCTCCTTCCTGGCAAATGACATTCAGTCAAATGGAAGACCTCCTGCAGTGTTTCATTGCCCACAATGGGCTGCTGCTACAAAAAGCAGCAACTGTGCCTGCTGAGTTGAGCCCCAGAAACTCACAGCTAATGCATCCAGAAATCCTCTTGGGTAACAGCTGATACTTCAGACTCCTTTCCCCAAGCAGTGTGTTATTTAAGGGAAGTTGTGTTTGTAACTTTATTTCAGGCACCAAAGAGAATGTTGTTTTCATGTTACAATGCTGTTAAATGACAAAAGCTTTATATGCTTCTCTTTGTTTATTAAGGGGACAGCTTTACTGACTGTAGATCAGAGACGATGGGAAGATCTGAAAAGCAGACTGAAGATAGCACAACCTCTTCATCTCCCACCTCGTCCGGGTATCAAAGATGTTTTGATTTTATTCATGTTGAGCCCTAGTGTTCCTAATTCCCCAGGAGTCTGCGATTCAAATTAAAACTGTAATCGTGAGGCCACTAGGAGGTTGTGCATAAGTTAATGTGGAAACAGGCTCCAACTACAGATCTCTCCATAAGGCTATTAAAATCAACCCTAAAAAGGTTGTGCTTCGATGGTTTTAGGATAAGCCTTAATGAAAAATTTATTTTCTAAATGAAAAACATTTGCAGTTGGCTGTAATGATATGAATGGAATGTATTAACCTGACAGCAGTTGAATGATGCACTTGCCCTAAAAGTACCAAAGCTTTCATGCAACACTGGTGTTCACTATTTGAAATTATATGTTCAGAAGCCCTATTTGATATGGAAAATCGTGGCAGAAAATGAGAAACGTATTTTGAAAATAGGAAAGGATTATTTTTCCTCTAATGAACATGAAAAATATGTCAATAAATAGGGGGGGAACTTACTGTGTATTTTAACTCTCCTCCTCAGACTCTTTCTTTTTCAGATAATGATGGCTTTCGAGCAAAGATGTATGATATAACTCAGCATCCATTTTTTAAGAGAACTATTGCTGTACTAGTCCTGGCCCAGTCTGTGTTGTTATCAGTTAAGGTAATTGTGTTTCTTTTAAGCGCTTCATTACAGTGGTACAGCATGTGTTTGCACATTTCCTAACACCAATTAATGATCAATTGAGCCATTAGTGTGATGAATGCAAGGAAATGTGATTTCCAGATACAGCAGTCTCAGTTGGCATAGATCACTGTAGATTAATTGTTACTTGTGGAGTTCAGTCAATTTCTGCCTTTTTGTAGTCTGGTCCACTATTTATAATTTCTAGTTAAGGTGGAAATCTGAGAGAGGAGTATACCAAAATGCCATTCCTTTCTGAGTATATTTTAAAGTGAAATTCATTCATTAACAAAACCCTGAAGAAAAGTTAAGGCAATGAAGAGGCACTTATTCTGTTTAACAGTTATTCTTCTATTAATGAATTATCTTTGCTTTTCAGTGGGATGCTGCAGATCCAGTAACTGTGCCTTTAGCAACAATGTCTGTTGTTTTCACCTTCATTTTTGTCCTTGAGGTAAAGTAATATATTTTTTGACTTCTTGAGATTAAGGCTTGTATGTATATATTTCATTTTGTCTTTAGGGATGTTTCTCATTCTTCGCTTGGGTGTTTATTTCTGAATGTGTACATTCAGGGTTCTCTATGTCACTTGTCTTTAAACATGTATTGTAAGAAGAAACTTTTAATGTGTTATAGTCATACTTCTCTACACCTTGAGCTTTGTGTCTTTTTATATATATTCAAGGCTGAGTATTTAACAGTGTGCTTTGGTGAACCCAGTGAACTCTTTTCTTGTAGAACATCTCATATTACATTCCCTCCATACAACAAAAGGTCTGTGTTGCCTTGCAGAAGTTCTGCTTCATCCATTTATGTTTTGCCTGGTGTGTTAACCCGCTATTCTGTACCTGCGACAAAATCAAAAGTCTCTCAGCTTTGTTTTGGTTTAAATATCATACTTCATTTTAATATCTTTTTTATAAGCTACTCTCCAGCTCCAGTATTGTCCAGTATTTTATAAGCTACTCTCCAGTATTGTCTACCTTTTGCTGCACAAGTCTGGCTCCAGTGTGGTAGCAGTTCTCTATCTATGAGAATATTGTTATTACAAACTCTGCAAGGTGTGTTTAGCCTATTTTCATAAGACTGGACTCTAATAATGGAAAACATATACTTTTTTAATGTATAAGGATATCCATTTAAGATTAAAGAAGATGCTTCCTTTGTGGTTAGGATAGTACATAATTCTTTGTAAGTTTTCAGTTGACTACTTTTCTTGTCAGTCCCCTCTGAATAGCTGATACTGACCACTATCAGAAACAGGATAGTAGACTTTGTTTCCCACTGCTCTAATGCAATCTGACAGTTCCTATGTTCCATTGATAGGTTTTGCCAGTAGTGATGAATAAAAAATGAAGTGGATAGCTTGTAGCAGCTGTAGCTAGAGTATGTCCATGTTGTTGCTTCTTTTTTCCCTACCCAGGAGAAATCAATATCTCTGGAGAGACTGAGCAAACACAGAAAAGTTTTATTTGTGCCATACATGGGCAGGTTTTAATTTACCTAGCAACTATGTCTTTGGAAATACTTTTTTCTCTTATTCTGCCAAGGGAAACAAATACACTTCTAGAATTTCAAAGGAACTTTGTCAGAGCCAGGAAAAATTTGTTGACTGTCTCAACAGGCAAGCTATCACACTGTGAGTGCACAGTTTATGGAGAGAGGAAGCAGCTTCCTGCTCAAGATCTTCCTTAATGCAGCATAGTCTCATCACAAAGTCTGCTTTCTACATAGCTGATGGCCCTGTGTCCAATCTAACAACTCCTGACTCAGCCTTAAATCTCTACTGCTTGCATCATATGTATGTGGTGTAGAAAATTGGAAGAACTTGAAGATCTCACTTTTGTTACCACACTGATGATGACAGAGTAAAGGGAAATGTGATTTTTTTTATTTCCATGGTGTGGTATTCAGTTCAAGATTACAGACACCTAAAGTTAGGTGTTCAAATTCTACATGTGAGGTAGGTGTTTAAGCTGTTACTGTGATTGAGGGAGATGAAGGGTGAGATTCAGTTACCTCCACTAGCCACTACAGAAGGCCAGGGACATTTACAGGTCTTATGTCACCCCTGCCAGACCCATCCATCCCTCTTCAATTCTCTAGGGCATCTCAGGTAACTGAAGGCAAGATACCTCAGTAACTCAAATGGTAATTAGAGATTCAGAGACCATATTGTTCACTTTGTAGTCAGGCTTCAGAAAACATTATAAGGCAAAAAGCTAACTGGAAAATCAGCCTTTTACCTCAAGCTAGTATCCACTTATATTTGGATTTGTTTTCAGAAATGTTAAATGGCAGGGCTGCAAGTGGGATAGAAAAAATAACATAATGAATGCCAGACATTTAAAGCCTTTATAAAGTAACTCCTGACCTGTTCTGAGATTTAATATAACTTGTGTGAGAGAAACTCTTAGGTGTTCCCTCTGCTTGCATCACTCTACTTTGGTATCCATTACCTGATGTGACTATTTCTGTAGCTATTAGTATCTATTCTTGGGCTTCTCATCTGCATTCCTGTTACCCAAATTGGAAATGTCAAGCACTTTGGAAGCTGTCTTTTAGCAGGTACACTGTCAAATATACTGCCTTTATTGTTATTAGCTTTTTTCTCTTTCATGTTGATGAGTACAGATGGTGCTGAGTACAGAATATTCCTTAAAGAAAAAATATTTGCAATAAGGGAAAGTTTTTTAATAAATTTGAACTGTAGGTGCTGCAGAACACAATTATATTCCCGAGTTCAGACATGCTTATGTGATTTTGTCTTGCTTACAGACAGTTGGCTAGATAGGATACTGCTACCTTTTTTAGCTACATGTTATTGACATGACTTGTTTAACTTCAAGCTATTTTAACCCCACATTCACCTCAGCAATCTATACATTAAGCATTCAGTCTGAGGTGGTTAGTTGCACTCCTGTCTTTGATACTTGATGGAGGCAGACAGACAATTCAGAACGCTGTTCATCCCTTGGTCTTGGTCATCTGTGTACCAGTTTTCCTCCACCTAAGGGAAGCGAGTATTATCCAGGTAGTCCACATGGGAATATTTAGCTGAGGTGAAACCTGGCCCTTGTTGTTTGAAACTATTTCATAAAATGAACCCAATCAAATATTCTGGAGAAGGGAAGATGATCTCATAGCAAGGAATAATAATTTCTTCATTACAAATGAGAAATTCTTTTATCCATAGGTCACAATGAAGATTATTGCCATGTCACCTTCTGGCTTCTGGCAAAGCAGGAGAAATCGGTATGATCTCTTGGTGACATCTCTTGGAGTTATATGGGTCATACTTCACTTTGCCTTACTGGTAAGATATACTAAATGCAATTCTAGTGATTAAAACTGTTTTATCTTGAGGCACCAGCAGGGGGATTGCTGCTATATATACACATAAATCTTTGAGAGTTTAATAAGGCTGAAATATGTCTGAAAGAAACTAAGCTTGATGCTAAGAATTATTGTCTTGTACAATCATGTAGTGCAAAAATTTTCTTGTTGATGCAAGTTAGAGTCTGTAAATGTGGTAGGAAACAAGCCTTTGGGAGGGATGTAAGTGACAAAAGGAAGGAGACTGAAGAGAGTGAGAGTACTTCTAACAAAGGTCGTATGAGCATGAAGGAAGAAAGAGGCTTCAAACAGAATACAGACAGGACCAGAGGACTGGAAGAAGGCATAGTTCAAAGCTGCTGAACTATACAAACCCTCCCAAACCCAACAGTGATTCTGTATCACTGGTTTTGGTTAAGGGGCAGTATTTAATTCAAGAAGACATGAAGGAGAGAGAGGAGGAAATCAGCTCTCCCTTCATTTCGCACCATTTTTTAAAATTTAACTGCACTCCTAGTTTCTTTATTTACAGGGAAGAAGAAGGGATGGTTGATACTTCTCATCAGTCACAAGTTGTCAAAGTCACATCCCTATAATGTCTGCAGGATTTTCTCTTGTCTGCCCCATTCTGTTTGAAGAAAAACTTGTTTCATGTGACTAGTCATTTTGCCCTGACATTCACAGTTTCTCTCTGCTACTAAGTAGCTTGGAAGGCCTGAGGAGTTTCTGTAATCCAGCAGCTTCCTAGACAAGTACACTGAGCCTGATGGATATAATTAATAGAGGACTGAAAGGTTTTTGGCTTGATTTGTGGGGAGGTTGGGTTTGTGTTCTTTATATTGTTGCTAATCATTGATGATTTCTCTTATTTCATACGGGGACTGCCCTACATTACTAAAAAGTCAGTTACCATGATTTGTTCAAGAGATTCCTGGGGGACCATTTTTTAAGTCTTTTGTGTTTGTGTTCCAGAATGCATACACATACATGATGGGGGCATGTGTAATTGTCTTCAGGTTTTTCTCCATTTGTGGAAAGCATGTAAGTATGAATTAGAAACTACAATTACTGCAGTGCTCATGTATAGATTAAAAGACTAGATGCTGTGCATCTTTCATGCAAATTCTGTAAAGCTCTGTTTTCTAGGAAAAAAAAAAAATCAATCAGCCAAACAGCAGTCTGCAACTTTACATGCTATATTTGAAATGTCACGATTTTAAGTAGATTGTATAATAGTGCTATGGTTACTGGAAAAGCTGAATTTTTTCAGAAAACAAAGTGCAGCTGCAATACCACAGTTTTTAAAAATGCTTCTGCAACTCTGAATATACACTGTGCTACTTTCAGCCCTTTCCATTTCAGTGAGGTGTGATGGGCATGCTGGTTTTTTATTTTCACTGTGAGACTATTGTAGTGGTGGTTGAATGTATCATCTTATTATGATAGTGCTCTCTTTAAAAAGTTTCTTTTTCCAGAGTGCAGGTCTGTGTCTTTTGTCTCTACAATATATGTCTTGTCACAATAAAGGATTTATATTCCATTTAAAAACAATTTTGGGCCAGGATGTTCTTCTGAAAACACTGGGATGGTGACAAAGCAAGTCACTTCTCAAGTTTACATTTCTTTTGTGTTTGGATTTCCTCTGATATAATTGAGAGTAGACTGGCAGAATAAGCATAAGCAGAGAACAAACACATTTATTTAACAAGTGGTGAGACTGCATTCCCTTGCTGTAGAACTTATACTATCCAAATATTTTCTACGAAGTCTGACATATTTAAGTAAATGTGATGAAAAAACTGCTATACTAGGTTGCCAGGGTTAAGAACAGTAAGTCAAAGGGTTTGCTCAGTAAGGATAAAAAGTTTTCTTTAAATCAAACTACACAGAGCCTGTTGAGCCTTGGAAGTCAAATGAAAAATCCTTGCTTCTCCTATGCAGCCAGACCAATTGATTACCTTCAAAGCTTTCTGATGGATTCTAAAGTTTTTTTCAAGGTTTTAAACTAGTCATTTGTACTTTCATGTTACCAGCTATATCAGCTTCACTAATTTACCCGTCTTGATGCAATGTGATGACTAAAGGTCAGCAGGAATTTGGCATGATTATAAAGAAAAAAAACACCCTCAATCCCATTAAAGGGAACTTTGTATCATATCCAAAGTTTTTAAAAGTGTTAGGACAATCTAGGGCAGTAAATTTATCAAGAGTAAAATGTAAAATATACATGCATAAAAAAGTAATATCATTATTAAGGCACAGGGCCTATGAAGTTTTCAAAATTATGCTCTCATTTTGTGTTCTTTGGCCAACTTCACAGAATCATAGACTCACAGAGTGGTTTGGTTTGGAAGGGACCCTAAAGATCATCTCATTCCAACCCCCCTGCCATGGGCAGAGACACCTGCTACTAGACCAAGTTACTCAAAACCCCATTCAACCTGTCCTTGAACACTTCCAGGAATGGAGTGTCCAGAGCTTGTTTGGGCAACTTGTTCCAGTGCCTCACCACCTTCACAATTAACTTTTTCCCAATTCCAAATCTAAACTTCGTCTCTTTCAGCTTAAAGCCACTTACTCTTGTTCTGTCATTACATGCTCTTCTAAAGTCTCTCTCCAGCTCTCTTGTCATCCCCACTTAGGTACTGGAAGGCTCCTGGTCTTTCACAAACTCCCATGAGGAATTACTGGCTTAAAGAAGCTGCCAGCTCTTAAGGAAATCTCCTTCTTTGTACATGAAAGTATTCCTTTAAGTAGGCAGCAGTATCTGTGATTTCTGTCTAACAGTTAGAATCACTTTTAGATAAGCCCAAAGTAGTTTACTGCACCACTGTTCATGCAATGCACTTCAGGAGAATACTGATCCTAGGATATTATAGTTAAGCTTATGCTGTACCATCACTGTAATATCCTGCACTGTATTAGCCTATATTACTTTCTGAGGAGCAACATCTTGACCTTGTAAATGAGGAAGATATGCTGATGTCTGTAACAAGTAAAAAGCACACACAGTTCAAATCACATTCATAATGTACCATTTTACTGAGCTCATCCATTAATGAATGTGCCTAAAGGATTTGTTGTCAAAATGGCAAGTGCAAGAACTCACATTTATGTTTTATCTTTGCTTTCCTGAATACTGTCATGGATTGCTTTTTCTCTGTCTTTCCAGGTAACACTGAAAATGCTTCTCCTGACTGTGGTTGTCAGCATGTACAAGAGTTTCTTCATTATAGTGGGCATGTTCTTACTGCTTCTTTGTTATGCTTTTGCTGGAGTGGTGTTATTTGGTACAGTGAAATACGGAGAGAACATTAACAGGTACAGTATGGAGTTCCCACCTCACAGGGATGTTCTTTAAACAGCCTGAAGAAATCACACTCTCCTAGAGAAGTTCATCTGTGATAAAAACAGACAGATCTGAACATCTGGCTGAAGAGCTCTAAACAGAATTTCTGATAGGAGAAACTGAGCCATATATTCAGTCCTTGTGCATTGGACAAATGACACCTGATCTAACCCAGAGCAGACTAAGAGCTGCTCTTAGTTATGCCAGCTGAAATATGATCAAAGCAGTACTGAGCTTGCCCACAAGATGCTGAAACACAGTGTACCTATTGAATCTTACTGGCATCATCCAGGAACAGGATCCATATAGCTGATACAGAAAGGAGGCAGTTCTTTGAACTGGCTGTTAGCTGGAGATTTCCCAGTCATCATCAGGCTTAAAAAAGAAAATGGAGACAGGAAATGGGATCTGGCCTTGTGTTTTCTTTAGTTCTCTGATAAAATGAGCTAAAATACTCAGACCTCTTCTGAGATAGAGTTCAGTTATTGTATCTTAAGTCATTAAATAAATAATTCAATGAGGTCATTCAAATAGTACTGTAATTATTTTTAGTTTAAAATAGAAGAACAGTAGAAAATTGAAACATTTTTTTCTTGCCAACATTTTAATTCTGGGAAGTGAAATGATCTCTCACTCTCAATCTTTCTCTCTCTTTCTTTTAAACAGACATGCAAATTTTTCATCAGCTGGCAAGGCTATTACTGTACTCTTCAGAATAGTTACTGGAGAAGACTGGAACAAAATTATGCATGACTGCATGGTAATTACAATACTGCCAGAGATAAGTAGACAAGAAATGAGAGATACCCTTCCATCTCAAACTGTTTTCAGTAACATAACTTTGTACAAGGAATGTTGGGCTTGCCTTTATCTCTTCAAGAAAATAATTTTCACTAAACTTCAGAACGTGATGCACAAATTGCAGTTCCAGTCTCATACTCACTGTGTATTACTTCATAGAGCTAGGCCATTAGATGATTTAAAACTGAAAATAAACAGGTGGTTTCAAAATCAGAAATGCAGTAAGTCACTTTTTCACAATTATCTCTGCTTTGACTGGGGCAAGGTGTGTTTTCAGATTTTCCTGGTCTTTGATTCCTGCACTTTGGCTTATTTCATGTGAATGATAGTCTTGATGACCTCAGAATTCCTCTTTGAATCATTATGTTTTGCCCAAGTAAATGTTTGTCTGTGCTTTCCATCGCAAGGAAGATTATATGCCTCTCCTTTTTAAAATTAATGAGCTGGGAAGAAACGTTTTGAAAATCACTGTGCTTCAAAGCACCAGCCTGTTCCTGTATAATGGCATAATGCACAATGTGCCCTCTGTGTGGTAGTAAAATCTATGCCTCAGCCTTTTTTGTCATAACTCTCTCTTTCCTGATTTCTGTCTACCAATGGAAGAGAAACAGCCTGCCCACAATAATGCCCACAGTATTATTTCCTAATTGGGAAGCCTTCAAGAAATAGTAGTATTAAGTATTATATTGATTATTATAATATCTTATTATTTTACCTTGTTTTCTTTTGTTTTGAAGGTTCAGCCTCCATTTTGTACACCAGATAACAGCACCTACTGGAAAACAGACTGTGGAAATTATGCTGGTGCTCTTATGTATTTCTGTTCTTTCTATGTCATCATTGCATACATCATGCTAAATTTGCTTGTTGGTAAGTGAAAACAGACAATAATAACAACAAGGTACATCTTGGCATGTAGTATGTTAGATGTGAGTCTGTTGTGCTGTTCAGTATGAGGCTACCTTGTACCTTCAATGTTACCTTGCATGCATATAATGATTTTGGTTCTTTGGCACGGGAATGCTAAATCTCAGGAAGTTTGAGATGGAAAGCTTTTGAAACAAAGAGATATTTTCTATTTGTAGAGTAAAGTTGCCCTACAAAACACTGTTTTCTCAGCTCTTATTTATTCAGTTAACCTTTGTTCAAACATCATTGGAATTCACTTAATTGATCTTAGATGTTAGATTAGGCATCTCACCAGCATCTAAGATACAGTTTTTAAAAAGCATGGTGAATATTGGTGTGGCAAGACAGTATATTATGCTTTTAAAATCCTTGTCTTAGCATACAGCCAATTGTTAATGTGGAGTTTGCACAACAGAATTAGATGTTACCATGTAACTACAGGCTTTTTTTAGGGTGTGTTTTCTTCTTGTGGTTTTTAGCTATCATTGTGGAGAATTTCTCATTGTTTTACTCAACTGAAGAAGATCAGCTTTTAAGTTATAATGACCTAAGGCATTTTCAAATTATATGGAACATGGTTGATGACAAAAGAGAGGTAAGAAATAATAATTTCTTGATAATAAGAAGAGATACAGTAAATTTCCAGTTTTTCTTGAAAAGGAATATGAGGGGGGGAAAGTGTGACAAAATTCTCTGAGCAGTTACTGTTCAAATGTAAGTAAGCATTTGAGATGTAAGCATGATCTAATGTTGTTCATGGCCCTTCAGGTATTAACCTGTATTCTGTGAAGTGCTTGTAATAGCAGTTTTACAAACAAACATACCTGTTTATAGGATCAATATAATAGCATCTTTCCTCCCAGCTCCCTGAGAGTTGTTCCCTTGGAAGTCTCATATCCATTTTTTGTGTCTGATCTTCAAAAGATCTTTGTTGAGATTTCAGCTCTGCAAAAGTCTTATGGGGAGGCTAATCAAGTGTGGGCTGGGTGAGATGAAGTGGACTGAAAACTGTCTGCATGGGCAGGCCCACAGGGGAGGGTGGGCAGGACAGGTTCTAGTTGGAGGCCAGGAGCTCGTTGTGTGCCCCAGGGGTCAGTACTGGCTCCAGTCCTGTTCAATATTCTCATTAATGGCACGGACAGAGTGGCAGAGGGCACCCCCACCCCCAGCACATTTTCTGATGACACCAAGCTGGGCAGAGTGGCTGATATGCCACAGAGTCGTGCTGCCGTCCAGAGGGACCCTCATAGGCTGGAGAAATGGGTTCAGAAGCCTCATGAAGTTCAGCAAGGAAAACTGCAAAGTCTTGCACCCAGAGGAGGGTAAACCAAGGCACAGTGTGTGCTGAGGCCACGCAGCTGGAAAGCAGCTTGGCAGTAAAAGAGCTGGGGGCCCCAGTGGACACCAAGCTGAACGTGAGCCACCATTGCCTTTGTAGAAAAGAGGGCCAATGGTATCCTGGGCAGCATTAGACAAAGTATTGCCTTCAGGCCAAGGCAGAGAGGGTCCTTTTGCTCTGCTTAGCACTGGTGAGGCCACAGCTGGAATCCTGGTTTGGTTCTGGGCTCTTCTGTACACGGAGACATGGACATACTGGAGAGAGTCCAGCAAAGGGACACAACCATGATGTGGAGCAGTCTCCTGAGAGGAAAGGCTGCGAAAACTGGCACTGTTCAGCCTGGAGAAGGCTCAGGGGAATCCCATTCAATGTGTATAAATACCTGCAGGGAGGGTGCAAAGAGGACAGAGCCAGGCTCGGCTCAGTGCTGCCCAGTGACAGGGCTGGAAGCAATGGGCACAACCTGAAACACAAGAGCTACCTCTGAACGTCAGAGAACTGTTTGTCACTGTGATGATGACTGAGCACTGGCACAGGTTTTCCCAGGGAGTTTGTGGAGTCTCCATCCTTGGAGATATTCAAAAGCCATCTGCACCTGATCCTTGGAAAGTGACTTTAGGAGACCCTGATTAAGCAGAGGGGTGAGACAAGGTGAGGTACAGAGCTTCCTTCCAACCTCAACCATTCTGTGATTCTGAAATGAGAATAACATTTGGGAGCCCGAGCTGCTGAGATGCCCACACACATTAAATCATCATCTGAATGATTCATGACATCACTGATAATTGAATGTGAAGAACATTATGGTGAAAGTAGTTGGTTGTCTGTAGTTGCCTTATGGCTGTGCTGGAGAGGGAAGCTGCAGTCTGTACTCATGAGGATAGAAAGTTCTGAATCCATGGTGCCCAGCACTGACAGAATCTCTCTGATATGGAACACCTTACAACAAAAATAGTTCTGATGAGGCTCATTTAACAGAACAAAAGATATTTGAGATTGTGAATGCCACAGTATCAGAGAGAAGTACACTCAGTCCTAATTTTGTAATAACAGATAGAAGTTGTTGTCACCAAAAGTGCTGCCTCTTAGAGCAGATAGCCTTAAAAAGCCAGTAAACTCTCAACATTCTCCTGCTCATTCAGAGAAGGGCACAGGTTTGCAACAAATTATAGACAGGGCTATGAGTGTTTAAACTATAGTTTAATTTCCATTTTACAAAGGCAGCTCTTTGGGAATATGATTCTAATTACAGATGAATGCAAATGGGGAAACTAAGTCCCCAAGCAATTTTGAAAAATTCTGGCAAAATGAGCAGCGTAGATTCTCATTGTATGTGAATCAAATAACCACAAAGACTTCTGTGAATTTGCTGAAGAACTGGCTGAGTGTGCACATTTTTCAGCAATGAGTTCACAGTGACTTAAATATGCTAGGAGAAATAGTTTTTCTCTCAGTGATCAAGCTGAATGTCTGAGTTGGTTGTTAGATCACAGCAATAATTTACCATCAATTGTGCAATTTAACACAGGGTGTAATCCCTACCTTCCGAGTGAAATTCCTGCTGAGGCTTCTGCGAGGCAGGCTGGAGGTGGATCTCGACAAGGACAAGCTGCTGTTCAAGCACATGTGCTATGAAATGGAGCGGCTCCACAACGGTGGTGATGTCACTTTTCACGATGTGCTCAGGTACACTGGGGTTTTCTCCACATTTTTAGAACAGATATAACAGCCTGTGTTTCTTTCCAGGCTATCAGGTAGCCCTTAGGCTCAGGAGAAGGTAAGACTGGTAGCCAGAGGCACTTTAATTTTAAATGTTTTACTAAACTTAGATTTCCCTTTTTTTTCCCTACAAAAATATTAGTGATGGCAAACACAGGTCCTAGAGAATCAGCTCCAAGTAATTTTAACATTTTCATTGCAGGAGGTTTGTCACAAACTACAATCACGTGCTCCTCTTGTATCCCAGCTAATGAAATGTACCTTCAAGTGAAGCAACATGACAGTGAGCCTGACTAGAAATAAAATAGAAATGGGAGCATTATCCAAGCGTAAACACTTAGTGGGGGGGGAAAAAACCTAAACCACCACAAATGCCCTAATTGCTTACAGTTCGGTAGTTCACCTGTACTGTAGAGCTGGATGTTGGCAATAAGGTCTTTGTTTTGAGCACAGTAAGTCTCTTCTAGAATCATCTCAGCAATTTTTTTAGCTTCAGATGTGAATTTACTGTGCATACCTGAATTACGTATTTTCACACTAAGGTCTTAAGTATGAGCTTTGATTCTCTAAAAAATGCAGACACCAGAATTTAAAAATAAATAAACTGGTTTTCTTCCAGCATGCTTTCATATAGGTCTGTTGATATCAGAAAAAGTCTTCAACTGGAAGAGCTGCTTGCCAGGGAGCAACTGGAATATACCATAGAAGAGGAGGTGGCCAAACAGACCATACGAATGTGGCTGAAAAAGTGCTTAAAGCGAATCAGAGCAGTAAGTCAAGCTAAAGCAGTATCTAAACAGTTGCATCAATTGAACTGCTCAACAATGCTGGAATTTGTGTCCCTATGCTTCATTTACTTTGGAGTCATGGTAATGCTTATTTGAAGTATGTAGCAGTTGCTAACTGAGCAAAAAATAAGTTTGTTACAGCTCTACAAAAATAGAGCTGTTTGTTACAACTCTACAGTGCTACAAAAATAAGCATCTTTTGAAGGCAAAAACTGTGTTCCTGCCCAAACTTTATTGGTCTTTTCAATACAATAGGAAGGTGCATATGCAGAGACCAAAGTCAAAGGAATAAAGAAAAAAAATTAATTAGATGGAACTTTATAGGCCTAATCTTTCCTCACATAATGTAATTGTATAATTTCCTTGCCTCTGCTGGCAGATGAGAAACCTGTAGATGACTCTCCAGATGGAGGCTGTATTAAGATAAACCATTTGAGTGAGCATTACAGTTACTGTGTGTGCAAATGAGCAGTGTCTACGTGGAAAGCAGGTGTATGGACCAAGTCACAACCTGGTTGCATTGATGACCCATTTTTCAGTTAGTATGAGACTGACTCTAGGTTTTGAAACATAAAGTTTTTGTTTTTATAAAAAATTATTTCTTGTGATAGAGGATTTTCCATAGTGATTTGTCATCGTGGCATCTGTCTTCTGTTTGTAAATTTATACAAATACTTAGCTGGATATTTTGAATATGATGTACATTCCAGCTGAAACATCAGTGTTCAATGATACATAGTTTCATTTTGACTTCATCTCTGGGATAATAATGGCAGTAAATTTAATCTCAGCTCTCAGTTCTGGGTTTGTTCAACTCTGTTGTTCATTTCATTATGATATTGAACTACACTATGATAAAGTAAATATGCTATTCATTTCACTCTAATAATGTGGTTCAGATCATTTCACATTCTATGAACCTTTTATAAACTGAATGTAATTATGGAAGTTAAGCTATATTTTGAAATTCTCTTGTTATTCTCTAAGTCTCCCTAGAGGGATCATGTGAAAACTACCCAGGAAAGTGAAACCCTTCCTAAGTGCTGTTTATTTTAATTTAAAAGTAAATTAGATTGTAAAATTGTAATGGTAGTAGGTTTGTTTTTCTATTTGTACTGTAAATCTATACTTAGTCCCAAGGTTTTCACTACTATTTTATTCAGTTTTATTGACAGCCCTCTCCAAAGCCCATGAAAGAAATCAGAATTTTTTCATTGCCTTCCTGTAATTCCCTATGAATCTGTGTAATTCCCTGTGAATCTCTAGCAATTTCCTGGTTTCTTTTTCTTTGCAAGAACTTTTAAATTATAAATTCAAAACTTTGTATGTGTTTAAACTCTAGGTTTAAACCAATGATTGTGCAATATGCTTTCCACTTAATGTAGTTCATAAATTTCATCCTCTATTCCCTAAAGGTTAGAAGTATGCTAGAATTCACTTTATTTAAATAGCAACATCTAATACGTGGATCTTTATTGATGCACCTGGAATCCACAGCTGGTGCTCACTGTTCAGTTAAATATTTGGAATACTTTTTTTAAAAAATCAAACACATTGGTGTGACAGAGCAATAAGAACATTTTCTTCATCACATACTGTACCTTGATAGAAACAGCAGCAGTCGTGCAGCATTATCCACAGCCTACGAGAGAGCCAACAGCAGGAGCTGAGCCGGTTTCTGAATCCCCCCAGCATTGAGACAACACAGCCAAGTGAAGATATGAATGCTCTTAATCAAGATAACAGTGCACAGCCAGAGGTATGTTATCCAGAAAACTATCAGCTACTCATAACAAATTCAGAAAACTTCCATATTTCTTATTTGTTCTTTTTAAACATCATTTTAACTGAAAAAAAGAATTAAAAAATAATACCTTTTTTCGCTTCAGCCTTTGCCATCAGATGCAAAGGCAAGATGCTCTGAGGCAGAAATTCCCCAACATATTTAGCTGTCTTGCTATCACCATAAATGACAAACTCAGCTGTATGACTCTGTCAGCCCCAGCTTTCAGCTCTTTCATGAGCTGTGTGCAGGCTTGGAGATGTGAAGCTTTCTAGTTCAGGCTTTCTGAAGTGGTGCTTATACTGAGAGGGAGAACACCTCTGAGAAGGAGTCCTGGGCTCTTCCAGGATAGGGAGTATAGAAGGTACAACAAAAGGCCTGCTTTCCACAATGGTTGTAGTAGGCTGAGAATAATTTCATACCCTTCATTAGGACGAACGGCATTGAGAGCCCACATGACCTTTCTGCTTTCTTCTGTTAGTAGTAGTTTCCTGAGATATTAAAGAGCAGAAAGCACGCTGCCCTAAGCAATGGCAATATGTTTTGATTGTATTCATTGATAAAGCTTGAAACAGAATAGAAAAGTATCCCTTCCTAGGGTTACCTTGGGGAGCTATGACTGAGATTCTCTTTTCTCTGTCCAGACAAGTAGCCAGCAGCAGCTCCTTAGCCCCACACTTTCTGACAGAGGTGGCTATAGACAAGACACTGGAGATGCTGGGAAACCTCAGCGGAAGTTTGGACAATGGCGCTTGCCATCAGGTAAGTGAAAAAGGTTTATCAGTAAAGTCCCCACATGCAAAATTGCTGTTGTGCAATAACAAGGCCAAGAAAGGCTTCATGATTCACAATTCTCCCTCCTGGCTGCTGCTGACACCCACATCAGGGCTTTCCTGTCCTCATGCCTGTTGGAATAAAGCAGTTTCTTCCTTTCTTCACAATTCAGAAAGTTTGGAGGATGGGCTCAAGCATTGCCCTGTGCAAGTGGTTACATTTTTTACTTTTTCATACATTTGCTCAGGACCTTTTACAGCAGTTAGTCCTATTCTGAATCAGAGTGCTGCCCTCAAAGGCTGCCACTGTTCAGACCCTGTTCATATCTAAGTGGAAGCAGGAGGGACAGTAATGCAGTTCTGTTGACTACCATTGACCCTATTTTTGTTGCCAGTGTACTTGCTCAAGAAACAGGATAGTTTAATAGAAAGCTTTCAATCCATGATTGTGGTGGTGTTCACATGGGTCTTAGGATGAGGGAAGAGACGAGGATCTAACTCCATGTTTCAGAAGGCTTGATTTATTATTTTATGATATATATTATATTAAAACTATACTAAAAGAATAGAAGAAAGGATTTCATCAGAAGGCTAGCTAAGAATAGAAAAGGAATGAATAACAAAAGTTTGTGTCTCGGACAGAGAGTCTGAGATTGGCCAATCTCACTGTGATTGGCCATTAATTAGAAACAACCACATGAGACCAATCACAGATCCACCTGTTGCATTCCACAGCAGCAGATAATCAATGTTTACATTTTGTTCCTGAGGCCTCTCAGCTTCTCAAGAGAAAAAATCCTAAGGAAAGGATTTTTCAGAAAATGTGTCTGTGACACATGATTTCCATTTAAATATCACTGACCAACAAAGATCAACATTTTGTTGGAAAAGAGAGAAAGAGTGAGAGGAAGCATGCTAAGGAGGAGTCATACTCCTGTAGTCAACTGCACAGGTTTTTCAAGTGAGAAATCTTGAAAGAATGAATAGCCCAGGGTTTCCTTTCTTAGCACTGATCTTGTCTGTGTCAGTTTTGAACATTCCTCAGTGGATGGTCCTAAAAAAGAGGGTCATTTCCATGCACAATACAGCTGTATTATAAGTAGTCTGCCTCCAATACAGCAAAGACAGGTATTTCAGATCATGAATAGCATAATTAAGATCAGTTGTGGGGCTTATATACTTAGACACGGGGTTTAGTGCCATACCAGCAACCTATACGTGTCTCAACCCCTATGCCGTTGTAAAGTATCACTTTCTAGAGGTAGCTGCCAATCCTAAAAGCACCTCCCCACCCCCACCCCCCCTTCCTCACATTTACTACTTTCACTGTTTTGCCAGCAGGTTATCTCATGTAAGTACTGCCTAAATCATTTAGGTTGCAATTAGCTGGATAAGAAGAGATCTTTTGCATCAGTTATGCCAGCAGAAGGAAATGAGGCACTGCTCAGTTAAACTGCTCTGCCAGCAGATTAGTGGGAGCAGTGTGAACATCTGGAGCTGGGAAAACAAACAAACAAACAAATTAGAACAAAGCCCTACCCTCTCTGAACTAAATCAGTTTAAAGGTGCCCTAGTCTAGCTAGATATCTATACCTGAATTCTAAGCAAAAATGTTCAAGAAGCAGATCTACTCTAATTCAGAACTTTCTGAACTTTCTGTTTAATTTCCTAGCCCCAAAACCAATAAGCCATTCAGTGTCTTCAGTCAACCTCCGTTTTGGTGGACGTTCAACTATGAAATCTGTTGCATGCAAAATGAATCCCATGTCTGATGCTGCTTCCTGTGGATCAGAAGTCAAGAAATGGTGGACAAGACAATTAACTGTGGAGAGTGATGAGAGTGGAGAGGACCTTCTTGATATCTGAGAAGCATTTAAGTCATTTCAGTCACAATCTAATTTTCTATGCTTAGAATTAAAGATGCTGTGATGTATGATTTCTTTAAAATCAATGTCATAAATTTTCTCTTACGCTTATCCTCCTGCCATATGAAGTGTAGCACACACTTCTGTGTTAGAATTGACTTCCATAGGTACTAACTGTACTCTAAGAAACTTGTATACTATAGCAGTACTAACAAAGCCAGAAAGACTATAATGCCTTTAGCAGACAGAGCATTGAAAGGTGTCATGGATTCTGTAAAATCATAGTGAAAAATTGATATACACACCTCTGCGCTTTCCTTCAACCTTTACCATACTTTAAAGTGGCAACACTTTACAATACAGGGGTAATGTATTTCTTCTCGGAGTGTTTTCCTTACTTAGTAACATTTCTTTAGAAAAATTTTATTATTCACAAATGACCTGAAGAGGTCAGCACTGACTTCGTGTTCAAGGGAAGTATTTTTACTAAGTACAGATACTGAATTACAATTCTAAGCTTTCACTGGACCTTTTTTTAAAATATGCAAGAAACAGGATTACTTATTTTAAAATTAGAAGGTGAAGAATTGGCTTTTAAAATGTAAATATCTTTGAGGTTTGGTTAATTATGCAAAGAGCTTGATTTTCATAGAGAAAATAGGGTGGGGGGAAGGAAAAAATACATGGAAAACTGTGCATTTAAGCATCCAGCAGAAGATTTTCACATGAAAAACATGTGTTTATGCTTCATTTTCAGTATATACTGGTTACATATATGTGTGGTGTCATTATTTTTCTTTTAATTGGGTCCCATTTTTCTTATGTACTCCTAAGGTTTTCTTCTTGTCTGTGATAAAAATTAGCATGTTGGGGATTCTAATTACAAAATTACAAAGTTGTATTGTATGTCTTTAAAAATACATTCAGTTTTGACTGCATAGGTAGAATTTTACTTACCCATGTTACTGCTCATGCTACAGGCCTTCAAAGGTGAGGCATGGCACTGTACTGTGGCTGAGTACCTTTGTCCCTTTTATCCCAGCACATCGTGTTTGGCATGTTGGCCTACACTTGTTTTATGAGGCACCAGTAGCGCTACATTATCACCAGTGAAAAGCAGCTCTCGCTTTCATAAAAGCTTTTCCAGTGAAAGGCCAATGCTGTATGGAAACGGAGCAGAGGAGAGCTACAAAACACAGCCATGTTTGCTAGTTCCCGAATCTAAGGCTGTCAAAGAAAGGTGGGGTAAAATTGTGCCCTTCCCTCAGGGAAGAACTAAGAGGTTGCAGATTTTGTTGCTTGGCCCCTGACTAGGTTTTATAGCAGAGCTGGGACCTTTCTGTTACCATTATTTCCTATGGAAATGATAGTTTGCTCTAACATGGCCTGATGTGAGATCTTGTAAGAGGCTCACGGTTTATTTACATCACCACTTCAAAAATATATCCTTTCAGAAGCAGACAAAAGCCAGTGTTTTGCAAATTTTTCTGGACAAGATATTAATCTAAAATGGCCAGAATACAACAGTGAAAACACACAGATGCCTTCACCAAAAATGCAAAATTAGTTTTGACTATGAAATACAGCTTTCTTGGCATCTGTCAATGTTTTTTCCTATTGTATGGTTGAACATTGTTTAGATTTTTTTTCTAAAATAATGATATTGAACTTATCTGTATTTTGTGGGGGATTTATGTGTTTTGGGTATATTTAAGTTTAAATCTAGTCAACTGTAACTCTATAGTAAAAGATATGTGCATTCTCTTGTTTACCAGATCATGAACCATCAACAAAACTTCATATGCAAATCCATTACTCTGTTCTGTTTTGTGCTTGTTTAAGTTGAGCTTTTGTATATATAACAAAAAGACAAATACTGGATTTATAAAAGAGAGTATCTTTGACAGTTCAATGATACATTGAACTGCAGATCATTCTTGCTGCAAGCCTTCTTTTTAAAAAATCTGGCAAACATTTTTTCCTTGCCTTACAGTACACTGTCAATAAAAGTGAGTTGCTTTAAGCAATATTCCTCCCTCTGGTTTTCATTGTAACTGCATTGGCTGTATGTGGCTCATCCATGATAATGCTGCATAGTAACAATCTCTGTGGTTTGTACAGGATTATGTAGAGGTGCTTTCAAACTCTTGCAATTGAGGGCCTTTGGTTTTTTCACTCCAGCTATTGACCTCATCAGTACTGCCAAGGGGTCTCAGTCAAAAGATGGCACTAAATAGAACTGTTCATTATGTATTTTTATTTAACCCACTTTTTCTTTGCTTCAGAGCCTGGGTATGTGTGTGGGTGGGTGGGTGCATGCACCATTTTACTTTTTCAAATATAGGAAGTGGAATGAAGTTACGACGATATTAAAATAATATATACACAGGCACACAAGCAACCAGTAAAAGGTAAAAACCTCCCTTGCACAGCACTGCCAACATAACTAGAGGGTCATACTCTGCAGCAGAGAAACCAATGCACATTTGTACACGAAGGTGAAAAGCAGAGAAGAGAGTTGAAGAATGACTGGAGTTCAAAGAGATTGCACCAACAATGGAGAGACACAAAAAGGAAGCAGTGTGTCAGGAAGTCAGAGAATCCAGACAGCCTTAGAGAAAAGCTTTAGGAATAGATCCTAAGCAAAGGTAAACAAAAAATTGCTCAGGGAATATTACTACCTGCAGAGTCACCCTATACAAATGAAAAAAGGAAGTTGTTTAGGCTTCTTTTCATCCAAAAAGAAAGATCTGTTTCATAGGAAGCAAGTTATAAAAGTGTTCATGGCTTTGTTGGACCAAAAGAGTACTGCATATTGTCGATGCTCAAATAAAAACCTGCCTGTGGGAAGGCTGAGAACACACAGCAAAGACGTATGTCAATATCATTCCAAAGTCAGGTCAGATTTCAGACAATCTCTTTTTTAATGAAGAAACTAATAACCTGAAACCATCTGCTTTTGGAAGACATCCAACTGAATTAAGAACTGAAAACAAAGTATGCATTTACAACCTGAAAAATACCATCTTTGTTTTAACTAATGTGGAGCAATCAGGCTTAAACATCTTCAAAATATTATTACATTCTAGTATTGTCTGCATTCAGAGACCAGTATCACAGCTTCTGAGAAGCCAAAGAAGAAGATTAAATGCCAAGAGCAAGTGAATAACTTTGTGAGAATAATCTGTTTTGTTCTCTTCTTTTATTCACAACATGCCCATGCAGATTAGAGTTCCGTGAATAACCGAAGTAGAAGAGTTTGCACTGTTTTAAGAGGGCATTTGGAGGACCAGCAAGCAACCTCCCATCCAAAATGCCCATTCCTTCTGCAATACTTCCACAGCCAAAAACAAACACTGGCCTGAGTTGTCAGTCAAAATTTCCAATAGGATTATCTCAGTCTCCCTGAATCTGGCTTTCAGAGGCTGAATTCATTCCTGCTATTGAAGGCAATTTAGTCACACCACAGATGAGCTTGCCACAATGCATAGGCTGATGCTGGGAAGTTGGCTGCCCTGGTTTGTTCAATTGCTCTGAAACACAAAGGGAGCCTCACTAGAATTCAATTAACCTTCCTCTTCATCCCAAGGGCGCTGGTGTCAGACCCCATTAGCAGCTGTTGCCCATTGTTCTCAATGAAGAACCTCTAAGCATGAAGTTATTAACCCATCAGTGAGCTAAGTGTATGGGCAGTGGCACTTTATCCCCCTTCCACAGGTTCCTGTCTCAGATGCTTATTCCAGTACCCTGATGGCTTCATACTTTTACCTGACTTGCATATCTGCCCTGGGGAATTTGGGTGAATTACCTGAGCACCTACAAAAGTGTGTTTCATACATATGTGTCCTACTGGAAACACAAGAAATGTCTTTAGTATACATGGAGAAAAGGGAGAAGAAAACCACAAACACTATCCATTAACCTGAAGAGCTGTTGGCATCAGCCTTTTCTTCTTTCTGAATTTGGGCATCAACCAAAAGTGGCACAAGCCTCCAGCATCTCAGTGGGAGTTACTTTATTTCAGGAAAACTTTTGCTGAGGTTGGAAACAAACCAATTTCTACCAGCAGATATCAGTGTGTCCTAGAGACTTGGGCAGTCGGGTTCTGACTTGGTCCTCCATGTGTTGGAAGTCACTCTGGTGGGATTGCTGTTGGTAAGTACATCTTCCCCCAAAGGTTAAGGAAGAGAGTTAGCCCTTGAGTTCATTGGCAGAGTAGCTGGATGTTACATCCTCTCTCATGCCCTGTTTTCTGGTTTCCTTTTATGTTTTATTGTCCAATTTCATGTAGGGTGGACAGTGTCTATGCATATTCTCCATTCTCAGCATGTCCTCCCAAGAAATGAGGGATTCAACACTTATGATTTCACTATAATGTATATGATGCCAGTTTATAAGGGTAGTAAGTATTGCTTTTTTCTCTCAGCGCTTATTCTATAGAGCTATATGTTCTACAGATCAAGTCATTTCTCCTCTCAGATTTTCTAAATTCATACTGCCTGGGGAATCACTGCACATTTAAAAATAGGGAGAAATAAAAAAAGAAAAAAAGGGACGAAAAGGAGGACGAAAAGGAGGACGAAAAGGAGGACGAAAAGGAGGACGAAAAGGAGGACGAAAAGGAGGACGAAAAGGAGGACGAAAAGGAGGACGAAAAGGAGGACGAAAAGGAGGACGAAAAGGAGGACGAAAAGGAGGACGAAAAGGAGGACGAAAAGGAGGACGAAAAGGAGGACGAAAAGAAAAACAAAGTTCAAAGAGATTGCACCCTGGGCATTGGGTTTTAGTTTTTGAGGGTTTTCCCTTTTTTATTTCAGAGACTATTTAAAAATAAATAAATCTCTGTTTCTATGTAAAGATAAGCTTCTCGGTTGTTCTGACCAATCTAAGAAAACAAAGAAAGCTTTACTTTTTTTTTAATGTCTCTGTTTTTCAAATGCACCTATTTTGAAATGAAGAGCTTTCACATTTTTTCTCTACTTTTAATTTTTAAATCTCATCGAAACCTATTTCCTGTATTTGACTAAAAATTATTAATACTTTTGTTATGAAAAAGTGATTTTCCCCATACATTTTTATCATGCATAAAAATTCACCCAATTTTTTTTTTTAAGTCCCCCATGGAAAAATTTATCTGGCTGAAAAACTGGCCATGACCCAGGAATGTGAGCTTCCCTCACAGAAAGCAAACAATATCCTGGACTACACCAAATGCAGTGTGACCAGCTGGTAGAGGGAGGGGATTCTCCCTCTCCACTCTGCTCTGGTGAGATCCCACCTGGAGTGCTGTGTCCAGCTCTGGGGTTCCTGACACAAACAAGACATGGATTTCTTAGAGCAAATCCAGAGAAGGGCCACAGAGATGATCAGAGGGCTGGAGCAACTTCTCCAATGAAGACAGCTGGGGCTATTCAGCCTGAGGAAGAGAAGGCTCAGGGGAGACTTTATAGCACCTTCCAATACCTAATGGAGGATGATAAGTAAGGAGAGAGACATTTTATCAAGGCCTGTATTGACAAGACAAGGATTAATGGCCTTAAACTGAAAGTAGGTAGATTTAAATTAGATATTAGCAAGAAATTATTGACTTTGAGGGTGGTGAGGAACTGGAACAGGTTGCCACAACAAGTTGTGGATTCCCCATCCCTGGGAGTTTTTAGGGCCAGGATGGATCAGGCTTTCATCAACTTGGTCTAGTGGAAGGTGTCTCTGTCTATGACAGGGGCCTTGAACTAAATCTTCTTTTAAGATCCTTCCAAGTCAAATCACTCTTCCCAGTTCCTTCTCAACTGCCTGCCAAGTCCTCCAGTATGACCAGACACTTGGTGCTGAGTTTTAAAGTGCTTGTAGGCACTGCTGGCCCTGGCCACCCAGCTGATGGAGACAATCACTTCCTTATCAAGGTTGGTGGATGCATCTGTGCCTCTGTCCTCCATGACAAAACTCCTCATTTTCACTGTACCCACAGTGGGGAGGAGTTAAAGCTCTAAAAATGTCATCAATGGATGAGAAGATGCAGGTCCCATCAGGCTGCTCTGTGAGGGGAGGGTGACCTCTGTCCCCATGGTACTTGGGCAGCCAAGAGCAGCCAACAGACACAGAAAGGCTTCCCTAAGCTTTCCTGCCAACACTTTCACATCAGTAATGTTAGGTCTATAACTTATCCACTCCTATGTTGCAGACAATCCTGAGGGTGTGATCCAGTAACAGGTTTGGTTGCTGTGATTGAGAAGATGTCAAATACAGTTGTTCAGCTCCAGCTCTTCCACCAGAAAGTACAATGCTCTGAACTTGACCAGATTACTCTTCCCTCAGTTGCTTCTTCTGAGCTCCGTAAAATGCCCTAGATTTAAAAATCCAGGTATTAAAACCTTCATCTTAATTGCATCAGCAACAGCAAGGATATTTATCTGATGCTGGCCTACAGATGTATTTCAGCTTCATATGCATTCATCAATTCAGTGTGTATCTGTAAGGGATTATCTATGTGGGGAAGTTGCACCAGCTTAAATTTAACCTGTTATTGGAAATTGATTTCTCTAAATCACTTTAAATACCTGTGGAAATGCTTATTTCAGTTTAAAGATTTTTTTATGTTGATCTATGTTTAAACCCAAATAACCTTGCTTTTATTCTGATGGTAAGAGTGCTCCCACAGGTCTACACGTCAGCCCTCTTAATACCCGCACCTGTAATTATGTGGTGCTAAGTCCTTTGCGTAGAGGAGGCCCTTCTTACGGTCTCTGGCAGCAGCTGAGATGATAACTAGAAGCTGTCTCAGGAGCAGCTGCCTCCCTGCTTTCTGAGCATCCATGGAACCCAGAGCCAGGGCAGCCCCGGCTCTGCCATGTGATGCTCCAACTGCTTTGCCACAAGATACTGTTGGGCATTTTGGGGCAATTTACACCAAGAACCACCCATGAGGAGTCATTTCAGATGAGTCTGTATTGGGTATGACTCCCTCCACCTTGTGCAGTCCTTGGATGGGGTGGGAGCAGCTCTTTAACCCCCAATATTTCTACAAGCCTTCCTGCTACGGCACAGCACATGCAGGCCATCCTCAGTTTCCCACTATGGCTGCTGAGATACATTCCTTGCCTTATCCCAGGTGACTGAGCTGAACAAAGCACACATCTATACACCAACAGTCAACTTGGGCTCAGATTGCTTTCACCAAACCCTTTCTATTTTCAACTAAATCAGTGCTTTGCATCAGGAGAAGGTTTATGTACAATCTCTAAGGCCTGTTTTCTGAGCTAATCTAACTACAGCACTTTAATATATGACCAGTCATCTAAGTTATAATCAAGCCTTATATTCTCCTGGAGATGGACACTCAGATTTGCCAAAAATGGACCATTTCAACAACTTCTGATAGCTGAGCCTTCTACCAAGGTATCACAGAACTATGACAAATTTAAACTCTTTTTTTAACACTAGAGGGCTGGCGTTACTTTACACTGGTCTCTGCACACACTCACACAAGGTAAAGTAGCTTGATCCTCGTTGTGGTCACTGTTTAATATTGGTTTAATTATTTTGGTTTGTAGTGTTTAGATGCTGCAGTGGCAAGATATTTCTACCATTGTTATATAGCAAGGGACCTTTCATTAACCTTATAATACTTCTAGAAAAACTGCTTGATTTTGTTTGTGAAAGCATGACTTTTTGGGAAACTAATGACATTCGAATTCCCACTTGTATATGATTTGCACAGAAGTTGTAATAGAAGATTGAGTTAGCAACAGCATTCCATTTTCTGTATCTCCAGTGACTATGATATTTGCATGTCAGATGGAATGCAGTTTAAATTTGCATATCAATTCTCAGGAAAATTCAGAAGTGAGACCATTTTCAAAATCCAGATACTAAAGCTGAAGAAATGGATGCCAAAAGCCTTATACCACAAGATAAATACGTTTCACTACTTGGACACAGAAATTCTGCTCAATAATTTGAACAGTGATGCCTGCTTTTCATGATGCCTGTTTTTTGTTTCCGGATTTTCTTTGCCTGGCTACAAGTATTCACATATGTTCATTTACAAGCTATGGTTAGAGGAGAAATACCATAACAGATTATATTTGTTGATGGACAATTAATCATTTTGAGAAATATTTGAAAGTACAGCTTGCTTTCTGTGCTTCATCAAGAAAACAGCGAGTGCTTGGGGTAGTTTTTCTGTAACAATTTTTACAGTAAGAGGAAGAGAGGGGAAGAAGAGAACAGAATGGTGCACAATGTCAACTAAAAGCAGCATGAAGTTTCCCTGCACCTGCAGTGAGCCCATGATGTCCCTCCTAATGGACAGATGCAATGGACTTTGGACTAATGTGGTTCATTTCCACTTCAGATGCCCACATGTGTGCAGCTTCCAGCTGTGTGCAGTGACTTGTCCAGTTGTGGTTCACCCACATTGAGTTACATGCCCACATCTTCACCTCCAATTACATTCTGGGCTTCCTCCTCAAGGGTTCAGCTAATATGAACCACAAGGTTTTCTGCCATATCAAAACATTTCCCAGATAAACTCTCAACGAGGGATTGGTCAGGTCAAACTGTGCATGAATTTCATTTGAAAACTCCAGTGCACATCTGCATCTGGAAATTGCTGCAAGTGCACTGCAAGGTGTTGCCCAGGAAGCAGCCCACAACCTCTGAGCACACAAGGTACTGCTACCTTGCAGTGAGGGCAGGTTTGCTCTTGTGATTGTGTTTCACATTTGGCATCACAGTTTAACATTGCCTGCATTGCTCAGCTTTTGTATGCTGGGGAAGCAACAAGAGAGAGAGATTTTTCTTTCCTGTGTGTAGTGGGATACCTATCAGCAGGGAATGTAATCTGGAGCCCAAATCAGTGTAAAAAACTTCTATTGTTTCTTTCCATTTCCAACATTTAGTTGGGAAGGAGGAGCTGAAGGTCAGCCCTTGTGGAGGAATTGCTGGAAATTTCTGGGATCCTTCTGTTGATAAATGCAAGCAGGCTGCAGCAAAGTTTGAGTTGTGCTGTGGTGGGAGGACTGAGGCAGCAAAGGCACAGGGGAAAGATGAAGGAGAGAAAGGTCATAGAATGGTTTGGGTTGAAAGGAACATTGAAGATCATCTAGTTCAGTGCCACCAGACATGGGCAGGGACACCTTCCACTAGATGAAGTTGTTCAAAGCCCCATCACACCTGGTCTTTAACATGTCCAGGGATGAGGCATCCACAGTGTCTCTGGGAGACCTGTTCCCAAGCATCACTTTCCTCAACCCACAAAAAAGAACATGAGGAGGGTCTGGATGCTTTTTTCCCTGAGTGTGTCTACTTAAGAAAGCCCTGCAATGGCTGCAAATCCTAAAGCTGTGCAATGGACAGCAGCAAAGGTAGAATGCAAGATGCATAAAATAACTTTTCAGTTAATCTTTACAGAGCTTTCCTGCAGGTTTTAGTTTTCTTTCCATTGTTTGAAGTGAGTAGGCAGGGCCTTGCAGGAGCCTGCTGTTGCTTTGTCATTACTAACTAGTATTTAGCTGGCATGGGGCTGGTCCTTGAGGTGCCTGCGATGTCAGAGTAGCAGAGGGTGCAGCTGTGAAAGGGGAACCCAACCCAAGGGTCATTGTGGTCAGCCATGGGCTTTGGGGTCATTTGCAGAGGACATGGGACCACACTGGGACCAGAGTCACACATGCTAGGAGGGGTGAGCTCACACATCAGCAGTGCAAGGCTGGGTAATCAGGGACAGCCCACTGCCTCGGATGTGTCTCTGGCAACTTCTGTTTAAAATCATAGGGAACAGCTCAGAAAGACAGGTCATGCCACTGTTTATCACTGTGCTGTCCCCAAAGCTGAGGTGTGGAAATAAGAGGGAAACATATGTTCTCCAGGCAGGAGAAAAGCAACCTGCAAAGCTGTATCATCTCTGTGCCAAGTCAGAGCTTTAATTGGCACAAAGATTATCTTCACTAACACCTGCAAGTGAGTGCATAGTGCACTGCAAAATTAATAGTCAGAGGGAGAATTAATTCCTTAGAGCACAAAGGGAAAACATTTCCTCTTGTAGGTGATGGTGTATCAGGTATTTCAGGCTGCTTGAAAGCTAAGGGCATTACTGGAACCAAGAACCAGAACTGTGACACCCTGCTTTCTTTCAGGTTCTTCAATAAAAGTGTTCAATAAAAGTGCTCTCCTCAAACAAAGGAATCTGGCTGAAGCTGCACAAGCTTGTCAGCATAGAGAATTAGTCAAGATTAGTCAGGTGAGAAGGAGTGATATACAAGAACCACTGAAAATGAGTCTGGGATATGTTGAGATAGTGGAAAAGATGAGGTTGGCCTCTCTTGAAGCTTTTCTGTTACAGAGCAATGGGTGAAAAACGTTGAAAGCAAAAGCAGCAATTCTCTGACATTACAGTCTTCTAATTGAGGGTGCTTTCTGCTGTCTCTTATATGTTGTACATTTCCTCCCTTGTTTTTCACAGTGGGGTGAAACAAGAATCTTAGACTTACAGAATCATAGAATGGTTTGGTTTGGAAGGGACACAGGCAGGAACACTTTTCATTAGGCCAGGTTGCTCAAAGTCCATCAAACAACGAACACTTCCAAGGATGGGGCATACACAACTGCTCTGGGTAACCTGTTCCAGCACCACATCACTGAATTCCTTCCAGATATCTAATTTAACCCTACTCTTTTTCAGTTTAAGGCCATCACCTTCATTCAGTCACTTAACACCTTCACGAAGAAGGCTGTTCTGTTCCTGGAAAACTGTATCAGTAAACCATAGGGAAGCATACACAGGTTTTACCTCTTTTCCCCAAAACATGCAAAATTACATCTTACCAGCAGTATAAGTTTCCAGGAAGGCTTTTGGAAAGGCTTGTGCTTCATATTTCTTCCTTTATTTCTTTTTTTCTTCAATTGCCATCTCACCCCAAGGAACAGCACTGTGTAGCAGAGCACCTGTGCCCGGGGCGTGTGGGAGGCTGGGTCTCAGCATACACAGCCCCCACTGCCCCAGGAGAGGATGAGTGGCAGCTCCACCTTCTGCAGGAAGGTTCCAGGCAGGAGGTCTGCCCCAGGGACTGGGCCCTGGAGCCCTTTTCAGGAGGCATCTGGACTCTGCCCAGCTCCAGCTGGCGCAGAATTACTCAGGACCTAATTACAACAACCTGGTGACAGCCCAGCGAGAGGAGTTCCTCATTAAACATGATGGTCTGGATGCCACGGCTGGCACAGCAAACTCTTAAATGGTTATTGCCGGGAACAGCTAGTGCATATCAGGGGAAAGATCACTCTATAAATGTGCTATTTCTTACATTCCTTCTCCAAGCATCTGTCATTGCTCTCTGCCAAAGACAGGGTATTGGATCTTTAGACTGGCTCAGTGAAGCTAATCTTCTGGTTTTATGGTTGGGTCTGTAGCAGCAACGACAAGAAAAACTTTTAAGTATTTGAGTGGAAAAAATCCTTCAATAGTATTTGTGCAATATTTTTTGGTCTTCTGAAGTAGTAAGGAATACAAGGGAGATGCAACAGTTTTGATCAGAACCATCCTACTGCAATATTTACTTTCTATTTCCACGATATTAGAGAAGTATTTCATAGAATTATAATTAATATAAATTGAAATGCCACATAAAGTAGAAGACAAGCCTTATCTGGTACAGTTTGTTGTACTACTATGGTGAACAATAGTTCTTGTGTTGTGTGGCACATTGTGGAAAAGCTTTTTCCCTTTTTACTGAGATGAGGCAAAATAGAGAATAGGTCTAGCCAGCAGAAATCTGTCTGACCTACAAGTAAAACAAAAGGCCTAAAAAGACTGCACAGTGCCAGGGACATTTGACAAGGTCTACTCAGGGACTAGAAGTGTGGTCTCCTGGTTTCAGAAATGTGCTTTTCCGTCCCTTTCTTCACCTTGCTTTACAAGTTTGTAAGCCAGCTGCCATGAAGCTGGTTGGGCGATTTGGGATACCAATGGTTTACCATTTGCCAAAGAGAGGTGCAGTAACAAGTTTCTCCTTGCATTTATTTGTGCTATGAAGGTCTCAAATGTTTCTTGTGCACTACATAAAACACCTCTGGCCAAGCTACCACTAACACAAATGGATCCTTGCTTATCTTTCCCAAATACCCTTACACCTGACGTGTCCTATGGCTTTAGTGTGCTCACCTGAGGCAACCTGTCATTGATTGCATCCTCTTGGGCATGACACCTCCCTGAAGCAGCACACTGTGTGATCTCAGTGAAAATATGGCTGTGGTTTCTCTGGCAGGAGTAGTAAACCTCTGCTACATTGACCTGTTATTAGCATTTCATTCCTAGTGTCACAAATAATAAAAATTGACCCAAAGTGACTCCAGCAGTTTTTAATTGCTACTCTTCTCCTGTGAATCTCTGTTAGTAACAACAGACAAAACAAGGCAGCATCGAAGCAGATTTTCCTCCTTTTTTTTTTTTTTAATTTTATTTTACTCTTTCCTACTGATGAGGGGCACTGCAGGACATGTAAACATAAATGTAATATGAGCTACCAGACATGAAAGCCCTGGCCACTGTTCTTTTGCTGAGATGTGTTGAAAGAACCCAATTAAAACAAACTTTAGAGTAGATTTGCTTTAAAATTACTCTGAGTTTGCAAAGTCAAGCCCTTTGGGCTCCAAATAATAATTATTTTAGCATCTACTTATTTTCAGAGAAAGCTCTCCTTGCCAAGAATGGTACTTTCCTCTATATATATCTGGGAGACGCACAAAAGCAATGCTTTTTATCTGACAGTTTCTGCTAAGCTCAGGTCTCCTTGATGCTCTAAAATGCATAGAAAGAGGAAATCTTTCCCCACAGGACTTTAAGGCCCAGTATCTTTAAATTCCTGTGGAGAAAAGCCTGGGGCCACACCACTGTGCATGTGGAGACCCTCTACACCAGCAGGGATGGAACATTTTTTTTTAATGCTGTTGCAGAGGTGTCTAGCCCGTGGGACACAGCTTTTAGGTGTCCAGGCACTGGAGGAAACACCTGCAAAAGCCACTGGCACAAGGCAGTGCTGCAAATCTCACGTGCACAAATAAGGACCCCAGTGATAGCCATGCCCTGCTCACGTGTGCCAGGCTCTAAAGCTTCTTCAGCTCCTTCCCTGCAGCCCACAGCCTTGAGCTGGTGCCTCTCCAGCAAATGGCTTCTGTGACACTGCCTGCTGAGGAGAACTTTCCCAAATCCCTGAGCAGAAGTGCTCCTGCCCGGTCAAAATGCTAGATAATGCTCACAGCCCCACTACTGCCTTGCTCCTGTCTGCTTCAAAGTCAGGCTCACTGTGCCTACTGTCAACCAAAAGTGTCTTTTACCAAAATCAGCTTCTTTTGAAGCACTGGAAGACATCTCAGCACTACCTTGGGCTATAGAAAGTGCCTATGAAAAGCTATGGAAAAGTTTTCACTTACAGAAATCTCAATGTACCTGTGGCTGTGTAGTGGCTGAGAATTTTCCCTTTGCAGCCTGCAGTTTATGGGGGTAAATGTGACACAACTCAGCTGGGTGGGCTTCTCAGCTTACCAGACAAAGCCACTGCTGAGTGGCAGACTTACCCAGGTGCTTCCTGCTCCACAAACCTCTGCCACCAGGGCTCCTCCTCCTTCTGTGTCCTCCCACACACACAATATCTGGGATCTTTGGCAGAGCCCCATGTTCAAAGCTCAGTTTGGACACTGACTCTCTCAACAGCAGCCAAATACCATGTGGCCTTCTCCTTTAAGCAACAGACCAAGGGCAGACCCTCCTAGAATCACAGAATGGTCTGGATTGGAAGGGGGTCCTAGAGATCATCTAGTTCCAATCCCCATCATCACAGGATCCCATATGGAAGTATAACATCACTGTGTGGGTCCAGCAATGGGCCCCATCTGACATGCAAAATATGCATAAGCAACATGAATCATCTTGAAAGAAGTTTGTCTCTGATACACGGCTACCTGAAACATGACAGTTCAATCAGCTTCTGAACTCCAGAGAAAAACTGTCTTGCATCTATGCATAAGTTCTGTCCTATTACTAACCAGCCTCCCAGCTCAAGTGATCTATTCCTCAAAGACACAGTCCTGGCACTACATCAGCTGCTGAACTAACCTGAAATCTTAGGAGTCCGACTTCAGCAGGAATATTTCCTAATTTTGCCGTATGCTTTTAAATAAAACTACTTCTCATCCAGCTGACTTACCCTGCCCAAGCTGAGAAATGACCAACACACATAAATCTCTTTCCATAGTTCATTCTTTTTGATCTCAGTTCACATCCCCACACAATTATTTGCATCCATATTTTAAAAGCAGAATATAAAGGTTTTTAAGTTTCAGAACCTCCTATCCCAGGGCAGTCTTATGAAGTCCCTCACTACCAACAGCAGCTTGCTGCTTGTTTTCATTATGCTGGCATGGAAGTTTATTCCAAGACCCCTGAAGAACTGGAGATTTGTTGCATTCATAAATTTCCCAGGATGTCTACCAGAGCCATAACATGCTCCCAACTATCTGAAAGTCATCAGTGAACTCTAAGAAGGCAATATTTTAAAACCAAAGCTAATAGTGAATGTTTGCACTTTATATAAATACAGTAAATATATGTATAAATACTCAGATTCATTTCTTGATGTGGTTTGAAAAGGTGATAACATGAAAATTATGGAAATTATTTTCTCCCTTCTCAGGTAGAGCAAGCTAATTCACTAGCCTTAGGTAAGAAAATGTTGCTTGTTAGGCAAACAGTCAAAACAGAATGCTATACACAGAAATCCAGGACACTTAAAAACTGGAATTCAGTATGGATAAAGCATGTCTGCAAAGGCACCTCCAGGCTTATGGCAGTTTAGGAGGAGCAGTTGCAGTTCCAGGACTTCTGTAGAAGTGGAAAAAAGAAATTGTGACTTAACTTGGACACCTTACACTAAATTTTGGAGAGACTTAGGCAAGGTAAAATCCCTAGCCTATGGGCAATAAAACAGCACAGCATCAACACTGTTTGTGCTGGGAAGTTTCTGATGATTTGATTTAGCTGTGCATGAAAAAGATTTTTTTTTTCCTCATTTGAGAACCGATGAAGATCCTGAGAAGAGAGAACTGGTGCCCTGCCTCCATGGGAGTTTGGTTCATCATCTGCAGATTCTTGAAGCTGAAAACTTCTCAAGTGACCCTAGTTGGAAGAAGAGGACACAGCAATGAGGAGCAGGTTGTGTTCTGAGAGAGAGGCTACTGTCTCCCAGTAGGACTATAAATTAGCAAAACCAGTTCACAGATACAAACCCACAAATTACTTTTTTACTTATCACATGAGCTGTCAAAGAGGCTCCCCTGGGAGGCCACATGGACACTGGCAAAGTGTTCCATGCTGAGTTCAGCACTCTTGCATGCAAACTGAAGCAATAATCTGTTCTTCCTTTTGTTTAATAAAATCAATGTTGGTGTAGCTAAATATCCAGATGAAGATTTTTCTTCTGAAGAGTTTCTCTCTTCCCTTGGAAGCCATCTTGCATCAGGTGTGGGAGATAGATAACGGCCAAGGAAAATTTGGCTTCTACTCTCAAGTGAAGCTAACTGTGTCCCACTGCATGTAAAATCCTGTGTAACAATGCATTTATTGGTTTTCATCCAGAAATCTTTCCTACTGTTGCTAGCATTCCCCCCCAGCTGAGAGTCTGGCTTCCATGCAGCTATCACACCAAGCTGTTCCTCCAGCCTTGATGAATTCCTTGAAAAATGGATTTAGGATGCCCACAAGTCTGCCGGGCTGTTGGAGCTTCCTACCAGGCCTCCAGTGCTGCAGCCTGTGAAATAGCTGTTATTCAGACTAATGAACATTGCTTGTGCAAGCACTGGTGGGTAAAAAGTGGCCATGAATAAATTTAGGATGGAAATTAAACATATATTTCTAAGCCTCAGAAAAAGGATGCTTCTGCAAAAGCCTTTTGTTGTAGCAGTGGTAGCTAAATCCTGAAATACTTCAATTAAAAATAAAAAAGTTCAATCAGTTTCTGCTCTCCCTGCAAAACAAGAGACCAAACCAGGATTTTCGCCCGCTGTGTTGCCAAGCCCAGGTTCCAACACAAGCACATCAGCGCCTCTGGATTGCTCAGTGGGGGCCACAAAGCACACAGCAAAATAACACACATGTTACAGGAGGACACAGGTGTGACAGCCACATCCTGATGTTTTAAGTAGGGACCCTGGGTTAAGTTAGACAGCAGAGAGGGTTCTCTGGAAATGCCAGGGCCTGGGGCTGTGGTTCAGCAGGCTGGGGGGAGCAGCAGGGCTCCCCATGAGGCTGAGACACCCACACATTGCACTGCAGGACACCGTCTGCCAAGGGGACTGCAGGATGGCATGGGATTAAAACATCCTGGGGTTTGTTACAGAACGATCTTCAGAAATTGTTGGGCATTCATTGAGGTTTTTTCAGCATCTAGTGCTGTGGATTGCCTGTTGCATTTGTCTCAAATTGATATTTCAGTGGTTTCTTATTACCTTATGTATCAATAATAAGTAAATAGGCCTCTTTTATCTAGACTGGCTTTAAACAGCACAGTGTGGCATTTCCCTGTGGCATAGCAGTTGAAAAGAAGGTGCTTACCTAAAATATTTTACAAGTGATGGGTAAATTGGGCAGAGTAGTAGAAGAGATCACAAGTTGAAATGATACTGCCAGCCACAGCGTCGGGCAGAGGTCTCTGCTCAGCCACAGCCTGACCACTGTCAAGTTTTGCTGCTGGCACCGCAATAGAGGAAGGTTTTGAGAAGGGATTAACCACCAGAGCATCTTTATTCTGCATCCTTTTGTGCTTTTGTGCTTTCTCTGCTGTCTCAAAACCAGCAGGTAAGTAGCCTTTATTATTGTCAGAGCTTTTCTTGATGTTACTGATGATCTGCAGCAGCACAATGGGAGCAGGTGGAGTTTTGCAGAGTATAGGTCCAAAGAAACAAAACTAGGAAAATCAATGTTTGCTAATGGAGAAAAGAAAATCATCTGCACTGACTGAAAGGAACTGACTCATGGAATGGGGTCTGTGGTTCCTGCCTTGGCTCCTGTAGGCAATCACCTATGTTAAAAAAGAAGGAAAGAAAGATAAGAGGATGATAGAATGCTGCTCCCTGAATTAGGGGAAGTATTCTGCCCATTCTGGGATGTTTCAGCTTCACCTGCAGAGTCTGCTGAAGTCAAAGCAGTTTGTTTGATGTATTTTCATTTTATATCCAAATAGCTGAAGGTTACCTTTTGTGTCCCTCTCAGGTGTGCAATGGGGATGAGCTAACCCGTGTCTAAAGCAGCACCAAAGGGAAGATGTAAAATACTGTTCCTAATTTGAGGCAATGGAGAAAAAAGGTCCTTTTTACTTTTTTATTCTTGTCAATGCATGGAGCTCACGTGAATGGACTACTCAGGATGGGGTGGCTAGTTCTTATTCAGAAGAGTGCACTATACAGGTTTATTGATTTCTTCTCTGCTTGGAGATAAAAAACAGAATAAGCAGGAAGCAGTTTTCACACTTGACCTCATGCATGTTCAGCCCTGAATTGTTTCCAAGCATTTTTTTCCTGCATCCATTTTTAACCTTTAGACACCACTGTCTTTATGCACTCAGCAAGGGCATTCCACACAGATATCTCCTCCTAACCAGCAGTTAATTGGGCTTTCCAAAATGCACCACATTCAACCCCAAATTATTAAATCAATGATGCTTTTTGAAGAAATCATTAATCATTTTACTTCTGCTTGTCTGCTTGACTTTGTCTGGTTTTCTACACACCCATCCATGTTATACTAAGCAACAGTTTTGAAATCTGCCTATTTTTTCATCTTCTGTTAATAAAATAGGAGTAATGATGATGCTAACGTAGTTCTGGAAGAGGAAAATGATTAATTAGAGCATACATCAATAATCACTTGGTTTTCTCTTACTGCCATGCAGTAGTAAATATTTTAGCAACTCCAGAAATAAAAGATGATTGAAAAAATAACAGTCTTCTTTTATTGAGAACACTTACATTACAAATTTATTTTGTAAACATACAGTGTTCTTACTTGCTCTTCAATTTCAAAATCAGTTATTTTATATAAAGCAATTTTCCTTTCTCACATAGCTGATATAAAACTGTGTGTTATACAGCATAGGAAAGGATACAGAATTATTGCTGTAAATGGAGAGGTTTTTTCAAATACCTCTTCCTGTTTTGTTTCAGAGGTTTTGTAGTGTCCCATTACTACTTGTTCACAGTATCAAATGAACACATGTGACACGCACAGTCCCTCAGGACACCAAACCTAATATTTCTTGAATTATATTCAAAGGTGGGTTCAGCCTTGTACATGCACACACCGATAATTTGTCACCCACTATTGCTCACCTTCATGTTTAGAAGCTCTTGGTCAAGCAGCCCTAGTTGAGGTGCAGCAGCAGCCAGCTTATCCTGCCAGAAAAGGATTTATAATTCAAGGTCAATATAACTGGAAGCAGTTCTGAAGTGTTTTGCTGTTATCCTTTCCACTTGCAGCAAACATATTTGAATTGGGAAGATGGGAATGTAAAAGTCCAAAATCATAAAAAAAAAGAGAAAAATGTGTAATTTATAAACTTTACTAATAAAAGTACACAAGCTGTTGGGATTGGTGTGTCACATAATGTCAAACCTCATTTTGTGTTTTAAGATACAACAAAAAGTTAAGGAGCACTGGCAACACTTTTGGATGGCTTCCTTTGGGCATTGCACTATTTTTAATGAGCATTTTTCCTGGGCTGATACTTTAACTCCTCAATTATTTTAATCCAGCTGGTCCCCCATCACTAGCAAATATTTACAAAAGAGACATGGATTTCCTGCAGATAAAGAAGCTGCTGTTTTAGGCAAGTAAATAATTCCATCTAGTTCCTATTGAGTTTTTGTTGGTGTCATATTTCTGTGAACAACAGGACATTTTTAAAATATAAAACAACAATTGAATTGTCACAGTATGGGTGGCATTTCAGTTCTGCACCACTTCTTCACTGGACCAGAAGATAAAAGGTTGAAATATTATGGGACATGGGTCCAGACATGCTTCATCTGTTAGCATCCCAGCATGACACAAGAAACTGGATTCTGAGAAAGAAACACTAAATTGAAGCTCCCAGGGATGTTAACCCTTGTTTCACTGATCTTTACCTTCGTCTCACATGATCCTGTCCTCAGAAAATGGGGGTAATGCCATCATGGAAGCAAACACCAGGCATTTTAAATTATGTTGGCAAATTTGCATTGAAAGGTGTGAATTGGCTGCTGAGGACCTCCACGCCTTACCAAGGGTTATTATTCAATGGGACTCCTCGCAAGATCTCGACCTTACAACCAAACCCTTTCATGTCCAAGCTTTTTGACATCATCTTTCTTTTTCTATTATTTTTCTTTTTCCCCTGTGGCTTCTGTCACAGTTGAAACGCCAGATCTTCTCTGTAGCCCTTCACCAGCTCCCTCCCTGCTGGATTTCATCTGGGACATCTCCTCACTTGTATCTCTGACTTCACCTTACTGTAGCAAAGACGAAGCCATTTCCAGCTTTACACCTTTTACTTCCAACGCCCTTTTCCTTTTGTGAGCAGATTTCTTGCCTGACCTGTGACTTTATTCCAAGAAGTATTTGAAATTTGCTTACAACACATAAGGGAGAGGAATGAGAGTATTTACCAGTTTGCTTGGGAGTATGTGAAACCTGAAGCCAGCCCATGGAGTTGAAACTGATCCCCTCTGTGTGGTTTGGCATAGGTCAAAATTCTGACACTTCTAATTTTACTAATGGAAAGGCAGCCCAGATTATTTAGGCACGGTTCACCGCCCATATCTCCATCGTGTAAGGATATAATGTTGTTTCTAAGAAGGTCCTGTTTGCATTCCAATAAGAATTAGTCTCTTCTTCAAAGCTAGATTGAAGTCCTGTTTCTAAATATTTCAAGATAGGAGTGAGGAAATCAAATAGAACAGAAATGTAATGTGAATATAGCCTTTCAAATTCTTGAGAATCTTAAGTAAAATGTAAAAGGCTTTTTGAAAAGGTCATGTAGTAGAAACTATCAGTTTTAATAAGGCATTCCTCTTCTCTGTTGAGGCAAATGTGTCCATATGCAGCAACCTCTGACCAGAAGTAGACAAAGCAAAAACCTCTAGTGTATTTAAATACTATTGGAAATCATGAGAGTATGAGAAAATACACTCTCATGGAGTAGGCAATTTATCGCTTAAATAAAATCATATAAAGGGAAGGTCACAGTCTCAGTAAGGCTGAATGACAAGAATGAAAAAGAAGCTGAGCTCTGTGGGCTGAATTTTCAGAGCAGTGCCTGGGCAACAGTTTTGTAGGACTCCACATTCTGCATGCACGGAGAAAATTCATCTCAGCAGCACAGAGCGAAGCACCTGCAATCGGAATTTCTGAGCTTCTATTTGCAATGGTGATCAGGTACCTGCACAAAACTCATCATCAACTCAGTGGTCCCTGGAGAGCCATGTTAATTAGAAAAGGCTGGTCTCAGTCAGTAACAGCAGAGGTCACAGCTCCCATGCAGACTGCCCCACCAGACTCTGCAAGGTTTAATTGATGAGTTTACACAGGCTCGACTGATTTTTGCCCATAACATTTAACTTGTTTGTCCTTCTCCCAGCCTGTTTATTAACAGGACTTTTTGCAATAAATATAGTTGTCCATTTTCTTTGAAGCTTGGCTTTCCTTACTCCACACATATGCAAAAAGCACCCAACTACTGCAAGTATAAATTAAAGATAAAACCTAGTTTCCTTGACTCACTCTTGCTACTTGTGCAAAGACATCTCATATGAATAAAATTATGCCACTCCAACCTAGTGAATGACTGAATCCCTCAACAGGTTTCTATTATTTATTGGCAAATCTTAAAAAGTCATTTCAATATGAAAAAGAAAGAGAATGCGTGGATTGATCAAGCTATTTTTCTCTCCCTGCAAACATGGTTATTCAGCTCCATCATACTCCAAATAATACATAAACCCTCACTACACAGTTTCCAATAGCGTCAATAATAGAGCTAACTACGTCTGTTGCCAGCATTATTGTGCTCCTTGGGCACCTTCTTGCACCTACACTCAGTGCTATCAATGAAGAAGAAAGAAGGAGAACACATTTCTTCAGTAAGACAGCAGAGGAAAGAGGAAGGGAGATCAGAGAAAACAAAGAGCTTGGATTATAAAAAGTATGGCTTTTTGTTTGAGCTGCTGCGAGGAACCAGATACGACTCATTGCCAACAGGCAAGACAAGACTTCTGTAGATTTCAGTGGGTCCAGAGTTTCACTTCAGAAATAGAAATACAATATAAGAAAAAAGATCATCTCCGGAGGATTTTAAAAAGTGGATAGCATACAGAATGCAGTTAATAACAGCAGAACAAAAAATAGAACTAACTTCTTCTCTGTATTATTTAAAGAGAGATTCAACTTCTCTTATTCTCATAATTTTTTTCCAGAACTCTTCAATGAAAATCATTTTTGAAAGGAGCTCATGTATTTGGGTCCTTGTCAGACACAGACCCAAGTCACACTGCAGAGCCTTGGTTAGCGTTTGAAGGTGATTGCTTCATCACTTATAAAAGCAAGTGTTGTGGCCATTTTAGTATTTCTGTCCATTTTTAAAGACTTTGTTTTACAAATGGAGTGTGAGATTCCTGCAGACATAGTGAACAAAATTAATTCTCAAGATTAAAAATTATTGTCATCATCTATCTGTCATTTTGTCGGCTATTTTGTATGTTCAGTCATTATTTTCTTTCTCTAATTTCTTGGATGAGGCATTAGAAATACTAGCCAGGCACAGCAAGCCTCTGATTTTAAGGTACCAAAAACATCCTGTCTCTTCTCAGCTGTGCTGTTATTGTACTCTGGTTAAAAGTGGTCAGAAGGGAAGTAACAAAGCTAAGGCTGAAAAATGCTTCCAGCAGCTGCCTTCTTCCAAATACTTTACAAATAATAAAGGGAGACATAAAGACACTGCCAGCTCCATCTTTCAATGTTCAATGAGTCTCACTTCCAGCTTTTGCAGTGTTTCTGATGGCTGCACCACAAGAAGTTTCTGCAGCCACAGTTCCATCCCTGAACACCAAAGGCTTGCATTTGCTGGCTGCATGGCATGAGCAGGGCTCAGACTCGCCCAGATTCCTCTAAGATATCAACTTTAAAGAAGTTTATCTCTGAGACATCAACTTTAAAGAAGTTTATCTCTGAATATATATATATCTATTTTTTAGTTCTGCAGTGGAAATCTATGTTCTCTGTCATTCTTGAGGTGACAATTTTAAAAAACAGCTCTTGCCAGTTAGGAGATTTCTGTTTCCCTGTGATTATTTCTGAGTCTATGTAGTCATACAATTAATCCAATTAAGTAATCTTTTTCACAATAGCCTTATCACACAGCTCTGTGTTTGTGGGTGGGCAGCTGTTGCCACAGCCTGCTGGGACAGGTCTCAGAATTACAGCAGAGAGAAAGAATTATATTCATGCATCCTTCACTTCTACCCTGGGGTATAATAAATAACTAGTTCTTGTGATAACCAGTTGTCTGGCTCAGCCAGAAGAATAGAACATGTAAAGCCCTCACAATTCTGTTGTTCACCTCAGAGATGGTAGAAATGGCTGCTAGCCCCTCAGTTAACAAGGATCTATAACAACTCAATCCTTGGCATTAATTTTTCTCTATCCCTTGCAATATTTTTTTCATCAATGACTGACTTCATGCTGAGAAAATCCCTTCTCTTTTGCTTTTATTCACAGGTATACTTAACTTCTGGGATTCCAGTTTGGTCAGGGCAGATTTCTGCTTTATCATTACAAGGCAGAGTAAAATCTCCCTTTCTGTGTGCTGGGAAGACCAGACTAGGACGTTCCCCTCATGAAATATAGCAACCTCCTGAGCTACACTGGGGGAGACATAGCTTCTTTCAGTGATACTAGGAAGGCTCAAACATACCTAAATTTAGTATTCCAGGACTCTGGAGCAGAGGAATCTTTCAAATATCCTTTTGTTCAGACAGCACAGGGAGGACACCAGACATGTCTGCTGGGTAAAAGCAGTACAGCCAGGCCAATATGTCCTAATGATCTTAGCAAACAGTGAAACCTCGAGCCTTTGCCTTCAGTTCAATTGCCCACACCAAGCACCTACCGCTGTTTCACGCACCAACAGGTACTGGATGTGATCCCATGGGGCTGGCAGAGGCACAAGACTTACATACGTGTGAGCCTTAGGGAAAAACAGGGAAGTTCTGGACAGAGACCCACAGCAGCAAAAGCAGCCTGACTTTAGTGCTTCAAAATACATGCTTCCTTCCCTGAGTTTTCCATTTCCCCTTTCTGACTGTGATCTTCAAGCTTAGAGGTCTTTCCATTTCTCAACTACCTGAGACTAATCCACAGATTCTTATGCTGGAGTCTAAGATCACAATTTGGCACTTTAGAAAATGGCATTAGCATTTATTAGCATGCATTAGCCTTAATAAAAAGCTACAATATATTTGCTGTTTTGTTCCTTCAGACATGATCCACTGGTCTGAAACAATTTTTGAAACTCCCATAGCAAAATCATAATACAAAGGTCACACTGTAGCGAGCAAATTAGAAGCATGCTCTTAGTTTTACATAAAATGCATATGCAAAGAGGCAGATACCCATCTTGCCATTGAAAACCCATAATTTGGTGTGCTTCTCTAATAATTCATTTGGGAATTTAGAAAGTGTGCAATACAGATTTCAAAATACATCACTGAACTGAAAGAAAACACTGACATACAAAGACAAAAATTAATAATCTGGAAACTGAGCCAAAAAAAACCCCAGCCATTGTTTATGCAATCATTGCCTTTTTTTTTCCTTACACAAAGGAGAATGTCTCATTTTTGTTTGTACAGATGTAACATCTTGTAGTACAAATACCACTGGATGAAATACCTACGTGAGATTTAAATTGCACATTTGCACCTTGTAACAACCAAACGTGGATTCTGTTCACAGCTGAAGACAGTTCAAGGTGTGAGCTGCGTCTCTTAGTTCCAAATAAACTCCATGGAAATCTCCCAGCTACCTCCACACCATGACCTCAGAGAATGAGCATCACATCAGCTCTGTCAGTCCAGCTCAGGTGTCTCAGATGCTTCAGGGCATCAAAGATACATGGTACACCTGTGCCTAGAATACCTTAGCAGACCCCTACTCAGGGGTGTGTGCAGAGGGATTCATCAGGCACCCACACATCCCCTGACCAATTTCAGATGTCCAGATCCCAGACAGGTACACAGGGTGGGCAGGCACAACCTGAACTTATGGAAGACTGCTCTTTCTGGAAGAGACCCTGGAGACTGTCTGACCTAAAATGACTCTACAGCTCTGTGTTGATCCAAGGCAATTCCCCCAGAATTCTCCAAGGCCTGCAAGAGAGGCTTGACACACAGTACATAAGCAGACACAGAAGTACAGAGAGACACTTCAATTTAATGAATTTAACCTCCATGGTCAGCCCTCCAGAAAAAGTAAAATTATTTTTTTAAACATTATGTTAAATAGTCAAGGGGGCTTTGTGTTCATTAAAAAAAGGAATAAAACAACAGGGAAGGGAAGGGAAGGGAAGGGAAGGGAAGGGAAGGGAAGGGAAGGGAAGGGAAGGGAAGGGAAGGGAAGGGAAGGGAAGGGAAGGGAAGGGAAGGGAAGGGAAGGGAAGGGAAGGGAAGGGAAGGGAGAACTATCAAGACTTAAATTTCACAAAAGAATCTTTATGATAATGACACATCCAGAATAATAGCTCATAGAAGATAAGGAAATAAAAAAGCTTTTTATTAATTTTGGGGGGTTTTTTTTCTTTAAAATTTCTGGCTTCTAACTCAAGATCACTTACAGGAGTGTGATTTGTGAATTCTGAACATTTGGGGTCAGCTGTATTAAAACACATATGGAACAACAATAATGAAGGATGATCAGAACAGTATAGTATGTCTTCAGGTTTTACATCTGATGAATTTCCCTCAAAGACAAAAACATTAAAGGGAACATCACTGGTAGTAAAAAGCTGAGTATTTGGATGCCTGCCATGCCCAATTCCCCGTTGACACTGAAGTGCATGGGATAATGCAGAACAGTACCTCACAAGACTTGCTTTAGTTCTCTTTCACTGCAGGTAATGTTTCTCTTTCCTCCTATGGCAGCCACTTAAAAAGCTGAGTGGTTATCTTACCCAAGCCTTTCAAATATTTAAGGTTGGGGAGTTATGTCCTGTTTCATAGAATTATGGAATCACATGGAATGGTTTGGGCTGGAAGGCACCTTAAAGATCATCCAGTTCCTTCAAGACACCCTTCAGGTGTCCCTGCCCACCTCTGACCAGGTTGCTCAGAGCCCCATCCAGCCTGGCCTTGAACACTTCCAGGCATGGGGTGCATACAATCCCTTTGGAGAGGTTTACCCTGCTTGATGCTGAAATGGATGCACAATTTCTTTTAAAGCCCCATCTTCCTATCTTAAAAATTAATAAATGGCAATATAATCTGACCTAATAACTTCTTCCTGATCTCAAGGGACATGGAGGCAGATTTTCCAGTCACTGGATGCAGAATTTCAGAACATGACTCTGCCACCCTGGACAACAGTAATTTTCCTTTTGTGAGGGTTTGACATGGTCTCAGTGATGATGAGTGGTTAGGTGTTGTCAGCTCATCCAGAAAAGAACAAAACTCAGGAGACTCCAAGCTGTAGTTTCAGAGCTCTGTAGAATAAGAAGCCATCAGTCTCACTCATTTAGTCCCTCCTTAAAAACAGAACTGCCAGGCAGGATCAGACCAATATTACACAAAGTCCAGAACCTTGAGTTCATGTCCTAGTCACACCTGGCAACACCTCACTTTTACACAGGAGGGAGAAGTGCATGTCTTGAAGCTGACAGTACAGAAACAGCAGAATGTTCTTGAACCCATGTGTTTCCCCTAGGGTGTATGTGAATCAAATGGGCTGAATCCCTCACAAAACAAGATATTCTGAACTGATACATTACCTGTCTTCCCACTCTGGAGGGCTGATCATTTGCTACTGATAACTTCAGAAGTTACCCAAGTTACTTGGATGACGAAGTTGTTCAGGTAATAGAACAGTCCATATTATGAAAATTGAAGGACCATTGCTTAAGGTATTCTATATTTTTAAATGACTTTACAGTGATTGCTTACATTTGACAGTAAATAGCTCCTGTTTAGAGCAGAGGGTTTTTTCTCACACAAAGCAGTAAGTGCCTGTTTCCAGGGGATGCACTATTCTATGAGCCAATCATTAGTACAAAATTACCTAAAAATTAACTGTTGCCTAGGTAGCAGTGAAAAATATCTAATTGCACATGTGTTGTACAAACAGACAGGAAACCCATAGATGCTGTATCAAGCCTAGGAGCTGCCTGGCATGGGAGATGCTGAGAGGTGGACCATGGCGCATATGGGCATTTTACCATATTACAAGCAATGAAAAGCACTTCCAGGTGGAGGTACATATGATTGGGTGCAACATCCATGTGAGGTGGCTCTGCTAATTCTACATCAGAATTGTGCCATACCCTTCTCAATAGTTTCTCCTAAAATCTTCATATCCCTTGTTATTGAGGAAAGTCAGGAAGGATAATAAGGTCCAAGAGAGGAATTTGGAAGATATTGAAATGATTCAAGGGTCTTAAAGCCAAGATAAAGAACTTTGGTGAGAAGATGTAGTGTTGAAGTGGGGCTCTAATTTTTGGTCTGTGAGGTGCTGGGTTAAATTACAATGTAATGTGTTTTGACTGTAAGGCATTCCTTCTGACAGTCTTCTCACTCAAGAGATCCAAAGCGGGTGGTTTGCTCACCTCAGCTCTCAGTAAGAGTGCAATCAGTCTCTGAACTCCACTCCTACCACCAAATTGCAGACTCCATCAGGAGATCAACAATTTATCTGTCACAGAAAAGTGGCATCTTACTGCTAAAGGCAGGCTTGTTAGATCAGCACCAAAAAACCTGTCCTGCTCCCTGTGCTGTACCTGCTCTGTGGATAATGAGAGGGCTTCAGGCTCCAGGACTGTCAGACTAACATCTTTGACAAGGTCTGAATCCTGTGGCAGTGAGGGAATTGTCTGGATTTTTTTTTCTTTTTTCTTTTTTTTAAGGAAATGCCTTTGCCTACAATTGACTGTCAAGCAACTGAACTTACTCAAGCCCCATTGTCCTTACCTGCATTCCAGCTTTCTGCTCTTCAGAGATGACACAGACTGCCTGGGATGCACTTGTACGTGTGCTGGCTGTTTTTCTGACTTTCTCCCAGCATTAAAATGCTTTGCCTCAGCCAGTGCAACAGATTTTGCCACAGAAATGACAAATGTCACCTTGTGCTATTGATGTGCGGCCGGCACATCACCACAAAGGTTTTCTCCCTGACCCCATGACTTTGCCATTTCACTCAGTCCACACAACCTTTCAGCAGCTGTGCTGTGTCAGCAAGAGGTTGGATGTGCCTTCCTCCTCTGCAGCCCCCTCTTCCTCTTCCTCCTCCTCCCTCCCTCACCACAAGCAGGTCCTTGGGAAATGCTTGGCCCACTACCTCTCATGTATCTCAACATTTTTGCTGTCTCTTTAAGGTTTCTTGTCTGTGGATATTAAAATTGCAGTTTCTGAGGAAAGAGACCATCTCTTTGTTCTATATTTGTGTAACACACAGTGACAGAGAAATGCCTCCTGTTTCTGGCTGCTTTGGTGATACAAATTAAACAAGAGTAGTGACATGGCTGCCTAATTATCCTGCTTTCTTGCCTGCATCGGCAGCAATTTCAATCAGTTGAATTTTGTAATGACAGAGTTAAGAGTGGGCACCATACTAAGTCCATTTATTTTGCCCTCTGGTGACTGAGAGCTAGTGGGCATGGGTCCTTAAAGAGCTAATGGCACTGTGAAGTCAAAACCTGCAGCTGTCTGATCCTTCTCCAGGTCCTTAGAGTGATCGGGGGATGTTTCTCTTCCCCTTCTTTGGCTTATTTTTCCCAGAACAGTGTCAACCTCATTTTCCTGCTTCAGCCCTCTAGAAGGAGGCTCTGGGTCTCTCCCCCTTCACTCTCCCACTGGGGTAGGCAACTCCTGCTGGTGCCACCAGCCGTGTCCTAGGCAAGGGCCACTCAAGTGTTGTGCTCCTAGCAGTGTCTGCACTGCCATGCTACAGCTATTAGATGTTCTGCCACATTACACTTTTAAAAATGTGCAACTTCTGCTTTGATCTTGGCAGCCTGAGACAGTGATTTAAATGCCTCCTACCTCCTTTCCTGAGTCAACGCTTCAGCATCACTGCTAAGAAGCACAGCTGGCTGACAGCTCCACGGGAGTCAGCCTCCTGAAACAAGTCCCAGAGAGAGGGAAATATGGCATCATGCCCTGCTTGCTTCCAAGAGCTGAAACACACAGGAGCTCAAATGACTGTTTCCTCAAAGTTTTCATTTTATAAATTATCAGCTTTCTGAATATGGTAGTATTCCTTGATGCTGTTCTTAACCAAACAGTTACCTTCCAACCAGGCCCAGCTCTCCTGTGCGGTTTGCTGGATTTTTTTGTGTGGTAGGCATTTGGGTCCAGGTACTCCCTTCTTGTAATGTGGATGAGGGGATCTGTGGTTCTTCCTTGGGCAGTCCTCCTAAATGGGTTTTTCTCTTCAAGGAGCTCAACAGCTCCCCAGAGGAGAAGCCTGTACCAGTGCTGAACAAAACATCAGTCGTCATTCAGCTCAAAGTTCTCATGTAAACCAGACTGCCTTTTCAAAGGCACATTCAACCTTAATTTTTATTGCTCCTAGCTGAAACTGAAGTAAAAGAGTCCATGAATCAGCAAACTAATTGCCTTTGTATTAGCTGGGGATGTTTAGTATGAGTGCATAACTAAGTAAATATTGAGATTAGTGCTCTCAGGAGTAGGTACTTTCAGCAGATGTGTTGGATAGAACTTGCTTGTGAATTGATGGAAAGCAAGGTATATTAAAGAGGAAGCATATGTAAGATGAAATAGAGTGCAGTTAAGGAGTTATTTTAAAGAGTTATTTTAAGAATCAAGACCAAAAGCAGCTAAGTGTTATAAAGCTAATAAGCTAATACAAAGCTGTTTCCTTTTTTTCCTCAGATGAAATGAATGGGAACTTGAGACATAATTTCAGTTGTACCTGACCTCTCAAATACCTTTGATAATGTACCTATTCCTACAGAGCTGTGTTTCTTTCATTTGACATTGTTTGTCATCTTTTTTAAACAAAAGTTTATTTATCCCAGTCTGTTGTTTCTGCAGAGATTTGAGAAATGACACTGAAATCACTGCACAGTTGATGTGGAGGCCGATGGACAGTGCTAAGCAGCAGCACTACTGAGCAGCTCTGTGGACAGCTTCTCCCACAGACTCAGAACACAGATGCAGAAAAAGCCATCCCTGAGCCTTCAGCTGGGAATTTGGCCTGCAAAGGAAAATGTCCATAATTACTGACAGATATGAAAATTAACAGGGATCTTGGCCCAGTGGCTTCCTTGTGGCATGGCAAAATCTCTGATGATGAAACTAGACACACTAAATATTATTTCCATTCAGTAATGCAATGAGCTTTGCCTAGGGGAACCCAGATTACGATACTAGCTTTTCAGTCTTCGGTAAAATTTGCATTCTTAGAAATATAGGAGTTGCCACACAGAACTAAACCAAAATCCTATTTCATCCATTGTCTTGTCCCTGACAATAGCCAGGAATCAATATATCCCTAGGAGGTATAAGTGCAGCATAACATCTCCTACTAAGTCAGCAGGAACCCTTTCTTGCACAAGCAGTCATTTAGTGCCTGACAAGGCTTGCTAGGTACCTTTTTCAAGGAGCCTTCTCTGAATTGCAGCAATTTACCTGACTAGACTTTTCATTATGTAGTAAGTTTGCCATGCATATGTGTGCTGTGCACTTTTTAAAAGCTGCATATTTTACAGCTACAGCTCATAATTTGACAAGGCTTTTAGCTTGGTCAAATGAAGCCAATTCCCCACAAAACAAGCATAGTTACTTCTTTTCAGCAAATGATGTTTCCCTGCCAAATTCCACTCACAGCCTCAAGCCTTTTCACTCATCTCATATAATTTCATATACAGACACTTAAAACTTGGGCTCTTTTTAAATCACACCGAACTTGAAAATGCCTCATCAATTTTGCCTGTCTGTCTCGTTCCACCTCCTTAGGGCAGAAAAGAAATATTTGAGTAATTTTTACTTTTACCTACCTGATTCTGCAGAGAAATGCTTGCATAAGCCCTTAGCAGTGCTCCACTGGGTTCTTAAAGGGGGTTTCTAGAAATAGAAGCACTTGAAAATTTTCAGTAACCAAAAAACAAGGTCAAAATTAAGTCTTCAGTAACTTTAACAAATGGGGTTAACACCTCTCTTTTAAGTGATAGAAGGACCCAGAGATGTAAATTGGAAGGTAGACAAGTAAATGGTCATGTGTGATGTGTTGTGGCTGGTTTCTATACCTTAATGATATAAATCAATGTACCCTTTGTGAAAGATAACTACTTACCTTGTCAGATTCCTCTGTTACTGTGCACTGATAGTCTATGACTCTGATTCTTGTTATTGCAAGCTTGATTTGCTGAAAATAAAGGTGTGTTGAAAGCCAGGAAAATTAGACTTACTTTTATTATGATGTTGAATCAAATTGACTGACAGAACTATGAAAGCTTTGAAATTAAGACTGTAGGGACACATTAACATAAAGTGCATAAATCTTGCTGTAAATCTTCACTGCATTTGACTATTCTTTGAAGATCAGAAAAATAAATGATCTGTGGCCTGTTACATACCAAACTGATTCCACCTAATTCTTTGTCAAAAAGCCATCCCAAAGAGAGATTGAGCCAGCAGTGTCAGAGCCATAGCCTTCTAGAGCTTATCAAGGCCCTGATTAAGCACAGTGGCTATTCATCATTTTTAAGACAGAACAGTAAATCAGAGAGCGTCATCTTCATTTAAGAAAAACTTCCAGTCACTTCAACCTGAGATTTCTTTTTAAAAAATTACCAAATGTAGCTTTCGACAAAACTGTCTACCAACCCCTGAAAAGTTCCAGAGCAGAAGTATGTGAGCCATATAGCATAAGACCTACTGTTAAGTGCTTAATGACTTTTTTCAACCAAGTACACATTTGGCAGTACAGACTGGTGGGAAGAACACTCTGGTCATGCTGATTAAAATGCAAAATTCTTGTATACAAGTTGATTTTTGTTGAGCCAAGTCTTGTGGCCATGAAGCCTCTGAGCCATTGTCATTTAGAGCCACTGCAGATCTGAACAGATTGCTTCTGTATCCTTACTGCATAATTCAAATCAATTTAATTTAGGACCTTCTATTCACTCTCAGAAGAGGAAAACAAAACCAAAAGCAGCACACCGTCATCCTTGGAAACAAAATGGTTCCTCCCCTTTCACAAGATTTTCCTAATCAAACACCTAATCTAAAAGAAATATATTCTGACATCTTGTCCATAGCAGGAGCTGACTGAAAACTTGTCTCAAGAATGGCAAAGATAGGGGCTGTCCAACTGGTGGATAAACCAAAAACCTGTGCAGGAAATCTGTTGCATATGTCCTGCTTTCCTGTCTGAGTTCAAAGGACTGCTCCACTCACCACAACATCTTTGCTAAGAGAGTAGCTGGATGAAAAGTAAGCAGAAGTTTGCTACTACTGAAGTTGCTTTGAAGCTGTTGAGGAACCTTGAACCTGAAGATTTGGCAGTACAAGGTACAAAGTACATTCTTTATAGCAGACTTTATGGTCAAGTACAACTATCTAGTCAGAGAATTCAACCAATGTGAGCCTTTGATCAAAGATGGATGTGCATTGAGAAAATCCTTGCAATCAAATAACAGCAAGTTGTACATGATCCTGTGCTGGTTTGGGCTGGAATAGAGTTTATTCTCCACAGCAGCTGGCATGGGACTGTTTTGGATTTGTGCTGCAAAGAGTGTTGATAACTCAGGGATGTTTCATCTGTTGCTGAGCAGTGCTTGCACAGAGTCAAGGCTTTTTCTGCCTCTCCCCCCCACCAGTGATCATGCTGGGAGTGCATAAGGGGTTGGGAGGGACACTGCCAGGGGATCCCAACTGACCAGAGGGATATCCCAAACCACATGGCATTATACTCAGCATATAGAGCTGGGGGGAGAAAAAGGAAGGCGGGAGGTTTAGAATGATGCTGTTTTTCTTCCCAAGTCACCATTGCAGATAATGGAGCCCAGTTAACCTGGGGATGCCTGAACACCTTCCTGCCCACGGGAAATGGTGAATTAATCCCGTGCTTTGCTTTTCTTCAACTATTAAACTGTCTTTATCTCAATCCATGAGTTGTCTCACTTTTTCTGTGGTTTCTGATTTTCTCCCCCATCCCACCAGGGTGTTGAGCAAGTGGTTGTGAGTGGCTGAGCTTCTGCCTTGGGCCAAACCACATCAGATCCTCACCACTGTGTTTCATAACCAGCAGCACAAAGGAAACTGTTTCTAAAAGACAACACACTTCTGTTGTTCTTTTATTAACTAGTAAAAGTTATTGGTTATGCCTGATCTATAATGGTTTGCTAATCCCAGCAAATTCTCTGCAAGCAGCTGTCTAAAGATCATCTGAATCTCACCATCAAACAGGAAAAATACTGAGGCATTGAAGAAATGTAACTCACAACATCCTCCATATCTATAATGAAGAAATGGAAAAATGAAAGCTTTTTATACTAGGAAAATCATTGATTCTGTCTTTAAAAGCTGAGTGAATGGAAGTCAAGGCTCACCTAGCTAATAAAAAACAGAAGTATATCAAGTTTCTGTGGGTTTGCCTTTTATCCTGTTTTTTATTTCATTGAATGTGTGTGAGCTTGAATTGCCTGGTATTTGTCTGAATCTCAATTTCTCATTTGACTATAAACATTGAGCAAGTGAAGATGAAAAAAAAAAACTAACAAAAAAACCACAGACATATTTTTGAACAACTTTCCAGAATCTGGATCACTTTCTTCATACCATTTCGAGCATAAACATAAATTTATCTTAGCTATCTGGACAAAATTAATAAGAGGGGATTAGCTTGCCTCCAGAGGCCAGATATGTGTTGATGGGTTTGAAAGGATGTAGGAACTTCTTTAGTCAGCTTTATCACCAGGAAAATCATTGCATCCAACAACTCCTTACTGTTAACACTTACAGCTAATGTGATTAGACTTTCTTAACCTTCAAGTGAACTTGTCACCAGAACAGAATAAAGACAAAGAAAAGCAATGCATAAATATAATGGAGCTAATTTCGTTTAAACTGCTGTTCTATTCCTCAGAAAGAATTAAGAAATGGATGTGTATTAATAACTATGCTGGAAGAACTGGACAAAAGAAAACCTGCCTTTTTAATTATTAAGTTTTTTGTTAGCCATAGGTACATTTGGTCATGCCTTTTCAGGAACAGGACAATACAGCCTGTTCTGTTCCTGAGCCTAGAGGTAACTTGACATTCTTGATTATTAGGCATCACTCAACTTGGCAAAGTGAGAGACATAAGGTTTTTTGTTACTGCATTCACAGAGCCATGAGAAAGTGTCACAAAGGTATTTTAGCTTCAGTTTCAGTGTGATTTTAGAGAAACTGAGTTGTCTGTTTTGGAAGCAAGTATGTACTGCTAATGCATCTCTTACAACTAGGATAGTGCTGCAGGTAATTAAGTCAAACAGTCACTTGCTGTACAACCGAATTGATAACATCCTTTTCACTATTGACTTAATCCTGTGCAGATGAAGTTAAGAGGAAAGCCCAGTTGCAATATTTAGGTTCCAATTCACACTGAACTTTTGGTAACCCCCAATGAAGTCTAATTGAAATTTTCAAATGTGTATTCCCCTCACACAATTAATGCACTTTGTGCTGCTGTAGAGTTAACTCCAGCATTGTTTTTCAATGCTCATTTAGACTAATGTAGGGATAGCAATTATTTTAAATTCCTGACCCATTTCAGCCTGTTTTTCTGTGAAGGCAGTCTTGCATGACCAGTCTAGATGGGATTCAACCCACCTAACTGCAGGTTACACACATATCTGTCTTATAATTGGTTATAGTTTCTGTGAAATCAGCCTACTTAGCAAAGGAGAAAATTCTGTAATTATAAAAAGCAAGAGAAAGGCTACTGCCAAAGTTCCTCCATTTGCAGATCTCAGAGTAACCACATAGATGTAATTTGGCAAAGGTGAGCAGGGGCAACTAGTCTCCCAGATGGGGCATCTGTCATGGATATAAATCTTCAGTAACTAAGGTGAGAGTAAACTTAGCTTTCGAGGACTTCTCTTTACAACATAAATGTTTGCACCTGAATTAATCACTTGAGACTCCCTTTTTCATGAAAAAAAATTAAGAAATTCAGGATTCTGCTTATCTCTAACAGTTTCTGGGCTCCCAGGTTACCTAGATGGTCTTACCTGAAGAGAGCACTGTAATTCAAAATCTTATAAAGTGTTTGCTTGAGATTATGAAAGTATAGAATGAGGAGTGAAAGAAAATATTAAGAGAAGAGGGAGACAAAAATTTATATTTAATTCCAGAAAATCCTATGAAAGTTTGTAACCAAGTACTGGATAAATTCCCAGAAAATGCATAGCAGCTAGTCATAGCTTCCCCAAAAATCTCTATTGCTATTAACTTCTTCTGGCAGACTGTAGTTTGGATGCTTTTCTGTACAAAAATTAAGCTATTGCACTATGTCCATAACAAGTTATTCTTATTTTCCTGGTCAAAGGGGAAGATCATGTCACCCAGTTTATATCATCTAAGAATTAGCATCTCCTATAGTTACAGGAAAGAGATAGGAGAATCCCAGCTGATATTCATCCTAGCTATGGAAGGTTGTCTAGACCCACTGCAGGGGAGGCAGCACGGGTTCTAGGCTGGGGACAGAAGGTGGCTTGGGGCCCATCATTTCAACACCATCACATCTCACATAGGCTGATTGTGACGCTGCACTTTCAAACCACTGTCCAAAGAAGGGATGAGCTGCCTTCTTCAGAGCCCCTTCCCCTCTACTGACTGAAAAAGGAGTTTAAATTTATGCATTAAACCCATAGGTTGTGAAGATTAGTTGAAGAAATTGCATCCAGACTTAAAATGAAGATGCCTTGAGAGAGACAACCAGCGCTTTCAGCATGTTTCACCAGGGAAGCTCATCTTTCCACAGGGGGCGCAGAATGAATGCTCCAGGGAACATTTGTTTACCTGCTGTAAAGAATTAACTTCTCCCCCCCCCCCTTTTCTTTAACGGGACTCCTCTGTGGTTTGCTCAGCAGCAGCGTTCAGGGAAGGTGTGCAGTGATACTCATCTCTCCAGGTCAACTGCAAATTCCCAGTCAACTGTCAACTTGTGGATTCCACACCCTCTAAAGTCTTACAAACAAAACATGCCCATTCACTACACCATTTTTTAAATAATTCTAATCTGATTAATACAAAATTTTCTGCAGTGATCGCTAGTTACAGCTACAGAGGAATCTTTCCAGCATTAGAGTTGGACATGCAGACTGCAGAAATAATGTATTTCCATAAGCTCTAGCTGGTGCTCTGTCATGGAAGCAAATCAGATCTGCAATTAGATCTTTCATAAGAAATCTGAAAACAGTGACAGAGTAATTTATGCACCTTAGAAATTTCTGAAGCACCTTGCTCAGATGGAGATTCAGATGGATTCTCATCTCACTTATGACCCTTTCTCAACTCCACCAACTTGGATTGTTTATATCTTGTTCACACTAGGGTAAGTGAAACCCATGGGAATGTTAATTACGGGTATATTTGGGGAGGGATGGGAATTCTGACGAGGGTCCTCCTTTCCTGCAGTCTTCTAGACTAAACTACAGTATCACAAAGAGCATATTCACTGACTGAAAAATAAGAAAATCATATACTGAGAAAAGGAAATGGAGGAAATGAACATGCAAAATTAGACTATAAAGCAGAGATTAGAGGCACAAATGTGTACTCACAAAGGTGCTGAAATTCTGACAAATCAGACTATTGCAGTATCTGCTGCCAGTTGCAACCAGAATCTGAATGAGGAGAAAGGAAAGTATGGGGGGGGAAAGCTCCATTCATGTTTGATTTGAGTTTTCTGGGGAAAAAAAAAAAAAGTTTATCATTAATAGACAAATTTGACTAGTTGTTGCACAGATGCTGGCACCAGATCAAGTAATGAAGCCCTCAAAAAAAGAGAGTAAAACAACAAAACAGCTTTCAATTTTCTGCTTGCAGATAAAAGAAAAGCAGACATGGATCTAAAGCAGGAGGGAGAAGAACAAATGCTTTTCTGTAAGGCTGCATGAATATCCTCATGAAATTCCTTTTATAGCTCTTAACAATTATTGGCTCACTCCCACAATTTCTGAAGGCTGAGACATTAATCATCAACTGAACAATTGCCACTAATAATTCATTTGGCTGCATTCCAAACAATAGTGAGTAGCAAACAGTCATGGAGTTGTGTATATGAGAAGACACAGGAATATTTTCCTAGTTACTAACCACTTCAGAAAATCCCTAAAGAAAAATTTTAAAACCAAAGTAAAGCAGAAGAGAAATATATGAAATGAAAATTCTCTGAAGAAAGGTCTTTTCCATGCACAGGTCAATAACACCATTTGCAATGAAGCATAATCAGTTTTCAAAGAGTTATTACATGAGAAATTTTCTGAAGTATAAGGTATCTCAGGCCAATACTTCCCAACTGACTAACTATGATCAGATGTCTGAAATCAATACCTGTCTCTTGGTTTTGAAACATTCTTCTCTAGTCTGCATATAGATGCAGATATAACATTTGGGTTGAAATCAGTGAGAGAAAGAAAAAGACTACAAAATTAAATTATTTTAATTTATGTTGTTCTAGATGCAACATAAACTATTTCATGTGAAGATTCAAGTAAAATATGATCTGGATGTATTCTGGATTTATAGTCAGGCCCTTCCTAACATAGAAAGTAGTTCAGAAAAGTACAGAAAAAGCCACAGAGGTCTGTAAGAATTCAAATGTAATCACAAAAGGTCCAATCCTGAGCATTCTCATGTCAGTGGGAGACCCATTTCTCTAACCAGGAATTGTTATATTGTCTCAGCTAAGCAGTTTCTAACTTTTGTAAGATGTATTCCAAAGGAGTTTTTTCAGCAGTTGCCTAGGCTTAGGTACCTCAGCACCAAACTTTTAAAAATGTAAGTGAACTCAACTCAAGAGAAATTATGGTCTTACCAAGAGTTCAAGTGACAATATCCATGTATTTTACAAATTGATATATAAAGCTTTTATGCTGCCTTTGCTGAAGCAGTAAGCCACAGAACTCACACAAGTTTGGGGTCTTTTGGCAGTTAATTTATAAGTGTCTGATTAGAACAAGTAGCTAAGACTTTAGGTCCCTCAGTGCCAAAAAGTAATTAGCTTGAACCTACATGAGTTTGTTTGCTGTTAAAGACAAGCTGAACTGCTTTATATACCTTGTAGAACATCATCCTTTCAACACTGCAAATGAGCTTTCTGTGAAGACTTGTATAAGTCTATTGTAAACTAAAGCCAGACTCAGTCTCAGAGGAATTTAGTGAAATCTAGGGACAGAATTTGGCCTATACTTTTAATCACCTGCAAAATTAAAAATGCCATCTTTTCCAGACGCAAATTTGTCAACCTCCTTTCAAATGAAACATCTACAATAAACCATAACAACATGGTAAATCATCATGAATAACGCTAAAGCCATCATAATTAATAACTCTAAAACCAAGCATTAATTAAACTCATATGTGAATTCCTTTATAGCAGAAGTATGGAGGAGTTCAGATATCTGTAGCCAATGAATGTAGAAATTAATTCAGGCTCTACCACCCCCAGCAGCCTTTCAACTATGCATGGGTAGTTTGATAAACTGACAGATTATTACATTTTATTTCACCCCTGAATCAGTGTTTTAGGAAGTCACCTAGACTGTAATGCTCCTAGCACATAATAAAAAAATAAAAAAGAGTGAGGTGATGATTCAAGCTTTACTTCAGCCTTTGACCTTTTGTTATTCATACACACCATCACTGAATATCTGGACTGCATGTAGGTCATTCTTTCCAATTAAAACATTGTGAAATATAAGGCACTTCACTGGCAAATGAAGGGAAAATTATTTCCTTTTGAACGTGCAGAAAGAGCACAGTGACTTGAACAAGGTTCCAGTGTTTTAGTCACGAGGGTCAGACTGGGTAATAATTTTCTTCTATATGCACATTCCTTCTTTATTCCCTGGATCTCACTGCTTTAGTATAATAGAAAACCTGTGGGACAAACTTCTGAACTGCAACTCCTAGCACAGAGTGACTATTTTTGTTGAGCATAACACTTTCAGATGGAAGGGGAAAAGCTTCTGCAATTTCTACAGCAACATAGTTAGCAACAATAATCTTCAATCAGCATGAAATGGCAGTCACTTGAAGCCATGCCAATACAATAAAGAAATAATTGGGCCATTGCATTTTCCAATTTCTGACACAAAAACATTGAATAAAGGAAGAAAATTCAGTTCTATCAAATACACTGCTGTTAATTTCATTCTGAAGACATTTGTCAGTGTTTCAGCCCCAGTGTCACTCACTCTGCTCTCCTAGTTCCACACCAGTCACAAATTGCCAGTCCTACTTAACTGCAACCCCATTTCAGCTTTTCATTTTCTCTAATCTTTCTCTCAGTGGAATAAAGAGTTTCCCAGGAACATTTTCTGAGACATTTCATTCATTGATTATAGACATGAAAACACAGATTGTGACCAATTTTTAAAATCCCACTTTTGTAGCTCTCTGCAACTTCATAAGAGAAAAAGGTACCTTCACTTAAAAGCCACAGACTTCAAACCTATGTATATAGAACTTGCCTTTGAAAAGCAGATCCAAACATCAGTGTCTATACTTTGTTACAAGCCTACCTTTAGGCTGGCTGGCAAGTTTCAATATTTGGTGGAAACACACAGAGATAAAATACATATTTTTCCATTTTTAACGCAGATTTCTTTTCTTCATAGTTTTATGAATTCTTGCAGAACTTTTAAGCACACCCAAGTAAAGTGAGATCTAGGTGATTTCCCATCAAATCTCACATCTATCAATGAGACAAAATGTCCTTTCTGTCAGAACCACATTGTTTGGGGTTTTTTTCTCATACCTAATAAGTGCCTTTGGGATTTGGAGGTAATCTATGGTTGTCTATGACCTGCTGATATTCCACAATTGGTAAACAGAGAAAATTATCATTAAAAAAATCTCATGGGAAAAAAGGGCACTTGTTAGTTATCAGTTTATATAGTATTTACACAAAATGACCAGGATGAAATTTCTGTACTCTTAGATAAACACAGTACAATTCTCCAGCAGAGATGAGAGATGAACGCCTTAGGATATAGCCTCTCTTGCTGCACATTCCAATCTCTCTTACTGTTAATGGAGTTGCATACAGTTAGTGAATGCAAAACCACATCTCTCTGCTGGTGTCTAAACAAGGAAATAAAAAGTGTGTTCATTACTGAAAGAGAACTTGTGCAGATAAAGCATGGGACTGACATTCCTAGGGGTGTTCTTGTATTACCTTGATGGACAATTTGTGTTGTCAGGACCTTGAAGGAGGTACTGCGTTCCTTATCAGCACTAACAGTCTAAAGGATGCCTACTCTGTAATTGGGAATTGAATTAGGACATTCTTTTACAAATAGCAGGAGATATTTGTACAAGTTCAGAGACAATAGTTTTGGGAGGAGCTGTTCTCTCCCTCAAAGGCTGAGAGGCGCTGCAGAGAGATTTCGACAAATTAAAGGCCTGGGTAATCACCAACCACATGAAATTCAACAAGAGAAAGTTCCAGTTTCTGCACCTGGGATGGGAATAACCTGGATGTATATACAGACTGGGGAAGGAGACTCTGGAAAGCAGTGCCATGTAAAGAGCTAAAAGTGTGAGACTCATACCCAGGATGGCAGAGCAAGTGCGACGGCAGCACAGGGCTCAGTATAAACCAGTGCACTGCACACACACAGATTGGCTTGGAAAGAATCCTTCAGACCTACTAAATGCTGTTGGCAGACAGACTTATTTTATACAAGAAATGTAACATCCAAGCTCACCAGTGACCATTTGTTCCCATGGAACTGGGGAGCAGGGCCTGTGGGGACCTCGGGGGTGAGTGTTCTGGGTAGAGCTGGGACCAGTAAAAGGGACACCAACAGTCTGTGACACTTCTGGGAAGCAACAAGTTGGGCTCCCAGTCTGGCCAGAGTTAGGAGAGATGAGCACAGACACTCCTGCAGCTTTGCTGGAGCTGGGATGGGCATGGCTGAGATGAAATGGGGCCCAGGATCCTGGCGGGGGTGGTCCCAGGTTCAGCCCATGGAGGATAATAAGGCCTGGTGTTGCCCTCAGGACCATGCACTTTATCTCAGGAGAAGTTTTTAATAGTGCTGGAAACTTCCTTAGTGAATCCCATTAGTATCCCAGGTCTGTTAGGGAACTGACTGCAAGCAAGCCACTAATACCAATGCCATGAAATCTCTACACAGCCATCTACATTTTCCAACTGACATCAGCTTCCCTCCTTTGCTACAGCCAAACACAGCTACAAGTGAGGTTCTGACAGTCTGCCTAGAAGTGACACTACCTCCCAAAGGCTGAATTGTACAAGCATTTCTAGGCAACAGGAATGCTTTTCTTTTCCCTATCCAGCTCCAGAGAGGCTGACTACCCCTTGTCAGAAACCATTGCCCAATGTGACAGTGGAACAGCACCATAATTCTTCTCAAGCAAACTCAGACTGATTCTCTTAGACAGTTTAAATATTTGGTTGAAGATTACCTGACTGATTTTGCTTGTAGCAAATTAGGAAACCTGTGCATGTGTCGCTTTGCAGGTCTGTAGTCCCAAAGTTTCCTCTAGCATAAATACCTTGGATGTTTTTATATACATCTAAAATGGAAACGTCTGCTTTCATCTGTTAGGATCTGTTGCTCTGTTAGCAACACTTACCTTGTTATCCCACTCTATTGCAGCTATACTGAGCAACAGAGAACACATAAAAGGCTCACCTCTGTCCTTCCCTCTTGATAATGCTGGGAACAGAGGCAACTTTACCTGGAGAGATTTGAAGAGAACTGGATGATTTTGCATCACCTGTTCTAACATTTGGTGGCTATAATTCAGTGGAGGAAGTTGTTGTGTGTGACACAAAGCCCACTGGTCTTGCCAGATCCACCATCCACAGGCAGCAATCATGGCCAAGGTATGTGTCTCCATCTGGACTCAAGATTATGAATTATCTTCTCATTCCTGAGAAGAATCTCTTGGTACCCTGGAGTTACCCTCAAAACTTTTTTGGAGAGTGTTGCACCCTGCCACATACGTCACACCTACTGGTTTATTTCCATTATCTCCTTGAGACATCAACAAAGGTCCATAAACCGCCTTCTTTCCTGAGGAAAACAACAGGCAACTTCCAAAAGGCCAGAGTTCATAACAGGTGGGTACAGGACACACAGAAAGGAATTTCTGCCATGTCCACCAAGGCAGCATAGGCAATGTAGAGAGGAGATAGACCTAAGGGCCTTTTCAAAGCTACCAAATTGAGTGGCAAGGCTTGAAAGGGAAAGACTCTTCCTTACAAAAAATGGAGTTTGGGCATGAAGTGAGCCCTAAAAACCAAATTAGAAATTATAGCTTTTTCTTTTCTTCCTCTGATATCAAGATTTGTGCTTTCTGAGCTGTTTAAGATTACTCAGACTTCATTTGTATAAAAGGTAGCTCCTCTCTGGGGTCCCAGCCAGAATATTCAAAGAGAGATGGCAAACATAAAAGTAGGCTACCTCCTGGCTTGGCTTATTAGAAAATCCATCATTCTGGGGTGAACGGGATGGGATCTATTAGACTTAGTTGATGCTCATAGTACAAGCACTTCTTCTACTTTCACAGCCATGTTCTTCACTTATCTCTTAATTAACCTCTCAGAGCACATGAAGAATGGAAAACAACACATCTTTTCCTCATACTTCAAAAACCCTTTCTTAATATTTCCTGTCAGAGTCTCAAGCTCTGCAGTTAAGCAAGGAAGAACAAGACAGTTATCAGAGTGTTTTAAAGAAATTTGAACTATATAAGAATATTATAAAGAATGGAACTTTAAATATATTACCATATGAGAAGTGAAAATTTTAGGGAAACTCTTGAACTTCATAAGGTTGTTCAGTGCCCAAAAATATCTTTTACATTGCTGTGGGTGCTGCAGTCGCAATTCTGCAGCCTGCCTTTCCCTGCCAGCTCTGCACCCTCTCACTCAGGCTAAAAAAGCATCATTTTCCAGATTCTCCAGGGCTGGATTTTTCCCCTTTTGCTCTAATACTATTTGCTCTCATCTTGCTATTCTCACAGCCTTGCATCTTCAAACTCTGCTAAGTGTCATTACAGAGTCTTCTTTTTGTTGTTGGCATGAGAATCCCACCTTCTTTCCCCCGTCTCCTACCCCTGGTTGTAGCGTTAATTTACATTAAGAGAGACAATAATGCCATTCAGAGAGACCTTGACTGACTTTAGAGGTGGGTTTATTCAAAACTCCTGAAGTCCAACAAAGCAGTGTGCAAGGTTCTAAACCTGGTTCATGGCAATCCTAGGCACGCTTACAGGCTGAGCAGGGAAGGGATTGACAGCAATCATGTGGAGAAAGATTTGGGGTTGGTGGTTGATGAAAAACTCAGCATAAACCACTGGCAGTGTGAGCCCACAGCCCAGAAAGACAAGTAAAACCTGGGCTGCATCAAAACCAGCATGGCCAGTGGGTCCAAGGAGGTGATTCTCCCCCTCTGCTCTGCTCCTGTGAGACTCCCCCTGGAGCACTGCATCCAGCTCCAGTACCACCAACACAGGAAGGACATGGAACTGGTGGAGCAAGTCCAGAGAAGGGCCACAACGTGGGTAAGAGGGCTGGAGCTGCTCCCCTGTTGAAGACAGGCTGAGGAAGTCGGGGCTGTTCAGCCTGGAGAAGGGAAGGTTGTGTGGAGACCTCAGAGCAGCCACCCAGTATCTGAAGGGGGCCTGCAGGGAAGCCAAGAGGGACTCTTTGTAAGGAACTGTACTGATAGGACAAGCTGCAAATTGAAAGAGGGGAAATTTTGTTTAGATATTAGGAAGAAATTCTTTACTGTGAGGATGGTGAGATGCTGGAGCAGGCTGCCCAGGGAGGTTGTGGATGCCCCAACCCTGGCAGTGATCAGAGCCAAGCTGGATAAGGCCTTGAGCAGCCTGGTCCAGTGGGAAGTGTGCCTGCCCATAGCAGGGGAGGCTGGGACTAGATGCTCTTTAAGATTCATTCCAATCCTTTAACATTCTACGATTGTATGATAATGTGCATGCACTGAGCTTTACAACCAAGAGCAGCACCTACTCCTCATCAAAACATATTCCTATCACTGCTAATGGCATTATAAACAAAACAACAAAAGAGGGTTCTGAAAAAAGAAAAGGTAGTCACTCTAGGAAACTTTTCTGGGGGAACAAGGGATCCTAATGCACTGGAGAGGGCATCTGCAGAGAGTGTTTGACAAGGGAGCCTCATCACTTTTTCTCCTGGATGGACCTAGGAAAAGCCTTTCTGCTTTGTTTTTCAACTTGCTCTCTCTTGTATTTCTAATATTTTTGCCCAAAAGTAAATTTCAGGACTACAGCCTATGTATGTTTCTAGCTACAGACCCTGCTAAGAAGTCTTTGAGCGTGTGAACCTGGCTCAAGCATCCTTTGTGAAGCAATAACAAAGTCATGTCTCCAGTGTTAGAGATACAGTCTTTCTTGGTAGGCTTGTGGAGTTCCCAAGTAGAGTGTAATGAGGATTAGAGAAAAAGGCAATTAGAAGACTCGGAGCAGAGGACACAGCCTCAGATCAGAATTCAAGGCTTGGAAGTAAAATCAAGACAATGCAGAAGTTCACTGAACTATGGAATCATAAACCATTAAGATGATATAGAGCTAGGACAAAACTTCTAGTTAAAAGCATAAAAAATGCAGCTAGACAGAGTTTGTGAAAAACAGCATGAAAATTGTTCAAAGGGTAGAAATCCAGACATTAAAAAAGTTCAGTCTTCAGACAGCTTTTGTGTTTTTAAGAAGCAAAATCATTTTATGAAAGTCTGGAGACACAGACTGACAGAACTGAAAAGGAAACAAAAGGAAAATGCTGTAATAATCTATATCACTGCTAACAAGGCTTCACTAACAGTCAAGACTTCTCCAAGCAAGGAATCAAGAGAATTTTTTCTGTCAACTCTATAAGATGGAGCTACATCCACGGAATTCAATAACATAAAATTATTAACGTATTAATAACTATTATTAGCATGTTAAAATAAAAATAAAATTAAAAATTATCAGTTATAAAGATTTGGACTATTCAGTGTCTATTTCTGTTGAAAATTTACACTTATAACCAATGCTTCAATGTTGTTCATTGTATTTGGTGTACTAGATAACAGAATTATTACAAACACATTTGTTCACATTCTATACAGCAATAATCTTGCCTGCCTGTGGAAGTGGTGTGAAAGTAATTTCAAAGTTATTTGAAGAGTGTCACTACAACACATTATGGGTGAATGACAGACCATGAAAAGGATTGTCTGTCTCTGACTAGAAAGAAGCAGCACATGCTTCATCCTGTACCAGACACAACATGAGAAACACACTTACATGTCCTGCTCTTTCCTTCCCACCAATATCACAGCAAGGAGCAAATGCAGCAACAAAGAAAAGTGCCAGACCGGTGCTGCTGGTCCTGGCAAAGTGCTTGGTTAGTGATGCAAATCCTGTGCTACATCACATCCCAAGTGCTAATTGTAGTATCCTGTATCTCCCACGTATGTTACATCATAGCTAGCAGCACTTCTCAATCAAATCCATAATTCCCTTTTGCTTTTCTTCTTTAATTAATTCAGCTCCTTATCATATTTTCTTGATGTTTGTGAGGTGATAGCCACACTTCTGCAAGTGCCGGCAAACAGCAGTAATTCCACAGCTATCTCCAGGAACAAAATGGCACAAGCAAAGGAATAAATCCTCAGTGTTAGGGGCTGTTCAACTTACTCCACAGAGACTGACAGCCAATCTGATATAGTTTCTGTGGTCAGTGTATATAAATAGTAGCTTATGCTGTTCTCACCCTCCTAATCCCATATCTTGTATTGATTCATTTCCTGCAAATGGACATTTATAAAATGTCTTCAGAGAATGTTTAGAGGCAAACATCATAATGGAGATTACTGCCCTTTTGTTTCTAAGTTGTTTTTCTCTTGCCATAGAATCTGGTCTATTTGGCAGCATGGGAACATTCTGTTATAAATAGTATTTCTGCCTTTAGAAGACTTCCAGGTTTCTGGCTGGCTGTCCCTTACAGTCCTTAATATAAATAATATGGGCAAAAACTTTCTAAAAGCCTGAGGTTGTTTGGGGAAGTGTTGGGGGATGGACTTCAGAAGTATTTTAAGTACTGAAATGTGTTTTTCACAACCCGTTTTCTCATCTTTTGTCAGTACATTATCATAAAATGAAAAGGAGATAGTAGACTTAGTCACGTCTTTCCACATGTTCCAGGGCACATAACTGAGTGCAGAGATTTGGCACCAGCTAACTATCTAACCTATATTCTGCCTGTGTTCAACACCTCCAGGCCCTGGAGGAGTCCTTGCTTTACTGTTAGCTTATGCAAAAGTGTCCAAAATTGTGGGCTAGCATGGAACAAGATTTTAGATTTTGATTCCTGTAAGAAAGACTAGGGTTTGGCTTACAAGCCTGAAGATCTGATCAATGGGAAGTACAAAATTAATCCATTAATTTTTCAACAGAGAACTTTGTTAGCTGGAAGATACTGCATGTTCTTTTTCTTTCTAGATCAAAAATGTATGAGAAAAGTAACCAAGTCTTACAGTAAGAGGAATTATTCATGCAACATCATGGACTAATATGTTTTGGTAAAAATATTTTTTAAATAAAAGCAAGGGAAATATTTTAAAAAAATATTTTTAAATAAAAGCAAGCTCACCTTGAGGCTAAAGAAATATATAAGGAGTCAGGAGATACATGTTTCATTTCCTGCACCTGATACTTTATACCGATGTGACCTTGAATTGCTCATATGTAGCTCAGTACTGCTTCCATGAAAGCCAGTGGCAAGTCTCATAACTTTCAGTGGTAAAATAATTAAGGTGGTAAAATGTGAGACCCTGAAGCACTGCAAGATGTGTGTAGGGACCTCATAAAGTAGTTGGGCTTCTATCTCAGGCCTAACTGTACATAGTTTATCTGATTTAACTGGCTTTACTATTTTTCATAGTTATGTAAGTTATAAAAAGTCCAAATGCACTACACTGAAGTAAAATATGATAAACAATAAATAATATAATATCAATATTATAATAAATAATAATACATATATTATATATAATATCAATTATATTATTTATATCAAGTTATAATGCAATAAAATTTAATTATAGTTATTATATATGATACCCTTACAAAAAGTTAGAAAGCACCTTCAAATGAATTTGCATTACAAAAAATGTGATGAGCAGCACTCATGTGGAGTAGGCATAGAAGAGAGGTCGTAACTGAGCTGTGGAAGAACTCATTGCCCTGGGATAAAGTACCTATAAAAGTTCAGGACACTTTTTATGCTCATGGAAAGGAAATTCACTGACAGCTACTAAATTCTTAGTAACTAGGACTCACTCAAATTCTCCCTCGAGCTGCTAGAAATCAGAGGCTTGTAGAGGATTCAGAAAAGCGTCATGTTCTTATACTCTGCCAGGAAATAATATAGATTTAGCCACAGACAGAGAGAGAATAGATAGCTGCACAGACTGTGTGCAAGTAGTGAACCTGTATAGGGACCACAGTGGTCCCTATATTCTTGCAGAGGGATTCTGCACCTCCAGGCTGCCATGGAAAATGGCTCAGAGTGGAAGTTGGTGCTGTAGGCAATTTGGCACATGGCCATTTTAATCACGTGAGTGATGCCTCTGAAATCAATAGCACCTTTACTACATTACAGAAAGCTCTGAAGGCTGGAAAGGAGAAACAGTGATTGAGCTGCAGGCAAACCCCAGTGAATGGGTGCATTTACAGGCTGTGAGCAGATGGGGAAGGAAGTTTTGTCTGGGGAGTGAGTGTGAGTGAAGTGCAATGTGACTGGAAATTCCAGTCATCATTCTGAATACAAAGTTATTAAATACTGGCTGATGAAGCCCCTGCAGCCTGGGAAGAGAAAGCTTTTTGCTGGATGGCCAACTCTGCAAACGCACAGGGAATATCTTCATGCAGGCCTGGCTGGGGCCGTTCGCTCCACCACCAATATAGTGCTCCAATTTATGCAGAGGGAAATCTCCTAAAGTGACAGACTGTACTGAGACTGGTATAACTAACCAAACAGAAGGTACCAGCTCCCAGCTGAGAATAGTTTTCTAGATTGACAGATTTCTTTCATTTAACGCCTTTGCCAGATAATTTCCATTTCAGTCATATTTTCCTCAAAATGCAATCACAGAAAATTAAAGAAAGCTGTGAGTTGTTTCTACAGTGTGAAGGCTGGTCAGAGGGTCCCCTGTTTCTCAGATATCTTATTTATTAAAGTTATGATCCGAGTACTAAAGCTTCATACAATCTTGGTTCAGGGGACAAGGTCCAAAAGCCTTATAGTGCTGCACTACATTCCTTCAGAAAAAGTAATGTTCACATTTGCCTTGAAAGTAGTAATATCTGGTGGAATTACACAGCTGGTGTGCTGGCTGAGTTCAGCTGTAAAAATAAGTAGTCTGCCCAGCCTGCCCTCAGGTCTGTTCTTGCTATTTGGTGTCAATTGGCCATAAAAGAGAAATTTCACTGTAAATCTTCAGATGACATTAGGGGATCTAATAATCTAAGTAATTATTTTAGATTAAAAACTTTACTGGGATTTTTCTCCTCAGATAAAACAATTTGCAATAAAGAAAAGGCCATAATTAACATTAAAGATACTATTTTCTCTGTCATGTAACCTCACAGGCAATTAAATGTTTGCACTTCATAGACCTGCAACGATAACAAAATCTCTGCATAGGTGCTACTCTATTGAAGGTTGAAGTAGGAATAGTATTTTGGACCCTCTGAAAAAAATTTTGCTGTTTCTTTCAGTAAGGCAGGACTTACTTTTGAAAGGCTAATTTATGTTTCAAGACAAAGTGCTCTAAATTTACAAAAACTGCAACAAAATAGTGGACATTTAACATGCAAAAATAACATAGTTACTTCAAAATTATTCTCAGGAGAATGCATGGCAATTCTGTGCCTTCAGAAAGTCGCAAGAGTTTATTTTCAGTGTGCAAAATCAAGACATAAAAATATAGTTGACTTTTATGTGAGTTAAGATAGATGCAGGTCTGTGTTGCCCAAGAAAGAATTCACTGTCTCTGTGTGATGAAGAAAAAAAAAGGTATTAAAAATCTTTTTCTGTACAGCTCTTTACCTATCCCTCTGACACTACCTTAAATATCAGTTCTCCCCTGGGCAAAGGATGTGTATTTTATCATTCTCTTGGTGTGAGCTGAACTTTTGTCTCAAGCCTACTCTTCACAGCAGTGGAGTAAACAATGCCTTTTTCATTACTGGGGACAATGATTGAAGACAGGTGATCTGTACTGTTCTGTAATTACATTTATAAAGCATTCAGTGAATAAATCACAGAATGTATTCTGCCTCCAAATGCAAAAGTTCAGGTTTTTAGAACATCATTGCTACTCTTTGCATTTCAGAAGGGATTTCAGTGAAATTAATGAACTCAAAAGGCCCATGAGGCGTCTCTAGCAACTCCAATATAGGAAGTGACTATTTCCCATTCATCCTGTCTCAGAGGACAGTACTGAAGACTGAGCACTGAGTCCCTTAAAACCGGCTATCCTCTGAAAAATACAACCTATATTAACAGGAGGTAAGATCAATTTTTTTATTACTAATATTTTGACATTTTTACTGCATGATCATATAACTCTCTAAATCTCCAGTAAGTTTTCTGCCTCCATACAAGTTCCTTAAATGTGAACTAAAACCTTTATAAAAATTGATTAAAACTGATGTCATGGTCAATAGGTTAGTGTCTATTATGAAATATAATCTTGAAGACTGCATTGATTTCCCTGAAATGACCACATATCTTCTTGGCACCTGAGAGCGCAGAGTAAGAACCTGGGAATACACCACTATCAAATACACCTTTGCAGCTGTCAGAAAAGGCCTGGAATTAGTGGCACTGTTTGGAATAGCAGTCTGGGGGGTAGCCACAGGTCTCTTCTGGTTTCACAAAACATGATGGATATGCTCCAGAGCACTGATAACTATTTTGGTCCATTTCTCACCTATAGTCTCTGTGATTTCTGAATCTCTCACTTGGAGAAAACATCAAAATGACACTGGTTTAAAAAATAGCTATTTGCAGCATATTTATACTGTTTATGCCATTTTTTTTTCTTTTACTTGTTCTGTACCTGGCTATTAACACAGCAGGTCAAATAAAACATTTACAGACATTTGAAAAGCAGGTACTTTTGCAATTGTTGAGATCTGTCTGAAGCAAAGACCTCAGCAAGATATCCTGTGCTGAAACCTGTGTCTGGCTATATTTTTTGTGTGTGTGAAAAAGTTCAGCTAAGATGGTATTAGTGCTTCCTCAAAACCCATCTGGCAAAGGACAGAAAGAGATTCCTTTCCAGGACAGCTCATCCTACCTACCTGGCAATCACCTGAGAACAAGAAAAGTTATCTGCTGGAGCTGCCTCTTTCTCTTTACAGACTCAGCATGCTCACAGAACACTTATTTTAAATGTTTGGGTGATTTTTGAAAGGAAGACAAAAAGACAAAAGAAGAATCCCTTCAAGAATTCTTCAGTTCAACTTCTAACATGAAGGGAAGGTGAAAACTAAGACCTTTACTAAGATTTTTTTTTTGCCTATATGTTACAAACTTTGGTTGTCAGTGTGTCTAATGTTATCCAGAAGTTTTTATTACAAGATCAGTTCTAGAGAGTTTGCTGGTTGCATTAATTCAATAAAGAATTCCTTTGACACTAACAGACAAAACACAGACAATGTATTCATTTATTTTTTGTTTTAATGGAGCTGTAGTGGGTTTTCCTCTGAAATAGTCCATAAAGAGTCCATAAATAGGCCATTTTAAACATTCCTTCTGGAATGCAGAATGAAGAACTCATTTGCTCAAAAAAAACCAAAAACATCTCAAAACTGAGTTTGAACGTTCTCTGCATTTTCCCTGTCAGGATAGCCAATGCTGAGTCAATTTTACAAAATTGCCTGATGTATCTCTGTTGACTTCCATTGGAAAGGCACTTCAGATGCTAGCTCAGTCACAGAGGCAAGATATTCTTTCCAAGCTGTGTTCATGATATAATGATGCTTAGTATCATTATTTTATCATGCTGTATTTTGATTTTTTGTTGGATTTTTTTTTTAAGCAGCACCTTCTAGAATGGAAAAGAATATGATTTGTGCTTTAAGAAAAGGCAGTTTTCTCAACAGTAGGAATTCAATGGTCTCTTTATTAAGAAAATGAAAAGAAGTAAGAATCCAGCCCTGAAAATCAGTGAAACTTGACATTCTGTTCTCTGCTAATAAGAAAACACTCTGCAAACATCAGATAAAGCTAATCTAGAAGATAGGAAAGGCTGGTGATGCAGATAATATAAAACAATAACTACATAAGATAACAGAAAATTAGTTTGAACTTCTACACTAGGCAATGGAACAGGATAGGAAACTAAATTTCATTTTGGAAACCTGATAAATGCATGTTCTTCCCAAACTTTCAGCAGACAATGTTTTTAAATTCTGGCATCTGGGTATGGTGCTTGTAACTTTTTCATTATTAGCAATACTCAGCCATGACAGATGCCTACTGCAAAGCACAGAAAACACTTGCTAAGGAAAGATTTTTTCCCCCTCTCATATTACTTAAGTCATGAATGTAAAATTGGATGGAGGCAGAAACAGCAATTTAGTGATTTCCTAATCATTCAAACTGGTTTTTCAGCATAATAACACTATAAATATTCAAATTTTATTGTTAATCTACATGTAATGACAATATTCATTATTTACTGATTTACTCCGCTTATTTTTATAGTTTTGGAATGTGTTCAATGTCTCTACTACAGCTTCGGGTTTTGGTGTTTTTTTAGTTTGAGAACTGAATGCTTTGCATCTCCTGTAAAAAATTAGTCCTTTTCTTCATCATTAGAAAAGAATCATAATTTTTTCAGGCTTCCAAATATTACTGCAGTTTTATATTTGATAAACATCAGCTCAAATCTGCAAATACTTACTCAGCCTTAATATCTGCAAGTAATCTCAATGGAATTGATAAATTGGATTTGAAGGATACTCAGTGTCATCACAGCAAACTTCGACTTAAAAATACAGGTCAGTTATCATATGAAGAACTGGAGACAAGAGAGAGTTCCTCAATCATGTCTCAATCATCTTTTCATTTCTTAGAAATTCTGTGTCAAGTACAATTTCACAGAATGCAAATGCATAAATGCTCTAAATGCAGCTTTCTTTCAAAGATAGCCTAGGACCACTAATTACTAGAATGGTACTGCATTTATTGCATTGTATTGCACTGTACATGGTCTATCAACATTTGAAACACAATCTTAAAATACACAGTTACTGTTATAATTGAGGATAGTATGACTGCCCATACCTATTCTTGTGCACCACCTGGTTTTTTTAACCAGTCCTGACTACAGAAGAGCCCCAAGTTAACTGCAGTAAATTCCTACATGGAAGTGTCATGTGAAGACAACATTTGATGGGTCACTTTTTCTTACTGAGGATCCATCAGGCTGATCACCACAGCTCCCATCCTGCTTTCATTGCCAGAGCTCAGAACATTCACTCACAAAGCAACCGCAGGCTGAGACAGAAGCGTCACTGGGCAGCCCTGAGCCATCTCTTCACTGCTGGAAGAGAGCCACAACCAGCCTAGGCTGTGTCACTCATTCCATAGAGGAACCTTGTCTTTGTCACATCCAGTTGCCTGCTAATCCTCGAAGAAGATGGTATTGATACATCCTGCTGTTAGCCCAAGATCCAGCTTCTCCAAACTAATCAAGCAGAAACAGAAATGAGGCAAAGGCTAGCTACACACTCAGCTTAAGTGACCACCAGCAAACTGACAGTTGTGGATCTAGGCTACAAGGCAGAATGGGCACAGCCACAGTACTGCCTGTGATTGATCAGCTGCTTTCAATGCTATTCCCATCTGCTGGAATCACTGCACAGTTTGGCTGTAGGATGAGCTGTGGTGATGCCTTCTCAAAGCAGGGCTGAAGAGGTTTGCTTAATCAGTTTAAATCTGCCCTGAAGCATGGTAAGAGGAGACTCCACCTCCCTTTTCAATGTCTCCCAATATTTACTTGTGGGAATGCTAATTATTAGAAGCTGGAAAAGTACTGTGTTTAGCCTTCTGATCTGAGTTCTTGCACCTGCGAAAACACTGTGTCCTTGGACATCTCTAAATGTGATAACAAGGAGTCAGAGAGGCGTGGGAAAGTAAAATGCAAGACTGAAAGAATGAAGAAGAGTTGATGTTCAGCTTAACGAATAGAATGCTTAGGTTACAGAATATGTATGAGCTTATTAACACTATTATAAAAGTGTGTAACCTAATCAATAAATTGGAGACCAATGATCATCAACCCCTAAGATGTGCACGTCTCTCCTTCATCCTCCTCAAATGGTGACTTTTCTTTTAACAATTGGTGACCCCGACGTGATACTGCGACGCACCACGGAGGAGGTGAAGAACCGGGTCGGGTCCTGAGAGCAGCCAGGACGGCAGAAAGCGCAGAGAAAGGAAAAAAAAAAAAAGACAAGGGGGACAAACAGACAAGTTGGACGCGCCGTGCCCCAGGTGTCGTAGAGGCGAACCTGGCCGAAACGTGTTGCCGAAGACCTTGATGAGCTGCAAACAGCGCTGGCGATTTAGGTATGGAAAGGCAAGCAACATATTATTTATTTACTGCCTTTTTACAAAAATGGCAGGTTAGGGGAATGGAGAATCTACAAGGGTTTTGACCTGTGGATATGCTAAGGGAGCTTTTATTAAGCCCCATACGGTTTACGAGTTAACGAGATGGCTTGAATTTGGTGATTTATTATGAGAGGCCACTTTGGACGACAGTAAAACTGCCAAGAAGTTAAGTAAATTATGGAGGGTAGCTCACAATGAGCTAATCCCTGAGGCAGAAAACAACCTAGCAGAAGCTATTGCAAGGGAACGCCGTACAGCTTGGGCTGGGCTGGCGAGAAAAGCCATAGAGAAAGAAAATGATGAGGTTATCAACAAGCGGCGTAGAAAAGCAGACTATAGATTATAAATCTGGAGAAAAGGCTTCCGCAGTTTTCCGGAGCGCACAGTTCCCGCTGTTGTTTTCGGAGTGCTGTAGCACCCAGTAGCCAGCAAAGGCCTTGGTTTGAGCCTAGCATCCTCAATAGATTGTGCTTTAAAAGGACTACAAGATGCAGCATGTCCAAAAGAAAGTTTAAGAGTGCTGCAGCCGGCAGAAAAAGTTTGTATTGGACACTGAACTGCTAGCATGTTTGGAACTTGTTGTTGTTTTAGACTAAGTGGCAGCAATTTACATCGAGCCTTTGAAATGCACATAGAGTTACAGATCAGCGGCAGTGTTCGGATAGAAAGTGCAGCAGCGGCTCGGCTGTCTGCGACTCGCAACAAATACAAACAGCCACGGAGCCCGAGCGGGGCAGGCAGCGCTGTGCCCGCGGTGCGGTGCGCGCCGGCGGGGCTGGGTGCGCGGGGCGCAGCGGCGAGCAAGTCCCGCGGCGGGGCCCGGGGTCCCCAGCGAGAGCCTGAGGCGGCGGCAGCGACAGAACAAGGAGGGAGCAGCGCAGCGGGGGGGGCTCCCCCGCAGGGGGGGCCGCGACTCACGCCGCCGGAGTGCTGTACTGCAGCAAAAGCTGAGTTAACCCATTGCACACCACAGCAAGTCAAGCGGCAGCCCCGAAAACCGTCCCAGAGCAACTACTTCACCCCCTCTGCCCCGCAGCCGGCGAAAGCTTCAGTGTTAGACCTAATAGCCATAATAAATGTGACTCTTTTCCACAAAGAACCACAAAAAGATCCCTACTGCAGTTAAAACACCAGTGATAATAAATAAACAACACCAAGGAGCATTGCTATCAAGACATTCCTCATCTAAATTAAAAGATCTTTTGTTCTTCCTGACAGAGACTGTAAAAGAAAGATCAGCATAGACTCTGAACATTAAAAACCCGGATGGCTCAGTCGGTGGAACACCAGACTCTCAAGTTGTATTTTGAAAAGTTTAAAAATGTTAGAAATGTATTGAAACAGTTGTATAAGTGAGATGCAATAAGTATGTTTTCGTATTCCTTAAGCCTTACTTAAATGTGGTAGATGTAACAAGCAAACACTGAATTCAGAGAGATTTTTTCCACAGGTATACCTTGAACAAATTCCTTATGTTTGTATGCATGCAAGTGTAAAAATATTGAAGCAAACACATGAAGAGAGTTGTTTTAGATTAATATTTTAGAGTCAGGCCTGTAAGTAAGTTATAGTAAATTTTATATTTTATTTCTATAGTAAATTTTATCTGTTACTAAATAGTTTAAGTTAAATTGTCTATTAAATGCCATTAAATGTTAAATACTAGTAAAGTTAAGTGTTTTCAAATTTATGTTTTGATAAGTTTAAGTGCTGTTAAGTTTCATTTTTGTTAATTTAAGTGTTATTAAGTTTAAGTGAAGTTACATTTTGTTATATTTAATTTATATTAAGTTTAAGTTATGTAAAATTTAAAGTCAATTGAGTTCTGTTAAGTTCTGTTAGATTTAAGTGATGTTACATATGAGTTTTGTTGATTTGAAAATCTGATAAGTTTAAGTTCTGTTAAGTTTAAGTTCTGTTAAGTTTAAGTATTTTAAGTGTTTAAAGTTTAAGTGTTTTAAGTTTAAGTGTTTTAAGTTTAAATGCTATTAAGTTTAAGTGATGTTAGATAGATTTATGTTAGATGTTTATTTTATAACTTGTGTGCAAGGTGTCACCACGAACATCAGAGAAACTTTAATTATAAAAGATAATTAGAAGCATTTGTAAATGAAGCCATTTTTGTTTAAAAGATATTTGTTGTTTAAAAATGGGAAACAAGCTTATCAAACAATCAATACAGATGAAACTTGCACACATGTTCTTTTAGCCTATTTTTGTAAGTTGTATTAGTACACCTAAGTTTTGTTTAAGCCTTGTAACAGCGTAAAATATTTTTGTGTTTATTTCATAGCATATACTATAGATTGTAATAAGTTTTGTCAGTTTGTTTTCCTAGCTTAAATTTCTTATAATAAAAAACTTTATTAGTTAAGAAATATTGTTTATAATAGTTATTAGAATTGCTTATTTTTATATTTTAGAAAATGTAGTGTAATTAACTAATGAAACTTTGCTTATTTAAAAGAAAACAGGGGATATGTGGGAATGCTAATTATTAGAAGCTGGAAAAGTACTGTGTTTAGCCTTCTGATCTGAGTTCTTGCACCTGCGAAAACACTGTGTCCTTGGACATCTCTAAATGTGATAACAAGGAGTCAGAGAGGCGTGGGAAAGTAAAATGCAAGACTGAAAGAATGAAGAAGAGTTGATGTTCAGCTTAACGAATAGAATGCTTAGGTTACAGAATATGTATGAGCTTATTAACACTATTATAAAAGTGTGTAACCTAATCAATAAATTGGAGACCAATGATCATCAACCCCTAAGATGTGCACGTCTCTCCTTCATCCTCCTCAAATGGTGACTTTTCTTTTAACATTTACTTTTACTTTTTTCATATTCATCATTTACTTAGAACAATCAATTGGGTAGAAAAGCAAAGGAAAATGTTCTGAAAGGTTTGCAGAGAGGGGAGTTCACATCCACAGAGGCAAATTTAGGTCCCCACACTGTTTTCATTACTGACACGAAGTTCTTTTGTAGTAACATTCCTAAGAAGTCAAGTTAGTTCTGTGTGGTTATGAGACTGCATACTGTCATTTGTCTATTGATCTTTCCTATCAATGCCTTTGTTGCTTCCATATGGACAAAAGCAATAAAATAATCTAGACTTCTGCTAGGAAAGAATATTCAGAAGTACTCTTCATCAATACAGGATCCTGGGATGATATAATAACATTTTACAGCTTTCTGATTGCCATCCTAGAAAATGGCATTTCCTTTCGGTAAGGGAAATGGAATCTTATGAACCAGAAAAGAAAGGCTCACAAACACACTGGAAAGGAGACAGCATCAAACGAGATGCAACTGAAAAAACCAAAAAACCAGAAAATTGGGACATTTAGTGACTACCACAAAATGGTCTGGGAGGAAATCAGGTGCAGTGCAAAGGACCAAAACATGCCAAAACTAAGCTCACAAATGTTGCAAAATCAGGATAAAAAATCAAGGAGGAAGACACAACTTTGAGTGGAAGATATGAGAGACATGGCAAGGATACTGAAAAAAATAAAACCAAAAATATTGTCTCCGAAGTGAAAGCCATCAAAAGGCATGGGATGCCACCAATTGCAGGGGCAATTGGTTCCCATTGAAATAGCAAGATTCCCTTTCCCTTCCCGAAAGAAAATTCTTTTAAGAAGTTTTTGCACTTCTTCTTTAAGGCTTCATCTCTTTAAGCCTGCTGCAGGCTGACTACATAGCTGACAATTCTGTTCTGCTGGTATAATGCACTTTTCTATCATAAGTGTATAGCTTTCTTGTTTCGGACAAGCAGCTTACCCAAGGGACTGGAGGATGCAGGACTACATAGATTGAGCTAACTTGGAAAAAAAGGACTGTCACAGAACCCTGCACCTGTTGCATTTTGGATGTCTCTTTAGAGCAAATAAAGGCTGACTTGCAAAGCAGAATAAAGTCTCCAAGTGTGTCCCACCCAGCATAAACACACCACTACACATGTTTTTCTTTTCCCAGAGGAAAAAAAGGCAGGAAAAAGTGATCTCAGTATGAGAGATGTTAAGTATGATACTTAATAAACTTCTAAAAAAATGCTGGACCTCTTTTCATAGTGAGACTACTATAAAGACTAGGACAGGACAGCAGAGCACAGGGCATCACAGGAGAGTGGAACGGAACGGAACGGAACGGAACGGAACGGAACAGAACAGAACAGAACAGAATAGAATAGAATAGAATAGAATAGAATAGAATAGAATAGAATAGAATAGAATAGAATAGAATAGAATAGAACTGTCCTCCAGGCAAGGAACTTGGTATTTAATGCAGTTCAGGATGTCATTTCAGTGGTTTTACTTTAATATCAATGCAGACATTGATCTTCACCCCCTGGGTCCTTAGTGTGAAATGAGAGCACCTGTACTCACCAGAAGAATCCTAATTCTCTACTGCCTTACAGTCATGAATGCAAAGTGAGCATGGATGTCATGGTGATGCTGGGATTTTAACAGCCTTGGAACTTCTTTGCTAAAGTGGAACTGACTGCTCCAAGGGAAAGGCAATGAAGATCCAAATCTCAGTAGTGCTGGGAAAAATGTTCTTGTCATCTTAGTTACATACAGCAGCTGAAAATTTACCTTTGTCTGTCAGTTCAGGTAGGTTTCATTACTCAGTTGTTTTCCTAGAATATCAAAAAGAATGTGGGCTGATGTTTAACCATTTGCACAAGCAAAGATAGTTGCTAATAAAGAGGTACAACCAAGAAATTGCATCAAAATGGTTTGTTACCTAAACAGAAAATTATTAATCTACGGTTGGTTACAAATTATGTCCCTGCAACTATTGTGACGACGTAAAAACAGATTCACTACTGGGATTCAAACTCAAAAAGACTGATAATCTGTGACAGGTTAGGATTATCCAGTTGGGTTTTTTTTTTGTTTTCTGCATTTCAGCTTGAAACAATAGTGAGTGTTTTTCACTGAATAAAGAAAACATTTGAACTGTTGTATTACTTTGAACTTTTCATTCTTTACAAAATTACAGGGTGTGCCTTCTTTATTATTCAAATTTTACCTGAAGTGGTAAAAAAGTGGTAAATGTTGAAGTTTAACATTGTTAAAAGCCCATAGCTATATGTTCTGTGTTCAGCTGGTTGCTTTTGTTTACCTCATTAGCTGATCATGCTCTACATTTATTATGTAAAATCAACAGTTTGACAGACTGTGTTACATTATCAGCATTAATAACAGGTATCATAAAGAAGAAATAGTGCATATAATTATATGGTGAGTAAAAATATGTTCCCTAAAAAAATGTACAGGCAACAAGCAAGTAGCTGCTGCAGCAAGCATCACAGGCCTGCAGCCATGGGGTGGGGTATGGGACCACTTCCAAGTCTGATGGACCTCCAGTTGAGACCCAACCATAAATGAATAGAATAGAATAGAATAGAATAGAATAGAATAGAATAGAATAGAATAGAATAGAATAGAATAGATCAGACCATCCTCCAGCCAAGGAACTTGGGTCTATATCATGTACTCTCACACTTCACTCTGTTTTCAGTGGGAAGGCATTTTAGTGGTCAAGCCTGGATGGAACAGTTGTGTGCCCTGATAGTTGTCCCAGTGGGACAGTTGGAGCTCCTGGATCTAAGAGCTGGATCCCTGGAGGCAGGGAACACTGTGCAGGACAGAAATCTGTTCCTCACATAGCTATAATGGCTGGTGGGCATTAGAAAATTGCAGTTCATCTTTAAAGGCCATTAGCACTGACAGTCACTTACATTTTAATCAATACAAGAAAATTCAGCTGTATTACCTCTTGAGAGCCCAGCCCTACTGTCTTGCACAGCCAAATTGTCTGTGCACGCTGCAACAACACATTCTGTAACTTCTAAGCACTGTGTATGCATTACACTAGATAAATTTTAACTAGCTACTGTTAAAATTGTCATTAGAGAAAATGAGTAACAGAGCTGTGAAATATGAAAGCTCTTCTAAAAGTGCAATTTTGGAGAATTAATTTACCTCTTAACAAAGAGTATTGAAATACTAATCAACATACCACAATTAAAGACTGGCATTGCTGATAGGATTTGCAGAACTATAAGAAAGTAGATTTAAACCCTTCCTTATTTATTGGATTACTTAATCCTTTGACATTTTGCTATGTGCTAAAATTCATGAGTTTATTGAAAAGAATTGCAATTTTGCGTGTCGTGCATCCCAACAGCATTTAACTAGATTTTGTCTTGTGTAATATGTTAAAGGAGTATCAAAGGAGTTATTGTAAAGAAAAATTCAGTTCTATTTAGTTCTCAGGTACCTTGGTTCTCCACTGAACTCAGGGCTTACTGGACAGCATGTTTGAGAGTTCAGACATTCATGCTATGAAATGCTTCCAAATCCAACCTTAGCCCCAGCTGAATGTTCTTTTTTTATTATTTCCTTTTTATTTATGATTCACCACATTTATTAAGATAAAAGCCTGCATTGCAGAAAGAGTCTAAAGTATACCCCCTACATACAAACTGATCTCCAGATTACCAACAAAATTGCTGCCTTTGTATACTTATGGGCTGACGTGATAACTGAAAATAACTTCCATTAGGACTATAAAAACTCCAGCTGATACCAAATGAATTTCATTTGATACCAACAGAGAAAAATATTGGCTACTGAGATATTCTTTGTTCATGGTTATTTACAGTTAGCCATAATCTGTGTACTATTCAGGAATCAGAAGTCCCCAGATGTTTTTCTTTACATCATGTGGTTAAATGCAAGCTTTTCCCTGTCTGAATAACTAACATTCATATATTCATATGGAATTCCTCTCGCTTGCCCAGTATGGTTTCTGTATCTTTCATTCATTGCAAAATACAGTTCTTGTAAAGGGCATATAGTAGCTTGACCACCATCTATTTTATTTTACTTCCGCAGAATTTCCTGAAAAGATTGCTCTTGAGATTCATGGAAGGTGGAGGTAGCCAGCGTGACATGCTATGGTGAAATTAAGTTTTCCTTGGTATCTTGCTAAACCATATTGCACATGCAGAACCAGGACACTTTTGTATACAAGACCAAGATGCCACACAAATATTTAATACCACTGCATCCCTAAATAGGTGATTATGTACATCATCTACTGAAGGGAGAGTCACAGAGATTATGTTAGTGCATGTCAATGGATCAGGAAAAAAACCCCATAATTTGATGGGTAATTGGAATGCTCTGGTGATGTTGCAGAGCTCCAATACTTTCTTCCAAAGCACGGAGAGGCTTTTTGGTTGCCATGAAAATACCATTGTGAAACAATGCTGTTTGATCCAGCTGCAGATTACTCTCAGTTTGCCTTTGTTATGCAATCTTTTACTCAGGGTCAAAAAAAAAAAGTCAGACCCAAAAATATAAACGAAAGTTGTTGTTAAAATTATTTGCTATCTTTTTCTTTATCTAAGAAGAAGGTCATGAAAGGAGAAGTCAGTGAATTGCTTAAATGTAAAGCTTTTGTAATTTAAAGATAGCTTTTCTCTTTTTTTTAGTTCACTTATTGTTCTTGGTTTCATCCTTCAATGTAAGTATAATTAAGAATTTTATTTCCACAAAGACCTTTACATTGGGTTCATTTTTTCTGTCTTGTTATTTCTCAAATTTTTTTAATATGTATTTATTTCATATTTCTCATTTTTATTTTTCAGTCTTATTTTGTCTATCTAGAGCTGGTAAACAGCAGGCTTCAAATGAAATCAATTTATTTAAATCTTCCTTGTAGTTAGAAGAGAAATAAAGACACCTTCAGAGAAAAGCCTATCCCATTTAAAAGTAGGTGCCTAAGACAGGGGGATATGGAGTCCTCTGGAAGGTATGACTTTGCTGCCAACAGCATGAGCCTAAATGATAAGCTCTTAACAGACATCTAATTTTTCCATGGCTCCTGGTGGATGAGATAAATTCCACCTGACACAGCTTGTTTCACACTTTTTTTCCAACAGCCCCAGCAATATATAAAATTATATCACTTTAAACTTATTTGCCCAGAAGTAAACATGTATCTTGGACTGGTATTTATGAAAGTCTCTTCCAGTTCCTTATGAGCTAGCTTTCCTATTTACAGATCCAGAAGGCCTTAAAACATTGGGGTTTTATTTCTTCTCCTCTTCTTTATAGTTTCCTTGAAAAGAATGCTAAACATAAACCCACATTTAGATCATACTTAATCCCACGTATGTGAACCCTATTTCTGGAGTGAGGTCTCAACTGTTGCTTCCCCTGAAATCAGCAAAGTTTAAAATTATTCTAATTTCCTGAAAATCAAGCCAGAAAACAGGAAATTCTAGAATTCTAGAGAATTTTGTGCATTTTTTAAAAATTAATCTTTCATACTCACATTTGGATGCCTAGCTCTGAATAAGCTTGGTCCTGCATCCAGAGGTTGCTGAGGACACAACAATAGGATTGTGTTCCCTGGTAGGTTTCACTAGCAAGTATGGAAGAGGAAATACCAGTTATTAGAAAACGTCACTTTGCTGGAAAATTATATTGAAGCATCAGCTAATTTCATACATTCATGTCCAACACTCCTTGTTATTTTAGGGAAAAATACGGTGAGATAAAACTGTAAACTCATGCAACTGCAGTCAACATTTTTAACATTTCCAAATGTTACCTTGAGTACATCAGATGGTAGAGAGTTTCCCATTGACTTTGTCTAAACCTTTTCTGAAGGAATTTTCAAAAATTTGTCATCTGTCTCCTTCATTGACAGACTTTTCAAAATGGGGTTTTCTCGGTGGCTCTCGCTATAAAATCTTCTTAGCTGTTTAAATATTTGTGGTTTGGCTTTGTTTTGTAGTCACAGAATAATCTTTTCAGTATAAACTTCATGACCACCCAGAAATAACAGATTAATTGCTTATACCAAACTCAGAAAATAAACAAATTGTACCATTTCTTTACTCTTGAGAATACAGCCAGGATATTTATTTCTCCATGCTTCTGACTTATATCTCCCAGGGCAAAGAATAACTCTGGGCCTTTCTGCTGAAATATCTTCTGTACGCAGTTTTAGCCTTCAAAAGGAATTGAAGTTTTACTATATTCTGCTAAAACTAAACAAAACAAAAGAAGACTAAAACACTGGGAAAAATGAAATTAGGCATCTTGAATCAGCTTGAATATCTGCAGGTTTTTAGGTTTGTTTCAGCTGTTGCAATTTAAGAAATGAGATTTTCTTTTGGTCAGCAAGAAACTCATAGTCTGCTGCCTCATGCAGCTCTACTTACTACAGATCATCCATAATGCATTTCTAATCATGACAACTTAAGACCTTGCAACCTGCCATTAATTTTGCTACCACGGTGTTCAGAAACTGTAGCCAAGAAGTTTCTCCTCTTAGAGATTTGTTATAGAAAACTGTGATAGTGAAAAAAGAATTACTATAGCACTGTAGTTCTTTATTTCAGCACTGGTGTTCTTTGTTTCTGTAGTATAGCACCACTATAGTTCCTTATTTCAGCACTGTTGAAACAAAGAACCAGCTTTGAGACCAGTGTTATGAAGTCCAAAATGTAGAACAGGACAGGGCTGTCTTAGCCTTAAAGATAAAATGAAGAAGTTTAAATTTTTTTATCTACTTCAGCACTGAAAATGGATCTTGTAAAGAAGTAGATGAGGCCTAAGTCATAACTCAGTATATATAATCTTTGGGCTATATACATGTTCAAACTTGTGATGACTTTCATGATCACAAAAGTGGAATGAGATTCATCCCTGACACATGTTTTCTCCAGAATCTGTAAATGTTTGTGCTGCCAAATCCTCTACTGAGCCACTCAGTGACCTTCAAAATGCCTGATGCCAAGCTCCATTCAGCTGACAACTGGCCAATTTTCCAAGATAATGACAATGGAGAAGCAGAGATGCATATTGTCTGTTAGGCAGCCTAAGCTATATTTACTGTTGAGCAAGTGTTTTGTTTCTATGGAAAAGAGAGAATGGGAGTCCTTTAAGCCCTGATCAGATTGACAGATTGGAAACATAATGCTGAAAGATTGCTTACCCTGCAGCTAAGCTGTATTTTTTAAATGATGTTCTACACCAAAAAGTGACTGAATAAATGGCCCAATTTTTATTTTATTATTTATTCGGATTTATGAGTATATAAAAAGTGGGTAAACTGTGTTTTGACATTTCAAAACCCCCACAAATCAAACTACAAAGGGAAAATGAGCAGCAAGTACCATTATGTACCAGAAAGTGGTAAGGAGGCAGTCATCATAAAAGATCACAGAGTATGCTATTTTCTGGCTTTCCCAGCCTGAATTGCTCCTGAAACCAATGGAAAATCATCAGTTCTGTGGAACACTATGAATGTAAGAACTAGTTTCTCATGGATCTGGAGTACATTCAGTTGGTCCCCTTTCCTGCCTTCGCTGAGAGCAGCTCCAGCTTTGTTTTCCCCATTTCTCTGTCAATACAGAAAGAGGTAATGTTGATTTTGATCACTGTTTAAATTCCATTCAGATCCTGCCAGACAAGCCAGCCTCCTTCTAACTTGTGCAGCTACAGCAAGATAAACATTCCCAAGCACAGCAGGTGATACTAGAAATTAATTAATCATTCAGTCAAGGATGGGTATGCCCCAGGGGACAGCAAGTTCACAAGCTTGCTTTGGTTCTGCAGTGCTAACAGTATAGCACAGTCTTGGATAACACAAAAAAGGAAGTTGGTACAAACAGCTTGAAAAAACCTGATTTTCTGCCATCGCCATTCTCCAGAGAATTATCGTCTCTACCACAAAAAACTAATCAACACTCAAATATAGCTACACGGGCTACCAACCTGAGTTCTGGGAATTCCTCATCTACCAGAAAGAAAAAAAAAAAAAAAAAAAAAAAAAAAAAAAAAAAAAAAAAAAAAAGAGATTTCAATCTTGTACAGGGTAGCATCTCCACTCTAGGTCCTTCTTCAATCCAGATTTTTTTGTACAAGCACAGGGAATTTCTGTGATGATTAGGAGAGATGCCATTCACATAAACAATAGTTTGGCATCTGAAAACTGTTTTTTTATTCGTACCTAGGGGCCATTTTCATACTACTTAAATTAATGATCCTGGAAACTGGCAAACATATCTGAGCTCAAGAGACCTTGAGCTCAAGAGACCAAAGAATGATTCAGATCAATAACCATCCAGGGCTACCAATGTCAATTCTCAAGTGGTCAGTGAGGAAAAGGAGTTCTGATGCCTGTTGGACATTTGAAGTTGTCACTTCATGTACATTTGTCATCATTTCTCTCTGCTGCCCACTTTAGCAGGTGCTAAGGTCTCCCAGTCATGGGTGATGTGTATCTCTCCTCCACCTCTTGAACTTTGTGTAACAGCCATAACCAGTGGTAAAGATCATTATTTAACTCTGATTGCCTGCTGATTACTTACCTAGACCAAGATAACCATCTAACAGAAAGGAACAGGCACTTTCAATATCCAGGTCTTTCTGCTCATCTCAAGCATTTTAAGTATCTGTCTTACCTGAGATGAACCCTGAAACCATCCACTTCAATCTCCCTCTTAACTATTAACTGGTTTAGGCCACACTTTATCCTTGGACACATAAGGAGATTTTAGCATGACCCCAGCTCTGTAAAATTACCAACAATTCTAAAAAACACATTTATTTACTCAAACATTTGGTAGATACATTTGTTCTCACGCCAAGATTAAATTGCTATATTGTCAATACACTGGAACGGTTTTCTAATATTTGCTTTCTAGAGACCTCTTTTTTTAATCTATTCAAGTATCGATTGATGGATATTCTCAAGGAGCCACTGAAGTAAATGAAAAGCTTCAAGTCTTGCTCAACTGTGCCTTTTACTGTTCATATACACTAAAGCTTCAGTCATACAGACAGTTTCACTTTTACCTTATCCTCTTTCAATTGCTAATGAATACAGATCATATTATTTAGCTGGTAAAAAATACGCTTTTGTTTGTTCTTTGTTCTGGAACATTGGCCTTTAGGGTGAGTTCTACAAAATAGCAGGTTCTGTAACATATTACTTTAAGCTGGTCTACTTTGCAGTGGAAGAGAGAGAGAAATATGAATAAATACCCACAAAATAAGAAATAGCACATGCTTATAGGATACGTATACATTTGAACATGAAAACTCCAGAACTATTTACTGGACTTTGAAAATAGCAAAAAAAAAAAAAAAACTTTCTCTTCACCTAATTTTGCTTTCCTCATTGGGGAAACATCCTTTACTTTTGCATATGCCACAAAACCTGGTCGGACTCAGGATTCAACAGCAGGTTTTTTCAGAATGGTTATCCCATGGAGATCAGCAGAACCCCCCTGCATTTGTTGAGTTGAATGAGGCAAACAGGGTGATTTTTCTAAAATTTTTTTAACACTGTTTTAAATTTCATATAACACAAGTATCCATTTGGCTTCCTTGACTTGCTACATTCACTTTTCTGGTTGTCTAGAGCTGTCTTTTAAATAAAACTCTTCATCTTTTTTTTTCTAGCATCTACCACTTTGTGCCATAAGGGTTCTACTCTTCTGTTTTCCTTGAAGAACAACCAATCTCTGCCATTTTTCATACCCTACTTGCTCATCCCATTCCTGTCACCTCTGTTTGCCCATTCTAAGCTACTCTCTGCCCAGGGCTCAGTGTCTTCTTGAAAAAGGAAGGCAGTCTGGTAATGTGACTTTAGTATCTAAACATAAGTGCCCAGTTAAAATTATACTGATCCCACCACCTCTCCCCATCACTTCCTTTATATTTAGACTATTTTCACCTTTATTCAAAAAACCTAGATCCATATGGAATGATATGGTCTCTGCATTTTACTTGGATGGTCCTTGGTTCCAATCCCACAACAGATGCTGAATTCAGACAGGCAACACAATGGTGTGATTTGTTGATGCAATAGAGAGAAAAAACATGATTTTCCACACTCTGCTTGGTTTTGGTGCCTGACTTAAGTATGTCTCAGAAGCAGCTGAAGTCCTTGGTGCCCAGCGAGAGGGGATGGTCTTTCTACCCAACACAGCTGCCAGAACACTTGGAAAGCACCTTTCATGCATTTCTCATGTAAGGAAATAAAACATTTGAAATCCATTTCTGGTAAATATTTAATGCTTCCATTGAAAGTACAAGAAAACAAAAGGAATATTGAGCTTCTTGGTCAGGTCACAGATGTGTCCTGCTGTGCCCCTCCCGAGAATAAACAGCCCCTAGTGCTGCCCTGGGATGATCTGAGCTATAGTTGGCCATTTCCCAGACAGAAATGCAGGAGACACAGAGTTATACAAGGACCCAGGGCAATGTCAGCAGTAAGTTGTCAACTCACCAGATTCTTGTCTGTTCCAGTGATGGCTGGAGAGGAGCATCCCCTCAGGTGAGCTTGCCTCAGCCTTTTGATCATTCCTTTTGAGTTTCTCCCACTCTGGATGAGTGTTGCAGCTGCTAGACCTCTGCATACAGGGTGAGAGATGTTATGACGCAGGTAGAGCCTGAATGTACCTAGCTTTTTGTCATTCTGCAGGAATTTAAGAAAATACCTGCTACATAGCTTTAGGGAAAAAAGTCGGTACCCATCTCTCAAGAACCAGTCATTTCAAGGAGACTGTTCACAGACAATAATAAACACCAGAGGATCTTTCAAATTAAGTAGGGAGGTATCCAGAAAGCTGAGGTACGTAAAAAGATATCAAGCAATCCTGCAAAGGGAAGAGACTAGGTTGATGTCTCACCCCAGGATAGGTTTTAATCACTGCTAGTGAGCATTGTTTCCTCCAAGGTCAAAAATGCCAGGACAGTTTTATTCATGCCTGCCTGTCACATCAAACATGAACATATCTGCATATCATTTTCGAATGCAGGGCAGGTCCTGATCCCTTGACTACTTGCTGATTGCTGTGACTACTGTGAAACATAGTGAACTTGGGTACTGGCAGAGGATTATGTTGCTAATGAGCAAAACCTATCATTTTCCTAAAAATATGTACATATTTGCAGCACATCACAAATATTTCCTTAAACCTAGCATGCTGATTGTGGAAAAAAAACCTCTTAAATAGCTGGGGAAAAAATGTGTTTACTTTGCAGTGTCAGGACATTAACATATAATATCTCAACTTATTTAAATATGTGTATAGCAACAAAAATTGTACTAAACCCCAGATGTTGCAGAAATATGATCTGCAAACTAGTAACAGCATATTTAGAGGCTAGATATCACAGCAAACAAACTTATTCCCTTACACAAGAGTTCCCTTTTTGTTTGTATGATAGTTGCTTTTGTTTCTACATTTGAAAAAGGCTAAACAGAGAATATTTGCTTAGGGAAAATAAACTCCCTAATATTAGCACTGTGAGATACGCAACAGTGCAACACCCTGGCTCTGCGACAGCATGAGGCCAAATGAAGCCACAATGGAATTAAGTTTTCTCTACAGAGAGAAACACACATGTTTTGTTCACTGTCCTATGCCCCAAATTCACATGGGGAGAGGAGACACTTCTCTCCATGCGGAAACTGTTAAAAGGATGTGAAAACAAATGTTTTTAATTGAAATTGTCATTGCTGAGCCAGACTGCTGTCTGGGGCATCTTGCTGAAAAGTGACAGCAGCAGCGGGGGTAACAATGTAAGAGATTGTAAAACCAGTTTCCATTATGCACTAATTCAGGGACCACAGATGGGATGCTATAACTTTGTTTATTTTAAGACTTAACACTAGGGTGGGAAGCCTCTTGTGCTGCAAGGCTGAGAGCTGGGTAGGAAGCACAATCTAGGTCAGGGACTGGAAACTGGTGCTCCTCTGCTGCTGACCTGCTGTGTAACCTTGTGCCGCTGACATCGTCCTCCCTGCCTGTGTCTCCTCTCAAGCTCTGAGATTATTCTGTCTCTTGACATCACTGTTTCCCTGGGGATGGAGCCAATCTTTTGCAGTGCATGCTTAAGTACCAATGCAATATCATTGTGAATAATAATTTGCACCACTAAATTGTCTGTGGAAGGTCTCACTTGCCTCCAGTCCAGCTCTCCACATTCACAGCAGGACAGTCTGACAGTGACTTGTCAATCCTGAAACAATTCTTCCTAAAGGATAATAGTTCTTTAATTTGTATTCAAAAAATTATTTTTTATATTTGTTCCTTCTTACTCAGTGAAGTCTTGAAAGTTTGACTATATGAGTTTTTTTCACTCAGGCCTGGGCTCTGTAGATGTGTGTTGCTGCTGAGCACACATCAGCAAAGAGCCCAGGCACAGGGTCAAGCTGTCTTCTTCAGCTCACCCAGAGAAGATCAAAGCTGTGACACATCAGTCCTACATCTCTTTCTCACTGGAATATTTATAGCCAAACCATGTTCTTTAAGGGCAGGTATCTAAAACTGATGCTGGTATCTGGATGTCAAGCACAAAGCTGATGTGTGTGATGCTCTCCAGCACTTCTCTTTCAGCTCCTGCTTCAGGCTTTAAAGCTCCCTCGAAACCCAATGCATCTAATTTTCTTCTGGTTTTACACAAATTAACCCAGCAAGGCGTGAAGGGAGTTGAACCCCAGAATGAGAAGTATTTTGATTTTTTGCTTCTATAAATCAGACAAAAAAGCTTTATCTCAGTAAAGGAAGATATGGAAATGGGGAAAGCAACTCGTGCTGAGCCAGACTGATCTTTCTAAAATTAGAAGACAAAGGTGTTGCCAATTCAGCCAAAATGTCTCAGTGACATGAATAAGCCTGATAATATATTCAGGTAGGCCAAAACTATCTGCTTCTCCATCAATTCACAACATGAACAAACTACAAGCAAGCAGTTTCTGTTTCAGAAAAAAATGGAACCTAAATCAAAGAATTAATTTTTATATTAACATAAATAAATTTTATATTCCTATTCAGAGAATTATATAACACTCACTCTACTATTCATAAATAGCCTTACTTGTCCTGCATGCTCTCACTTCCCTATTTCTTGAAATATTAAGACCTTCTTGATAATATCCTTTAGTATTCTTGGTTTAAACACTACATGAACTAATTCGGTTTGTATATATGTGCAATGCAATGTCCATGTGAGGTGCCTCCTCATTGTGCATTTTTGCATCCTTGATACAAACCTGGGAGTGCTTTGGGTGTGTAGCAGCTTGCAGACTATTCTGGAGTCATTCACTTATGGCAAGAATTTGACTGCTGCCCCTTCCTCCTGGCATGGGGAAGGCCAAGCCTCAGGCTTCAATGGGGCTCAAAGCCCCGCTCAAGGTGCACACTCTGGCCATGCAGCATGCTGCAGACAGCAACCAAAATCTGACCAGACACTGTCACTCCTGTCCTTGTGCCTGCTTTCCACAGGAAGGGAAACTTTGAAAATAGCAAGAGTTACATGCAGCTTTCTCCATGTGAGTTACTGGGGAAGCTGAACATGGGGCAGTTCCCTTTTGCACTTCAGTTTAAACATATCCTGAGTCTCTTCATCATTACCCCCCTTCTAAGGGAGTATCCTTGTTCCCCCAAGTAGTCTCTTCTATCTTTGTCCCTCAAGTCACATTTTAAGCACATATCTGCCTGCCTCCTGAGGATGCTTCCAATTTTAATTCAAAAACCATCTCCCTTTGACACAGATTAGTGTCTTCACACTTTTGTAATGGAAAATTATGAGCAGAAATAAATAATCATGAGCCTCTGGAACCAGAAATAATTTTTCCCCTAAAGGAAGGGATCCTCAGCAATTTCAGTTGTCTGCATAATTAATTTTTTTGTGTCCCTCATTTGAAGTCTCTGTCACACTTTGCAAATCCACACCAGAGCACTGAAGCTGTTGCTGTAGGGCACGAGCCATTTATATCCTCCAAGTCCCATTTTGGAAGCCTCAGTCCCACTGAGTAGATATTATACATTCAAGGAATCTCACTGATACCAAAATGACTAACTGTGTGAGTGCAACTCACAGCATCAATAAGCTACATGACCTACTCAGTAAATTAGGATTGCTTTGCAAATGTATTGCAAAGTAATGTAGAGACTGCATATTGCAGAAGGAATGGGTTGAATCACCATCACCTTCACCTCACAGCTGGTTGAGGTGGGGAAGGAGGGGCTGCTTTAGCTTGGTTTTTCCTGAAAGATTTTTATTTGTTCAAACAGGACATATGTACTTATTGGGGAATAGTAAACAAGGGTCTGAGTACAGGAAGCTGGATTGAGTAATCATAAGACAAGTGCTGAGCAGATGTGATCTTCACATAGTTTGTTTCACTTCCTCCAGTTCAAATGTGTATTATTGTTAATATTAATCTCACTGTAAAACTCAGCACCAGACGTGAAATATTAGGCATACTATGAAAATGGTAGGCTTTGTGAATGCTGTTAAAAAGTCAGTCAAATTCAGAATCACGTCTAAAAGCACCTTTCAGCTTTTCCCTCTGCTTCCACAAGTGTCTGTAGTATCTTATTATTCACATATTCACATTATGCCATTGCCTACTCTCTAACTGCAAATGCAGAATTCATAGGCTGACATTTTTTCATTACTTACATCCACTTCAGAAATAGCTCAAATTGAACTCTATTTTCTCTGACATAAATTACTTTGTTTTTAAGTTCAGAACCATAAAGTGTGTTATTTTTGCATGACTGTCACATGATATCTCTCATCTTTTTCTAGAGCCTCTGTTCTACATACAGTCTGAATAAATTTGGTTTGGTTTGGTTTGTTTTGACTTGACTTGTTTTGTATTATTGTCCTAATTTTTTTCTTTTTAAGTCAGAACATGCATTGTGCATTTTGACCAGGACAATAAGTGTTTTTGCTGTCCTTCCTTTGAAACAAGCATTACTAACCTAGAATCTCCCCCAAATTTAGTTTTAATTTTTGTTTCCCTAAAACTGCTGCTATACTATGGCTCCTTTTGGATTGACCTCACTGAACACAGCTGCTATTTCTTATGCGCTCTCCTGTACCCAAGCTCTGACTTATTTAAGCAATGGAAAGAAAGTGCTGCCTCTACCTTTTTCCCCTTGAGAGGAGACTCTGCTCCATAATTATGAATAATTCCCCTAAGATGGTGATGTGATTGGGTTAGCAACTAAAATATTTGAGGAGAGATAACCTGGGTTGGTTTTAAAAAATAGTAGTTCAGTAGATTTTAAGGTAATCAAAGTTGTTCTGGTTATATGGGTCACATTCCTACAAAACAGTAGGCTAATTCCTATTTAAGGTAAACAGTATATTTTTGAAGCCAAATCACTTTTGAATTAAAGATACATCCCTTGGTAAATCACTCCAACAATTAATTACCTTTGCTACTTAGAACTGCTAATCCCCCTCAAGATGTCAAGCTTTGGCTGGCGGTCCAAACACATACACAGGCTCTTGCTTCTTCCACCAGGTTAGCAATTCAGTGGTGTCAGATACTCCCATCCTCTCTAGGGGTGTTCAAAGGCTGCTCTCAGCTCAGCTTTGAATCTTCTTTTTCAAGATAGAGGGGCTGCTTCCACGAGACCCTTGTGCCAGAGAATATTTTCCATACTTGTAATCACACATATTTGTTCCTAAAATCCCTTTAGATTCCTAAAATTACCTTTTCTAAAATCCCTCGTTTTCATCTTCTTTTTTTTTTTTTTTTTTTTTTTAAGCCTGGTACTAGCATGAGGCACAATATTCTGCAAACAATTCTGCTTCTGCTGTATGGGAGGGCAGGGGATGAATACACACTCCCTCCACTCCTGCATGACATTCTGGTGTTTACACCTCCTTGGCTACCTCTACACTCTCAGCTAGCACATCACAGTGGGAGCTCATGTTCAGTTTGCTAACCAGTGAGACTGGCCATAAAAACTTAAAATGTAACTGCTTGTTGATAGAAGATTTTGAGACTAATTTTCCTGCCTTACTCCATGCTCCAATACACACACATAGGTAAAAGACACAGAAAATCAAATGTGTCAACTGCGACTTGCTACTATAATACCACTTGAGTATGACAGCCCGTTTTCCCCTGTGTCCTCAGTGGGTGAGGTTTCCCAGTCCAGCCAGGAGCTGAGGAGATGAATGTGGTGACAGGAGCCAGAGCAGGAGGAGCACAGCCCTTTCTCCAGCAGGGCTCCAATGCTGTGCTTCTGCCATGCAGATGTTCTTCTGTCAAGAGGAGCAGCAGAGGCGTGGTGTGGCATGGCACTGTCAGACCCAAAGTACAAAGTGACTCAGAGGTGTAATGTAATCCAAAACCCAAACACCATGGTGTTCAACAGAAAGCTGTGACGAGTGGGCTTTGCCATTTTGAATCACCAGTTTTTTGTTTTCCAGAGTCAGACACTCCCACAAAAGGTTTTCCCAATTCATGAACAGGTCTACCACTACACCTTTGGACCACTTCAAAGTCTCCATTGCGCAAAGTGCAAAACTCCTCCTTCTCCATCCATCAAGTTCACACAACCCTTCTGAAATATGGTTACAGGCTTGGAAATAAGTATTAGGACTGGACACACAAAGTGCTGTGCAGCAAATTCCTTAGACTGACCAAACACCTGGCTCCACAGGCGACTCTGCACTGGGGAGGAGCACACAACCTTCCTTCCACAGCTGTCCCTTCACACTACATTCTTGGACAGATTTATACAGAGCTATACAGTTAGTACCCCCTCTCGTCACAATTTCAGGTCCATGCTTCAAACTCTGCTTTGGTGTCCTGTAGCACTCTCTCCTCTGACAGAAATACTGCTCCCAGGCTCAACTCCCTACTCTCATATCACTTTCTCTCATTCCTCTTTTCTTTAGTTCAGCTGAGCTGACGTTTTTATCCTGACATGTTCACTTCAAAGTTGACCAGCTGTTTACTCTTTGCTTCTCTTGCTTTGTTTTCATCCACCTTCTTCATGTCTCTATATGTCTTTGAGAATAAATATTTGCATCTTCAGTATGAGTACCTAATTCCAGTATGGGTTATGAAAACAACAACTAAGTGACTGTTGGTTCATGCCAAGTCAGCCACTGATTCAGTTTGCACACATTGTGCAAGCTTTAATACATTATATATATTATAAGACATGGATTTTTCATTGGCACACTCTGGAAGGCATGATATGGAAAGTTAACTTTCAGAGGAAGCTGAGAAAAAATGGCAGCCCAGTAGAGTTTAATATAAAATTCCCTTGGTTTTACTCCTCTTTTGGAATTCTTGACAGAATTTGCTTTCTCTTCTGTGTGTGTGTGTGTGTGTGTGTGTATTCATGCTTATAGTTTTGTGTATTTCCTATGAAAGAGAGGTATTAAAAGGAAAAAAAGTTAGGAAGAAGCAGGCAATTATTTTTACTTCTTAACAGCTAAATATCAATCTATGTGCCGGTTTGCCTTGTGAGTCAATATGGCCCTGACTCAGCAAAATTCCCATCCACACACTTAACTGTAAGCTTGCAAATAGTCTCATTGACTTTACTTTGCCATATGTTCAAGTTTGACTGAATCAAGATTTCTAACAGATGTACACAACCTTAGTAAATACAAAACTGAGAAAAACAAGGTGCCTGGCTTCCTCAATAGTCTGAAAATCAGGCAGGAGCATTAGAAAGGTTAATCACATGCTTGAGCTTTAGAGCAGAGATCAACTAAGAAGACATTAGCTTTTTCTTTTCAAGCATCCCTTTCCTGTCCTGACCCTGACATTGACATCCTGAATAAATGCAAACCTAGATTCATACTGTTCTAACTTGGTTTTGCAAAACAAAAGCTAAAGTCAGCATAGCTTGTCTGCTGCAGTTTGTCTAATGCTGAAAAAGGTGGGATAAATAAGATTGGCCTCTGCAGCTTAGATGCCTTTGATCCCATCTCCTGACCTTAGCTTTCCTTCACAGCCTGTTTTAGATCACCCCACACTTTTTACAATTATGTCTCCAAACGTTTGATTTCAGTAGAGGACTCAAGGCATTCACTCATGCTTTCTTTAGTCACCCCTTGAATAAAAACATACATGTCATCTTCATCTGAAACCACAACGAGCTCTGCTCCCCAAAGAAAAGCAAATTGTGAATGGATGGACACAGGACATGGAAAAGGACAGAAGAATGGAGGTCTTTAGAGAAAATGACATAGCTTTTAAAAAGGCAGCTGAATTTTCTTGTTCTATAGCTCTGAACCTTAAAAGGTTTTGGCCTAAAATACTAAAGCAAAAACTGTGTAATCAGAGCACCAAGTTTTGCAGTGCCTTATAACCCTGTTCATCTCATCTGACCTGACACTGGTTTGGAAGCCAGCTCCAAGAGTAAAGGCCAGGGACCATTTCATCACTTAAACCTGGAGCAATGGGCTGTGTGACTGCAGCATTTTGAAAAATCTCTGATTTTGCAATTAAAGGTCAAGAGTGGTCAAAATAAAAAGAACTACATCAATCAGCAGCAGTTAATGGACACCTGTGAGTCTTCCAACTACAACTTCATAAAGATTGATTGTGTTGTATGACAAGGGTTGCAACGTAATTATTGAAAATATTTCTTGACAATTGAGAAAGCAGCAAGACCTGGAAATTGTTCTGTACCCAGAACTTGGAGAGCAACCGGCATGGGAAGAGGCAGACTGCTGAGCACCACCAGCGATCTCAGGAGAGACCCACCACGGTGGTGCTTAGGTTGATGCAATGGATTGAGTTCCTCTTCAGCTGGCACAGTCATGTCCAGACAGCCCCTGAGCATCATTTGCAAGGGTTAAAAAAAACACCTCTTTGGATCTCTCAGATTCTGCTGACCAGGCGCATGATTTAGTTGCTTACCCTTAGGTATCTGGAATAATTTTGAGATATCTTGTTTGTCACTGAGGAGATTTTCAAGGTGTAATAAATTCTGTGATACACCTGGTACCTGCAGAGAATTATCTGGGGTACTCTATGGCATCTCAGAATGCACTAACCTATCACCTACACATAGGAAACTGTCATTCCCCTAGACCTCCACTGGCTGTAGCAGGAGCTTGTACTCACAGCTCACAAGTAAAGATGCAAACAGATGCTTGGATTTGAGTTTCTTTATCATTGAACTGAATCCCATTCCTGCTGACCCAGTAACCTTAATTGTGCCCAAAACACACACACACGAAAAGGGCTAAAATATAAATGCTCACTGACCTTTACTCTTTTTGAAAGGGCTCTTCAGAGTCAGCATACTAATTAAATTGTTTGCAGCTCCTTTCACTTTCTTTTTCTTTTTTCTCTCCCTCCTGTCCCTGTGCTCCATCAGTTATTTCAACTTCTTCTTCCTTTTCCAGTTCTTTTATCCATTGTCATCTGTACACAGAATGGCCAGCCTCCTTCACACCCTGTGTGCTGAATCATGTCAGTCTTTAGAAATTAGCAAGGCTGCTTTGCAATGCAGCCACTCAAGGACTACTGGAGAGAGCTTCTCCCACAGTGCTGAGGTCCTTGTTTAGCCAGCTGGGTGGTACATCTGACATTGCCCCAGCTGAGGAATGCCTTTGATCTTAGTCCCGGTTAAGCACGGATCAAACGCTCCTGTATGAAACAGGATTGCCAAGCAAATTGTATTCTATTTGCCATCTGTATGGCAGTTGTCTTCTGTTAAGAGGGCAGTTTTCCTTATCTCTTCCACAACCACTCCTCTCTCCAGAGAGACATCTGCTGATAACAGGCTATTGAATGTCACTGCATGACTGATAAGAACTACAGCATCCCATTGTGACATGCTCTGCCCAGAGGGAGGAGCCAAGCATTCCTGCCTGGATATAATCTTGAGATTCTGGAGCACCAGCACAGCTTCTCCACTGCATTTCCCAGAGGAACAGGTGCCTCTTCCACTGGATCTTCAGAGGAAAACTACACCTTTCTACAGGATCCCTGTTCTGATAGAACCACACCTGACACTCCAGCAGGACTGCAGCCGCAATTCCAATTGGACTGCTACCAGCACCCTGAACAACAGGGTGTCAGGTTGTGTTCTGACTCTGTCAGTGTTGTTTTGGTTTACTGCATTGTTTATTTTATTTTTTTATTTTCTTCCCTAATAAAGAACTATTATTCCTGCTCCCATATTTTTGCCTGAGAGCCCCTTAATCTAAAATTTACAGCAATTCGGAGGGAAAGGGTTTACATTTTCCATTTCAGGGGAAGTTCCTGCCTTCCTTAGCAGACACCTGTCTTTCAAAACTAAGACACACTGAACTTGGATATTTTCAAATGTCATGATACCAGGTTGTGGAGGCATTTGAGCAATCTCTGAGGCAGGCATTGATGCGCACATCGCTGTAATTCTCTTCACTGTAATTCTCTCTAGACCTGTTGAGAAAAGAAATACACAGGAGTACTGACATATGTGGGTAAGAAGTTATATGCAAATTGTGAATAACTGATTCAGTTCCTCCAGGTATTTTCCTTTCATTGGATATAAAGCTGCTTAAGATTATGTGGGGATTAAAAATCTGAACCATTTCCTGGTACTTGGATACATGTCTCAGCAGCGTCCCAACTACAGAAAGGTCAAGATCCCTTGGTGCATCTTGGTTTCCACAGAGAGGAAATTAACAGCTGTGCATTGGAAAGGAAATATGCAGTCCAGACAGCAGCAGGCCAGGATGATGGGTGCAGTAATCCAGATTCAGACTGTCTCCTGAATCTTTGGATTTTTAATCCCTGAGATCAAAAGCTCCCACAGGCAGAGAATGCACTGCTTTGTGTGCACAGTGCAGAGCAAGCTGTCAGTGATGAGTAAATAATACATAACAAGTTTTATAACCAGGACTTAAAGTGTCTATCAGCTCTCTTGTGGCAGCTGCTTATTTGCTTACTGTGGGAACTGAGTGACATTTGAATGAGAGCATCCAGGCAGCGAGGCGGTCTGGGGAGCTCTGCCATCCTTCCTGCCAGCTCCTGGCTCTAGCACCTGACTCATGACAAATGGGTGACACTTGGTTCCAGCCCCAGCAAACCACAACAGAGGCATAGATTTGACTCTTCAGAGGGATTTCTAGGGGGTAAGAGGAGCCATTTTTCTAGGGCTTTAATAGTTCTGAATACACCAGAAGTACTGCTGCACCATCATCTTTGGGGCAGCAGTGTTCCTCTGCTACATTTGGCTGGCATTTGGGGAGGAGAAGTTTTCCTGAACCTGAATCCCGGAACTTAAAATAGGAGCAATGTTTGCATTTTAAACCATTTCTCATTTGTAATTTGCCCTGACATAGTACATTATATTTTTATTCAAAATGGAGAAATAGACAAGGAGAAAAAGAGACAAATGGAGAAATATTTCACTCAGTTTTTCTTGTTTTTAAAGTTAAAAAGGCATTTTTCATAGGCCTGAAAAGACCTTCTTACACAAACAAATCCTGATTCCTGTTGTATCATTCAATCATGTCACTTTATTTCTTTCTTCAGCTGTTTGTTCTCTCTCTTGAATTTACTCAGACCTCTTGCAGCCTCTGTTCTTACAGGGAAGCAGCTCCAGACCTGGGGAAGCAGCTCCAGACCCTCATTCTTCCTCTGTTTAAAAACCTAATTTGAAGATGATATATAGTGCTAGCCTGCTATTATTTCTTAGTTCTGCTCTCTGCCTTGTCTTCTGCCTTACAGAATCCTGTTTCCCTGAGGTACTTGAAAGCAGCAATCAGTCTCTGTTTCACTTGGCTCAGCAAGCTCAGGTCTAGTTTGTTTATATCTCATCTTCAGCCAAATAACTTCCAAACAAAAAATGTACAAGCAACTGTGCTCCACTGGGAATTTGTACTTGGGAGAGAAAGCCACATTTCTAGAAAAAGATCATGCCACAGGATGACATATTCAATTGCCTCTCTGGGGAAGGGGTGTCAATCCCCTGAAAACATCATGAAAATGAATGCTTGCAAGAATGCAGAAGAGCCAGGGCATGGATCCATACCATGCATTCCTCACTAGTTTTCCCATAATTTTCCTCTGTGGCTCTATTCTCACTTTCACTCTTTCAGCTGGTTATTTATCTGGAAGTGCCCCCTGATTTTGGGGCACCTGTGAGGATGGCTCCACACATCAGTCAGTATTCCCAGACAAACTCAGCATTTACACCAAGCCTGGTTTCTCTGTCTGAAGCCCCAAGAGAGCAGTCCCTCCTTACATAAAGATTTATGTGATGCCTGTCTTTTGCATAGAGCTGTGAAATGGGCAAGATTTTCCTTTCCTGCTCTACATCTGCACAAACATCACTAGAATTCTTTGTAGGATTTAACATGTTAATAGACTAGCACAGAGTACTAGAGCTGTAAAATCAACTCTTCTGCTGCAGGTTTAACCTTCTATTTTTCAACATATACAAATAATATATTTCTGGATTTAGTGTTCATCATGAGAACATGACAGCCAAAGTTTCCTTCTTTAAGAAAAATACAATTATGACTTATTTTAGAATGCTCTTTTTTAACGGGTTGTCACAGATATGATCAAATCATAGAAGCTTGTTAAAAATACATGTCACTCCAGACACTTCAACCTACACCATGTTTTCAACAATTCATGTTCTGAGTAGAAAGTTACCTTTGCCTTGCTCAATATTATCTGCCATATCTGAATTTATTTATTTTATGTTTTTTTCCTTGCAGTCTTTAAGTTTGTGATTCACTTCTCTTGCAATTAAATCTTTCTTTTTCTTGGGTTGGATTTTGGTTGCTCTTTTTTCTTCCCCAAGTATGTACAGCACAACTGCTAGTGGAAAAAAAAAGGTCCACTTACACATAGGTGATAAAAATTCACAGTAAAGCCACAGATGTAGCAGAGTGAGAATTACTGTAGCAGCAGGAACAGAAGATAAAAGAGGATTACATGTGATGAAATGTAGTAATTGACTAGAAGTCACTGAAAAATACCAGATGGATGTCACTATTCCACACAGCTCTAATTTGCCTGTAGACTTTATTGAGCTTCACTTGAGCTTTGCTTTTAGTATTTTCCTGAGTGTAATTGGGGTTTATTGATACACTATTATGGGCCAGTTTATATGTGACCATAAAAAAATACAGTTTGAGGCCCCAGTTTAACCAGGAACACAGCACTATCCTGCTTAGCTGAAGACAGTCACATTAATGACTCCAATAAGATTAATTCCTGTTTTCTCCCTCAGACCTTTGCATAGAGTATGAACAGTAAATGCTTCACACTGCATTTAAATTGCAGAAACATTTTCAGTGAGGGATTGCTGCATAAAAAGATCAGGCATGTAATTTCAGATACTGCCAAAAGAAGCTTATATGAGATTTTGATTCTAGTTTTCTGTATAAAGAAAACAAATCTACATACTATAATGACTTGCCAGAGCCAGTTTGGAGCTCTGCTTAGTTATCAAGAATTTATTTTTCTATTTAGTTTAGCACTAAGGGCAGGGGAGAAAGGAAATACTTGAGTTTTGCTCTTTTTTATCTTCTTCCACCTGGCAGGGGCTGAAATAAAAGGAAGTGAGGGACGGCTAGCTCTCTCTCTCTCTCTCTCTCTTCTGACTGAGTGGGATAGTCCTGCTACTTTTCTGGTTTGGCTGGAGAAATTGTGCCTCAGTGGCCAGGAATTTGATATTAGTTGGTACCTAACTCAAATCTTGCTGCCTTTTTGGAAAGGATTAGAGCATCACATATGGGGAGAAAAGATACCCTCACCTGAGTGACCCACTGTGAATGGATTCTCACAGGGGCCCAAAATATAGTGTTTTGGGTTGATGAAACCAACTCTCACCTCTGCACCTGCCCTTTTGCCACCGTCCACTGCAGGGTGGGATGCACCATTTTGCCTTACCTCTCCCAAAAAGCATTTGAGCAAACACCTCAACAGGGAATTTTTTACAGGTCTCTTGCAGGGATGCTACTAATCCAGATGGGCAGTAGAAGAGATTCTGACATTGCATCTCTGAAATAGCAAAGCATGGGGAGAACCCAGGCTCTGGCCACTGGCTGAGCCAGGAGCTGTCCAGGATCAGGTCAGAGGAAAAGCAGCTCCTGCAAACATCTAGCACAGGGCAGGCAGCTTCAGGCGCCTGCTGGCCATGGCCTGAGGAGTAGCACTGCAGCACCAGCCCTGCTGGGCATGCCAGCGAGCCCTGCCACTGCTACAGAGGTCTGTCTCCTCCTGTCCAAATGTAGAGGAATTTACTTCCTCTAAATCACCAAATCAGCATCACTTGTTAGCTCTCCCTTCCTCATGCAGAGCTTGCACAAGTGCTCTGCCTCCACATGGCTTTCCTAAAAATGAGCAAACCCTTTCCACCCTCTGGTAACCTGCTTCAAATCCTTCCTCTTAAAGTTTTTGTTTAAACTAAGCTTTGACTGTAAGGCACTGCATTGGCCATTTTGCTCACACAGGAAAGAAAACACAATTGTTGCAGTTTAATTCTCATGTATTGATTTCCTTTTATCCTCATAAAGACTCTTCCTCTGTTTGAACCCTGGAAGACAAGCTGGGAACACCAAGCAGTATAGCCCTGCTCTATTGTGTGTGCTACATGTTCAAAATCCCACTTCTTTTCCTTCCCCCCTGGCAGAACACCTGCATTCTGACAATTACCACTCTGGTTTCAGTTTTTCTTCTTTTCTACACCCAGTCAGCAGGGTAACCTTTAAATACACCAAACCTTTGCTGATGGCTGATTAGACAACCCAGATATGCCCCTAAACACCCACCATGTCACTGACCAAATCAAGGTGCACCATAGCTGTGGTCACTGACACTGAGTTATTAATCAAAAAATTTCACCAATTCTACAGTAGATGATGTGATCTGTGTGACATGTTTTATTCATCTTTCAGCAGAGAAAATACTTTGGTTTTTTTCCTTATTAATTAGTATCAGATTATTGCCAGTAAGTGTGTGGTAATTGAGTACTTGCTTGTTTATAGGAATTAAATAGTGGGAGACTATCACACATGCTTGCCCTTAAACCTATTTGAATAAGTTATATTTACATAATATAAAATAATGGTACTTTACCAGGACACGTGTAATTTTCATTTATGCAAATAGGTTTTCTATAGGAAGAATGTGTTGTTCTAGCTGTGACATTGTCCAGACTGTGCATTTTGCCACTGGATGTTCTTCATGGTACAAGTGCAACTTAGTATAGAGGCTTTGTTTCCACTACAGATATTTCAGTTGAGCTCAGAAATGCCATTGTGCAAAATGCTAAAAAGGAGTTTACAAGTCCATAATTTCAAGTAACATATTTTTAGATATTTGCAGCAAATCAAAAATAAATTTTGCTGAAAAAACCATATTTTTAAAAGTCCAGTTGATTGAAAGTAAAAATACTGTTTCCGTTTAAAGGCCTTACCCCACTTCTAGAGAAAGAATCCAGAACGATTTCCTAAAAAAAAAACATTTGGAATACATAAAGCCAAATATTTGGCTTTAGAAAGAAAGCAAGCATTTGTATTATTCAGATTTTATTCTATGATATGTTTCTTAAGAAAATTTCTTAGTGACGGTGAAGCAACCTGATAAAGTATTTTGATAGTGTAGCATATCTTTATCCCATAGCTTTAGAGGGGATACTCCATGCAGGAAAACTGTAAAATAAATCATGTTTGTTCTCCACAACTTTCACGTTCAACAAAGTGGATGTCTCTTCTTAGACACACAAAACTATTTCTTATTGTTCCCCTAACTTCAGTTTTCTGTTCAAGAGGACACATTTTGTCTGCATATTTGAGAAAACACACAAAAACATTGCTGTAGTAAATTAAAAGCTGTCCCAAGAACTCATAATAAATAGATAAAATGCATAGTTCAACACTTGAAGATGAAGCTGTAAACACCAGCAAGCTGTGACCTTGACATTTGCTTGCATTAATCTGGAAGCCAATTTAAATATCTTTGACTGTTCACTTCAGTATATTGTCACTGCCTTTCTCTAAAAGGATACATTAAAAAAATTCTAGTGTGAGAGCAGAAGAAATAACATTCAACTAATTTGCAGCCCCACTGCAAATACAAAGTTCTACTCTGTAGAAACCCACGTAAAAAAAGCAATTACAAGAAGCTGAGCATAATAGTAAGTCTTTGAAAGGGACAAAGAGCTGAACTGGAGCAACATTCATATATCAGATGTTTACTGTTTCATTACAGGGCTTGGGAAAGAAAAGTATCTTTAGTCCCTTTTCTTGATCCCATATAGATGAGCTCCTATGTACTCATGCATAGCCCCACACTGTTTGATAAACCACAGAACAGGGTTTTGACACCAGCATTAATTATTCTCCAATTACAGCCCCAGCTGCACCAGGTAGCTGCTCATTAGCATGCTGCCCTACTGCCAAGGGAGGGATTAGATAAAAACAGACACCAGAGAGAAGATAAAAGGAGGTGAATCTGGGGGGAGGCCTTTTAACTGTCTGTCTCTCTTTCCTCTGAGAATCTCCCTCCCAAACTACCTTAAGTCAAGTGGCTGACATAGAGATTGTGGCGCTGGTAGAGATGCAGTACACCCGTCTCAAGTGCAGCTATTTGGTAGTTTTCACTTTGCCTTCCACAATAGTGACAAGAAGACAGATTATTTCAAGTACCGCCAGTTATGGCAGAGTGAATGTGCCTTGTTGCTAATAATAGAAATAATTGTTTTTCCAAGTTCTGTATTTTATTTGGAGCCAATTCTATCAAATTTAATAACATCACTTGTTCAGAAAAGAATATAATTAGCTTTTTCTTGGCTTGAGTAAAATAAGCAAAATTGTTCTCTCATTGATCAAAAAGAAGTCAGTGAAAAGACAGCTGATTACGATGCACACATGGTAACGTCTAATCTAATATTCCTCTTTATGAGGGAGAGAAGGATCAGACATGAAGTTTATATCATAATCATATCAAATAAATACATTCCTACAGTCTTGTCTGCAGTGCTGCAGTGGAATTGGGATGACAGATCCAGTATTTATGAAGTCTGACAGAGGAGCACAGCTCAAGGGGTTTTGATGTATGCTGGCACAAATACGTCCTTTTTATTTTATTTTGCTGCTTGGATCAGACAGAAATTTATCACTCTGATTAGTACGTATTTATGTCAGCAAATTCATAATGATATAAAGCACTTCCTTCCCAACATTTCTGTTTTCACAGCTTTGGAGATTTTCATAGAAACAGGGAAAGCTAGAAGGATATTTGTATTTCATAGAAGACATTTTTCAACAAGAAGAGTCGGCAAAACAAACTTGCAAGCTCATAAGCACCATTTAAGCAGGTTTGTGGCTCATCTACAAGAGATCTTTCTTTTGATCTGTAATCATAAATGGCTCATTACATAGTAGCATGATTTTGCTTCTATGCTTCACCATGGGGATAATAGTCAGGCTGCTTCTTTATGTAACTCTCTCTAAGAAATTTTGGGTCTCTATGTAGAAAAAGATAGCTTCAGAGCGCTCACTGCTCACAGACATGTCTGGTCCCCATCCTGAGAACAATCAAATTTTCTAGTAAGTATCAGCAGAATGGTGCTGCTTGGGAGATATTTACAGTGATGTTGTCTAAAGGGTTTCATTCTTCTGATGTATGGTGTCATAAGCAACCTATCTGCAAAATACATTATTAGAGCATCAATCCTTATTATACACAGCAGATGGAGGCGTAATGGAATAGTGACACTTCCTAGTTCAAGACATACCATTCCCCCTTGGTTTTAAATCAATTGTTAACCATGCAGAGGCCCCTTATTTTTGCTCTCTGAATTTTGGCCTGCCTTGTATTTCAGCACTAATCAGATTATTTTAGGGATGTGGGGATCCTGGTCAATGGCAAATTGAACATGAGCCAGCAGTGCCCTGGCAGCAGGAGGGCCAAGCGTGTCCTGGGGGCATCAGGCACAGCAGCACCAGCGGGATTGTCCTGCTCTGCTCTGCACTGGGGTGGCCTCAACTTGAATATTGTGTGCAGTTTTGGGTGCCACAATATCAGAAAGATATTAAACTATTAGAGAGTGTCCAGAGGAGGGTAATGAGGATTGTGAAGGGCCTTGAGGGGAAGCTGTGTGAGGAGCAGCTGGGGTCACTTGGAGTGTTCAGGCTGGAGGAGACTTGAGTTGCAGTCTGCAGCTTCCTCGTGAGGGAAGAGAAGGGGCAGTAGTGACCAGCAAAAGGACCCTGAAGTTGTGTCAGGTGAGAGACACAAAAAGATTCTTCACCCAGTGGGTGTTTGAGCACTGGAACTGGCTCAAGATGCATTTGGAAAGTGCCCTTGGACTCATGATATTGTGGGATGACTCTTGGGGATTGTCCTGTGCAGGTTCAGAATTTGGACCCAATGATTCTTATGGGTCCCTTCCAACTCAGCTTATTCCATGATTCTGTGATACTTCTGCTATGAAACCTTTCACTTGGCCTGCAATTTGATTAACAGCTTCAAAGATTAGAGATGAACTGATGAACAGATACATATTTTCTAATGTTGGCTGCAAAAAGGTCTTTCACTCAGGCAGTATAAGTAACTCTATGAGCATCTGATGTGACAAAGCCTCAATTTTTTGCTATTTGTGTCCTCTGATATTATTTGTGTTTGCCAAATTACACAAGTACTTTCCATTAACACCAAATACATGCAATATCTTCCCACAAAATACATTGGCAGTGATCGTTGGACTGACACATTCAGCGATGCCAAGATGCCAGAGGGATCAGACAAAAGCCAGGGGTGAATTCGCAAATGTTCGTGCTCCCATTTCTCATCCACCCAAATGCTCATTTTTACAAAACTGGTAAAAACATAATTACTTTTGAGACCTCTGCCTCTCTGTCAAAACTGGCTGAAAACAGCTACTGAGTTCAAGAGTTATTAAGAGTGAGGAGAGAGACCGGCGGACAGGAGAAGGGATCATTCCAGGCTTGTTTCCATGGGAAATCAAGATACAAATGTTCAGGAAAAAAGTGTGGGTTAGCACAGTCTACAGGCTGAGTGAGAAGAGCTGGGAATGAGCCAGCCTCTCTCCAACGGGGAAAGCTGTCAAGACTGCTAAGAAAAGGATGGCATAGGGGAGCAAGGCATAGGGTCAGCCAGGAGAAGGAGAACTGCTGGAGTTCCCAAAACAGGATCAGGTATTTGCAGATGAACTCTGCTATGCCGTCCAGACTAATAAAACTCTTCACAGCAGTTGTTGGCAAAGCAGAAAGGGACACCAAAACCTTCTGGCTCAGTTCAGCTGCCAGCAGCAGAAGCCCTGGAAATCAGCCATTCTCACTAACATGCTCTCCATCCCAAAAGGGAATGGGAGAGAGTTCCTGTGCCATCCCCCCCATCTTGCTCAGCCATTCCCAAGCACTTGGTAGCCTTATCATTGATGTTCAAAATTACTTTTCCCTATGTAGCTTTGCAGATACTCATCACAGGGCACAGACAGATTCCTCCTCACAGGCAGGGTTTCTCTTCATGCGCACTTTTAGATTGCAAGAAACTCCAAGCTCTAAACAAAGATTTTCCCTCTCTTAGAGGTCTTAACAGATATCTCTCCTGGGTGGTGCCTCAGCTACCCAGTGAGATGAGAAATTATGCTAAAGCTTTCTTTCAGAGGAAACTCAGGATCTTTACTATTTTTGAGACTTTCAGGCTTCACACTGGGTTGAGTTCAGTCACAGAGAGTTCACACAGACTTAGCTCTTTTGGAAAGTAATGCTAGAAATATAGGAACTCCCTCTGATCTAAGTAGTTTTATAGTAATTCTCCTGATGGTTCCTACTAAAAGATATTTTCTATCTGTCTAATTTCTGACTTAGCCTGTATATCTCAGAATGCATGATCTGCTTGAGTTTATAATATCTTGATTTTTAATTTGATATTTTAAAGAAAGATTTTGCAAAGGAAAAAAAAAGCCTCATTACATGGCTGATTTCTTTTTAAAGTTAAAAGCACCTTCATTAACAAAGAGAGTGGGGTATCTTTGCAGATTGATTCAAGCTCAAGTCTGCTATTTTTCTGCTAATTAAAGCCATTAATCCAAAAAGATTATTATGGACAGTAAATCTTTTCAATGTGAAATATGTTTCTTTGATAATGAATTGCCTGTTACCTGAAAATCTATCCTGTGCTGTTTTGTTTTTCAGCTTGGCACAGCAGCCTGAATACTATATCCAATTTTTCTAATTAGTTGTCTGTACAAAATGCATTTTTCCCCAGTCTTTTAGAATTGCCTCTGTCAACTTTGGCCCTTCTGCCTGGATTTGAGCCTTTGACAAGGATGTGCATTGCCCTCTGCATTTATTACCCAGTGAGGGGAATTGCGGGCAGTAAAAGTCTGGGTTGAAACCACATTTTTGAATGACATGGCACAGCACCAGAGAGAAGTAAAGCAGGGGAAATGCAGGGCAGCCTGCCTGCAGGTTGTCAGTGTTTATGCATTCATTGTACTGATGGTACAACTTTGTGGCTGTCTGCTGTTGAATATCCTTTCATCTTCATCTCTCCTGCCTAGTGACGTGTGCTAAGAGACTTAATCAGCTCTGTCCAGATGGATGCTAATGAAGGAGACATTATACAAAACACCATTATAAATTCTTATTCACATCTCATTTTCTTTTGTCTCACTCTATTTTTAGAGCTGATTTCTGGAGATGCAATTACAATCCTGATATTTATCAAGCAGTCAACATCTGAAGGTGCTATTTCATGTCCACCCACTCTGATTTTTATCTGCCAACAGCTAATGAACGAGTTCTACATATATTTTTCATCTGTCCCATAATAACATTGATCTTGTGTAGCATTTAAATAAAAAACAATACCAAAAACATGTTATGTTTTTAAATATGCAATAAAAATGTCTTTTTATCTACATACTATAGGGCAGACATTTTTACATGAGATTATTTGCACTCACACATGGGCAGTGGTAGTGCATAAATATTCAGGACAGCAACAGGAAAGTATTTCAGGTCCCAATTTCAGGAGAGGTTAGGAAGGAACAAGTGGTTCTGTGAGATGCTCATAAAGTCTGATTACTGTCAGACTTGAACATTGTAGCTGACTGATCTTGGTCCCTAAGAAGCTGTGAGCACCAGTGAAGCTACTGCAGACAGAATTGGGACATTCATAGTTCATCTCTCCTGGTTAATTCTTACGGTATCAGTAAAGGACAGTGTCACGCCGTCCGGGCCCCAAGAGGACTTCTCTAGTCAGCGTCCACCCTCACAATGTTCAAAGAAGTGCAATGACCTTTGGAATGTTTATCCTTTTGCAAAACAACTGAAGCTGTCAATGATGTCCAGAATTAATTTACAGGGAAAAGAAGCAACAGCAGTAGGCTCATACATGAAGATTTGACAGCCTTACACAAAACTGTGAACACCAGGCAAAGTGTAACTTGTGAAGTCAGGACACACTGTGGATGCTTCCTAACAGCATGCTTCTGTGCTAAACACAACTGTTTAAACTTTGGGTTTGCTTTTGATTCAAAAGATGACATTTTATACTAAAGAATACTTGTTCTTCTCATGCTGGGATTTCTTTTCACTGCTGACTTAGAAGTAGATATACCTCCTAAGAAAAGCAAAAACTTGTATTTTCGGATGCTCTAACTGCTGGGATCAGGAGGAAAGGAAGGAAGAGGGTTGAGTCCAATGTCTGCTGTGTTCCTGTAACCATAAGGAAAAAAGGCCTGATTTTGAGAAAAGTGATCTCTGATGTTCTGAAGAAAAAGAAATGGGAGTACAGGCAGTTCTGGTAACAAGTCTAAGTTAAGATTTCCTGATTTTTTCCCCCCATTCTTTGGTTGCTTAAAACTTTGCCTGACTTGGACTTCTTGGGCTGGCCTTTTTGCAACCCAGTACCTACTTCTGTTGACAGACCGTCGTGCCACAGGCCGTGCCCATTGCACCCATCTGTCTCAAGAGCCAGGTGGACGGAAAAGACGACACCACACTAATTTCTTACTTTAGGAATCTGTAATGGTGTGTAGTGTTCCATATATTTGAAAAGAGATAGGTATTATCACGGAAATTATCTCATTGGGGTCAAAGTGACATTTTTGCTTTCTGAAATTTTCCCCATATTTGGCCATGTAATGAGTGGAGAAATCTTGTCTTGCCCTGATTGTTCCCTCCAATAAGGTTTATGCTCCCCTGGACCAGCAAGAAGTGCCTCCCTTTTTATTTTTGGGGTTAGTATTTCCTAGCTGCTGGCCCCGTTGATTTATTTTTTTTACTTCCTCCCAACATTTGTGCTTCACTGGGGGCTGAAGAAGAACAGACAGTGTCCAAATCCTCTCCCTGGAAGAGCTGCCGGCTTGAGAAGTACAAGAAGGCAACCAGATGAACTGATTTCAGACCAAGGAATGGCTCTCTTGAAACCTTTAAATTATTCACAAGCACTCTTTGTAAATTATTAAGTTCCTAGTTCTTAGATTCAGTTCTTTGAGTTTACAGGATTCATTTTCAGATGCTCACATCTGTAGCTGGCTGCTGTTCATCTCACTCAGAGGATGGCAGCTCAGCTCTTCAGAGTTAAGCATCCTAGTTTTGCATTCATTTCTTTTGGCTTCTATGCTCTTTAAAAAGAAAACTACCAAAGGCAGTCAAGGGAAAGGGAGGGCAAAGTACTTACATCAACACTTAACCATGCCTCAGACCACTCATATTCCTCCACTCATCCCAAAATTCTGCGCAACCCTTTATTGTTAAACACCAGTGATTTCAGTATCTCCAGTGCAAACAAAAAAAAAAAAAAAAAAGAAAAGAAAAGCAAATCTAATTTGGTTTTTTTTTTTTTTTCAGGCCAGCCCTGTGCTGGGATACTCAGAAAACACTATCCCAAGTTTGGTGTCTGCAGGTTGGAAGCCAGAGACACCACTCTAAATTCCTGCAGATACCAGGTGAGATAAGTACAGACATGTTCATGTCCCTTATTCCCTTTCTCTATACATAGATGTTAATTAGCAAACAGATTTTTAAAAACAAAATTTTAGCGTGCTGCCTATCCACACTGCTTAGTCAGTATTGTAATTCACCTGAAAGGTCACTGAGGATTATTGTCCCATTGGAAGACACCTAGAGATTCATACCAGCATTTAAAATGTGGATGTCATGAGCCACATTATATTTCATTGAAATGACATTTTAGAATCTCTTACTGCTGGTAAGGGAAGGGCAACAATGTCATCCTTCATAGCAATATTGTGAGGGAGAGATTACCTGCTGTCAGCTCCACACATCTCAAGTCTCCTTTTGAAGCATCCAGCGCTGACAGTAGGGAAAGGTAGCACAGTGAGTAAGGTGGATTGCAAGTTTGACCTGGCTCGGCATTTCTTGTCCCCTTGCTTTCCCAGAGGTGCTGAGTATCCACAGCATCCATGCAGGTATCCAGGATGTTCTCATGCTGGTCTTGGGGCCCATGAAATGCGGCAGACTCATGCAGGGGAGGAGCTTTGTCTGGCACTATCATGAATGGGATCCTGAAACCCAGCACACTGCTGCCTCAGGCTTGGTAATGGTGCCTGTGTTTTCAGAGGCATTTCTTTCTGTCACTCTTTTTTGATCGACTCTTTGCTTCTCCTGTTCTAATTCTCTGCTGGGTATTGGCTTTTCTTGGTATATTTATGTCCTCAGCCTTCTCTCTGTATGTTGAGAATTTACTCCCAGTGTACCTGAAACTTGCTCCTCGACAAAGGCTTCCGTCTCTCTACCTCTTGATGTTTATACTTTCCTTGGTGTCTGGCTTTGCCTCCTTATAGCTCTTTTTCCAGATGTTTGCTACATGTCCTTTGTATTCCTTTCACACATGACATACAGTTCAACTTACTTCACAAACTGTGATTAGAGAGGTTTGGAAACCTGCTGTGACAGGTTATTAACCCAGCCCCAGAGCTGCCAAACTGAAACTTGGGTTATACTGCTGTGGTACCTTTCTTATCTTTTCAGTGCATTGATGTCACAAACAAGTTTTTCCCCATTTGCTTCAGACTCCTGAAAAATGCACCCATCTACCCTCAGTTATAAGCTGGATCCTGTAGCTGTGGTTGGCTTAAAAGAGATAGCAAGAGTTCATGCCCAAGCAGCTTCAGCAATGCTGACTTTGATCTCAAAGGAGCTTCAAAGCAATATGAAGAATACAGTAGAATTTTGGAGCAGTCAGAATTCCTTATTACTGAGAATTCCTTCTCCACAATTTCTATATATTTTTGCGAATATCTTTTTCCATGCACCTCCCCAGGGATAGAAATCTTCATCCTGGAACATGAGAAATATTTTCCTTGTACCAGCAGGGGATCTGAATTTGCCTGTGACACATCCTCAGCATGTCCCAGGTGTGCTGAGTGAAGAACTCTCCCTCCCTTGCTCACATTCTGTTGGTTTTCCTTGCTCTTTGATGGAGGATGCAGGGCTGATCAGGTAGCCAGCTGTGCCAATCTGCTCCCTTTAGAAGGAGGAGCTGAGCTAGCAAAGATCTAGCAGTTAATTTGCTTAAGATGTCTGTTGTATATTTTCTAGGATAAATTAGGGAACAACAACACAAGGAGTGCAGTGGTCCAAGGGCCCTCCACCTGGCAGGCAGGTGATGACAAGTAGATCTTCACCATCTGGGAATGACAAACTGTCAAGTTACTTTGCTGAAACAAGATGTGCATCCCCAGCCTCAGCAGTGCCACATCAGGCAGAGGCAAATCTTTAGAGCAAATCCACTGTTTCTCCTAATTTCAAGGCTTAAAATGCAGCACTGTGCTAAATAGTGCTAGGCAGTGGCACAGGCTTGCAAGCAGGCTGCAGTTCTCCCACGTTTCCAATAAACTGATTCAATTAGCAGTTCCTCCCCAGGGCTGCTAGGAGGATTTCTGATCTGTTTGTACAAGAGTAAACAGTCTGAAAATCAGAAAACAACATTGTCATGTTGGTCAAAAGCTGGTATCAACACACTGATTGGCTACAAGTAAACAAAGCCTTTTTAGGGCTTAATTAAATTTTATTTATCTTCTGTTGATCCTCATTTATTTTCCACATTTTTTCAGTTTTTAGATGTTGATGGACAAAGGTAGAAGCATGAAAAAGTACAAAAATTCAAAAACCACATTCATGACATTTCATATTTTCAGTCTCAGAAAGTAGCAGAAAACAGGGAGGACATTCTTCTGAAAATGTCTCATTTCAGGCTTTCACGTACAATCTTTTCAGATATGAATTAGTGCCCCTGTTGGACTATAATCTGAAATAAACACCTTTTTTAATATACATTGTCAGAAGAGATGAGGAATAATCAGAAGCCCAGTGATTAGAGCAGGAAAATACATGGATTACTAAACCACCTCCTATCCACTCATTTATGTTTGTGTCATGATCTCATTTTGCAAAATTCCCAGCCCTGTCAGGTTCTGCTGTAGCTGTTAGCAGTGTAGTGACTGCTCTGAAGGGTGAAGCCGTCAGCTCTTCCCACTTCTGAAGTGGGGTTGTTTATTTGGCAGAGGATTCTTTCACAGAGCTGCAAATCAATCTCACTCAGATGCTGAACTCCACCTTGTTCAGACACAGACCAGAAAGAGGAATGAATATACAGGAGAAACTTAAACCAAATTCATCTTATTTTTTTTCACATGACACAGTTCATAGATATTGTTTATTTCCACCTTCAGGCTACCTAGGAAGTCATTGCCAGGCAGGCAGCTGCAGAAGCTTGGTGCTTGCTAAATGAAAAGCACACAGCCTTTCTGAGACATCCTGTCCCTTCTGATAGATAAGAGGTGTATGCCCAAAATGAGAGTATAAATTAATTTGCTGGTCTCTGCTTCTCCGGACTGACCAGACAAGGGAACCATGGCTCATCATGCGATGGAGGGTGCACCAGAGAATGTTTTATCTGCAAGACAGTGTGAGAAGGTAAAAATAGAGTAGATTAGAGTAAATGTGCACAGGAGCTCCAGGTAATCCTGCTAACTTTGCATGGGTTCTGGCTCAAGGCTCATTTTTTGGGGCAGAAATGGTAAATAAATAGCTGAAAGTCCAATCCCTCCACCCTTTCCCACAGCTACTCCCTGCCTCACTTCCTCAGCAGAAATGACAAGGAAGAAGTTTGGTAACACCTGGTGTGATCAGTATGTTTTCTTCAATTTACAGCCATTTGACTGAACTGGCAGAGCCGAAATATTTTCAGCCTCCAAATTCTTGTAGAGCTCCTTAATGTGTCAAAAACCCCCTAAACTTTACTTCAACAAGTTTAAAAGCTGTGAATTAAGTCACAGCTTTGAGGATCATGCCTACCTGCTGCCTGTTGCTGCCAGAACATGCAGGCAGGCTCAGGATAAAGTGTTGCCTTGTCTCATAATCAAGGAACATTCCTGAAGGATTATGGTTACATATGGTCACTGGAAATCAGACTAGGAGGGAACAACAGAGCTGTGAGGAGAGAGGGACAGCATGAGAGGCCTTGTGTGGGTCTCTCAAGAGGGTTTGGGATGGGGAGATCCACCATTGCCTCTTTCAGGCTTTTTATTTTGGCTTCTAGTTACAGAAAAAGTGGCCCTTAAAGAGAGAAGCTTTGAAAGAATATTTGATTGCAGTTATATAACAGGGCTTGGGTAAAATCCCATTAATCCTTTCTCTCCTAGCAGATGAAAACTGGGAATTCATGAGAAACATTGTCAGAAGACAAGTCCAGAATGGATCCAGACCCTGTGCTGGCTGATATTTGTTTGGAATTTTTATTGTTATTACTGAATTTAGACATGATTTTAAAGGGAAAAAATCAAACAGTAACAATCCATTTGTTCGACCTTTTCTTTCAAGATACAATCATTTTTCTGTTCAGGTTTCTACTTACCTTAAAAGGGACATTTAAGACTGTTAGCTAAAAAAATCAATGAGGAAGGGATCATGTTGTTCTGGCAAAAAGCTCAGTGTAACTGAACTTGTAGAGATAAATGATGCAGTGTGATCCTCTATTTTCTTGCCAGGTCTACCACAGATTTTTCATCTTTTGCTGCTTGGCCTCTCTCTTTATTTAGGCTACTTATTTTACAGATTAAAAAAAAAAAATTCTTTTGGCCTTATGGTATTGTTTTCTTCAGGAAAAAAAAAATCTTATTAAAATGGGGGAGCTGTTGCCTACCTGTAGAAAAAAAAATCATCATACTTATCTTAAAAGCTGAAATTTGATCAAGAACACCTCAAGCCATCCTTGCACAGTTGTAGCAGTGGATGGTAATAACAGTACTGTTGCTACCTGGCCAGTGGCAATTGTTATTACTGGTGACAACATCCCTCTGCTGTCAGCTGGAGTGACAATAACGTGTTATTTGCTGCAGATTGGGACAATTGCAAAGTGTATTTATTGCAAAGACAGCAAGATTGCAGACTATTGTCGAGTTAAATACCTTTTTTTTTTTTCCAGGCAACAGAAGTCTTGTCTATAATATTCTGTAATAAGGAAAGCTAAAGGCCTATGGGTGCTTTTTATATTCCTGTATTAATCTTCTTGGTCATTCAGACACATTACTTAGTGAGTCACCCAGATGTTATGAATGGCCTAGAGGGCAGATTCAAAGCATCCCGTTTTGTGAGGTAATTAAATGTTAATGTAATGGATAATCCTATTTTTACAAGTTACAGAGGAAGACTGCTCATAGACTATACTCTGAGATCAACTCCAAAAAAATCATTTGAATGAGAAAGTTCACAAGGGAGGCTTTTAGGACAGCTGCTTTACAAAATTTTCAGACAGAATCGTTTCAAAGTAGTTTTCATAAAATTAAGAGGAGACATTTACAATAATAATGCCCCGGGCTGAGTAAAAATATATGTTCTAGCTAACACTGATGATTGCAAAATAAAACCTGTCAGCAGAAAGTTGCAAATAGGACAAGAAATGGCCATTTTCCTATTTTGTCTTCAAACACAAACAAAAATCCAACAAGTTTTCCAATACTTAGAAACATCTGTTGCCTGTCTCCCACTTAGTCTACTTTCAGAGTTTGTATTTTGGTGTCTTATCTGTCTTTTCTTTTCTTGCAGAAGACTGTGTACTGATACTTAGTATTTTGTAAGTAAAGATATCTAAAAAGCATAAGACGCTGCAATAATGGCAATGGAGTGAAAAGGCAGCTGTTATTAGCATGGTTTATCAGGCTTGTGCTAAGCCAAGCACAGCAACTCACTTCACCGAGACTTGTAGGGAACTATGCTTTCAATTGTGCTAACCAGAAGATTAGAGGAACAAAACCCCAGAGATACTCATCTGGTATCTGGGTGTCTTGCTTGCCTGCATTCTTGATTTTTATTCTGAGGGAAGAAGACACATTTGAAGTGAACAAAACACAAGATAACTCCAAAAGTGACACTCGTCCTTTTTCTTTACTTAAATAAGGAGCAGTTAATCATCAGCATTTAATTTAATGACTTTCCTAGTCAAAGCATGGTGGTGCAAAGGAAGTCCAGATCTGAAGTCAAGTGAAATTTTAGTGAAGCCACAAAGGGATTCCAGTCACATTCTATATTGGGATACAGAAAATCACTTTATTTAATACCATTTGGAAAATAGCATTGATAATCCAGCTGTGCATGCTGGTTATCAGCAGAAAAAAATAATGAATGTGGCAACAGGGAAATAGAAGCAGCAGCTATGCTGATTCCATTAGTCACATGTAGGCAGGGTACAGTGCCAGGGCTCACAGAGCCAAAACCAGCTACCCTCATGTCTCAATAGCTGTGGGCATTTGGGTGTCCATACTTCCCTATGTCAAAGCCAGACAGTTCTTCATCATGAAGAAGGCTGGTAGGCTTTTCAATAGACCTAATCAACACAAACCCCACAATGCCATTCTGCCTAATACATTAGCAAACACTGAGGGAAAAAGGATAATCCAATCCTAAAATTTACAAGGACAGAGTTCCCAAGTTTAAATTACAGTGGAACTTCAATTATTTTGCTGTATGCCTTGGGCTACCTGTGGAGGCCTGCCAGCTGATTTTTGATGATCCACCTTTTGTCCTAAATCTAGCTATACACCTGACACTCTGAAAACTACCATTAGGAAGGCGAAATCTTCCTTGATTAAATTTATTAACCATGTTGAATTGTTCATCAGTGCCAGAGACCTACCTGGAAGGTGTTTTGTTTCTAGATAAGGAAAATACACTCTGAATTCATTTGGTTGGAAAATGCAGCTTACCAGCTCTATAGTGTCCCCTCCCTTGTACTATTCCTTCTTCTCTAACATTAAGAGGAATCCCATTTATCCTACAGACCATTGTCAAGCACTGCCACAGACTCAACTTTTACCCTTTTACCAAAGTGTTTCCCTTTTTGCACCAGTGGGTGCTGAAGCAATGAGCTCAGTTACTGGGCTGCGTCTCCTTCCTGTTTTAAAGGATTAGGGGTATCTGAGACTTAATGGTGTCAGACTTCCTGAACTGAAGAATTATTCACGCTGATAACTGAGACATCCTGGGCTTGAATGCTGCCTTGGCAGATATTGGAATAGTGTTGCAAAAAGAATGTTGAGATAGACTTAACCGGCATAAATTTTCATTTGTGGGCTCTTTGCCTAGTTGCCTCCACTGACTTCAAGGTTGATACCAAGAACTAAAGTTGATGATGGTCTTTCACCAGGCCCTTTCCATAGTTCTGATACTTTTTATTAGAACTCCTTCTGACCGCTCCCACTGACTGGTGAACACTTTGATCAGCTGCAAGTGTTGCAGAGACAACTATTGCCAATCTCTGTGCATGCCCATCATTGAGTAATACTTATTGATTATTTGTTATGATTATCTACACTGTTATTTAATAAGTCTCGTTTTTCCTCTGAGGTAAATGAAAAGCTTCAAATTAAGGATTATGAGAATGTGGCTATAAAGGAGACAATTCCACACAGGTAGCAATTGCTTCACATGAGAAATCTGTCATAACAATCATAAAATCTCTTATAATGGTTTGGGATAAAAGGGTTGTTAAATATCACCTAGTTCCAACCTTCCCACCATGGGCAGGAGCACCTTCCACCAGACCAGGTTGCTCAGAGCCCTGTCCAATCATGCCTTGAACAGGAGGATTTGCAGGTATAGCATGGTGGGAATAATAGAACAAGAGTATGAGAACTGCAACAGAAAAAAGTCTTAAAGGGCTGCAGAAAGAAACCATGAGCATTTCAAAGACTAAGACACTGAGCAAGGATGATGCTTATAACCAGAGGAAAGTAGATTTTACAAGGGCTGATTTTCTTAGTTGTAAGACAGCTGAGAGGTTTGAAAATGGTGAATGTTAGAATACCTCTTACTTCAGTTTGATGGTCACTTTTTTATGTTCTGTCTATTCTGTACTGAATCCACTTACAGAGTATTACAAGACTAGTACATTCTGGGCCACTTGAAGAAACAGCTAGTTGACCTAAATTCTACTATTAACTGATCTTCTCAGAATTGCTGCTCTGCACCTGCAGAAGCAGGGAGTTTTTTCTTCATGGCTTTGAATCCTTGCAGATCATTATGAATTCAGGGACTATACCAAAAAGTTGTTTCTTGTAACAAAAAAATCCCACATTTTGCTCAGAAAAAGCTCAGTAAGAAAGGCTACAGCAGGTCCAAATATTGTGCACTATCACTATGGCAAGCCAGGAATCTGAAGGAAATTGGAAAATATCTTTCTTTCTTGCCTGCAAAGTTCCCTGTCCCTGTAGCAGATGGCTGAGTGCACGCACCATCAGACTGGTGCTTTCTAATAATTTTCCTCTACATCCAGATTATAGCAAATGGCAGCTATTTCAGCCCTTTAAAACACATCTGGTTTTGCAGAAGAAAGAGCTCCAAGATATATTTAAAGAGATCTTTGATAGTTTCAATAATCCAAGTGAAAAAGTGATTTTGATAGCTTTTGGAGCCATTGCCAGAGTTGTCACGGACTGCGAGAGCAAGGACAAACATGGTGTGGAATTTGTGAAGACTGCCAGAGCTTCAACACTTCTCAGCTGATATAAAACCCAAAGCAGACTCATGAGTTTAGTAAGTGCTGTTAAAATTTTAAGGGACTGGTTAAAGTGTGTGTATATCTGTAAAAGCAGAATAAAAATAGAAGCAAAATCTGATTCTATGGAAAACTGAAAGCATGCCTCAAAAGTAAAACTAATCCAGTCATTTGAGTCTTCCAGAGCATGGCTTTTCCATTTGCATTTCTCCCAGATACCACAGCAAGAAACACTAGTAATAGCAATTGTTATCCACCATAATAAGAGTTACAAACAACCTGTGTATGGTAACCCTGAACAGAATAAATGAAAACAGAAAAGGCTTGCTCTTATAAAGGCAAAAATGAATCCTATTAGGCTGAATTCAAACCATAGACAGAGACTGCACAGACTCTACACTTTTTGCTATAAAAGAGGTGTTGCTGAAATTGATGGAATTACAGCAACATGAAATCAGCACAAAAATAGCATCAAGTGTGTAGAGAAAAATGCACAGAGGATGGCATTACTACATAGAATCACAGGTTACACATCTATGTGGCATCGGGAGCAAACTGGTACCATTCACAGAGGTGCCTTGTGCATTATGACATACAGATATCCAAGTCAGAAGTAGAACATCTTTGTTCATCCCCCTGCTCATGACAGAGATATCACCCCTGCCTTAATCTGGTAATGTTCAGAAACTGAAGATTAAACCGCTATGTTTCTGTGATACTACAGCATTTTCAAAATCTTTTGGAAATATTATCTAATTAAGTCCTACAGAGTCCCAGTGCAGCAGGTAAGAGTTATCTTCATTTGTAGTGATGGGAAAAATGTTTAGATACTTGCTCAGAGCTGCCAGTGGGAAAGGAAAATTCCTGATAGAAGAGGAAGCCCTCACAGGGATGGTCTCACTGCTGCTGAATCTGCAGGAACAGAGTCCTGATGTCATCAAAGTGACTTGGCCATTCGTGCCATGGCACTGAAGAACACAAATGATTACTAGCTTTTCTAAGACTGCAGAGTCTCACACTTTCAGGCTGTCACATCTTCCATATCAAGATTATTTAACTTTTTAGACCAGGTCAAGGGATATCTTGGAAAATCACAAGCTTCCTTAAGTAGAGTTGCCAGGAAATATATAAGCAACTAAAAAACAATTTTCTCTTCCTTCAAAAGCTCTCCTTTACCATGCTGAGAAACTGTTCTCATTGTCTGGCAGAAAAATAACTAGTCAAAAAGACCTGATTTCATTCAGCTTGGGATCTTAACACTGTCAATGCAAACAAGAACAGGGAAAACAAATTCACATTTTCTACCATAACAGTCCTTCTAAATAAACCTCACACTCCCTGTAAAGACATATTGCATGTTACTACTGCAGCAATTTTTTCCTAAAGAAACATTTTCTTCCTTTATTTGCAAACTCGTGGCAGAATGAAATACTAGACCTTAGAACTCAAGCAGTTGAGAAACAGTATAAATTTTGATTGTTCTTGTTGCAAAATGAGAATTAATATTCCAGTCTATGGAAATTAACAGGACAAAAGAAAAACATGGACCTGTCTCAGTGTGGTGGATAATGTTGGAAAAGAAATATATTTCCTTCTTTCACCTATAAATGTAATTGATACCCATCTAACCATAGACAAAATTATCAAAACATATTTTTTTTGTTGTGGTGCCTGCTCCTATGGTTGTATGTAAAACAGATTCACATTGTATATAAATTATACACAACCAGTTACTTATACTCTCCTGTTATCTGCTGCAACACATTTAAGAGCTGGAGCATAGGAATTTTTTTCTCTCTTCAAACAGTGTTGCCAAAAAGCACATTTTTTATAGAACGAGTAATCCTTGAATTTTGCTTGAATTTGCCAGAGAGTTTTATTTTAAATGTCAAGAGAGATGCAAATCCAGAGTGAAAGAAAGAGAAGAAGAAAAAAGAGGCAGAAGCAGCCTTCTCCAGCTTCCTGATCAGTACTCCTTGCTGGTGAAGAGCAGTTTGAAAAAGCCCCACTACTTTCTTTCTTACCACCATACTGCTTCTGTGTTATTCTTTTGAATTTCACACTCCCATTTTCTGTTGCTCTCAATTTTTTTTAGAAATTTCCAAATAAGCAAGAAATTCAAATCTGTTGCTCAAGGTAAATCAGAACTATGAGGGTGGAAAGCAGTCACAGACTGTTGCATTTACTCCTCCTGCTCTTTCTACATTTTTTAATCAATATGGCTTACCATTCCTAAATTCCTGAAGATACCTTTTTCTTCTTATATTCATCTTTAAAACAGGCTAGAGGCTGCATGCATCGTCCGTTCTACAGGTTGCATCTTGACCCTAGTTTTATAAAGTTGAAATTAAATGGCTTGAATGAAAAGCTTGAGTCTAATAGTTGTGTTCCCCCATTTCAGGTACCTAACTTTCATTACATAAAAGGGTATATAATCTCTTACCTCTGTCATACATTAGTCATATGTTTGAGACGAGACAGTTTAGAAAACATCTGAAAACAAAAAAGGCTTGAAATGCACATAAAAGGGGGGGGGGGGTTTCACAGCTTAAAACCTTTCAAATCACACAAATTTTAATTAGTAGAACTATAAAGAAAATCACAAAGCCTACAGAAGTGGATGCCAGATGCATGTCTGCTGAGGTCATTCTTCTTAATAGTTTGCAGTGCGCTTTCTCTGTGCCCTAAATGCTCCAGTTCAAAGCTGATCCTTAGAAAGCCTTTCTCAGATGACAGAAGACTTACTTTTCAGAAATTTAGACAAATCATCAGTCCCTTGCTCCAAATGCTTATGGAAAACCATCGTAAGGGCTAAGGAAGGGTCATTTGCATGTGTGATGAGTGGATGACAGAGAGTAACTGCAAAACTGAAGCAGAGAGTAGATTAACAGGTCATGGTGACCTACACCAAAAGAAAAAAAAATTTTTAGGAAGATTTTGGGGGCAGTTGTTGAAGCCTGCTCATTTAGCTTTTTTTATTTCCTTTGACACGTCTAGGAACTACTGTCTATAACTTCAGCTCCATCTCTAAACAGAGCTGACTCACATGCCAATGTAAATGATTCTCAGCAAAAAAAATCTTTTCCTGCTTCTTAGTGTTTTTCATATTGGTATAATCAAATAATTAATAACATCACCCACTGCTCCTTGCTCTTTGAGTTTTCCCATCAGACATTTGCCTTGTTTGTTTCTTTTTTCTTCTGGATAGACAGAAATTGCAACCAGCATGTGTCCTGGCCAGCCTTTGGGAAAGGGAACAATCACCTCTAACCTCTTTCTTCTTTGTATCTACAATGTCCTTTGGGGTAGGGCTGCCAGCCACCGCTCTAGGCCCCAAGATAGATCTTATTGTTCCTCTCTATCATGCTTTTAAAGCTCTTTAGCTTACAAATTCATTTAAGGGTTTTACAGCATTTACTGAATTGTGAGTATGTGGGTTAAAAGCTATATACCATAGTCCTACTTTTAATTACAATAGTTATAGTAAACTCAATTTTATGATAAAGAAGTATGTCTTCCCAGTGGAAAGGCTTCAGTTGCCTTTTCTCAGGCAGATCCTTAGTCTGAGCCTACTCAATTATGAAACTCAGGTCTTGGAAATAAGATGCAAACAGTAATAAAAATTTTTAAGTCTGCAAACAGTAGACCAAAATCAGTATGAAGTGCTTTGGTATGTAAGGAAGGAAGTAGGTAAATATCCCCTTCCAGTCCATGAAATAAAATTTGGCATACATGAGGCACAGCAAACACTACTTTAAAAGGTCTGTATCTTCAGAATATCAGATCACCTCAGAAGTAGTTAAGTGTTTATCACGTAGCAAGAGGGGTTATTACAGAGCACCAGCTCTACTATAAGCATTCATACACGCTTCCCAAAATCTCAGCTTGTAGCACACACAAAAAGAAAGTGACCTTGAGGTCAGAAGCAAATTGCTATTATACATCACCAAGGACAGCATGTCAAGTACCATATTTATGTGTGAAGTGGAAAGGAATTAACGAAGAGAATTCAGACAGTGCGTGTTCTCTGGAGCAACACAAATGAATGATGCCTTGCAACAATTATTGAGACTGACCTATTCAGATAGGAATTACTAACATATTAGCATGGTAAATGATTTGTTAACCATCATGACTTTAAAATCCATAACAAAAAGTTTACATTATTTTATTCTGAGGCTTTTAACAAGCTTTTCACTTTCCAAATAAACATTCAGTTGTGAAGAGGCTGTTCAGCTATCATGGGCGTTATATGCAGTGCTCAAACTTCGGACTGCTAATGAAATATCTAATGTTATGTAACAAGTTTCTCAGGATTTTGCATGAGGTTGACATAAATAATTCATGCCTGAATGTTCAATTGTCAGTGCAAATGACACTCAGTGTCTGCTTGGGTTTACCACTTGATTTTTTTTTTAATTCTGAATAACCCATTCTTTACTGCACACCAGATTTTGTCACGCTTGACCCTATTCATAGAGGTTTCTACACAGATAAATCATTATCAGTGATGAACAAATTTGGCAAAAAGACAAGAAAAATACATCCTGAACAGTAATAAACATAAGAAATAAGAGGATTAAACCTATATTAAATGTCCTAAAAACTCTGGCACTGAACTATCTTAGAATTTGGAAAGGAACAATTTACAGTTCTAGGTAACTACTTTCAAAGCACCTAGTAAAGTGACTTCCCTCTAGTGCTGCCTCAAGGAGAAGAGAATACATTTTATTACATTTTTAACAGATAGAAAAACACTATGCAGGCCTGTGGTTGTGTAGATTGAGTATAAAATTAACTTCATAAACTTTTTTTTTTATGTAACCAAGAAGGGAAAACTTTTAGGCAAAGCTAAATTGCCAGCCATTCCCAGAGCAAGTAACCAGCAGAGGATAAAACTGGGTGTTAAAAGTGTGGTGGTGGGTACTACACAGTATCAAGCCATCTGTGCGGTTGTTGTTATAATTTCCCTTTCTTTCTCTATTTCCTCAACAGCAAATGCTCATTTCAGTAAGACAAACACGGAGCACTGACATTTATGCTGAGAGAAGTTAAAATCTATGCCGTGCTTTTGTGAAATGATGTGTGAAAAATCAAAAGACCAAGTTTGTAAAGTAATTTCACAAGAAACAAACATGAGATTGCTTTATAACATTAACAGGAAACCAGGTATAAAAAATACCATTGACATAATAGAATGAAATTCCTCAAGAACAAGGGAGAACTAGATATTTTGGAAGTAAAGAGCATGGTATTTTTTTGAGCCTCTAGTGAATATATGTTGAAACTGAAACTGTCTGCACATGAGAAAACAAATATCAGGTCAACAGCTCCCACCTCTCTAAACAGCATCTGAGTCAAACAGCTCCCACTGACTGGAATCGTTTGTGCAGTTCTGGGAATTTTTGTGATTGTGTGAGAAGTTTATAAGAGAGAGAGAGATTCTGGAATAAACTAGTGCCTGCCTAAACTTTCAGTGATTTGCCTTCATGCACCTCCAAGGTAATGAAGCATGAGTTCAAAAGGTCAGATTTCACACAAATCAGCTTGGAAGCCAAGAGGGAAGCTTCTCATTTGAAGCTCTGTTTTTCAGAGCCGTTTATATAGGAATGGTTCCAAAGAAAATAAGCAAAAGAAATCCAACTTGATTTAGTTGTGAAGGTTGTCAACAACTGCTGCAGCTGAAGGGGCTTCAAACACAGTTGACCTGAGTACATTTTTAAGTATAAATTGTGCTTCTGTTTGTTTGCTTTGTCCCCTGGTACAAATGTGACTTTCTGGTGAAACATTCTTCCTGAGACAGAGAAAAGTGAGAATCAATCCTTCAACAGACTGTAAAAAAAATCAATATTTCTCAACAAATCTGACACTTACTTCTGGAGCTGTAAAAGGATTGAATAAGTGGTAATATTTTTCTTGACTTATACATGACTTCCATGAATTGTAAGGCATACGACTGCCATGTGCATGATGCCAAGTACTCTGCCAACAAAAATTCCCCTAATAATGAAGAACTTTCTCAAAGATTCAAATGCTTCTTGTACTCTCAGGAATTATTTTATTTGCTAGGCAAAGTTTCCTCCCTGCCTTCAAGAAGTTTTCATTCCTTCTGTAATATTAATGAGATTCTTCTCTGTCTTCATTGTAAAATCTGGAAGGAAAGAGCATTTCTGCTGGAATCTTTTGGCACATGAACGTTTAATTAAAAGACTCTCATAGCTCTCAAAAAAGAAGCATTAGCTTTGGCAAGTACCCCAACACACACAGGAAATCACAAAGAAAATATCCTGCTGTAGACCTCTGTTTACTAAAACTACAAGGGTAGACCTCATTACCTTGCTTTTTCTTGGTTTTCAGCGCTTTTAATTTTTTCTCTGCTGCAAAATAGGGAACTCAGCTGTTGTATATGACTAGAACATACATTTTTCCAGATGCCATACAGAGAACACACATATTTGATAATTTGATGGAAGTGGAGTCATCCTCTGAGCAAGAGTGTCCTCAGCCATCAATATCATCAGTAATCCTAAATAAGTGAACCCAGGAAGTATCTTCACGTTGTCTTTCTGCGCAGTCTGGTCTGCCAGACTATTTGAACTTGTCCATAATTGTGCATCACCACTGGCAACTACCCTGGTGTAAAGAATTTGTAAGTCTATCTGGATCAGCGGCATGGGTCCTGCATAAAAACTCTATCCATGAGGGTCACAGCCTAACCCACAGTAATAAGAAACATGTCTGAACTCAGTAAATTACTCAAAAGAACACTGACTTCCCGCTGTGCATTTCCACTGACATCAAATGAATATTGTTCTTCTACATTAGCCTGTGAGAATGCCCCAGCTTCAGATGAAGGAACTTGAGTGGCAGGTAGGTAGCAAGACTCTCAAAGCCATATAGGCACATTTGTAGGCGCATGGCATCCTTAGCAGAAGTCACTAGATGTTTCATTTGAACAATTTTTCTTTGTTCTACTTTCTGGCACAAGGAAGGGTGGCATGTAAGCAGTTAAATTATTTTGCCTTCTCCCCCACCCCCTTTGTCACCTAACATTTTAAAGATTTTGAACTGAAACTACAAATTTTTCATTATGCTGAGTCTTCCCTATAAGAAAGATTTAGGCTAATTCCAAAAGACTCAAGGGAGAATGGTTCCTATAGACTAATCACAACCTCAGGGAATTGGCATATCTATCTTGCATGTTGCTATGCCCCACAGATGCAATTATCTCACACCAGCTGCACAATTTATTGTGACTGTTAATGAAGGACAAATACATGTGCAGAATTATACAGTTAAATCCAAAAGCAGAGTCACATATAAAAAACCAGCAACATTTACAGACAATTATTGAACTAATCAAAATATATTTTTCTGTAGACCTGAAGAGCTCATTTATGCAGTGAATGAGGATACCTCTGTAATTTTACTTGTGTAAGCAAAGACACAGGATCAGGTCCCAGCTAACCAACTTGAAGCACCAACTGTAGCAGCATGCAGAAGTTGCAATTTAATGAAGTGTCAGTTATAAACTGCCAATTTAAAATGGATTAGGTAGTCAGATTCACAATAAAAATCCCCTCTGGGAAGAATCTTGGCCTACTTAATTCACAGGCATGGAAACAATTAAATTGTAAAATAACTCTGCATGAAGAAATCATTGCAGAAATTGTGCCTGATATACTTTCTGTAAAATATTAAAAGTTTCAGTTTTAAAAATATTTTTATAAATATAAGAACTGAAAAGTCCCAAAATTCAATTGCAGTATAAAATAAAAGTTTTAATCTGTCGATACTCAGCTTCTCATACAAAGAGTACACAAATTTATCATAAACATCTTTGCCACTTTCTTCTTTACCTCCAAACTTTCCTTTGGCTTTCAAATTTCCTTAGACAAATTCTTCTACCACCTCTGTCCCCCTCCTTTCTGCCACCCTTCCATGCATTCTTATAGCAGCCACCTTTGCTACAATAATGGAGTAAATTAAGTAAATACAAATTGTTCCCAGCTATTGGTGGGAGAAGGACAAATAACCTCTAGTTCTAAAATGTACTATCTCTAGTCTGCATGAACTGGCACACATACATATACATGCACAATTACACCTATATGAAGTCAGAACTGCAAAGCCAGGAAATTGATTCAAAACTCTACGGGACCTGAAGTGTTGGTTACATTTCTCTGGCACTTGGGTGTTTCAAATACCTGTACTGGAAAGAAAAAGTAAAAGATAATAATAAAATGCTCCTGATGTTAATGAAACAGGAGTCAACTACTGCTTTTTTAATACTCTGACAAAATTCCTCGGACCATGTAATTTACCTGAAAAATGAACAATGTTCAATTTACTCAAATTAATTTTCCCAATGTATAAAAACCCAAGGAATTGATTACAGATTAAATAAAGATTTGGTAATCTCAAAATTCCATATATATTTTTTTTTTTTTTTTTATGGATCACTTTCATGGATTTCTGGGCTGTAGGCTATTTCACAAACTACACTTCTAGACTTCACAGACTTCAAGGCTGCCATAGACTAGATGGCAAGACATGCAACAGAAATAAGCTCTGTAAAATACATGGCATTTGATATCTTCCACTTCAGACCATCCTTCATCCTGGAAAAAAATGTATATAGATATTAAGAGTCCTTCACAACATGATATTCAAACAGAATCCTAAAAACATAAATATTTGGAGTGGATCTTCTGGAGGTAGCAATTTCCATACATAATTTTTCAATGAGTAACCTGTTTCAATTGGTCAACATATATGCACTGCCTCCACTTGCAGCAAAAAAAAAAAACTACTGATCCTTGCTGAATTATTTAAGACATAAGGTTTTTAAAAGATGGGGTAGTGCAGAATACAGCTGGAATCCCAGAAAGCCAGTCATAAATAGGTACGTGTGTAAATTTAATTATTCCATTTGAAAAGACACCAAGTGCAGTACCAAAAGGCAGCAGATTGAATGAAGGACATCTTTTTAGTCCAATACAACCAAAAAAGATACAATATAAAAATTAAAACAAGTTTAATCTATGACACTAATTTTCAAACTACCAGACTTTTCTGGGCGCTCATTTAGCATATGAAGTAACAGCTCACATCCATCCTCTTCTTCAATAGCAGATGTTTTGAATAGAGGAACTCCGTATGACTTGTTCTTTAGGCTTCATCCAAAATTCTACAGATTTTTTTGATCTGTGGAAATAAATAATAAAATTTCCTCATTTCTACCACTGGAGGTGTTCTGCTGCATAGAAAGAAACCCTCAAACTTACCAGGACAAAGACAGTGAAAAAAGAGGCGTGATTCTCAGCCCCAGTGGAAGAACCCTGGTCTCCAGTTTCTGTTTCACATCCCATTTTATTTGTCTGATTCACTGCTGTTTTTAACGTGAACTACAAAACTGGTTCACTGGTTTGGCTTTGTTTGGACAGCAAACAGGTTCCACAGTTTTGCTGTTGGCAGATCTGACCTCATTAACTCCCTCATTGTTCATGTTGGCAAGTGGTTAAAGTTCACTTTTTGTTCAAGGCATCAGTCTGCTCAGCCAACTGTAAAAAGATATTTTTTAAAAAAGCCAAAGCTCTACCCAAAGACATTATTGAATTTAATAAAAAAGCAAAGCAATATAATGAAGCATCCAAATAAACATAATGTAATTTAAATCTGAATCTACATTTTCAATGCCAGTGCTTTACCTGAAAACCTGTACAATTTACCAGAGCTAAAATCTCCATGAACATGAACAGGTTCTGACACCAATTCTTTAAAAGCTGATTGCAATGAACAATGAGAAATTCCTCTGAAATCCAGGACAATGCATTACAAGCAGTTGTACAGGTTCATAAGCCAGAAAGGGCGTCAAAAGGAATTTCTTAAGCCAGAAAGAACCCATACCTTCCAAATGGAAGGTAATGCTGATGGAAACTGATGGTCTGTCACTGGGAAAGAACAACATCTATCTGTGTGTGAAATTGCTAGCATCTACAAAATTTTTAGCCTGTACCTCATGCAGGTGATGAAGGAAAAGGGGAATAGAACAACCTTGTGGATGTTAAAATCTTGCCTAAACCTTTTTAGAATAATGCATTTTGAGAAGAAAATCCTGCAGCTTTACAAATCTAGCCTTACCCATCTTTGAAAAACAGGTATCTTAGGGGAAGTTCACGTTTTCAGTCCTCAGTGTTTGAGCACTGCCCTCACAGGGATCCACAAACACATAGACACAAACACCATGGTCCCTGTCAGGCTGACATGTGACTTGTCAATCAAAACCAGTCAAGTGAGAGGTGACACCAGGCTGTCAGAGGTGGCTCCAGGCAACAGGAGAAGTCTGCATCTTGCACAGAAGGACCTGATATATTACTAAAATGAAGGAGTCCAAAGCTGGGCCAGGCTCACGACAGGATAGCACTGGCAAAATAACAAGCAGTGCAGCTACACAGGGAAAGAGAGCATAGTGAAGAGACACCTGAGCTAGCAAAAACCTGCAATAGTGAGTGGCAACATAGCAGCTGAACTTCTCATAGACCTCAGCAGAGCAGAGCTGGGCACACGTTCTGTAGTGGGAAGCGTTCAGCTGCATGTAGCGCTGCAGTAAATGATTCACTGTTTCAGATCTCTGTTAGCTCAAACATCTCCATTTCATGTGTAGACACAGGTGGGGAGATTAAATAACTATCCATTTAGACTTGCCTTCAGACATGCAACTCTTGTTTCTTTCATTAAACTGTGAGAAGAATAGTAAAATAAACTAATCCAGAGGAAATAAAATTGCTCAGAGGAATAATTATAGCAACTTTCACCTCGACAGCTGGGTCACTGGTTCAAAATCATTCAAATCACTTGTGACTGAAAGTCATTACCAGTTGACTCCACTCAATGAGCTTGTGCTTCAGGTCAGAGTAATAATTACTGCAGGACTAAAACCACCATTAGTGGCTCCATTAGTAAGGAGAGAGAGAAAAAGAGCGAGAGAGAAGTAGCAGTCTCAGTCTCATTAGTGCTGCTTTTCAACCAAGAATGAGAGGAGAAAATACTTAGAGCAATCCTGCACTGCTGGGGCCTGATTTAGCTGCCCAAACAAAGCACTATTTGCAATAATCCAGGATATCACACCTGCACTGCATCTGCATCTCCAGAAGGACACAGGTCCCCCTTGGATCTTACCTGTCACATCTACCAGGGCTGTGTAGATATGATAAATAGCCAATCCCACCTTGGCCCTAACACTTGGTGTCCATCTGGGGACAGATGAGTTCTGCCCTCTTTATTCCACCTTTCCTCCAGTGCTTCCAAATAGAAATTCCTGCTTCAAAAACGATTGTGTTATTAATAAATTGAAGTCTTCCCTTTCCCCTGTTTTTTGTCTTTGAAAACTAAAAAAAAAAAAAAAAAAAAAAAAAAAACAGATATTGGGAAATATTATCTGAAAATATGAGCACATAAATGATAAAAAACAGGTATCCAGCAGACATCCACCTGGAGACCCATTTCGCTAAAGATTCCTTATAGCCTGTCCTTATAGCCTGGTATCTGCTGTTTAACACCAGCAATTTACCTATATCTAGGGCGGTTATTTTCCTTATAGGAAGTGATACCTGAGCATTTCTGTATCATAGAAACAAACTGAAGAAGCTGAGCTGAGGAGCTGCTCTAAGAGAGGGTAGCCAGGCTAGGAGTGAGATTTATGACAGTTCAGTGTGGCTGACATGCTGATGGCTCTCTGCCACTTGAACTACAGTGTAATACAGCTGAGCTAGGATGTTCAACCCACTGTTCTGTCAAGTCAGTGATAGACACAGATGAGACCAGGTGAAAAGAAAAGTACAGATTTGCATCAGATGAAAGGAAAATCATGGTGGAAAACAAAACCTTAAAGAGATGCATTTCTTGTTTTCAAAAGGAGCTTTGTGAAAATACCAAATATTAATGACTGTGAATCCAGAGGGCTACGAATAGAAAGCAGTGTTTTAAAAACAGGGACAAATGTGTGAATACTGTATTAAAGATTTATTATAGAACATCTCTCTTCGTAGCAATTTCTGGTAGTTTTTAAAAATACATTTGCTTATATGTCTGGATTCTTTATGCCCAGATACCATTCATAATAATATGCAATCATAATAACAGGATGGCCTTATTAACATTCCATATTTAAAAGATCAGCTGACATGTTCAATTGGGTCTTTTAATATTGTAACAGTTTTTCTAATGGTTGCTATTTTAATTTCTCTGTCTCTTTTAAAGTATCTCTCTCTTAAATATTTATGTCTCTCTTTAAGCACAGTGTTTTAATCCAACATCAGTTCCTTAGATTTTAAGAGAAGGTTATTACAAGACATCAAACATATGGGCTCATTTCAGCTCCCAGTGTACATAAAATTATTCAAAACAAAACACTACCTATTCTTTACCAAAACATGTGGTTCTGTCAGTAAATTTTGCTCAGAAGTATTGTGAGATTAATTTAGCAAGAACAATACTTTTTTTTTCCTCATTTCACTCTTATTTTTGTAGATCACACAGCAGAAGCCTGAATTGCAAGATGAAGTTCTGTCTCTCCCTCACTCTGTCCCTCACATATATTTCATTCAAGGTTGTCTCCACTTTCAAGACAACAATTGCTTTCAGAGATTGGGAAATCTATTTTCAAAATTTATATTGCCTTTTGGAATTACAGAAACAGATAAATCTTGCAACACTGGTGGAAGTAAAACCTTCAAACTATGTAGACATAGCATTGAAAACCTGAGATAATTCCAAAGTCTTTCTCACAATAAAGATTTTATTTTTCCTGTCTCTATATGAGAAGGGGGGAAAAAACCTATGGGAGCATGTAATTTTAGTGCCTGACCTCCTGTTAGAACAGAGAGCACATTTGCTTTCCAGGGAATAAATTCAAGCACTGAGCTTGGGACCATCAGTGAGTGGCTCCCTCTCCCCTGGCTCTGCTTTGGGGCACCACACAAAACTGCCTTCATGACAATGTCCAGGGACATTTCAAGGTATAGCTTACCCCCAAGATCTCACAATGTATTTATAAAGAAGACATACATAGGTTTTGCCACCTTCTACCCATGCAGCCTTCAATTGCTACCCTAGCAGGCTCTGCACTCTCAGGATCCTCACTCCACATCCTGGAGCAGATAAAATACACACTTAGATTCATGCTGTAAAAATACCACAACCTCACATTACTTCTATTTCTTTGCATTGGAAAAAGCAGTCCCAATATTTATTGCATTTGAGGGCCACAGGAGGGTCATGCTAAATGCAAAGGACACCAGCACCCAAATGCAGCACAGGAGCTCTCCCAAAGGAGAGCTCTCTGAGCAAGGGCAGGCAGCATGGCATGGGAGTGATCCTCACCCTGCAACCATCAGCAGCATGGGCACAGCCAAGGAGGGAGGCAGAGCTCTTCCTCACAACACTCACCTCACTCTCTTTCCTGGAGAAGCAGGAGCCAGCAGCAGGCTCTGAAATGAGCGCTGCCCTTTGGGCTGCCACTGCCCCACTCACACTGGCAGACAGCAAACCCAGCAGGCTGAAGTATTAAATGACCTAATTAGTTTGATGTTCACTGGGATAACTGTACACCAGAATTGGCCAATTCATGACATTTGGGCTGACTTTGAGAAGGATGTGGAGCCTGCTCCTGTGCCTGCCTGTGAAAGGACACACAGGACAAACAGATGCCAAACCAAACTGTAATTCACCAATGATGTGTGCTGGCATCTTGTAGCTGTCAGAGGTTTCAGGCCAGGAAGCAGACTTTAAACACAGCTTCTAAAGACAAAAATACTACTAAGACCTTTATCTGCTTAGAAGCATGTTTCCCATTTAGCACAACTCCACAACTGTCTATGAACAGTGAAAAAACTGTAAAGGAAGACTGAAAGAAATCTTTGACATTCATAAGTCAGGAATTAGAGAGTAACTCTGATATGAGAAAATCAAAATAAAAATGAGTCCTAACACGACCAGTTTTAAAAGAAAAATGCTTCTGCACACATTCATATGCTCTATTTACTCATAATTTTTCACAAGATTTTCTGAGTAAAAAGAATCCAAGGATCATGTTGCTGGGGAAACTGAAATGATGGTGTAATCGTCTGAGAAAGTGTGAAACGTAGAATTAACACCACTGAATTGAATTTAATAACACTGTGAAACATCAGACCTAGCCTTAAATCAATATTTAATTTTCTCAGCCATATTACAGAGTAGTTGTAGGCATTATATATCCAGGGAATACCAACCACCCCACAGAGGGTCAGCCTACCCAAGTACTATTTTGCAGGATCTTCTGGTGGATAGATGACAAAATATCCTTCAGAGTTTGTAACTTCAGCTCCCATAAATATTTCATTTTTTTCATCCCCAATGTTCAACTGTATTTGGTTTTACCCACTTAAGCTCAGTGACACTTATAATATATTACAGCTATTATTTCTAAAACTAGACCAAACATAACCCACTTTTGGAAGGCGACAAAAATAATAATCACTAATGTGAGTGCATAAAAATAAGCTTATAAACTACTGCTTTCAAAAAGGCTACTTTCAAATAAAAGTCAGATCTGAGCTTTAGATTATTTACAAAAATCTGCTGCTCAAAGTTTTTTCCATATTTCAATCCAGTTTTTACTTGGAAGTACCCCACAAACACAAGCAAAATGAAATTGCATGGACCATAAGATTGCAAAGCAAGCAAAATGAAATTGCATGGACCTTGCCATGAAAAGAATTTGTGAAAATATTTTGTGGCAGCAGCAGAGATGTCATTCCCTGGATGGTGTCAGTGTGCAGGCATAGCAGAGAGCACTGCCACATACCAGGGCACCAGCAGATCACACCAGGGGTGGCATCAGCAGCAGGTGCTTGTGCAAAGTTGCCGCCAGGCCTGGGACCCTCCAATTAACTGCATCAAATTCGTAGGGTCCTCGAGCAGAGAACTGTGACATCTTGATGCTACAGCTCAGTTCTCTCTGCTACACAAGGAGAGGCTCATCCATCACATCCCTTGGCACACAGGTGGGCATCCAAGAGTCTATTCCAGCTGTACCCCAGGGCACAACCTCATGGGTTCCCACATATTTGACAGACTTGTGCCAGTAAAAAATGAGCCAGTGCTGAATGCACTCAAATGTACACAAGACTGGCCAAGGTGAGAAGTGCAGCATCTGCAATTAAGCAACTTGAGGCTGGGAGTGGAATTTGCACTGCTTATAGATCTTTCTGAATGTGAACAAAGTAATTTCATCTTCAGGGATTCATAGACTTGCTAAATTATTCTTGCATAGGCAAACAGAAACACTTGTGTAGAATGCTTGGTGCTGCAAGGAGCAATGATCTCACTCAGTCAATAACATTACAAACTGGCAGAAGAATGTAGAATCAGGTTGTCCTGGCAGATGATAAATTTTACAGTGTTCCCTTTGCCAGTAGGCTGAGTTTATACATAAAAGCTAACTTGCAACTTAGTATATTCTGCAAAAGAAAGTCTCATATCTGCCTTAGAGTTTTGACCAACAACAACCAGCCAGCATTAAATTATTGGGAATTCTCTTTCTCATGTCAGAGAAGAAGCCTTCCCTTTTTAGGTTATACTTGATTTTTAGCAACCAGCAATTTATGAAGTGTCTGATAGAGACATCTGAAAATGTTTTGGCAAGTATATGTTTCATGAACCTAAAAGTCAGAGATATAATAGAATGTTACAGGGATCATTGATGGAGTATGTATGCAGAGTTGTATGCAGTTGTAATTGTTAGACAAGCAGATTAGTCCCTTATTTACATAAGCTATAAAATTATCCTAGAAGAAAAATATTCCAAATTGTCAACAAAAAAGACTTTGGTTCTCCACCAGTTTGGCAAGAAATGAAGAGAGAAATTATAAAAGAGCAGATGGCAGAAGAGATACACCAACACGTTGTATGCAACAGCAAAGGAAGATGGGAATCTTGTAGGAACAAAATATGCTTTATCTGCTTAAAAGTTATAAGCAAGGGATATCTGTAATTCAATGTATGAGAAAATGTAAGCTTCCAGAACTGAGAAATAAGCAGATACTCTTCTAGATTTCTTTCTGCTATTGAAAACAATGAAAAAAAATCTATAGAATTTACTGCCTTTGACTATAAGAAAGGATTTAAATTACTCATGCTACATTTACTGTTCATATTCAATAATTAGCGAACAATCTTTGAGTAACTGTGAGAGTAGCTGGTGATACTTCCACAACAGAGCACAGTATCTGTGAGAGTTCCTACAGCCTCAAGAGACAGATTTCCGACCTGGAAAAAATTATGGATAGTGCACATGTGTGTGGAAAAGTTTTGAAGATTAAGACAAAGGATATTGTGTGGAATTGTTCACATTCAGGTAAGTCTGAGTGAAGGGATGATCCTCTTTCACATGCCTGAAAAGTTTAGCAAAAAAGTTTAGCAAAGTCACTTTAATGTTGGCAACAGCATGACCTCAGCGGAACACAGTCTTCATTTACTGCATTTAAATATTGTAGCTAGGGGATTTTTCTTAAATATTCATTGTTTGCTCAACCAAATTATTATTTATGGAATTTATTGAGGCTTTCATGCTTTTAAGAATTTTGGTTTGGCTATACTGTGCTATGTTATGTGCAAAGTAAATGAATAATGTCTACAGCTTCAATCTCAAACAAGGATATGAAAGAAACATAAAACCACATGTCCCCAGTATCATAATTTGAAAAGGAATCAACAACTTCTTGCAGTGCCAGGACTCCTGGTTAAGAGTAGTAATACTGGGTCAAAAAGAACTGAGATTACATCCTGTCATGCAATCAAACAAAAAATTACTTTCTTTTGTAGTTTAATTATGCTTGAAATTTTGGCTTTCTTGTCTTTTTTACATTTTTAAACCCAGAAACAAATACCACTACAGAGAAGAAACAATTTCACAGCACTCAGTACTTATGACCCTAAATTGTTGGAAGTCAATATTCTTCCTGGCTAGTGGGCATTAAATGTATATTTATTATTTGAAAACATGCTGCAAACCACTTGAATAAAGAATACCAAAATTCATTTGTTCTACACAGACATGACAAGAAAAATTTCAGCTTTCACCAAGACATTGAGGAAGGATGCTCATTATAGTTAATATATAACCTCAGCAACATTGATATATTTACAAGAAATGCATCATTTTAAGAGAAGGTATTTTATCATGCTTCCACACCCACATTAAATAATGAGATAGGCAAACTAGACAGAGAAACTAGAAAAGAGACTTTAAGTATCCATTCTGTTTATTTCAAGCAGTACACTTAAGCCCTAAAACCTAAGACTATGCCAATCCAAGCACACAGAAGTACCTGGAGGGTTTTCAGAGAAATAGGGCCACAACAAACCACACATTAGATCAACATTTCAACTGGAATAAATGTTCTCCAGTGTCTTTGAAATCAGATGCTTGACTCTGAACATCTGAAAGCATTATACACAGACAAAACATCCACCTGGACATTTTCATACTGAAAAGTCCTAATTGTCTCGCTCGCTCTGCCTTGCTTTGTAGCTTTTGGACTTAGCTGAACACGCTGCTGTTCGTTTTTCCATAGTGGAAATTAACAACTCAAGAACCCAATTATAATAATAACTTGAGGGTATCTTTTATTTATAAGGTAATATGCAAAATCTGGACTAATAGATTCCATGGCTGAAGGACAAGGACTTTATTAGCCCAAGATACGGTTATTGCAGGTTATTATACTCAATGTTTAATTAAATATTGAAATCTTAAAAGACAGATGTGGGAGGAAGTTTGCTTTCTTCCTTTACCCTCCTTCAGCCATCCCCTTTAGTCTCTTTATGCGCTTCCTTCTTTTTATACCATATCCATTTTACATTACCTTCTGATCTTTTGTGTGCAGTTTCCTTTTATTTCTGCAGACTTTGGTGACAGCTGAAAAAGGACTTTAGACTGTATCTTTCAAAGTGAAAAACACTTTGAAAACCCAGAGAATTATAGGTTTTTACCTGAACTTGTAGATACCAATGGACAATTGAGGCGTTTGCATATTCACAGTAAAGCACTATGGAAAAAAACCTTATATGATTAGAAGAACTTGAGCATGGAAAGAGGTAGGCTTGTAGGAAGGTAAATAACATAAATAACCTAATCCCAGGCCTTGACAGTGAAGGTACAGGACAATTCATATAACTAGGTCTAGCTGCATGCCCGGTTTTAGCAGGCCATCATCAGATGAGATGAATCCCATCTCTTCTAAGAGTCATTCTTGGACTCCATTTCCTTGAACTGTAACAAATACAGCCTCAAATTCTCCCACAATATACAGCAGGTGAAATGCAAGCAATTCAACCAAGTGTGTTTAGCAGAACTCTCAAGTGACAGCTGTGTTGGAAGTTGCTTAGCAAAGTGTTGTCAAGCATGAGAGAGCGAGGGGCAATTTCAGGGGCTGTATATGGAGCACATCAAATTAACATTGATGATGAAAGCTGATGAAAGAGTTGAAAGTCAGCTGGCAATTATTCTCCTGGAGATGAAGATAGCACAGCTTTTGTCTTTTTTGTTAGTAGGTCACAAGTATCACCACATGGATAAAGACAAAGGGTCCGGCAATATAGTGGGAGGAAATGTTAACCAAAGACACCAAGGTGCTGATCATACATGACTATATCACCATTGTATTCAAGAAATAAAAATCTAGCACCAAAAACAACTGAGATCTGTTTTCCCTCCACTGCTGGAATGCTGATGATTCCACAGGAATAAGAAAATGGGTTCCTGTTCTCCCCTGCCAGTGGTTCAGTAGGCTTTCCAAGCTGAAAAATATTTTTTGTATCTCCATGACCCTTTGAGCATATGCTGATATCCAACTCAAGTCTCTGACAACTACAGAGATTTAATATCTCTCAAGATAACAGTTTGTTGTCAACAAGATCTGTAATTTATAAAAGGAAGAGATGTTTTAAAAATGCCATGGAAATCTGTATATTAATAGGAGTCATGTACACAAATAATTTCCAAGTTTGAGCCAATTTACTCTCTAAAATGGCACATGAAGAAACAACTGAAAAATAAAGCAGAAAATGGATTTCAACTTATCTTCATTCACTCATTCATGACGCCTGCACTCTGAACTCACACCCTGATCTGAGAGAAACTACTCAAACACAACTGCAGTATTCAGATAATATCTCAAGAACAGGACTCTGAGCTAATACAAATCATGGCAACAGAACCTCAAAACAGAAGTGAATTTCTTTGTTTGAAATGGCAAAGACATGAATGGTGCATCAGCACAGTGTCTGTGGAGCCATACTCTGGGAGATACATGGAACAAACACCAAACATTATACAGGCTCCCACTAGTACCACAACCAGGAAAGATTGGAAAATTATTATTCAGATCAATTCCAAAGAAGAGCTTAAATGAATATGCAAGAGAGATGAAGATGGGCTTTGCAAATGAGGCTGCTGCCACAAAAACCTTGAGTAAGCAACACCTCTGAAAGCAGATAAAATGAAACTTTACATTTGGAAGTGATCAAGTGTTGAAGAAAATTCTCACATTCAAACCAAAAATTGAAAGGAAAAATTTTACTAGGTAGAAACTTCTCTAATTTGTCTAAGGTGGAGGTGGATTTTAAAAACCTTCTCTACTCCTCAACATAATTATATTTCCACTGAAGAATTGGCTCTAGGCAGCCCAGTCTGTAGGTAGGATACTTTGCTTTGCTTTCCCTGTTTTGCCCATCTGTATCCACATTTATTCTACATCCCCTCCTCCACTTTTAGAGCCCTGGAAACTCTCTGCATTACTCACTCTACACATACACCTTGACAGGTGAGCTGTAAAAAAAAAACCTATCTTATCAGAAATCTTCCCAGTTACCCACAGCTGTCACACGTGTGAGTGAGCCTGTGCTTTTAATACTGTTTCCTTTCTCTTTGAGTAAGGAGCCTTATTCTGAACAGAGCACTTTCCACTGACCCAGATTCACCCACACTGAAAGCTGAAATGTGCACAATATCCTACTGAAATACAGGAGCAATATGAGAGGAGTCACTGTGGTTTTGTCCACCTGTCACTCTAACCCTAATGGTTCCCTGCTTTTCATCTTCCCTCTGGGTTTTTCACTTCTGCAAACCACTGCTACTCGACCTGCGACACTGACAGCGAAGAGCAGGCTCTGCTCAGAGATCTGCATGCTCCCCTGGAAACTTGAAGGGAGGCAGCCAAGCCTCCAACAGGGAGCAGGGCTTTTAATGGAAAAGGCAGTTGCTAAGGCATTTGGATGATTTATATATTTTTTTTGTTTCAACACACACATGTATTTCAAAGTTTACTCTCTGGGTATTTAACCCACATGGGCAAGTAGTCATGGAAAGAGAGCCGATCAATTCTGTTGTGCATAAATTCTACTTGAGTGAATCTCAGAGCTCAAGCTGAGGGCCAGCTCATATGCCTGGCAGAAAAAGACACTTAACTTCTGGCAGTGGAACAGTTATTTGTCTAAAAATCAATAATTTATAGGGGAAAGAGAGGCTGCATAAAACTAAGAGTAAGAAAAAAATAGTAAAAGCTCTAATACAAATGAAGGAAATAAATCGTTCTTCTATGCTAGAAATTTAATTCAAAGATTCTTACATCCAGCTTAATAGAAATAAACCACCAATATTATAGGTCCCTGTGGCATGCACATACAAGTACTAATTTCTTATCCAAATTCCTCAGCAAGCAGTTGTTCTATGAGGGCAGAGAAGTAGGTGAACACGTAAGTTTTAAGAGTGAAGCATACTTTGAGACTAAGGGATCTGATTTAATCTGTGTTGTGCTTTCCTTCATCTGACCTTGTCCGTATCTCCATAGGAGAACTGTTTTATTCACTGCAATCTTATTTGGTTGGGTCAAACAATCAAACTTTCCCACCTGAAGATCAGAGATAACAGCAGAGTGACCTGATTTCAGGAGAGAAAGGTAAGGTGTCAGGAAATTAGTACCAATGCCTGAGTTCCAGCATGGAAAGCTCAAATCCATGGTGATGTCACAGTTAGCTAGATTATTGGAATCTAGATCGCACAACAGCACTGCAAAGATTCTACTCATCCTACATTTCAGTAGAAAAATGTAGCTTCATGTGCAAAAATGAAGCTTCATGTGCAAAAATTTCCCTTGCTTGTTCCCTCTTTGATAAAACTTTTCTTCATATAAACAACAATCCACCTTAGAGATATTAGTGCTAGAAATTTGATTTTCAGAGTATTGTGCAATATTTGAAATTGCTTTGTCCAACATAATATGAAATTAAATAGCACAAAATAATTAAAAATTGAGCAAAACTACAGGCACAGAAAATGCCAGCCAATTGTAAACAAATGACCCAGATTTCAGATAGCAAAAATATGAACAATTGCCTTCAGAAGGATCCATAGAAGGAAGTGAAGGTGGATGATGGTAGAAGGATAGCAGATACTAGGCCTATGCCCTGTGTCATCCTTGCATGAAACAAAAGGCGAAGATGTGAATAATAGGAAAAGCTAGGGCTTCCTACACTATGTCTGCCCTGGGTAGAATTTCTTGACCCTTAATATCTCCTCAAGACGCCTTAAGATCACAGAATAAACCAGACTGGAAAAGATCTCTGAGATAATTAAGTCCAACCTATGACCAAACACCATCATGTCAACTACACCATGGGACTAAATGCCTCATCCAGTCTTTAACCCTTGAACACCTCCATGGACAGTGATTCCATCACCTCCCTGAGAAGCCCATTTTAATGTCTAATCACTCTTTCTGTGAAGAAATTCTTCCTAATGTCCAGCATAAGCCTTCCCTGCTGCAGCTTGAGGCCATTTCCTCTTGTCATGTCACTTAAGAGAAGAGGCCGACCCCCACCTGGCTACATCTTCCAGGCGTTTGTAGAGAGCAGTAAGATCTCCCCTGAGACTCCTTTTCTCCAGGGTAAACAACCCCAGCTCCCTCAGCTGTTCCTTATAGGACTTGCTCCAGATCCTTTTCCTTCTCTGGACTCACTCCAGCACCCCAAAGTCTTCCTGAATTCAGGGGCACAGAACTGGAGACAGGATTTGAGGTGCAGCTTCACCAGTGCTGGGTACAGGAGGACAATCCCTGCCCTGGTCCTGCTTGCCACACTATTCCTGATACAGGTGAGGATCCCACTGGCCTTCTTGGCCACCTGGCCACACACTGGCTCATGGTCAGCCACTACTGAGCAGCACCTCCAGATCCTTTCCTGCCTGGCTGCTGTCCAACCACTCTGACCCCAAACTGTACTGCTGCATGGGGTTGTTGCGGCCAAAGTGTAGGACCCAGCACTTTTTGAACCTCATGCTGTTGGTCTCAACCCATCCAGACAGCCTGCCCAGATCCCTCTGCAGACTTACTGCCCTGCAGCAGATCAAAAGCTGACTCAATTTAGTGTTGACCATGAATTTGTTAAAGGTAGACTCAATCCCCTCATCCATGTCATCAATAAAGATATTAAACAGGACTGGCCCAACTGGGAGCCCTGGGGAACACCACTGGTGACTGGATGCTGGCTGGATGCAGCACTGTTCACCACCACTCTCTGGCCCTGGCCATCCAGACAGTTCTTAACCCAGCAAAGAGGGCTCCTGTCCAAGCTGTGGGCTGCCAGCTTTCCCAGAAATATGCCAGAGGAGATTGTGCCCAAAGATTTGATGACAAGCAATGTCCAAAATATGGTACAAAGATGAAGATAGTGTATGTCACATCTTACATGAGCTAGAGCACTGTGCCAACCTGCTAAGTATGAGATAGACACAGAAATATAATAAATCAAAACCTACTCTCTTTAACTCATGCAAGCAATCCCAAATTAATCCCAAATCTCCTCTAGGAGATGCTGCCAGATGACGCTGCTTCACAGAAACACAATGTTAGCTTCCACAGATTCTGAGCAGGTAAAGCATTGCCTGCAAATGGTCAGACTCACACCTAAATATTTGTAAGTACTTGGGCATGTTCATACAAGCTGGCTTCAGGCTGTGCATTAAGACCAAAACAAAGAGAGATCAATGACTTTCAGAGGAGCTGCTGTTGTGAGTATAGTCACCTGACTTCTATTTGTCTGAAGCAAATGTTTGTAGGAAGATACTTGCTGTGGCACCGGTGGGGCAGGCGCCATGCAGTGTAAAAATAAAAGCAAATAAAACTCATAGTTCACAGAGGATAAAAAAAAAGGATGCAAGATAATTATACACAGAAACTCATGGTGTTAATCATGGCCTATGTTCCTCTGCTGATGTGAATGTAGGAGAGGTCTATAAAGAATCTGTTTATAATTCTGCAAATGGAAATTATTTCTTGGTGATGCAGCTTTTGTCCAGCAGTTCTGTCCAGATCTCACTCATGCACTCTAACAAAGGATGGCAGTGAGGCAAACAGTGGTAAGGAAAGGATAATGGCCAAAGCAATCTGTGCTATAGCTTGAGATGCAAAAAAGATTTGGTGATTACTTGTCATACCAGCTTATGCTGATGCTCCAGTAGATCCTATGAGCACCAGAATTTTACAGACGCAAAAACAGTACAAGATCATCCTCGATTTCTTTTGGCAAAACTTGGAATCAAAAATAAAACAGAGAGAGACACACTATCTATGTATAGGGCCCAAGTGATGACTGTGGTGTTTAAATAGGCTTCTATTTGTAATGAAATACATAAAGCTTATCCTAATTATCCATTAGACTAATGAATAATTAGCAACTAATTCTGTTCCTCTTGGAGAAAGTCACCTGATGCCAGCTATTCAATTACACATAGTAGAAGATAACTCTTAAGTTACCTAGCAAATGTCAGTGCCCGGGGTAGATATTCAGCAGTGTACAAAGCGTCACTACCTCACAGTTAATGCAGTTTCACAGGAGTAGGCTTTATTTGTCGTATCTGAAAAACAAAAATTGCAGCTGCATGAGCCCACATGAATATTCAAACTGTTAATGCATTAGCACAAGTGACAGTACCAGATTGCAAAACTTAGCATAAAATCACAAATAACTAAATATGGTGTACAGCGTTGCTCTTCTGAGCAATCAAAAACCTTGCATAATATTATAGCACAGCTGGTTAGTAGCTCATGCCATGTAATTTAAGTCTCCTTAATGGATAAGAAGAACTTTGATGCATTCTCTAATGAAATATCCCTTTGGTTCCAAGAGTATCAGGAACAAGTTCTCTCTTAGATTTTCTCTGTTTCCAGGCTCATTGATTCATGACAGAGAAAGTAATGATTTCTATACATTATTATAAGCATTTTTCCATTTATCATACATATAAAAAATGGGTAATATTCCATGCCCTTGAGCAGCTATGCAATGTATATTTTAGGTCAAACACTTGATGGTATGTGAGTATTCACAACAGAAAATGTTGTGTTACATATTCAGCACAGTGCCAAAGAAAGAGACAATAAAAGTTCCTCCATTACAGGAATCAGGCAAAACCAGCACACTTGACTTGTTGTGAGAGGTGATACTGTCCCAGAAACAACTTTATTACCTGTCATGTTGAGATCCAGAGCCATAAAAATCTCATTTCCCCTTGTAATTTCTGACATGCTCAATAGCCCTGGTAATTGAAGTACACTCCTAGGACTTTTTTAGCAGGCTGAGATAGCTTACCAGCTAACTACTGGCAATTAAAATCAGTAATGTGAATGGAAAAAAGAAATTAATTCATCAGCAGTATATTATATAAGTAGCAAATAATAAAAATAATGTTTTGGTGCAGAAGCAAAAATTTCAATACAAAAGGTGCAATATAATGTGTGCAAAAATAACAGGGTGCAGAAAATATTCTTGAGACTGGACTCTGGTATGTGTTCCCATACATTAAAAAAATCACGTGCATCTTCCTAGCATTCAGATGTGAAAAAACTGCCTGGAGCCATGATAACAACTGAATGCTTCATTCTCTGAAGAACTAATATTTTCAGCAACAGTAACCAGCACTTTATGGAGATCAGATAAATCATTGCAATGAATATGAGCTAAAGAAGAACAGACAGTATGTTTTCTTAATTTATTCATATATCTTTTCATAGTATACATCGATGCATTGATGTTAAGACATATAAAACATTAAAAGAAACAGACAGGTGTCTGGGGCTGTTGAGTTTTGCTTTGTTTTGATCATTAAATTCTAACAAAAGAGCCAAGATTAAATTATGTACTTCCATTTGCAAAAATATGATATAAAAACATTCTGTTCTGGTACAAAACATAAATGGTAAATTAATTGCTTCACCAAGCCATTGTGTAGACTCTTTGAAAAACATGTTGAAGACATACACTATTCATAGAATACCCTGGAGAACAATGTGTTATGCTTAAGTAATGATGAATTTTATGCTGGCCACTGCATTAGCAGTCAGTTAAGTCTTTTCTTAGTTAGACCCTTGAGGATTTAGCAAGTAATTAATGATCATGAAAGATGAGAAGATTCATTATCGGCCATACACATCTTTCCAAGATATGTCAGTATTCAGGTTTGTCATAGAGCAGCACCTATTGCATTAAAAACTTATTCACAAGAACTTAAGAAACATGCTTAAGAAACATGGAAGGGACTGGAACACTGAAATATGAAAGGCTGTAACACACACATTTCACAAGGCCATGACAGCCTCGAGGCAGTGTGTCCATCCAGGTGGAGCCCCTCTGCCTTCACAAGAGCTCTACTAGAAGGGCAAGCTGCCTCAAAGCAAGAAAAAAACAGGATTAGACATTGCAATCCAAATTACTTACAAGAGGTGCTGAAGAGGATAATGAACCTAAGCATCCTCAGCAATATTCTAAATATAAATTGGAGCAAGAGCTTGAATTTAGGCATGGATGCAATTTATAAACTGGAGCAGCTACAACAGAAGAAGCTGTCTCTACACTGCCACACAGGGTGTGACCTTGAGGACAAATTCTGCCTATCCATATTTACCACCCACCCACCTTGCTTGATCATACTAGGCAGACAAAACAGCTGGTACTCTTCCCACTAGTGTCCCAATGTCACTTCCCCAAATTCAGATCACTCAGCTGGGAAATGGGAACGCCAGGTAGCAGGAAGATGAAGACACATCACTACCTTCTCCCTCCCTCTCTCCCTCCTACTTCTCCTCCTTTGAAATAAACTTGTAATCTGAAGAGCTGTGCTTACTGATTCCATGATTCTGTCATTTTTATGTTTTGTTCTGTCTTGGTACACTTACCACATGAAAAAAACAAAACAAGCACAAAAACAAAAACACATTCTTAAAATAGTACCATGGGGAAAAAAAGCCACCTTCTTTCACTACATAATTAATTAAATAAACTAAATAATTAAACAAACAAAAAACTGAAAATCTATGAGAATAAATTAAAACCCTATAGACAGCTGCTATTTTCTTTAAATCAGCCTACATCTTTAAGAGTTCGAAGCGATAATAATCCACAGAATACTATTCTTTTGGAAGGTAATTCCTCCCATACATAAAAAGCTACACAAAATGAAATTTGGCAGTGCAAGTAAAAGACTATTTTCAGCCAGGGAAATGATGCCTGGAGAACAACATTTTTTGCTTCCTCTGTTGCTGGTTGCTGGTCATGCTGGTTCTTGAAAATCTGGGCCATCATTCAACCTGTAGGTTCTGCTGTGCTGTTTCATAGAGAACCATTTGGGTTCTGTGAAAGCTGATCCAGTTTTAGCCAAGCGTTTGACAAAGAACAATAAATCTCTGAGCTGCTTGTCTACTGTTTGATCTCTTTGATTAACATTATATGATAAAGGTGATGTTTAGGAAAAACAGTTCCTAAGAAATCAGCTCAGTCTAGAAAACTGATTTATGTTACCTTTCAGTTACATCAAAGAAAAACTGGCACAGAGCTAATAACAGTCACCTTCACAGAAACACCCTGACAGTCTGATATAAAACAGAGAAGATCATGAGCCTGTTTCTCTAGAGAGATGAAAAGATTTTCTCTTGAAAATCAAGGTACTGATTTGAGGAAGCCTCCATAACCTGTCTAACCTGTGTGCTCATTTGATGACCCAGGCACAAACATGCAGAAATCAATAACAACCACCAGGTATTGAGGAACACATGGCAGGCACCTTACTTGGCTGCTCAAAATTCTCAGAACATATTCATAAGCTGTTATATACTGACCAGCAGTATGTTGTCTTCACTGGAGTGCTCACTGAGGTAATAATCTGTTCCTATAGCCAGCACCACTGATGGAAAAAAGACCTAAACAAAGGGTCCACACACAATGCCATAAATAAGGATGAGAGGAGAAGCTCTAAAGCCATTTTTCTGAGAGGCGCAGTCAGGGAGCAGAAGTAGAGGTGGGGGCTGAGCCAACAGCTGAGCAGACCCCAGACTGAGTCCTCCCCAGTGAGCACCATCCCACAGGCTGTCAGTGCAGAGGCCAGAGCCAGGGACCAGGAGCAGGGTCCATGGACAGACAAGTCAAACAATAAGCCAGAACTCACAGTGCAGCCTAGGGTCAGGGCTAAGTGTCCACAGCTGAGTCAAAATAGGACTCCTGGGCCATGGGAATAAGGATGCAGAGGTGGGGATTTCAGCTGTGACTTCTCAGGGCAGTTGGGTGCTACCAGAACCATCCCCGGTGTCACTGCAGTCATGACTTTGAGAAAAACAAATTTCTTTGGTAGCTTCCAGATTTCTGCTGTTTCTTGCCAAAAGGCCAATGTACTTACTGGAAATACATGCAAAGCATGAAAATTAAAAACAGAGTCCAGCTCATTTGCTTTTGTAATGTCTGATAAATTAGAGACACGTGGGCAGCTTCTTTATTTTTTTTAACCTCATTAATTGCCATATCTATAATGAAAATTTACATAGAGAAAATTTGGGAAATCGTGCACTTATTTTCATCAACAAGCTTATACACACTTAAGTGTTTTATTGTTAGAGGTACCCCTAGTATAGGCCAAGACGACCAAGAATTTAGGAAGAGCCAGCAAAAGCTTGAGTAGTCATTGGCCCAAAGAAAGGCATGGACTCCAGAAGGAAGGTTTTGGTTATAATAAGAGAGTCAAGATTATAGTGGATATTTTTGCCCCCGACGAGGGCAAGAGAATGATGCATCTGACTCCATCTTATCAGAAGGCTAATTAATTACTTTATTATACTATATTATTTTATATTATATTACACTATGTTACTTTACATCTAAACTGAGTCTGCCAAGCACTCCACTCTGAGCACACTACACTGAATCTCATGACTGTTGGCTGACAATCCTGACACACACACATGCTTGGCCCTGATAGGCCAAGGAAACAAAACACCATCACTTTGGGTAACAATCTCCATATTGCATTCTACTTTGGCACAAAACAGGCACAGCAAATCAGATAAGAATTGTTTTTCCTTTCTCCGAGGTTCAGAGAATGTGAAACCCAGAAATATTCTTGGGAAGAATTGTGCCTTGCTTTTCTCTGTGAAGAGAAATGTGGTGACACAAGATGACCTGTTTAATCTTTCCTTTCCTAAATCCTATATTTCTTTTTGTCTGTAAGGGGGTGAAATAATACTTCTATATGACATGTTTATTGGCTCCTTAAAAAAAATTGTTATGCATAATATCTGTGCTTGACTTGTCTACTGGTCTGGAACACAGGCAGGAGATTGCCCTGCTATCTTCTAAAAAAATTTTTCCCTGATATTTTGCTTACCCTTTGCTGCCTGAATTATTTTCAGGCTTTCTATTGTATGGATTAACAAAGACTCTGCCTATCTTGTCAAAACCAAGATCTCTAGATCCATGTAACAGCTTTACTTTTGACTCAAGACTCTGTCAGGGTCACACAGACTCAAGGGCCTTCACCACTTATCTCCTTTGTCAAATGTATTTCATTATTTCCATTCTGACAAGACAAATTAATAAGGCCATTGTTTAGATTTGTTTACCATCTTTTAAATCAATAACTGTGTTCAATGTGGACATTCATTGCCAGCCAGAGGTGGGATAATTAGAATAGGAACATAAGTGCTTTTAATAAATTGCCTTGCAAACAGGAGTAATCTTGGGAACAGGATTAGGAAACCACTTTCTTCTGATTCCAGAGAACATCCCTGTGTTGTATGCCAAAAAGGAAAAAAATGAAACAGTGCAAAGCCAGACACTTAAACTATCATTTTATTAAAAGAAATTACAAGAGTGCATAAGATGTAGGCCACAAAAGGGGACCGGAAAAAGTGATTTGTGAAAAATTAATTCTTTTCATCATCTTGTAGCTGCATGAAGCAATATATTTTTATTGGCTGGATGTGAGAACCTGTATTTTGCCTCTTTTCCTACTCCCCTTTTAACTGCAGTGTTAGCTTTCTTTTATGAGACCAAAGATGGCAGGGTAGCAGCACAGCAATGAAGGAAATACCTTACCATACATGAGTGTGGGGCTCAGCCAAGGTCTGAGTCTTACCAGAAAGAAAGGGAGAGGGCAGAATAATGTTCTTGTGTTGCAAGTTATCCAGGAAGAATTCTCACCCACAAGGTTTGTGAATTAGCACCATGAGGACATTGTGAGGGCACAGAAAACCTGAAATAAACCAAAGTTAAAGCATAGGAAACTACTGGTTCCCTAAGGAAAGAAAAACACAAGAAATAAGAAAAAAAAATCTGTCTTTTTTGGTGACAGACCTTTCCACTAACTAAAAGTAAATGCAACCCCTTTTTCATAATCAAGAAATGGAGAGACAAGTAAATAAATGTGTTACAAACCACTTAGGCAAGACTTATTGGCAAGAGCTCTGTATTGTGAAGAGGACTGAACCTCTGATCCAGACCAAAGATCATGATTTCTCTGTGGAAGTGGAGAGAGAGAATGTTCCAAGTCCTGACAGCTGTAGTTTGATTGAATAAAACATTGCAATAAATATTGTTATATCCAGTTTTTCCTAAGCCTCTATTGTAGGAAATACAGAAATATGTTTCCTGATTAATATAATGTAAAAAGTCAGTAATTAAACATTTGAGCAGATGCACATTTGAAGTCATAGCTTTGAGGTCTCAGCATCAGCCAGCCACTGAGATACAAATCAGCATTTCTGAACAGCCTTTCTGAGCAACAATTTCAAGCCCTTTTGTATCAGACTGCAGATAGGTCATATTTTTAAGACATCTTTTATTATCAAAAATTATCATTTGGTCACAATTCTCATAAAGACTTCTTTTATTAGTGAGAATAAAGTATTGCAGGGGACATTAAAGGAGATGCCAAGGATATTTGTAGTACTGTGAATGTGAGAGCCAGAAAAGAGAAGATCAACACCACACAGGGAATGGCACGGGAACTTGCAGAGATGTGCATGCTCCAAGTGGAAAGGATGAAGGGTGCAAAGCTAAACAAAATATTTCATTTTTAATTTTTCCAACTACTCAGTGAACAACTTTATCTGTAACCAGCAAAGACATTTAGAAGTTCTCTCAGAAACTGTCTGCTATCCATTAGCTGGTGAAATATGACATCAATGCTCTTTTATATCTATTTTACTTTAAATTCAGATATCTTCTGATATCAATTGTTATATGAAAAGAATGAGTTTGCCATTAAAGAAATACACTAACCTCATGTTGAAATTTCCAGCTGCCACACCACTGATTTTTTGTTTCCAGTAAAGAGGCAGCCCAAGCTTCTTTAGTTAGGAATTTATTCAAATTTCACCTGCTGTGGATGGAGGAAAACATGTTAGCATAAGAACTTGCCTAAAATGAAATATAATCAATGAGATCCAATAGGATTAATTCACCTAAGTTACCTTGCCTGCAAATCACAGCACAGTTAAGGTGGAGGCTACATCACATTAGACTCCTATTAGCCAAGCCTGATCCAGGTCAAAGTCATTCAAAATTAAGCCTTACTGCAGGTAGTTTAAAAGCCCAAAAATAATGTTTGGCAAAAGGGACGGGAAGGGGAAAGGGAAAGGGAAAGGGAAAAGATTTGGAATAAATTCCAAGATTTTTTTTTTCAATTTCGTTCATTAAAATAGAAAGATGTGAAAAAAGGAGCTAGGGTAACAAAAAAATTTAATGAAACCCAAATGAGATGTTTTATCTCCCTTTATTCTTTAACATATTCCTAACGTTATTTCTACTTTTAGCCAAAATAAATCAAGATGTATTTTGTTAAATGCAGTAGTGAAGCATGATTTTGGAATACAATTGAAAGAGCACTTTGAAGACATCAGAACAAAGCCTTTTTGTTTTTCAGAAACAATCACCATTTCACAAACATTTTCAATCTGATCAAAACTGCAGTTTTCCTGTAAAGGTACTGTTCACCTAAAAACGTCCCTGACCTGCACCCTTGGGCACTCTTACACCAGGCTGGGGAGTGGGAGCTTTGCTGAGCCTTCCACGGGGTAAAGGGGGACATCCCCTGTGAACTCTTCCCACCCTGAGGAATAGACAGTGAAGGGCTTTAGCTGAAGATCATGTCTGTACTGGAGGACTGAGGTAGCACAACCTGCCCCTGATCATGTGTGTCTACACAAGCCACATGTGTGTATGTATGAGCACGTGCATGCTTCCCATACGCCCACACACAGATACCATAGGTACACACACATAAGTACTTGCTGCTGCTTTAGCCTTATTTACAGCCAAGAACTTGACACAAGGACATGGTGGCAGGAAACACAGCCATATCTCAGAAAAAAAAAGTCCTCTCTACTACCAACAGATTCAGCAGAAGTAGATTATCTCGCACGGGTTTCCATGGTAAACTAAATTAATGAAAAATGCCTCGTTTCTGAATTGCATCACTGGAGAGCAATTGTAATGGAAGTAACAATGAGATATGTGGGTGATAATATTCTTCCTCCTCGATGTAGCAGAATGGGAGGAACATATCCCTGGTGTGCAGTAAATGCCAATACATGTAGCCAAAGCATTTATTGTTTTGAAGCCCTCAGGAAATTTGGGTAAAAACTAAAGCCAATTTTTCTATTGGATCATTCACTGAAATGAATGTTCATTATAACACAGAGAAATGAAACAATGCAAGGCCATTTTAAATTTAAATATATTTTAGCAAGTAGAGCAAGGACTGCTACATTATTCTCTCGGTAGGGTGTGAGCTGCTGTATCAGTAAGCATCTGTTCTTTGTAATTCCTCCAGTCAGAATCCGATGATTTAGTAAATATGCAAAGAGCCGTACTTCTGAAAATTAACATTTTTCCTGAGGTGTTTGTTTCTAGTTCCTATACAGCAGATGGCACTGGTGGAATAAGAAGTTATGATGCGTGGCCACTTGTAGAAGCCCTTCAGCAGGCCCAGTCAGGTTTTGAATGCCTGCAAGAGTGGGCACCCCACAAACTACTTGGGCAAACAGTCCCTGCGTTTTACAAGCCTTACCACCCAGGAAATTAGTGTTTTCTTGTGCCTAAATGGAATTTGCTCTGTTTCAATTTGTGTCCATTGTCTCTTGTCACTGGACACCACATTAAAGAGCCTGGAGCTCCTTTCCTTGCACCTTTCAAGTATTCATGTATGTTGATAAGACCCCCACCTGAATCTTCTCCAGGTGGAACAGTCATAGTTCTCTCAGCTTCTTCTCACATGTTAGATGCTCCAAATCCACAATCATCTTTGGGATCTTTTGCTGGACTAACTTCAGCATGTCTGTATGTCTCTGGTACAGAGGAGCCCAGAACTGGACACAGATGCCACTAGAGGGGAAAGATTACCTACTCTGGTATGCTGGAAATGCTTTTCCTAACACAGCCCAGGGGAATTTTGGCTTTCTTTGCTGCAAGAACATATTGTCCGTGAAGATCCCCACGTCCTTTTCTGCAAAGGACTTTGCATTTACCTTTGCTGAATTTTATGAGATTCATGATTCTCCAGCAGGTTGAGGTCCCTACAAACTGGTGGCACAACCACCACATAATAACCAATCCTCCAACCAATCCTCCTTTTTATCATCTGCAAATCTGCTGAGGCTGCACTCTGTCACACATCCAGGCTATCAATGTCAATGTTAGTTTATCTAGTCTGTATTTCATCATTTTTTTGCAGGCTTTTACAGAAGACAGGTTTGAAAGCCTTGCTAACCTCAAGATCTGCTACTCTTCTCCTTGCCCTCCAAGCCAGTCATGGAATCACAGAAGGCTTTTAGGATTATGATGTATGATTTCCCCTTCATCAATCCTTGCTATCTAAACCAAATCACTTTCTTGTCCTTATTACATTAGGCAAAGTTTTCCAGGATTAGCTGCTCCAACACCTTTTCAGGGATTAAGATGAGGTCATCCAGCCTGCAGCTCCTTGGATTGTTCTTCTTTCCCATGGCTTAAATTGGGCAAAATAAATTACACCTTTCTTCTGAATTAATGCAGACACTCCCTTCCTCCATGCTTAGATGCAACATCTCAAAATTAAAACAAAGCACATTATTTTGTTTTTAATATATTTTTCTGTTTTCACCATTTGTGAAGGCCCAAAGAGTTACTAAAGGAGAATTCAGATATTTTACACTACTGAGAGAATGCTGGGGTTCTGGTACAGTTCCAAGTGACCACAGCTGCAAGAAATGGATATTTTAGAAGGAATCTCCTCTAGTAGCTTCAGAGAGCTTATGGTTTGTCAGGCATGTGGGCTTCCCTGACACTTATTTTGTTGCCATTGTCCTGGTAATGACTGCCATTGGCCAAGTGCTGCCAGGAAAAGGCTGCAAAAATCAAGGAAAAAATCATTTGACTGAAGTCTAAACTGACTGCTGAGTCAAAAAAGTACATCCAATGCACTCACAAGGCTGTGTTTAGGAGGGACTTGAAGTCATTCAAGGGAGAGAGACAGAACAAAGGACATAGATGGTGGATTTCCTGTAGAGTCACTATGAAACTAGACCTTCCTTGGAATTAACAAAATATGTTGTTCATCTCAAATTTTATTTATTTTTATTTCTGCAGTTTTTAATGAGAAGGGTTTTTTCCTTTAGGAGACAAAGTAAATCCCCAAAGCTCTTACATAAGGTTAGGTGGTGCTTGGAAACTTCTGGAGCATTCACCCTGGACATTAAATCTTAGTTCTTAATTTTCCAGCTTTTATTAGCACTTTAAATATTACAGCCCAACTGATTTGTATTTATGTTTAATTCTGCTATTAAAAAAGTGAAGCCAAATGGAACCTTTTACTTACAAGTGCACTTTAAAAGCATTTTGATAGAAGATCTTTAAAAAGTTACAACTTTCTATTCTGACATGCCACATGTGAATAAAAGAACAGAGACAGAGCAATTTCCTCACTACCTGGATAAAACACAGTTGAGATTGCCAAGTGTTCTTAAGAGCAAGAAATTATATGGGCAGCCTAGGGAAGGGGATAAAGGGCACTCCTTTTAACAAGGGGACAAATGGTAATTTTTACATATACTTTACCACTTTAGGGGTTTTTCCCATGCATTTTACATGCAGCACACTGTTTTGGAATAATTTCCACTCACGTTTTGCACAGGATACACAATTGACAGGACTGGGAAATCATTCCTAGGTATTTATCCTCTGCTGAACTTTGGGACTGCACAGGCTCATCTTCCACTTCACTGTATGTCACTGTGCTGAGTGAAAAAGTGACAACCTCTTGGCTTCACCAATACTCCAGTGCCAGGTAACACATGTACTGCTTCCCCAAACACTCTTTGGCACTTACTTCATGAGCATCTGCTGCCCGCAGGTAGGAGCAGCCTGCTTTCCCCCACAGCTGCTGGCAGCAGCAGGCATCTCATGTCTTCACCTTCTCCTGCAAGTTCAGTTCCCTCTGTCAGCCTGAGGCCCACGGCTTGGGGCAGCAAAGATCAGCTAGCACAGAAAAGGTGAGAGCAGAGCTGCTGGGGCCAGTGCAGCAGTGTAAAAGGACACTACAATGATTTTCTCCAATGCTTCAGTCCATTCTCTGGAGACAGTCCAAATTTTCAGAATTCATGAGAATAGCTGGCATTGCAAAAGGCATGATAGGAGTAATGGTATATGTCAACATTTTTACCTAAGCCTTGTTGAAAAACTGACGAGTTTTGAGAAGGAAAGCAAATGGCAAATTACAGTGGAGAAGAAAAAGTTTAACAGGACTTCCATTCTAACATCATATAAAAGACAGCTTTTCTGAACTCTAGTGTAGCAATGTCAGGAGTGATGTGGAGTTCAAAAGAACAAGAAAATGGCGTTAAATATAGTCTGTTCCTATTCTTGGTATGATAGCTAAGCCCCATCAAGGCATTCACATAGAGCTACAGAATCCCCTCCTCCTGAGAACCAAAACACACAGTAGGGATGTTTGGTGATACAGATGAGAAGTGAGCAAAAAAGGAAAATAGCTTGAGGTATTCTAAATTTTTCTCCAAAATATATACCCAGCAGGGATGAGTATGAATCATCATTCAGAAAGGCCCAGAAATTATCAGACACCCCGTGCTAGTTTTGTTTCTCTTGCTTTAAATTTGTTGAAAAATTGTTTTGGTTTGGTTTGTTCTAAACACCAGAGCCATTGTTTTCTGTATGCTCACTTGGGTTACTTTCAGCCTTCAAAATTTTCTGAAATACAAGCCGTAAAAAACAAGTCATTCTTTGTTCGCCCTCATAAATCATCACACAGCAAAATCATTGCCCTACTGCCTGCAGGTGACTGATTGGAAAAAACGAGATCTGACACTGAAGAGATTATGACGGAGAACAGGGCTTAAGAAAACAGAGCCTGATGTGGAAAAAGAAAAGTCTAACTTCCTCCCCCCTAACTTTTGGGGCACAAGATTCTAGCGCATCAATTTCAAACTGATGCTTTGTGTCCAAAATCTGTACATTAAAGCAGAGTTCCACTCTTCTGAGGGGCTGAAATGAGAGTTTTACAAAGGAGCTGAGATTCAGATGTCTTCACTTTTTTCCTCTGTGCCATGTACAGAGCAGGATGCCACGTCAGAGTGGTACAGAATGTTCGCCATCTGCTCTTGGCTGAGCTCTTACCCAGACTGAATTTCTAGATCCCTGCATTTCAAAAGTGCTGAGACACCCTGATAGCTCATTTGTCTATGAGCAATAAAGGTATTCAGCACTCCACCACCTGGAAATTATCCACCAAGTTTAAGAATGATCTCCAAAATGCTGAGTCAGGTGCCTGCAGTCTATAGAAAAGGAATATGGTCTAGATGAGCTTTGCTATAGCCAAACCATTCAAAGGAGCAATATGTAAACTGTACCGTGAGCAATGCCAAGTGAGAGGAATGGGGAATTTTGCAAAACTTGGATTTGGAATGAAAGCATTGAATGAATGTGAAAGGGATTCAGAGAGAAAAACCATCTTTGACTGAAGTACCTAAGTTACACGTATACAGATGTGTAATGTCTTACCTATAAAATCTACATGTTGATGAGAGCCAGGCTCCATTTGCACTCAAGGGAGAGATGTGAGCACTCCCAGAAAGATTAATTTGTCTACTTTTCAGCATCGATCTTGAGATAACCCAAGTCACAAATCACATTATTTGCACTTCTATAGATAGCTTCCAGACAACAAATTGGCTCAGTTGGTTAGAGCATGGTGCTAATAATGCCAAGTTCACCAGTTTGATCCTCATTAGAGCCATTCACTTAATAATTGGACTCGTTGATCCCTTCCAACTCAGAATATTCTGTGATTCTGTGTAATTGTTCAGATATTGACTTCTGTATTCATAGAATTGTAGATCATTGGGGATGGAAAAGACCTTTAAAAGTCATCTGGTTACAACCCCCCTGCAGAGAGCAGGGACATTCTTCAAGCAGACCAGGTTACTCCGAGCCCCATCCAAACTGAGCTTGAACATTTCAAAGGATGGGGCATCTGCAGCCTCTGGGCAACATTTCAACAGATGACTCTCATCATCCCATCAGATTAAAAAGATGGTCATGAAACAATTTGCCTGAGATCAGGAACAGATTAATTATTACAGCATTTACCAGATCAGTAGAAGAGTTGAATGTCATTTTTCCCCCCAGCGACCAGCGTTTGGGTTTGTAACCTACTGAGAGAAGGGAACTTTAATCTCTCATCTCTCAGTACAGGTGGGCCACAGTTCAAGCAAATAATAAGGAGCAAGCCAGTGGCAATACCCCTGAAATGGAATTATGGTCGTCTGGGTTCCTGTCAGCACTTCCCCGAGTGAAACAAACATGATTAAAATAGAGCAACGAAACTTAAAGCTAGAGCTTGATCCTCTCTTTGGTCCTAGTTAAAAAACACTGCTGGCAAGCAATACATTCTTAGCACAGCCTTTTAACCTCTCTGACTTTTTAATTCTTTGCTGCCCCTGAAGAATAGAGTGCCTTTCTCTCAACCAGATGGTCAAGTTCTGCACTGGCTGCATTGCATACCACTCGGGCATGTGAGCAGCTATGCCATTGACCAGAAAACAGGCTTGTCCATTCTGCTTCTATCTGCTGACTTTGAAATGTGGCAATACTGACTGTTAATTTGTTAGGTATAATTAGAAAAAGCTTAGAGACACTGCAGTCTTCAGGGACCTTAGACTCCCTAAAGAAGCCCAGGCAGAGAACAAATTCCCAAATGTTCAGTTCAGCCACAGCAGCAGTATTCTTAACTATGCAGAATAGAAAAACTCTGGAGGTTCTATTGCTTTTTAGTTTCAGAGATGATTGAATAGAATTTTTTTAATTTTCCTGTCATAATTAGATATCAATGTTTTTCAAAATACATTTTAGGCACCTAGGCAATATGTTCAGATTTTCAAAAATATTTCATTTTTCTTCTTTTAAATTTCATCTCTTTTCCACTTTACTGTTATCAAGCTCATCTAATTTTTCATGTTACCTCATTCTCTTCCATATCAACAGTGTGACCCAAGTCCATAATAGATCTCATTAGTTCAATCCTACTTCTCATGCCAAAATCATTAAAGAAAATACTCAGATACGCTCCAAGGCTGATTCATGAAAAATGGTCCTAATAGTTCCTTTCAACCCATTACATCTTTTTCTCAATATTGTTCATTCTCATCTCCACTTTAAACAACTCCCTAACTATCTCAAAGTTTGTACCTCTGTGTTATTAATGAGCACTTTCCTACAGGCACCATTTCAGATGCTTTCCTGGTAAATTTGTCTCAGTGGAGCTACTTCCATTTAGCTTCAGATATCTTTAGAGTGGTCATCTATGTCTGAGCAAGTCACCCCTGGCTAACTTTGCAGTCAATGGAGAGAAATAAGCACATGTAGGTGTGATTCATCTGGCTTATTTTAGATGTTTATTTCAGGATGGGATGAATCATACCCTAAAAGGAACTATTTTTTGACACTGCTAAGAAAGGGGAGCACGAGGTGAGTAGTTCAGAAACAGAGGTCACCAGACTGGACACATGCATTTAGTCAGATCAACTCCATTTTCATTACTAAAAAAAATTGATCCCTCATATCTTTCTGCTTTATAAAACCTGCTATCCAAAAAACAAATTCAGCTATTCAGGCATAAGCCTCACTTGAAAAAATTTATTCTAATTTATACCATTTTCTTTTACCTTTATGTCATATATTATTCTTTCCATCATAGCTTTATCTTGCATACTCTTGGTGTTACACTTGATGTTACTTGAGGTCTGCTGTTGCTCAATACTTTCACCGTGAATAAATTAACCTCAAGGTGTTTTGCTCCAATCTGCAAGGCAGATTTTTCTTGCATTCATTCCAATTTGTCCTTTATTAATGTTTATTTAATATTATGTATTTTTATACATAATTATATACTCCATAATCTTGATCTTCTATATGCTTATGTTTTATATTTTCTAGCAAAGTACTGGATATTCTGAAAGTTAAGCCCAAGCAATGCCAGAAGCTTGGAACACAGGAGATTCAGTCCTAGATATGGTTTGAAAGGATGGGCTGCCCCTTTGTAACTCTTCAGTTGTGTGTCTTTAGTCCCAACTTTGAAATAACTGGTAAAGACAATAAATGCAGTTAAGCATTCATTTTACATCCAGTGAATCATAATAGTTATCAAAATATGAAAACATGGAAGGAGGAGAATGTAAAATTACTTAGAAATACATAACACCAGAGCAGTAAACAACTTCCACTCCCTAAACCCTCTTTATTGTGACACCTCTTTGCAAACTGAAAATGATCTCTCTGATGCTTAGTAAATTAATTTCAATTTGACTTTATTAATACCAAGTATGTATTCTTATTAACAACACATATTCATCACTTGATTGCCATATTTATAAGAAATAATAAACCACAAACATTTAGCATAACATTCCAATGATTAAAAGACTATAGTAGGGAGGGGGTTTTCATACTCTGAACAGTCAAGAATCATGCATAATGTAATCGCATATTTTTCAGCTGGTGTCAGCAGACCAGATTTCAAGAGATATTTAAAATGTGTTTTTATTAAAAAGGGAAAAAGGTCTTTCAACTGATCTGAAGCAATTTCTGTGTAAAAAGCTGAAGAGGTTATCATTATAAAATGTAATGGTAAACAGAGAATCCTGACAGAGAACATCCTAGGAAGCTGGTTTTCCCTGTATTTGATCTGTATTTAGTGAGGAACTGATTCAAAACTCATTTGAGAGTCAGTTGAAAAGCTCTTGCTGAATCCAATGGATTTTGGACCAATGCTGGATTGTAAAGAATAAGGTGGCTGAAATTATTCATAGAAGTTTGGACTTGAGATGAAAAGTAAGTTATGTTCAAGATCATGTATATAATCGGTGTTAAAATGAGAGATGAGACTAACCTGCAAATGTGAAAACAATGTGGCGTTCTTCTGGATTTTTTTCCTATCTGACCAACCCCAATGGTCCTCAAGGCTTTGGATCTGTGGTTTTATCCAGAAGCACTACAAAAAACAGGTGGCAGGTATGAAGTATAGCATGTAGAGGCTTCTACAGACCTACCAATAAATCTTAATTCACATATCAGAGCCTGGTTTATTAAATATTGTGGGTTAATGACATAAGGAGCGCTTTAAAAAAATACATGGATGAAAATATTTATGCGAAAACAAATGACCAGAAATGTGTCGGAGCCTCCTGTGAGAGGATCTAGAGAAGCCATCTCATTCACAAATGGGTTTTTTAACATTTACCTCAGGTAAGAGTGAGTCAGTTTTATATTATCAGCAATTCACTCATTTACCTTTTATAAATATGTTTAATATCATTTAGTATTCATAATAAATTATTACATATATTAAACTGGTTTTATATCAGAGTTAAAATAATAGAACAGTTATGTTTTGCAGGAGTACTTTGCATTGAGTCGGTGCTCATGCTGGGGTTTCCATCTGCAGATTATCTCAAGATGTTCATCTTTAAACTTGGGTAAATTAGATTCATCCAAAATGGGTTAACTACCTAATAACACTATTTGGGATAAAATGTAAATTTTGAATTCAAACACCTAATCTCTCCTTTCCATTTGTTTTTATCCCTTGGTTATTATTGTAATAATAAATTTTATATATTTCATATTATTGAACATATGAATTCTTAATGTGCTATCTGTATTGTATTCTTCTGCATTATTGTATTGTATCATTTATTTAAAATTTTTAGTAAAAATTAAAAATATTTGTTAGACTGAGAGGCTTTCATCAGGGGCTGGCTCCTGGAATGCTCTTTGGAAAGATCACAAGACTAAAAAATGGCTCACAGTTTCTAGTGTCAAAGGAGACAGGCTTTGTTATATTACATTTTACCTTCTGCCAATGCAAATCTCTAAAATAAGGCTGGGGATCTATGGATCTATGGGTGCTTTTTTTCTTCCTGTTGACTATAAAAAAGCCCAGAATGAGTAGCTCAGATGTAAATAAAGAGCTACATGTGATCAGTTACACAACCTCCCTTCAAGTGATGTAAATTTACCTCTGTCTGTTGTCTAAAGGTCTTCTTAGAAGGGAAAATATAAATCCCATTCAAAACTTCACATCTTCAGGAGCAGCTCCAGCAGAAAGGAAGGGGAATGAACATTTTGTGTTCTGCAAGAGTTGGCAATTCTACCAGTCTGACAAGGTTCTAAAATTTTCAGAGTGATGTTGCTTCCCTTGAGAAATTGTAAATTCTGAGACAATTAGGATACGTTTTTAAGCAGAAAATTCCTTAAGGGATGCAATCTTTGCCAAAGATAGGGCACATTAAAACAGGCATTTACTCTACATAGCCTGTTGATAATCAGAAACATCTCTGGAGCTTTAGAACAGGTACAAAAGGAATATCCAGCAGCCAACCAAGTGTTTGTGTGGTAGTTAACCAAGCAAAGAAAAATTTGTCTCTAATGCTGCGTAAGGACACTTGTGAGCACAGTGTGTCTGCCTTCCATTAATTTACAGTGTGCACAACAGCTTCCTGTGCTCATACGTCCCCAGGTATGCTGATCAAGCAAACGTGAGATAAAATGTAGGCTTTTAAATGATCTGCAGGGCATCTTCCACCAAGTTCACACTGACAGACTGGTCTGCCTGACTCATAAATTTAGTCTTGACAGTTAGCCCTCAAGTCACTAATTTGCTTCCGGTGGATCACTTGGACACACTTGGTCATGATATGAAAATGAATGACTGCTCAAAGTATTCTGCCTTGGCAGCATTCCTGCTGCAGAGAGAAAATCCTCAACCTTTTTAGGAGTTGTGTGGAAACAAATGATTGTGAGCCAAAGCTTTAGATCTAAATCAGACTCAAACTTAAAGAGCAATAGCAAATCTACACCTTAGTCTCTTCTGAAACTTTCAGCATATTTAGCAGTGTGCCTTGCTTAAGATGTTGTACACTTCAGAGTCAGCAGCATAAATTTATCTGAAGGGTCATTCAGAATACACAGTCTGGTTGAAAGTCCAGCGCAGTACCTGTTTACTCAATGCAGTGGGCAGCACTGTCAAAATCACATTTCTGCTGCTGATAAGAACAAAACAGCATTTGTTCTTTTCTTTTCATTTGCTTTTTTTTTTTTTTTTTTTTTTTTTTTTTTTTTTTTTTTTTGAGAGAGATGGTCTGCCTTAATCTTAAATTTAGCACAAGATAAAGGGCCTGGGCAACATTTTCTGGATTGCTGTTAATGCAGAGTGGAATTGAGGGCTATTTATAGCCTTTGTGACTTTAACCAGCCATTGTGATTGAAGCAGAGACCTTCCTAATTCATTCTTCATCATCCTATAGTTGTTTTTGTTTGATCTAATTATCTGTGACTGCAGGTGTCAGCCTTTCTTAATGTGCTTGAATTGTATGCTAGGAAAAAACATCACAAGAGCTTTGAACATATGGATTCCCAGACAGACAATCTACAGAGACTTTTATTTGCTTTCCCTGGGCATCACAGGTTGTTTAAAAACTATACAAATAAAATAGGATTTTTTTTAATCAAACTAGGTTATTTCTGGCTAAGCTTGGTGCTATAATGCCTGTAACAGAAGATAGGCACTCTGTTAGCAACTGTGGTTTAGCAAGGTATTTAAAGGGAAGAAATCACTAAGCAGACAGACTGCAGCAGACTAAGTTTACAGCAGCTATTGTGCAATACTGAAAGGTGATTCTACCAAAAAGAAAAAAGAGCCACTCTGTAAATCTGGGGTAAATATGGGATTGCTACTCCAGAAGGTCAGGATGCACAATGTTACATGGCAATCATCCAGAGTAAAGGTGCAGCTTGCAATGTGGGACTGAAGAAGACAGGACAGCACTCTACTCAGCACCCTATAATTGGGTAAGTGGTGAAATCACACTCAGCTCCACTCTTGCCAAAATATACTGATGGTAGGTAGGTAGTACCCAGCTTTTTTATTAGTCACTCACTGCAGAGATGAAGACTCAGGCTGCACTGTAGATACCTAAAGTGGAATCAAAAGAATCCTGCCCTGTTTGCTACAACCTCCCTGTTGCTTTTACTCTGTTCAATGTGTTCCTTCTTCTTTCATCGTTAAACTCACTTATTCAATTAATCACTTGGTAGTGAGAAAGTGACATTCTCCGACAGCTTGCTTTTCCACACTTCTTGGAGTGATGAGGAAATGTTGCATGTCTACAAAGTTTACTGTGGTCATTTCTACTGAAAATCTGGGAACCTTGAGCAAACATTTGGTTTAGGGTTACGTACTTTCATACACAATGTATTTTCTTATATTCATTTATTATGTATTTTATTCCTTCTCTAGACTATAGCAAAAAAACCTCCACCAATGCATGTCCCTCCCCTTAAACTGTGTGAGGCTGATTTATATTCAGCCTCTGACAGTGGCTGCAGCAGCCAATCCTCGCCAAATGCAGGAGCACATTCTCTGACTCTCAGGCAGCTTTGTTAGGCTGTTTTGGTATTTATGACCCGCCTACCCTGTGGGGCAGGATCTGGGGAGGGTACCCCTACTCAATTTAAAAGTGCAAGCAAAATTCTGGTGTTGAATTCTGCCGATCCCTTAGCAGTTCCACTGCTGTGTTCCCAAACAATCATGTCTGTCAGCGAGGTACAAACTAGCCCTTTGCAGATGATACAGAACATGGGAATCCTTCAGGGAGGGGTATATCATTTTTATAACAGGGCATGCAGATAGTAAAGGTGCCTTCTGTGCTCGGCTTCACCTCTCCAGAGCCAGTTACTGATTCTTTCCTGCTTACTACTTCCCTTACCTTCACCACCCCTATGGCAACAAATGAGGAATGTGGTGGTCTAGGTGTACTGTGCATAATGCCTTCTGGAAAGAGTTGGTTTGGACTGGCTGCTGGTGGTTCTGACTGTGTGCCTGTGAGGGCCCTTACCTCCCACTGCTGCGGGGAACTAATGAGATGCAGCACAGATCAGAGAGAGGGAAAGCACAGGCAGGCCCTTCAGCTGTCACATAGCCTTTGTTTTGATATTCTAACTCACCAGGATCACTATTCTGTCTTAGGAAAAAAGACATTTTGCTGTCACTTCTCTTTTGTTTTTCTGAACATATCAGTGCACTTTTGGAGCCCTATGAAACAGCTACCACTGGGAAATAATTTTGTTGCTGGAGTTATCTCAACAGTAGAACTGTTTGTACAATTTAGCACCCTACACCCACAGAGACACCAGCTATTCTCTTTCTTGCTGCTCTACAGCATGGCTAATTGGGAAAATCTATTATCCCAGACCACCATTACAAAGACTTTCTGACTATTCAGCAGGATTGGCTTACCTGTGGTCTACCTATGTGGGAGAATCTGGTGGCAGATTAATCTGATTCTGCTGCTAAGAAGAAACTTCATACACTGCTGTACATACAATTTTACCTAACTATGCTCCTTGCCACCATCTAGTGGGTGGCTAGACATTTTGTTTATCCCAAAAAATTACTGGGTTACAAAATTACTTTTTGGAGAAGGCACAGAAGTACTTTGCATATGTGCCATGCTTAAATGTGCTTGTCAAAAATAGCTTCTCTGCTAGCTGGTTCAATAATTACTATATCTGTTTTAACTGCTACACGTTTTTGTTGTAAGAAAATGGCTAAAAGTCAAATATGGCAAGTCTTTGCTCTGTATTTAGTTCATCAAAGCTGTCTTTGAAAACCTCTAAATACCCTTAGGAATGTATGACTGTTCTCAGATGGAGCCACTACTTGCTTCAACTTTGCCTTTTATAACAGAACATACTGAATATGGACTGAATGTGTACACACAAAGAGAAACCAAGTCAAGATGACTCACTGAAATTTACTTCTGACCTCAGTCAGTTAAAACTATCATCTGGCTTTTCATACATACACTTGTGTGTAAGTTCCTCTCCAGTCCTTCAGACTCCCACTAAACTAAAAGCTTAACAAGGCAGAGGAAATACAGATGGAGTCTTAAGAATGCGCTTATTCAATCCTCTGAAGTCACTTTTCATTTGTTTACTAGACATTGAGTTTAATAGACATTGAGTTTTGGGAGTCACAAAACTTCCATTCTGTTACAATGAAGAGGCTTAAAACCTCTACTGGCAAAGTCACAAAAACTGCCATGTACAACAGAAAAGAACAGCAGTATGGCGAATGCTCCAAATAAACAATGAAGTTTTTGGGAGATAGTTAAAAAGCTGCTCTTATTCCCTTCCAAGCATGTTTCCAGAGCTCCAGAGCTATTTCCAGCAGTCATTACAGTTACTTACATAGATAGATAGACAGACAGACAGACAGATAGATAGACAGACAGATAGATGTGTCTGTATATGTCTGTGTATACCGATGTCTATACACATACATTTATTTTAGGCACTTCACCTGTTGTGACTTACTGATGATTCCTTATCCAGTCTTATTCACAGTGACAAGGATTTCCTCAAGTCTTCCAGTGGACCTTGATAGTGATAAGGATTTCCTCAAGTCTTCCAGCGAACCTTGATAGTCATTCTCCAACGAGTACTCACCATCACCAGCTTAAATGGCACTTTGGGACCTGCTATGAGGACTCTTTTCTTGCTTACATAGGACTTTATTACTACTGGTAAAACAACACTGAATGAATTTACCATGAGTACACTTTCTCATGTTTAAAAACCAGTATTTCATAATTTGCTACAGTTTCAACAGGCAAAAAAAGATTCCCTTCTTCCAAAACCTGAGAATTGTCAACCATAATGAAGCTGGTGTACACACCTAAAGCAGGCAATTTTCATAGAAGCAGAGAATGGTTTGAGTTGGAAGACACCTTAAAAACCATCTAGTTTCAACCTCTCTGACATGGCAAGAACACCTTCCACAAGACCATGTTAAAGCCCCATCCAACCTGGTCTAGAAGACTTCCAGGAATGGGCAGACAGAGGTCGTCGGTGCAACCTGTTCTGGTGCCTCACCACTCTCATACTGAAGAAATTCTTCCTAATGCCAATTTAAACCTACCTTCTCCAGTTTTAGGCCATTGCCTCTTGTCCTCTCACCACATGCTCTCTCAAGAAGTCCCTCTCCAGCTCTCTTGTCAACCTCTTTTAGGTACTGGAAGGCTGTTCTAAGGTCTTCCTGGAGCCTTTTTGCCAGCTGAGGAGCCCCAACTCTCTCAGCCTGCCTTCATAGGAGAGGCGCTCCAACTCCCTCCTCATCCTCATGGCTCTCCCCTGGACTCCAAAAAGTCCACCTCCTCCTTATCTTGGGGGTCTCAGACCTGGACACAGCACTCCAGGTGGGGTCTTATGAGAGTGGAATAGAAGGATTTACCTTCCTTGACCTACTGGTCAAAATCCTTTTCATGCAGCCCACGATACTGTTTGTGGTTTTGATGCACTAGATGTCCCCTGAACCAACACTTGCATGAAGTGACAGCAGTGCCCCCTTGGGAATAGCCTAGAATGCCTAAAAGGACCATAGGTCTGCCTACAAGATCTAGATTTACCTGCAGATAGCAGCTCCTCAAGCAGCTGTTTTTCTAACAAACTGTTAGCGCTGCTTCTGTGCTTAAAGAGTTAGAATAATGCCCATAACAATAATAACCATGTGTTTGTTTTCTTTGCTGCTCATGAGGGAAAGAAGTATAAGACATATTCAAGAACACTTTATATGGTAGATGATTTATTTAGGTAGTTAAATAACTTAAGCCAAAAGATAAAAAATAGTAGTTGGATGTGATACACAGGCAATATCCTTTCTTACAAGAAACACCTTTTGAATTTGACAGATGGCTTAATGTGAGATCTCAATACACCCTCAACAGCAAAATAAAAGAAATAAAGGTGGTAATAAAAGTGGGGGGCCTAGAGGTATGTTATTTGCATGGGATTCAGAAAATTAGTTTTCAGTTTGTGGTAGGAATTTACAGTAGCCTAATAAGGTTAGTCTTATTAATCTCTACTGGTAACCAGTGGAGCCACACAAAGAAATTTAGAGCAAGAGGAAACCTAGCCATTAGAAAAAAACTCCTCCCTTCCCCACATGTTCCTTTTCATTTTCTCATTGGATAATCAAGATCTTAAGGGAAAGGCTAGTCCTGAACTGATAAAAATCAAGCTGAAATTGGCAAGGTTATTGCTCATCTCTCAGCTGTAAGGTGGAAGCAATGATGTGTGAAGGTTGTGCATATGAATGGTGCCAGAAGTTTCACTACTCAAGAAGCTGAAATCCCTTTTCCAAAACTATTGAGTATACAACAGCATGGGCAGCCACTGAGATGAGTATATCACTATGTTTGGACCACATACAATCTTAATAAATAATTTTTTCACACCATTCCAAAGACTGCAGTCTCTAAAAATATGTTAGAAAATATTTCTTAACGTTTTCTATTGGTTCTATTTTTATTTCCAAAATGGATAAATAGTTAAGATAAATCCTAAAATCTATGAACCAGCTCTTCCATACTACTTTAAGGATGTGATACAGATCATGGTGCAGCATTTCAGAATGAGACTTGGTGAAGCTAAACACAAAATAATGACTCCTGAGGGAATAATAAAACCAACAACACGAGCACAAGTCAGTTGCAAAAAAATTTTTGTTATTATTGCAGTCAAGAGATATTAATCTTTTGCTACATATTTAAGGGAATACAACTGCATGAAAGCAAATGTTTAAAAATTCATGTTATAGAACTTTCTGGGACAACTTAATTGGAATTATTGCTTGCTATAATTATTGCCTTGGGTCTTAATTTTTTCTCCTTCTTCTATTTTTCCCTTCTCTCTCATTCCACTAAATAGAAAAGATAAAATTCCTCTTCATGTATCAGTGCACCATTTCTTGAGTACTGCCCAGTATTTCAGACAACATGATATGCTAAAAAACCACCACAAATAAAGTATTTTATAATGCATTTGCAGAATATGGAGTTCCAGTATCAGTTCTCATGTCCAGAATTTAAGAGTAGTAATACAGTTAAACTCTGGTCTTATTATTTTACATCTAATGAGGTTAGTGGTCTAGTACTGGGCTTTGCATTTAGTTCTGCTGTTAGTGAGCACCATAGTAACCTTATAGGAACAGAAGATGTGTCCTTTTGGATTAATGTGGTCCTTCATTGAATGCTTGTTTGATAAAGCTACACAACTGTATTTCCTGACAGCTCCCTGTAGTGTTGTACCATGGGATAATTTAGGCAAGAGAGTACCAGACAGGACAAGACAAAATTTGTGCAGCACACCAGAGTGCAGACATTTGAGGTGAGGGACATGGCATCACCAGGACTTGATCCTGAAGACAGCAAACTTGCTCAGAGGCAGCTGATATCTCTGATATATTCCAAAATGGTTTTCCCAAACTAAATGTGATTGGAAAAGGAAGACTTAAAAGCTAATGTGAACGTCTGTACATACCAGCTAGGGCTATAGTTCAGCCTGGCTTCAGCCTTCTCCACCCAAGTGTCAATGTTTTCATACAACTACTGCCACTGAAGTCAGCACACACACGTTAGGAACACCTGGCACTTTTCAAAACTGGGTTCTCAAGCAGATGCTGATAAAAACTGCAAGTGCTGCAAATGCATGTGGGTTGCCAAGGGCTCTTTAAAGCCAGATATCTTTACTAAAAATAACTAATGCCTGCCCTGTGTTTGATCATGTTCCACAGGCCACTGCATCTGCAGAACAATTTCTTGATACTCCTGACTCACTTGGAAGGGAATAAATACAAGTGTAAGGAAACATGAGTAGAAAAGTTCTGCCATCAAGATGCGGTCAAGAAATCTTTTATGTCTTTGAATTCTGCCTGAAGGTCTCCACACAAAGTTCAGAGAGACAGACTTGCTGAAAGCTCTCCATATATTTGCCTCAAGGAGTGGGACTGGACTGCATGGTTGATATTTTTACTTCCAGTTTGCAGACTGGAGGCATTTCTTCTGTTTTTTGACCTTTTTTTTTAAATTTATTTATTCACTTTTCTTTTTTATGTGTTAAAAAAATAGTGAGAAAATAGCCAGTAAGGCTTTTCTTTCTTAGTAAATCAAACTAATAACTGCAAGAGATGCTTATAATTAATTGATTTGTCATGCACTGAGCCATCTATCTTTTGCTGTGGTTGCAAGAACAACCTGCTAGGGGTAAGCCAACCCATATATGTTCTTGTGGGGCATCAACTCTTTTGCAGTCACTGCCTACACACACACATTGCTACTCTGATATACCCCGGGGTAGATGCAAACAAGTTTACCCTTCAGTGGAGCTATTTTTCCTTTATGATCCTATTGCAGAATCTATCACAGCCCAACAATTCCACGATTGATTTGCTGGCAGCCGAGCCCTGAGGCTTGGAATGTAAATAAGACTCAGAATGAAAGTGATGTGCACTGCAGCAGCCAACACTGAGTGCAGGTACTTCATCAATTGACCTGATTTCTGGAAAATCTGCTTGAAACCTTGAAACTTGCTTGCAATTACAATTTTTGCAATAAAATATTAGTCTCCATGGTAATGAGAGAGAACTGCTTTACTAACTCATTTAGGAAAAAAAAAACCAAAAGGAGATGACAGTATCTCTGAGAAAATGAAATTTTCAACATTATTTCACAGTTGGACAGCTTCATGCAGACTTGTCAACAGATTAGTAGCATTCTTCCCACTTTATATATGGAAAATCAGAGTAATTAATAGGCCTCAGGCTTTCCTTGCAAAAAGCAGATTTAATGAGCATCTATAGCGTTATCTGAACAAAAGAGCACATCAGTAGTTTGCCTCTGTCCATGGAAAGGAACATCACCAATAGAAGGATGGCCCTGCCCTACTCCTTACCAGATCTACTACATGTTATTAGATAAATGCTGCTCCACCCATTTAAATGTTGCAAAATTCTGGGGTACAAATTATCTCTTTGGGGCATGAATTCTCTCTTTGCTATGTTTTTTTGTAATATCTATCACTACAGGAGTCTCAACCACAGGCCTTAGTTAATTGGGGGGGGGGGGGGTGTGGAAGAATAATTGCATTTCAGTAGAAACCAGAAGGACAAGAAAAACTGTTACAGGCTCTGTAGAAAGCCAGGTGCTCAACAGACCACGTGTTGTTCAGGCCAACTTTTGAAAAAGGGTCTCTTTTACAAGCTACATACACAGGCTTACAAAGCTGGTTGTGAAATCTTCCTCAATAACTTCCTCACAGGAGACCGTCAGAATAACAGGCAAAAATATCCAAGACTGGGAAGCACAAAGTTGAAGTCAGGGTGGGGAGAGACAGAGAAAAGAATGATCCTTTTTCTCCTCTCTTAGAGGGTCAGAGAGAGAGGTGCAGAATTCAGTGCATGGCAGCCTGCTCAGGGGTGTCCTATCAAATCCACTTTCCATCAACAAAAAGTCTTCTAGAAGATAATTGGGTAGCTGAAAAACTTAGTCCGATTTCTCCTGAGATGGAGCTCTCTTGGATAGGTGGAAGAAGAAGAGGGCAGTTTGTGTCCTTTGAAACTGCTGGGGTTTTAACATCCTTCTAGCTCAGCTTGTTTTTGTGAAACCTCAGAACTCCTCACAAGAAGGAAAACATTATGTTATGAACAGCTCTGTTGGGTTCTGTTTCTTGTTCTTGCCATTGAATTACTGTCAATCATGGAAAAGCAGCTTTATCTCATTATTCTTCAGGTTTTCCACCTCTAAAGCAAGATGCTTTCCTTTGCCAAGCACTCTAGATGAAAACAATGATAGATTGTATAGATATAGAAAAAGTATTCCTTCTTATATTTGTTATATAGCTATAATTACCACTGAGCAAGAAGGGAAAGAAAGAAAAATGTTATTTACAAATCACAGCTGGAAATTATCTAAAAGCAGCCACTCTAACTACACTCTACAGAAACTCAGATCTTAAATACTCAGTGCTTTCTTGGGTAGACACTAAAAATGCAAGCATTACTGTATGATCTCATGCTTATAGCCACAATTATATGAAACAAAATTATTTTAGTAAGAATAACAAATTGATTTCACAAATAAAAGCAACAAGGAAATAAATTACTTTAAAATAATTTCTGTGGTTTATGTCAGTGTTACTCTGATATCCTGGCCTGCTGTCTGATGGTGTCTAATGGTTGCCTGTTGGATCATGCTGCTCTTCAGCTATACCTCAAACACAGATGCCATTTTAAGATCTTTCACTAAAGATTTTGACTTAGGAGTTATAAACTGGGTTCATATCTCTCATGCACTATTAACTTCTCTCTTTTTCATTGTGTTATAGTATTTCATTGTTTGTATTTCCCTAGAGTTCTCACTTTTAGAGATCAAAAATCCCCTTTTCCCTCCTACTTTTTAAATATAGGCCTCGGTTATGGAGTTCACATGCAGATGAACTTTCAGGATTTCATGGAACCCATTGTTAGGCAAGCTGGTGTGTGGAAATGAAATAAAAGACAAGGTTAGACTTATTGTTGAAAAGTTAAAAATAGCAGGAAAAGGTAGAGGCCCCAATTCATTCTTTCTTCTACTTCACATCATCATAATTTCATACTATTCAGTACAAAATGACATCATATGACTGATTACCACATTCAGCATTATATTTTATTTAGGCAAATTGCTATGTGAGTGTAAAATGATGGTCCAAAGTGTTAACATTAGGTAATACAAAGAAAGGCAAATAATTTTTCTGGTGCTCTGACCACGGTTTTGAATGCTTTTCAAGAGAAGCTTCTTTAGATGCTGGAAGGTTTCTGCAGTAGATTATAATTTTCCTAATCTTTTAACATATGGCCCAATGCAATTTTATAAAGGGTACATTAAAATTCTAATCAACTTTAAGATAGATACAGCAGTCTTTAAAAGTGCCTATTTTTATTTATATTTGTGTGTGTATGTGTGTAGTTAAAACACTATTAAACTGGAGGACAAAAGTAATGAATTGCAAATTGATTCTGACAGCAGAGATGCTTGTACAGCCTCTTGATTAGGACAATACAATTTTAAAATGTAAAACTTGGAAACATTCTTAAATCATAATGTTAGCACATGCAATCATTCAGAGTGTGGCTCCAATCTTTTCCTCATACAGCTTGAAATAATTTTAGGAAGGAAATTTGAGAACCTTTGAAAATTATTTAAGAGTTCCACTTTCCATTTAAATTTTCTTTTTTTATCTTCTGCTTCTTTGTGTCAAGAACAGATAGTTATTTTAATTTCAATGTCTGGCAAAGAGAGGTGTATTTTCTCTAACAAAAAGCTAGGCAGATGCACAGAGTGAAGTAGTTCAGTATTAATGGTGAATTTGTAACAAGCTGACATAACTACATTGGTGCTTTCCTTGAAAGGTTTAGGTTGATTATTGATAGACAGTTCTCTATTTTTCCCATAAAAGCTGAAGTACAGCTTGTACTAAGTATAAAGTACTACAGTGAGAAGCAGTGATGAGTATTCTTATGGTTCAGAGAACAACAGAATAGTGGAATCTTTGTTATCCACAAGTCTTTGACCTACTACGTTTCCATTTTTTATTGAAAAGAACACATTCCACAGAGCATAAGTCTCACATTCAGAATTAACTGTTCTAAATATATATTTCTTATCTACTTATTTAGGGGAGGGAGAATGTGTGATTAAGCATATATTTTTAACACAATTTAAGACTGTGACCCGTAATCCTTCGACTCTACCCTAAACATTTTAGTAGCAGCAAAACATAGTAGCAATAAGTCTTCAATGGACCTGCTCATTCTCAACCAGTGATATGGGATATGTCTACAGCAGCAGGGCTAAAGGATTCAGTACTTCACTGGAAGCCTCAATTCAAAAGAAAATTAGAGTTGTAGGGTCTTTCTGTCAATCCTTTTCCAATAACTTCTGTTCCATTTAACCCAGAGTTATTAAAGTACAGGAGCCTCAAGCATGTTCAGTTCCTGCATGTTTCATTTGAAAAAAGCCCATAATGGCTGTGTAAGTGGCAGCAACCTGACGGACCCTTTCACACAGAGACCCAGCTGTCACCAGTTCTGCGTGGTGAAGTCAGGGCAGGCTGTTCCCCAGCAAACACACCCAGAGCTGGGGTCAGTCACAGAATGAAGAGAACCTGGAGCAGGGGGCAAGCCAAAAAGCAAAGTGAGGAATACTGAGGGATCTTTATGAGGATAACTTACATGGGTCACGAGGGGAACCACAGTTAGTAAAGCAAGGAGGTGTAGGAAGATAAGACACACAAAAAACAGGAAACAAGGCTCCATTCATTGCATCCTTTTGTGACAATCTCATTTAACTTCTGTTTCATTTCTATTTTGTTTTTATGACTTACAGTTGATCAACATTGCAACAGCACCAGGCATAGGAGTTTGCTTGTCTCTACATACATATGTGTACTTACAAACACACACACGTACAACACATGACACAAAACAAGCTGCCTGAGACCTGCTACTTCAAATGTCTCATTCAGTGTAATTAATTGGGACACCAGCTGTCTAGAGGAAGGGACCATTGAAATACTATTAACAACAGTAGAGAAAATATGCCTATTCTTTATAGAAATATTTGCATATAAAATGCCTGTGCATGCCCCAACCACAGGGAACAGGTAGGGACCAGCTGCAGGTTACCTACAGGCACAGGCAGTCGCTCTCAATGGCCACGGCCACATTTATGATGGCAAAATCCAGGCAGTGGAGAAGACACAGCTGTTCCAAAAATGACTGTTGTAGCAACTGACAGCCTTTTTAAACTTCTGAACGGTTTTGGTTGAATCCTGCATTACCACAGTCCCTGACATTTTACCTTTTTGTCTGCAAAGTCACAGTGACACTGTCAAGTGTTGATCCCTTGAAATACGATGGGTTTTGCACCCTCCTTTCTTACAAGAGCAAGGCTGGCCTTTGTGCAGATCTGCAATGGCAGGCTGCTAAAAATAAGGATGCAATAGCCACTTAGGCAGATCAATTTAGCACGCTGAGAAAACTACAGAGCGAGGAGATACTCACTTCATACACACAACCCTCCCAGAAACTGCAGATTGAAAAAAAAAAAAAAAGAGTTGTATTTAGGAACTGCTTCAAATTGAAATGCTATAATAACCCTCCAAAGAAGCAGACTGAAGATAAATTATGCAACTGTAGCTGATTTAAATCAGATTTTGAGGGAACTAGGGAACTCTCCAGAACAGGTATTTTCTCTGCAGTTCTTCATGTTAATTAAAGCAGAACAGAAGGTCATCATAAAAGCTGCCATATTATAAAAAGCAAAATAATAAAGCCCTAAGAAAAAAAATGGTTCTTTCTAAATGGAAAATAATGGGAAGCAGAGCATTCTGCCTGTGTTAACTAGTTCATGCAGAAATGTTAATCACTATTATTGTATTGACATAAGTGGTGATGAGGTGATTTATACCATCTGTGCAGCTGGCTGCATGGAAACATATATATTTGACCAGAACTGATGATACCAGCAGACACACTAAACAAATGAAATTCCAGTTATAAAGCACAGATCAAGGATGTGCAGACGTCCAAGAAATGTGAGCAAAGGAGCTACTAAGAAGAGTATGTGATTTGAATGGGCCATTAGTAAAAATAAATACATCAGCAAATGTGATACAGTCAAACTAGCTACAGAACAAAACATAGAAATGTGAAAGTGAGTGAAATAGTACAAGTCTGGCAAGTGTCACAGTGGGTCTGGTGAAGCAAATCTCAACCTTGATTCACAGAACCTTACATATATTTACATATGCTTAAATTAAAATAAATTCTTACATATGGGCAAACTTAAGCATGAACAGAAATTTCATTTACTTCATTAGAAGTTACAGAAGATTGAATACATGATATACTGCCTTTTCTAACTAAGGAATTTCTTTCTAAATTGGGCCCCTCTCTTCTGAGTAAGGGCCCTTCCATTAACAAACACTAATTAAAAAATTTATACATATTATAATCTCAGGAAGATTGCTGAATTTGAGAATTCTTTTGACAAGAATTTGACTTGATAATACGCATGTGTAGTAGTTTGGGGGGTGGAAGCTGAAACAGTAAGGAAATGTCAGGAAACATGAACCAGCACTTCCTAATCATGAAATAATATGGTAAATCAGCTATTTTTAGGAAGTGATATAAATCTCAATGCTTTGGATTATAGAAGCAGAAATCTAAAAAACACACTTTTGTCGATTATCTCATGGTTTACCTTATATTCATAAGGCAAAATGACCCAAAAGCCAGAAAGACATCTTTCACTTTTACCATTTCACAACGGCAAATTATGAAACACAAAGCTTCCTCATTGTGCCCATTTAGATCACTAAGTCAGGGACAAATCCAGAACAGACAAGATCATTTTAAAGTACAAGGCTCAATTTAGTGGTTCGCAGGTCTTTGCATGTCTGTTTCGGCTCTGGTACCACGGGGACCAGAAGCCTGCAATCAGTTCACAGAGCTTTGCGTGCTTGATGGCGGCAGGTCGCTGGCTTTGCACTGCTTCACCGCCGAGAAGCGCCTCAGACACTTCGTGGGGGCTGTTTAACACAAGGCACAAGTTACAAACTTCCATCTTAAAAGCAGGAGCTCCACATATACAGCTGAATAATATAGGAGCCTGGCAATTGTGCTGGCTCAGCTGCTGCCTCACACGCAGCCGAGCTGCCCGTGTTGCAGAGCAGATGTTCCAAAGCAGGTGTCAGCAGGCAGTTATGGGTGGCAACCACCACAGCCCTCCCAAAGCAGTGCTTCCACTCGAGAGTTAAAGCCTCAAAGGAGACGTGAAATAACCTTGTTAATTTGATGCTTGATAATGCAAACATCTTAAAAATCCCACTCCAAATTGTATGTCGCTCCCTGGCACAGAGCCAGGAGTTCTCATCCAATGTCAGCATATTGAGGTTTTAATGGGGTTTTTTTAGAGAAGCTTCTGCGAACATTTGGTGCTACCAGTTCAATGCTTAATCACACTTTCTTAGAAGGAAATCGCGGTCATGTTTAAACGTACGAATTAACTGCATCTGACACAGTCTTTTTCTCCTTACGGTACCTGTCCTGCGGAGAGCATCCACATCAACCCCAGCAGGACGAGAGCCTCCAACAGAAAGGCTGGAACGCTCTGCCAGCTCACCCCGCTACCCGTCCCAGGCGGCGAGACCCCGACACCCATCTCCGCCATCGCCCCACCGTCTCTGTATCCCCTTCCCGGGGGGGTTCCCGCTCCGCGCACACCCGCCGCCGCAGGAACCTCGCCTTTGCGAGAGGAGTGGGGGGCGCGGTGCTCGCGGTTCTCCCGCCCCCGGGCCGGGCAGCCCCGCTCTCCCCCGGTTCAGCCCAGCCGCCCCCCACCCCGCGGCCAGCCAGATGCGCGGGGCTACGACCACCGCCGGGGCAGAGCGGGCGGGCGCGCACCGGGAACGCGGCACAGGCGACGACGAGCACTGCCCGGAGCCCAGCCGGTCCCGCCCGTGCGCGGGGTGCGGAGTTGGGGATGAAGCGGGAGCGACCCGCACCGGCCCCGCGCCCACCGCGAGTGAGCGTCCGGCTCCGCCCGCCCGGGCCCGCCCACCGCGCGTCAGCGCGGGCGCAGCCAATGGGCACGAGGGGCTGCCCCTGGGGGCGGGGCCGTGGGGGGGCGGGGCGGGGCGGCGGCCAATGGGCTGCGGGGATGTTCCCGGAGGCGCAGCCGCCGCGGCCCCTCCCCCGCCGGCCGCTCCGGCTCGGGGCTCGCCGGGCGGGAGAGTTTCGCTCCCGGGTGGGAGATGCCGCGCGGGCTCCGTGTCCTCGCAGGTAACGCCGCGCGGGGAACGGGGGTCTCGCCACTGCCCGTCCGCTGGCGCGACCGGCCCGGGGGGTGAGGGCCGGACGGGACGGGACGGGCCACCTCCTCCGGCGGAGCCGTCGCCGCCAGGACAAAAGGGGAGCGGCGAGCGGGGCAGGGCCACCGCCAAACTCCCGGTGGGGCTCGCCTGCCCCCCGGCCTCGACCCTTACCCCGAAACTGCCGCTGCCCTCCCGGGCGGGCTCCTTCCCCGGGACCGCCCGCCGGGTGCCCGGGACGCCCCCAAGTTTGCGGGGCTCGGGGCACGGCCGGCGCCGCCCTGGGTGCGAGCCGCCCCGCGGCGCCGGCGCTGTTGGGCGGGAGGCGCCTGCCCGCCCCGCCGGGGGTGCTGCGGTGTGCGGCGGGCGCTCTCCGGGTCGGCTCGGGCTCGCCTTTCCCTGGGGAGGGCGGGGGGAGGCGCCTTGCCGGCCCGGCCGCCGGGCAGCGGCGTGTGCGCGCTCCGGGTCCCTCGGGGTGCCCGCACCGCGCTGCCCGGGAAGGGAGGGAACCGCCACGGACCGGCCTCCCGGACGGCGGGGAAGAGGGCTGGCGGTGGCTGTGCGCCGGATAAATAGAGCAAGCGTAATGGGAGAAACTTTCAGGGCGAAATAAATTTTGAGTAGATTAAATATTTTAATTGCGTGGTGAGTGTTGATGCTGCATCCGTGCTGTTGGGAGCAACGCCGTGCACTTCTCTGTTAACAGCACGCTTTCTCTCTTTGTTTCCGTCAAACTACGAGCACAAGGGTGAACTACTCCGAGAAAAGGTTTTGCTCTTAAGGCAGCCGCTTTGCTCAGGAGGGAGCTCCAGCCTCTCAGGCTGCACAGCTCCAGGTTACTGACTTTACCTGAATTTGGGAGCCGCGCCATATGGTCTCAAAGCGAGGAGGGGCAGCGGTGTGGCAGGGTGTAGTGCCTGTCCCTGGGCACGCGTCTGTGCAGGAATTGGGAATATGCGGGGACCGGAGTGAGGTACTGCAAAAAGCAAAGCAATTGCTGCAGCAGCTCTAATGGTCAGCTCTGCTCCAGAAGCCATCTGGCTTGGAGCTGTTTTCCTAGACCGTGCAAAGACATTAAATGCAATGTTTGCTGGGGTGCACTAGAGCTATTTTTCTAGATTCTCTGTTTTTCTGTATGAAGGTATTAAATGTTATATTTTCAGGAGTGCAACAGTTGATTTAATAAGCAAATAAAAAAGAAGAGACTTAAGATAGGCTATTGTATATGCCTATCATTCTTTGGGCTTACAAAATAAAAAAATCCATTTTCTGCCTGGCTTTTACTGCAGTTTTCCATTCATAGCTTCCTTCGCTTGCCATTTATACCAGCACTTGATAATAAGACCACTCAGAGTAAGTAGTGTCCGAGCCCCTGAGAAGCAGAGGCAGGATAGAAGTCCAGACTGGCTCTGGAGCATCCAGAGAGACCCATCCAAGTAAAGGTGGCTCCTGGGTATAAACCTCCAGCCTCAGTTCCTCCACACTGATGTATCACTCAGTGTGCTCAGACTGCAGGGTCTCTTTCATCTGCCTCAACAACCTGATGAGTCTACAGCAGTGGAACTTCAACTGCACTTGAGGTGTGCTGAGTGATCTCTTGAACGCTAGTCCTGTCTCAGTTCTATGGGTCTTGCCGTGTCATTGCTTGAATTGTTGAGATTTAGGGCCTACTCCATTAGCTGATACCTCCATATGTCTATCTGTGATGTTTGTATGAATTCCTTGCATGGGGGAATGTGTAAGACTAGGTCCTTTAATCTGATTAACTGAAGGGAGTTTAGCTCTTCTGGCAATTGACAATGTTTGCTTTTCAAATGTGGAAGGAAATTATAATGTTTATCATTTTCTACGGAGCTTTATAAATGTTTCACAGTCTCTCTGTTGCATCTGTTTGTATTGCTTGAAAAGAACAGTGAGAAACAGAAAAACAGTGATTTGCTCCAGGTTTTAGAATTTGTCTGTGCCAAAGTTTTACCTTAGCATGTAAGAATTTCTTGTATTTATCTCTGTGCTCCAACCATGATAAATTCTGCCTTTAGTTCCTCATTTGAAGTACAAAATTATGTTTAGGTGTGTTCCAGTAACTATGAGAGGCACTGAGAAAAAAAAAATGTAAGGTTATATGAAACTTAATCTCCTCTCCCAAGCAAGCTTTTTTTCAGTGAATTAGAGCTGTAACCATGCACTTTTATGTGTTTCTTCCAGATTTTCAACCAACATAATGCTGAAGCTCCCAACTTGGAACCAGCATTTCACAGAATGGCACAAATGGAACCTAACCTGGACCATGACGTATCATGGTTCCTCCTTCCATCATACTGGGCTAAAATGGTTGTGGCATTAATTTCCTTCCTCTGTTTTGCTAACAGCTATGATGGAGATTTTGTCTTTGATGATTCTGAAGCCATCATCAATAATAAGGTTAGTCTCTCTTCTTTTCCTCACACCCTTTGGCATAAATGGTCATAGGAAAAGAAATAATGCAACAGTTGATCTAAATAGGCCCAAAAGTTTCAGCCTAGTAAAGAGCTCCCTTTGGGTATTATTTTTTTTAAAAAAAAACTTCATTTTTCCATTTTGTTTTATTGGGTGTTTTTTCAAGTTCAGCTGATACAAGGGTACCTGTACAGTAGGTTTAATTTTTTGCTCAGTACTATGTCAGTGAGAATGTACAGTAAACTATTCTGATACCCATGGATGTTAATAGGAGATTTTGTTCATTATCTTCTTGGGATCACAGAATCAGACCTGTGAATAAACTTAGTCTGGTTGCAGGTACATAAGGCATCATTAAGGCATCATGTAGGGTGCAGGGGGTTTTCAGGTGCAGTTTATACCATAAAAATGTTACAGGAGCAAGCAAAGCTCCCTTTTCCCTCCTTCTCCCATTAAAGTTCCTGTGACAACAGTACCTTTTTGAGATAGAGGTGGAGTATTCTTGTATTCATTTTAAAGCTGACCATACATGCAGTGAACAGACCTTGAAATGCTCAGAAGTTAACATGTAATTCAAACAAACTTTTAACTGAGATTCTTTTGACTTTGAGCAGTTGAGTGTCTTCAATTGCTGACACTTCACAGGATCACATGTAGCAGTGAGCGAGCCCATGCCCATGGATGGGTATTGGTGTTACAGCTTTTATGCTGCTCTGGAAGGTACTTGCTAAGCATTAAGAAAGGAAAGCACAGGATAAAAATAATCACATTCATCTGTTGGTTCTGTCTTCCTGAAGCCGTGGGGTTACAAAGAGGATAATCTGGAGACTCACTGCTAGAGTAACACAATTCACTTTTTTTTTTTCCTTGCACAAGATATAGAGGCAACTTATCACAATGTGCCTTTTAGAATCATGCAGAATTACTGTTTCCTTAGACAGACTTGTATTATGTGTGTGTAAGTCATCATACCTTCAGTTATAGATGTATGGGGGGAAAATACATCTGTCAACGTGGAAATAAATCTCAAAGCTTTCAAGAGAATACTGTAGACAAATAAGGAACCTACAGCATTGTTGTTTGGGTTTTTTTTAAAGTAGTATTGTATTTTAGATTGCACAGCTCCTGATAATGTTTCATTCTGCAAAATTTTATTTGGGACATGTTTATAATATTTTCATTTCCTGAAAGAATGAACAAAAGACTGATGTTGAAACAAAGCAGGTTGTTTTGGTAATGTTCAATTTCCACACTTGTAATCTCTCTCCATTTCTTTCAGTCTTTACTCTAAAAATGTTTCAATTTATCTATGCAGCCCAACAATTTGCACCAGGATTCTAGCTGTTGGCAATGCTGAGAAATTCAACCAACTGCTTAAATAAAATAATTCATATGTAGTCTGTATGTTTGAAAAACTGGGAGGCTGTTTCTATTTCTCACATCAAAATCCTCTATTATTCCCTAGAAATTAAATGAGGATTTTGTGACAATATCATTTTAACGCAGGGGTCATATAGATATATGGAAATTCAAAATCCACAAGAAAAAAGCAGAGACAATGAGTTTACCAGTTTAATGGGGAGGGAGATTATCTAGCAATGGCACAGTTTATTACACAAAGCACAGCATATTTTATTCCTATTTAATAGGAAAGACAGCAGTTGAAGTAATTTTATAGATTTACTGAGTATTGCTTCTGTAGTATTTTCTTGGGTACCACACAGTTCTATCAGTTCCCTCTCTGTTAATTTGCTAGCTGCCATCATCCCAATCTTTCATTTCTTTTTTTTTTTTTTAGCAGAAGATACACATTTAATTCACCCCATCCCTATTGTATCACGGAACATTCCATTATTAGATTTTATTGGAGTTAAAGTCTGTTTTCCAGATGCTTTCTTATCATTTTAAGCAGCATTTTAACTGGTACACAGAAGTGGCTTTTGTCTTTATTTATTTACCAGCTTGGCAAGACAAACAGTTGGATTAAGCAGAGCTTCAGACACAGTATGTCATTTCCATAAGCCTTTATATAGAAAAACTGACCTTTCTTCAAATCTTGAACTCTGCTCTCTGTAAGCTGCTGCTAATCAAATATTTAGAGATTATTTGATAGCTACTTTTGGTTTTTAAAGAGAAAATCATATGTAGCTTTTAAACAGCTGTCTCTTGAAAAAAACCCATTCCTATTTTAGGGTAAGTTCACTAAGTAGGAAAATTGATGTAAGAAACTTTCTCACAGAACTTGGATACAAGGACAAGATACATGATTGAGGATTTTTAGGTCATATGGAAGTGTAATCTAATCACTAAGTAATTCCATGCATTCAGCTTTTCCTGCCTTCTTCCGATGGAAGACAAAAGAAGGCTGATTATAGCAGAATGGGAAATCAAGCCTTGTACATTTCCCATCTCAAGTTATTGAAGACCATCTGTGACATGGAAGACATACTTTTCTTTTACAGTACTAACATTTATAAAAGTATGTCTTTCACAGACCTTATGTACATAAGGAGCAGTGCTGCTGGTTGAAAAAACAGTGTGGGGGCCACACCACCCTCTGGCAGCTGTCCCCTGCAGAGTACAAAGACTTCAGGAGATGTTGGTGTACATCCCTGTCCCAGCCTGCCCCAGAAGAGCTCACTGGATCGATTTAGTGAGCTGCTGGTTGAGTGTGCTCCTGCTCTGAGAGTCAAATTATGACCTTTAGGGTTTGTGCATACCAATGAGGAATGGAACAGGAATTTAGCCTAAGGCTAAAATTGCAGTTCTGCAAGAAGAAAGAAATTTCTAGCTATTACTTGGCAGTAGAAACATCTGTGAGAGCGTGAAGAAATTTTTCACCTTGGTAATTCTTAAGCCCAAGTAGGATCCCCTGTGAGTCTTGATTTCTTAAGAATTTCCCTGAGAGTGCCTTAATTGACAGCTGCAGTCTAGGTTCTTTCAGACTGCAGTTTTAGCCCTGCTCTCTTTTCTGTGTATTGATTAGTATCCTATTAGAGAATGCTTCTATTCATCTGGCCAAATTTGATCAAATGATAGAAGGAAATATTTTCTTGGATATTTTTTTAATTTATATTTTTGATGGATGAACGTCAGAATACGTTAAGAATATTCTTGTTGAAGAAGCAAGAAAAAATTAGTTATTTTGAGTTCAGTTTAGCAACAGGCAGTCATGAGGGTCTAGCAATTTGGCTGTAATTTGGGAGTACGTGCAAGCCAAAAATAAGGCATGGACTAAGGGTAAGATGGAAGGAACTGGAGGCCACAGGAGTGCTCAAGGTACTATAGAAGCGGGTGAGGTGGTAGCAGTGGAGGAGAGGAACTGCAATTAATAAAACCAAGGAATTGCAGTTTGGGAATCTTGTAAGTAGATGGAGTTGTAGGAATAATAAGACAAGGGCACCAGGGTTTGTAAGACCTTTCATGGGGTTAGCAAGCCTGTTTGTCTGCTTACTTGTGTTTGTGGTGTCTTGTTCACCTCCTTTGGTTCATTGGACTCAAATAATTTCAAGACAGAAGGTAGGGGTAGAGTTTTCTCCTTGTTGGTTGCAGGAGAGTATGGACTAGTGCAGTTTTGTTCTTAGGTTCTGTCTCAAGTGTCTTTAACCTGCATGTACTTTGCTGTAGCATAAATTTGTATTTAATTGCGCTAGGGAAGCAGAAGAAGGGCAGGTATATGTTAGTTTGAACTTCAAGCTTGTCCTCATAGAAGACTGAGGCAGATGCTAGCAAGATTATTTTTCCTCCAAAGTGTATGCTTCCCATTTAATAGCCTACATTATTTGGATTTTTCATTATCAGCATGGCTTTGAGATAAAAGGGAAGAACAAGCAAGCAAGACTTTTTCTTTGCAGTGGTTTTTTTATAAGCCACTTTTGCACCCCAAATTAAAATAATTCATTACCTGTCTGTCTTAATCTTTAGGAGCAGTATATAGAGATGTTGATTATTGATTTCATGTATTAAGTGTTGAAACAACCTCAACTATTTGAATAGTCCTGTGCAAAGCAAGACTTCAAAAAAGAACTAATTGTTGTTTCCTACCTTTAGTCTCCTTGATTTCATGTTTTCATTAGTAGTTATGCTACTGCACTGGTAAAAAATTGCTATTTTGCAGCAGTTTGTAGTTGGCCTTCTTTGCAAGATAACTTACATCTAAAATCAAAGGCTTTTTACAAAATTATGAGGTAAGGAGGTTTATGTGTTTCATATCTCAGCTATTGATCAGATTATAAATTGATGCAAATATAGCTCTAAATTTCAGGTAGTTATGCCTACTTACAGAATCCAGGATTGTGGCCTTTACAATTACAGGCATTCAAGATTTGACCTTCATTGCAAACTTAGATACTGTGGGTCAGATGTCAGTAGTGAGCCAACAAAACTCCTGCTATGTCCATCTTAGTGTGAGCTTGTATTAGTTAGAATTTGTTTGTGGTTTAGCTGCTTTGAACAAAGGAAAAATTTTAAGGATCTGATAATTTGTTTTCTTTTAGGACCTCAGGGCAGAAACCCCACTTGGTGACCTGTGGTATCATGACTTTTGGGGTAGCAAACTCAGCAGCAATACCAGTCATAAGTCATATCGACCGCTAACTGTCCTAACTTTCAGGTGAGACTTGTATTTTTGCTTGAGGTCTGAATATTTTTTAACCTTTCTTAACTCAATTGAATTTATGGGGGAGGCAACAAAAAAGGCAAGAACAAAGTAGCTGGAGGGTAGCTGAATACCTTTCCAGAATATGAGTTTTGAGTTCACTACCTTAATCTCAAATGGTGTTTTAATTTTCCAGTGGTTTCTTTCCCAAAATATTCATTATTTTGACATTCTGTATTTATAGCTAGTTTTCAGGGATTTTGTGTTAATGGTCTTCTATACCTGGTAGTAGGAGTGGTGTGGTTTAGTATGTCACATCATCAAGTAACTAGGAGGTGTATGTTCCCTTCACTTAACCATGCTGCCACTTATATTGCTGTTGTAGTTTTTGTTCTCTGCTTTCCTGCTGACCTATCAAATTTTTTATTTTATAAATAGCATCATGGTACTGTGGCCTTTTTCCCTCAGCACACTGTATAGTCTTCCCACCTCTTCACTCCAGTATTCTAACTCAAGTGTCTGAGAATCTAGTGAAATGTCTGCCTCTATATAACTTGCTGGTTTTGTCAAATAACTAAAGGTTTAGAAAGATTACTTTTGTAGATGCTTAGCTCATGTTTTTGCACAAAGATTTGAGCAAACAGTAGACCATGTAGAAATCTGGCACAGTAATGAAGAGAATATTTGAGGACTCAGTCTTAATTTCTTTATTTTCCCCTTGTGACACAATGGTGTCACTGGGGACTTGGTGCTTATTCTGCCCATTCCAAGCCATGGACTAAGTGCAGAAGGAGTGTTCCCACTTTTAGTTCTCATATTCAAGCAAAAGCTTTGACCCTTTAGGGTAGTGTCAGTATTTTAAGTACGTAGCACTGTGAGTTTCACTGTCTATTGGGCTTTCTTCACATTTTCATCAAGAAAAATAAACAACTGAGCAGAACGTGTCAGAGTCCTAAAGAACATGCTTTCCTTTTTCTTTTTTTTTTTTTTTCTTTTCTCTGTGGTATATTCCATCTCTAATAACATTCTGGTTTGTTTAAAGAGTGAACTGGGATACAATCATTATTATATCTGAAAATATAGATGAGCCTGTGGAGATGGTCCATAAAATGCTATTTTCAAAGAAAGAAATGGATTTCCTTAATTTCCCTAAGCTCCAGCCTTTATGTGCATCATATTTATAATAGGTTAAGTTTTTTTAATAGGTTTCATTTATGCCAGATGCACATTGACCAAAAGAACTGTGTAAAATCCCCTGTTCTAAGTTTCTGTGTATCTTACCTACTGATAAAAGCATATGGATAATAGCACAATGTTTCCCCTTTTTCTTCTCAGCCTCCATTTTACTGCAGAGTTCCTGTCTTGAATAGGGATTTAGACACTATTTTCACTTACCCTTCTTTCTGATTCTAACACTTGTATGAAACATCTCTCCAAACAGTCTCACAAATCAGTTACCAAGATGTGCTGACTATTTTCTGGGTGGATACTGATTGTACCCACATGCTAGTACCTCTTTCAGAGAGCATCTCAGTGGAAATCATAGTCCCAGTGCATATTAGTTTCCTCACTGTGATGGTTTAATTAGCATAAACTCTTCAAGTTGGCTGCTCTTAAGCCCAGGGGTATCCCTCAGTGGGCTGGGTTATTTATCCCTAGGATACTCCTGTGTTGCAACACTGAAGTTACATTGTTGACCAAAAGCCAGTTCTAAGTAACTGTAAGATTCAAATAATGGTACTGAAGTATGTGTTTGGAGAGAGTAGATACTGTATCCATCTGATAATCCCTATGAATACATTGGCCTAAAGACTGGGATATTGTTTCTATCTTGTTGTGGAGGTTAAATGGTAACTCCACCTGTACTGAGATGTCCACTTTATTTTTGTGTGCAGCGGTGTCTGCTGTGGGGTTTTTTAGTTTTTCTATCTGTATTTTTCTAACCATTGTTGTAATTCCTTCCCTTAATATTTTTGTTTCTATATAGAATTAATTACCTTTTTGCTGGAGGCTTCTACCCAGTGGGTTTCCATGTTATCAACATAATACTGCATTGTGCTATCTCAGTGCTGATGGTTGATGTGTTCTCCATATTATTGGGTGGATTGCAATTCAGCAATAAAGGAAGACGGCTAAACCTGGCTCCCAAATCCTCTCTTCTTGCTGCTTTGCTCTTTGCTGTACATCCAGTGCACACTGAGTGTGTAAGTATTGAATCATTATCTCCAGAGATTTTTATTTTAGAAGTTCTTGACCATCTTGACTAATTAATTCTGGTGTAGCCTTACACTCTACAGATTGCTTTTATATATTCTTAACACTTCTCTTGGCACATGTCTTAATAGAACAATCAAATATTATGGTTAGTACATCCAAGGCTTGTAATTCCACTGAGCTAGACCTTATTAAGGAACACAAATCATTCAAGTACAATAACTCAAGGAGAAGAGCTCTATGCTACAGAATTTCCCTACCTCCTGGATTTCTTTAATTACTGTTCATTTCTATTTGCATTGGTAAAAAGAGCAAAGAGCTTTAAAATCAGAGATGGGGCACTCTATGAACTTCGTATGTGACTAGTAGAATATTGCATTCAGTTTTGCATCCATGCTGCAAGGACAGCACTGGAAAAATTGGAGAGTGCTCAGAAGAGCCATGAAAGTGATTAAAGGGCTGGAAATCATCCTGTTTCATGAGAGATCAAACTGGGTTTATATTTTTAATATGAAGGAGAAGATTAAAGAGGCTTTTTTAAATCGCAGTCTGTAATTATGTACATGGGGAACACAAATTTGATAGTGATTTTAATAGTGCAGGCAAAAGCAAAGATGTAAAGATGCAGAATAGAAGCATGGCACATGTATAGCAATCAGTTAAAATATCTGACCAAAATACAAAGTCCTTGTGTGGGAATTCTGTGAAGAGAAGACGTTCTTAAAAAGCTCTTTTGTGCTTGTAGTTAAGAAAATCTTACAGCCTTATGCTAGTAGGCTTGCTGAATCTTCTCACTGATCTCTTGACCTTATGATGATGAATAAATCAAATATAAAATTATCACAATAAGGGAAATATTTTTGGGGTTTTGTTAGAATTTGGAAGGTCTGAGATACAGAAAAAGTACTAAAAGTACAGAAAAAAGAACAGAAAAAAAATTAAGAAAGATTTTGATTTTGTCCTAGCAATGAACAGTAAATCCTGCAGTGCACATTCTACATATGTGAATATGATTTTTCACTTATTCACAATATGCCATGATTTTGGCTTCTCGCATTTGCTCTGCACATGACTGATGGGGAAAAAGTTATTGAAAGCTGTGCTCTCAGCTGACTGGAGAGCTTGCATGTATTGAAGACCTAGAGATGGTGCAAAGTTATGCATTAGTAATCTGCCACCTTTTCTGGCAGTGTGGCTAAAACATCTTGACAATCATTCTCTGGTGTTCACTCATCTGCACAATAACTTCTTTGTGAGCGTGCACTGTGTCAGAAGGGCCCCTCATATTTGTTCTCCAAAACCAGTTTTAGATGTCAGAGTAAAATACAACAAGTCTTCAGTGCTTTTGATGTTATGACATGTAAAGAGGAATCTCACTTGAGTCTTAACTTTGTAGTAGGCCTACTATTGACCCCTTTATCAATATCCATAAATTTATTCTGCATTCCATTTGACTCTAAAAATGTATTTAAATCAGCATGAGAATATTAATAAGCCCTTTGTCATGTCAAATAAATTCCAAGTGATGTGGTCTCCTTGCATATTTGAAGACTTGCAAATGTTTCGGGCAAACAGTGGAAGAAGAGGGAGAAAAAGTAGCATACTTATATATCAGGCCTCTTCTAAAATTCAGGAATGAACAAAAGCCTCTAATCATTTACATGGTGAATAATAAATCTTGTTCCAGTGAAGTCATTTATACTGCTGCAGTTCTAGAATGAGTGTGTGTCTGGCAGCATCTCTTAAAAAGCATTCCTTATGATTTTAAACCTGTGAGGTTTAAGTATCTGACATCCTGGCTTTGAAATGAGATGACATATTTTGACATAAAATTGTGAAGAATACATCTGTTTGCTGCTTTGGTTTTTGGTTTATGCAGCGAAACAAACTGTCATGTAAAACAGATACTGAAAGGTGTAATGCTTTCAGTACCTATGTAAGGAAAACGCTATAATTTTTCTACCCACAACTACTCTTGGGCTATAGTTCTCTACTCTAAAAAAGGCCTATTCTTTGTAACATTTCAGTGGCAAAATGCTAAATGAATCATGGACATAAGAATATATCTGTTACTAATTTAAAACTAGCTTGGTTTTTTTCCATTGTTTGCCTTCTTTCCAGAACCTATATGCCTTATCTTGCATTTTAGGTAACATTTTGCTGTTGGAATAATCTGAGGCCATGTGCATTATTAGCCCCTTAACTTCTTTGCTGTAACAAGTGGACATTTATTTTCGAAATTGTGTCAGCTCACCTTAACTTTTATCTCATTAGGAAGAGCAGCTCCTGAAGCAGAATGACACTTCATTATTTTCACCTTTCAAAGCACTTCATAGCTATTGAGATAATTCTCATAATTCCTTCGTATGATAGAAGAAGGAGCAGCAGAGAAGTTAGGTGCACAGCTGTAGAGAAACCAAGAAGGTTCTTCTGCACTGAATTTAGGAGTCCCAACAGTTTCTACTTTCACAGTGCTTAAGTAAAGCTGAGGGTAAAAGTGGGAGAGAATCTCTGCAGTGGAATCAGTCATACTCTTATGCTTCTACACTTCTCTTTCTCTGATGGTATTTGGAAATGGTTGCTCCATCATGTTTCCCTGACACAAAAAATGCCCATTTCCTTTTTACTTTCCTCTTTCTGTTCCACAAACAAAATGGGACAACTGGCATACTATAGGAGAACTGAAGTTTCTGCTTTTGTCCCTGAAATATGATCACAAAAAATGAATTTAAAAAGAAAACCCGTAGCTGTTCTGTTCTGCTTCTGTACGTCTCCTGAAAACATGGAACTCAGCACTCCAGGAAGCAGAGCTAGACTGAAAAATAAGGGGTATTTCCATGATCCTTGCTCTGGCTGTACATTCTAGTGAGGTTCCAACATCAGGGCTTATACAATCCCCTAGGAGCTCCATGTCATAATTTTCACCCAAAAAAATTGTGTTATCCTGACACTTGTGTAATTGAGAACTGAAGATCCAAAAGTGTCTTGTTCTGTTTCAGCAAGTTATTGTAAATACAGTTTAGGGGCTTCAACCAAAGCTTACAGACAGCCCTGAGATTGCACTTGATTTAAATAGATTGGCACAGATTTCAAGTACAGAGGTCCCAGGATGTGCTTCTCATTTTCTTTTGCATTAGTACAGCTTCTGTTTCAAGATGCAGTTGGAGGTAGCTCTAATGCAGTCAGTTAATACAACACAGAAGACTGCCAGAGGGGGAATCTTTTTCTTTTTTTTTCCCTGAATCTGCAAGCTGGAAGGTATTTGTCCATTCTGAGTGTTCAGATTGCAATTTGAAAGCTGGCTTGTCTTCTGAAAGTGAACAGTTTTGATTTGTGTTTCAGCAGAGCTGCCTATTTAATTGTGGTTCAGGATGTTTGTCTTCCAAGCCATGTAATGGCTTCAATTGAAAGAGAGTAGATTTAGATTAGATATTAGGAGGAAATTCTTCAGTATGAGGGTGGTGAGGCACTGGCACAGGTTGCCGAGAAAAGTTGTAGATGCCCCATCCCTGGAAGTGTTCATGGCCAGGTTGGATGGAGCTCTGAGAAACCTGGTCTAGTGAAAGGCAGAGGGGGTGCTGGGAGATGATATTTAAAGTTGCTTCCAACCCAAACTGGTTTATATTTTGATGTTTTCTAAGTGTTCTGCTGAAATGCAATTTGATCCAAAAAAACAGATGGAATTGGGTAGAGTCTAAATTTTATGCAGTGAAATCCTCCTTCATTTCTTAAAAAAAACTTCCATAAACTAAAATTTTCATAAACCAAAGCCAAAACATTTATGTAGTTGATACTAAACAATACCCAATAAAAAATAGGACGCATCTAAAAAAAACTGGATATAACTAATCCACTACACCCAGTTAAAGAAAAAAAGTGGTACAGTTGTATTTTATTATATATTTCACTTTGTATGTGTTCCTTTGCTACAGGTTTTCGAAGAATAAAAATCTGATTATTTGAAACTACTTTTTTTTTAAAGGTTGCTGGGATTGTTGGCAGAGCAGACCTACTCTGTGCCCTGTTCTTCTTGTTGTCATTCCTTGGCTACTGTAAAGCATTTAAAGAAAGTAAGCATTCTGTTTGCCCCTGTAATTTCCTATTGTGTATATTTTCAGCATTTGTACATTTCAGTGAAGTATAGCAAAATTTAACATGTCAGATTGATTTGATTATTCTCACAAAATATATTTTTAAAAAAACTGCTTTAGCAGCTATTTATTGTTAGAAATTCTGAAAAGGTTGCTGTCCATAATTCTTGTAAAACACTGAATTTAAGCAAAGTCCACTTTATGATAGGCTTATTTGCTAAATGTTTTATTGTGTAGAAGTTTAAGGAAGTATTTTAATAAGTATTTTAGAAATAAATCAAACCTACAAATGTATATGCTTAAATATTTTAATACTCTTTATGCCATTATGTTGGGATGTCTTAAATGGGAGTCAGCTTTTCAGAACATTATTTGTATTTTTAATGAATTGCAAAGAATTATTCCGATGACTAAGCCTTCTGGATTCCTGCAATATGCAACTGCTGGCATATATTGCTGAATATAGTGTTACTCACAGTTTTTGTAAGACAGCTGTGTTTAACACGAACAATTCCTTAGTAGATGTTTTTTCAAGTGAGCTTTCAGATCTCTGATATTGTTTGATCTGAATGCAGGTTGGCAGTTCAAATACAGTTATTTGAAACTGAGAAATTATCTTGGAGGCTCTGTTAAATAAGCTCGCAAGAAAGCAGGAGTTCATGACTGTGGGAGGCTTTGCAGGACATGCAGTCTGGTATCTGAATGTGCTCTAGCACACGAAATGTGGGGCTCATTTGGTGGAGCCACAAGGAGCTGTGCTGTGAAGAGCTTGTCTGTGGTTCCATAGGCATGGCCTGTAATGATAGGGGATTTTAGAGGTACCTCAGCTGACTGTGGGATCTGGCTTAACAGCGTGGTTATGGCATCACAGAGACCTCAGCGTGGGCTGAGGGGAGTGACTTAGTCCACAGTGAGCTGTGAGATGCTCTGAACAGCTCCTGCTGGTTCAGTTTAGATTCTTTGGAACAATTGTACATATTTCTATTGCTGATATAATAAGTTTATCTTGACATTTTGGATGTTACTTAGGATGATTCCTATTTACTTGGGATATATTTTTCTTCCCTTTGAGTAGGATTAATTTCTTTCAACTGAGCTAATGATTTCTTGATGAAAATTGGCCTTGGGTTCTTGCTTGTTTGTTTATTCTTTTCTCACCTGTTTTATTGGATATGATTGTGCTTATGATGTTTCTTCTGTTAGTTGTAGTGTAAGATAGACCAATCAAAATACTGCCTTATCTGTTTCCCAATGTCTCTGGTAGACAGGTAGGCTTATATGGCAGGGGTAATAATCTTTGCTTGAAGAACTCAAGAGCCAAATTCTGAGGATGATCACTGGAGACAATTATATAGCACCCTCTAATTATTTTGCTATAGAGAACATCTTGGGAATGATTAAGGATGCATATTCTGGTTAAGGATATTCTTCAACTTGTGAAGGCCAGTTTTTAATAGCTTTTAGAAATCAGTGTTAATGTAGTAATATTCTTGGACTGAAATTTATGTCATTTATACAGAAGAAGTAAGAATGTTGCAAAGACAAGATACTAAGCAGCCCTTACTGATTTTTATTGGGCATTACATGATAATAGGGGAGCAGATGTCTTTTAAGCAATTTTGCCAAGGAAAATTACAGTCTGCCAGCATTGTCTTTCAGGTCAATTTCCAATGTTTACTGTCACCTTCATGCCTGCTTTTCCCTCAGCAACTTCTTGAAGAAGTTTAGACTTCCTCTGTACACAAGAATTTGTATCCAAGATACATATTTGAGTTTTTCACCTTGATTGCTGCAAAGGCACATTACTGATTCATTGGCCAGGAGCTTATCACCCAGGCACTCCAGATCTTTTTCTGCAGAGCTGCTGCCCAAGCCTAAATTGTTGCCTGGTGTTGTGTTTGATTTTCATAAAATCTGTCCCTCCAGCTTGTCATAGTCCCTCCAAACAGCAGTCCTGTTCACCGCTGTCTCCATCTAGCTGAAAGACCACAAGCAGTTTTTCTTGCTGCTCTTATTTTATTTTATTTTTTTTTCCTTTGTGGAGGGGGGAGGTTTGTCCAGCCTGCAGCTGTTTGAACATGAGTGCTTGTGTAGGAAAGGGGTGTGTTTGTGTTGGAAATGGCACCTACAAAGAGAAGGGAGGCTCTTTTTTCACAAGGAGCTACATGACAAAGACAAGGAGCAGTGGGTGCAGTTGCACTGGGAAAGGTTTCACCCTGATGTAAGGAAGAATTTTTTTACAGCAAGAACAGTCAATCACTGCAACAGTCTCCCCAGAGATGTGGCAGAGTCCCCCTGACTGGAGGTTTTCAAGATGCATTTGGGCACGGTTTTAGGTGATCTTATCTAGGCTCCCTTTCCTGCAAAGATTGGACCTGGTGATCTCTGGAGGCCCCTTCCAAACTGAGCTGTTCCTGGGATTCTTTGTATGAAAGGTTTTAGGAAAAGGTAACCAAGTATGAGGAAGTGGCTGTGGTAGAATATGACTCTTCAGTGGGTTTGCAAAGTAAAAAGTTTTACCCTTGGTATGAATTTCCTTCTTTTGTGGGTAGTTCTTCTAGGTACTCTCAAATAATGGGTTAAATAAGGAGTAAAGAACTTTTATCTGACTTTAGCTGAGTTTGATTCTGCAGAGATTGAGGGAGTCAATCCCAAATGGAAGCTAGTCTCACTGTGAATATAAGAACATGTATTTTGAAAATATGCCCATATAATTTAAAAAGCAGACTTAGACAATGTCTCCTAAGCAGCAAAGCAGAAGTACTTTTTCTTCCTTTAGAATGTTGTCCTTCTGATGTCAAATCCTCAAGATCCAGAATGTCTGTGATATTGCCAATGCATACTGGCTAGTTCTAGAGCAAGTTAAGAACTGTTATTACATCATTTTCTAGGTCAGGCCAAGAAGGTAATTTATCTTTGTTTGTGAGAAAGAGAGGGAATAAACAACCAAAAACCCCTCAGGGTTTTTTAGCAAAACAACCAAACATTTAGCAAAAAAACTCTCAGGTATCAGGTTTATGTTCCTAATCAAATAGAGATGCTTTATGGTGATCCTACACAAAAGTGGATTGTACCAACATCCTTTTTCCTTTTGTCCTGCTGGGCTTTTTGTATATTAAAGGCAAGCATGGCCCTAAACTGTAAGTCATCTGTGTGTGTCTTTGTTCCTGGATTTGGCTGTCACATTTATATAGAGCTTAGCTCACCAAATTTTTTACAAAAAGTGGGAGAAGAATTATCCAAAGTTGATTTCTTTTTTGTTGTTTAATTGTTACAGATAGACACATTGTAGTGTGACTCTTTTGGAGCGCTTAAAAGAGAGTACAGCTCTTAAAACCATCAAGATTTGTAGATTGCATTTTTATTGTCTTTTGAAAATGGTTACCAAAATCATATTCAATGCCAGTCTGTTTTTGTTTCATGAGCTTTAAGTGAGCATCTGAGTAAAACAAACATTGAAAAGCCTGATGTGATGCTACTGATATTGTTGGGTCAGTAACATATATTGTTTGGCTACCAGCAGCATCCCAATGCTATTAGTGGACAGATATCCAAGTTTTTAATAAAGAACATGACTATTCTTTCAGCAAGGCAATGTGAAATTTGTGTATGACTCAATTGAAAAAATCTGTATATGTTTCAATAGTTTAGACACAGTTAATGAATTGTCATTCTTTCAAGAAAAGGGGTCAAAATTGTGTGTGGGAGACTGGTTCGTGCTTCTTTTCACTTGAGAAAATGAATATAAAGATTTATAAATTTTTTTTTCTGTGTGGGAGTAGGAACTCATGAAATGTCTGAGGAGGATTTGGAAATACTATGGGGAAAGTATATGTAATAGTGAAAACAGTCAGGAGATCAGAAAAATATCAGTGTCAGGCTGGAAAACTTCCAAAGGAAAATAATGGTTTTTGTAAAGCTCAAGATATACTGCAGCTTGTTTACCTGATTTATTTGTGGTTTCAGTGGATTTTTGGGTAGACAGTTTCTTTTAGCCAGAATCTGAAGCTTTTTTTTTTTTAAGTATAGGCATTTAATTATGTGGGCTATAATTATGTCTTACTGAAGTTCTACAATTCTGTTACTTTTTCCCAGTATACCGTTTTTGAAGTTAGCATCTTTGAAAGGATAACATTTATAATTGCAAGGAACTAATCTGTTGTTCTCATTCTGTCCTGCTGTTTTAAACACAACTGTGGGGACAAATCCACTGCATAGGCTTTGGAGACAGCAAGAGCTGACAACTGTTTAGGTATGTTCTGAAGGGAATTGTGGGTTATTAACTTTGTTGAATTTTAATGCAGCTTCTCTGGGAATTCATAAGGCAATTTAAAACTGCTGTAGTGTTCATTTTTGCCTTCCTTTGTCTTCAGTTTTGACAGTGATCCAGTTGCATGTATTTGCCATCTGCATTGGCAATCTCTGAATGAGCTAAAATGAGGAGTTCATGACTTGGTCCATGTGAATAATATTGGTGCAGATATTAAATATGGGATCAGCTCTTTGCTCATATGCTGTGACATCTAAAAATTACTTTGTTCTGGTTGTGTGTTTCTGTTTTGTTTTATTCTGTGTAGATGTCAATCAATCATCTACTAGTTCATTGCTAATTTAATAAAGCATGCAAAGTAGTGATGAGTTTTGTGAATATTGGAGGTTTATATTATGGAAGTTTTCCTACAGATTGGAAACATTTAAGTCTCCTGTGTGAAAGAGATCATTGCTAAGATATGGGGAATTTGTTAGCTATTGTACAATTGTTCTAGAGGTATTTACTATTGTTAAACCTGTGAGCCCTGATTTTTCAACTGTGTGCCCTATTATTCATATTTGAACACATTGGGAGGGAATAGTTGTAAGTGAAAAACCTAACCATTTTATTATTTTAGTTGGCTGAGGAAACACAATGACCTTTTTTCTGATAGAATTAATGCTAACTTTCACTTCTCCAAGATGTTGTCATTCAGGGGATAGGTGCTTCCTTCAGTGTGGCCTCTAGGTAATGAGTTTGAGATGTTTAGGAGTGGCATCTCTTACTGTAATATCATTATTAAGTGAAACACTGAGCTGAACTGCAGTAGTTTGTACATGTGGAGATACACAAGGAGGTCTTGGGCTTAATTTAATTCTAACAGTGGATTCTTATGTGATCTTTTAAGACTAGATAATTCTTCCCCCTTTGCTTAGCAATTCATGAGCAGGGAACTCTTAGAGCTTGATTAGAAGAATATTTGTAGCAGTTTAGTGGGAAGACACCATCCCCACAGACAAGGCACATTAATGGAATATAGGAGTGTTTGTGAGCCATTTCATTTAAAAATTAAAATTTCCTGCAGGAGCTTAACATAACTTACTTTGCTTCAACCTTCAGAGGAGTAGGTGGTTTCACAGAAACAGTTGCTGTGTTTCACCTGAAGATGCTGACTCAATAAACTGCTCCAAGCTGTCACCTGGCTGACTCTTAAGTTGCTCAGCTGGCTTGGACGAAGGAAATGCTGAATGCCTAAGTGTCTGAATTGATAGTAATTGCTTTGGATATTGTTAGTTTGGCTTTACAATAGAACTAAGCTTGGTAGTTTAAATGTAGCATTTTCTTCATGTGCTTCACTTCTAAGGAGTTTGTTTTCATTGGCCTGTGGATTTAGGACACCAGAAAATAAGGTCTCTTGAAATAGGATTAGTATTTAAGTCCATTGTCAATGTGTTGCTTGCAAATTTAGGATCAGTCAATTCTCCGCTATAACACACTTTGTGTATGCATCCTTGCCCTAGAAATGCTTATACTCAAGTCTAGCAGTCTAAATGGGGGAGCTCTCATGGCTTGTTTATGGTTTACATAGGTATTTTATTGAATCCCCTCAACTTTCAGACTTCATGTACTCCTAAAGAGGGACCATCTGAGCAACGCTTTTTGGGTTTGTGTAGAAACACTATATTTTTTCCAGCTTAAAAGAAAAATAAGCAAGTACTCCATTTCTTTGGCATGCTTACAATTTTGTCCATCTGTTAGAGTGGCAAGATGCCCACTCACAATATGGTGTACCAGTTTCAACCAGGCACAGGTGCCAATGAGAGATCAGTTTCGTTTTCTGACACAAGATTTTTCTGGTGGGAAGCAGCGCCATATTAGGGGAATATGCTTTGTTAGACTGATTACTTCTGTTGGCATGTGTATATCTCATAATAAGCACTTATGCAGTGCTTTACATTTTAACTCACTGTTAAAAAAAAGATAAAATTGAAGGCATTGCTGAATGGTGGTCTTTTGTATCTGTTTTGCAGCCGAGTTTACTGAGATTTCTGCAGTTGAGACGGGGTGGTGGGGATGAAGGGGTGTTGTGCGTATTGACCCAGGAACAAGCATGAAATAGAATGTTTCTTAATTAAAATTCTTTCTCTTTGAAGTTTAATCACTGATGAATTTTGATAATATTACAATTCTGTGAGTAACTGTTGATTTTTTTTTGAGCCTGCAAAAGAAAACAAAGAAACAGAAATTGTGCTTTTCAGGAGATCTTGTTTACAGAATCACAGAGTGTTTGAAGTTGGAGCAGTCTTGAGGTCACCTGACCTGACCTGCCCACACAGGGTCACCTAGAGCCAATTGTCCAGGAGGCTTTACTGCAGGATTTTGCAGGTCCCCTCATTAAACCATATGAGATTCCTGCCAGACCATTTCTCCAGCCTGACAAGGTCCTTCTGTATGGCAGCACAACCCTCTGGTGTATCAGCCACTCCTCCCAGCTTGGTGTCCTCAACATATGTGCTAAGGGTGCCCTCTGCCCCGTCATCCAAGTCATTAATGAAGAGGTTGAATAGGGCTGGACCCAGTATTGACCCCTGAGTACACTGGCTTTCAATTAGACTGTGATCCACTGACCACCACCCTCTGGAGAAGCCATTCTGATAGCTTTCAGTCTACCTCACTGTCTGCGCATCCAGCCTGTTCAGCATCAGCTTCTCTGTGAGGATCTTATGGGAGGCTGTGTCAAAGGCCTTATTGAAGTCCAGGTCTTTGATACTCAATATTTAGGACCTTCATTATTTCTCTTTCGTTGTGTGTTTTTATCATCTTTGCAAGTCAATGCTTAGCTTGGCTTTGCTGGGCAAGCTGAGATATTTCTTGCATCTGAGACTTGGGATGTTCACACAAAGACAAACTTGTTTATGCACAACTTTGAGCTTGTGCCTATTGAATGGCCTCAGTTTTCTTTTATTTGGCTAGACCATTTCTCCAGGTCAGATTGGATGGCACTCTGAGCAACCTGCTCTGGACACCTGGAAGGTGTCCCTGCCCATGGCAGGGATTTGGAATCAGATGACCCATAAGGTCCCTTCAAAACCAAGCTATCATATGATTCTGTGTTTTTTCCAGTTTGTCCATGGAATTCTGACTTCTCCTTTGTATGATTCCTGGCCATTGCAGCCTGGCAGCACTTCTGGTCTTAATAAGCCTATTTCTTATTCCAACATCCAAATGGAGTAAGGACAAAGGAAGAATCCAGTACAGAATGTTATCTTTACTTTTTTTCACAGCAAGCTGGTATCTAACTGTAGTTTTCCAGCTGAAATTTATACCCATTCTATAACAACTTCATGCAGCCCTTATTTTTTTGTGGCACATTTCACACTGCTTCCAGTGTTATTCTCAAGACCTTGCAAAGTCAAGGCATAGGATGTTTACAGATTTCCTTTTATCAGGAAGACTTTTTTTTTCTGTCCAAGTCAAAAGTTATACTTAGTTCTATATAAATGACTAAAATATTTGGCAAGCAATTAATCATATTTTTTTATGTTTTAGAGTGTCACCTAGAAAATATTTTGTCTAGGTGTAGTGATTTTTTTGTAATTTTGACCAGTCAGCTTAGCTTTGTATCTGTAGTCTATCCTTTTGTATTTTTGTTCAGAAGTAGATATGTAGGTGTTGTTTTATTTTATTTGGGATTTCTGGATTCTCATGTATTTTTCATGATTTCTGAGGTAACAGTTGAGGTTACTCTGGGTTGTATAGGACCTGTTAAGTGACTGTAACCAATCATAATTTAAAACAGATTAACTTCTCTATGAATTCTGTCTCGTAGTTCACTACTTTTGCTTTTGACCTTCCTCCCTTTCTGCTGATGCTGTACTTGCCATCTGATTGCAACTGACCTTTTTGGGAAAAAATGAAGGAAAAAGGCAGAGAATACTTCTGTTTTCTTGGCATTGTCCATTTTATTTCTCAATGAATATTGGAATAACTCCTTCCTCACTACTCTTCTTACTGGTATATCTGTGAAATTGTGGGGATTTGTTCTTTATATACATTACCTTTTCTCATTTTGCAATGTGACCTTTCTGTGTTAGATTTTCTGTATGAATGTGCTGCTTTTACATTTGTCCTTGATGATTTGACCTAGTTCTCTTTTTACTATTACACTTATATTTTGAATCATCAAAGCATTTCTGAATTGCCAGCTGGTCTCTTACTATATATATTTCCTACTATCTTTTGTGTTAAGATAATTTGTATTTGTGTACTGAATACTGCTTTTCTGAGAAGTGCTTAGTTGTCCTGACTCCTTCCCACTAGAATTTGATTCTGAGAGGAAGAAACCTCTCAATGGAAGAAAGTCTACTTCCATAAACACAGTGAATGTCCATTGGCTGTCATCTCTATTTTCGTTTTTAGACTTGCTAAGGATGATTGACAGTCATTTTGTGAACACAGTCAATTACTTTCTCTTCTATCCTTGCATTCTCTGTGCTAGTTGATTTCTACATTAAAAAAAAAAACCAAAACAACAACAAAAATGCCAAAACAAACCAACAAACAAAAAACCCACCAAAAGTGGTTTTCAAAAGCTGGCTGAACAGTCTTGTACTGCAAAGGCTGAAAAGCTCCTTGAAGAGATATATTTAAACAGAATTCTTTCTGTCTTAGCAGTACTCATAGAAGGAACGTTGAAGCTCTTTCCTCCATGAGTTACAACCCTCAGCTATTCTTCTGTAAAACTGATGTGGGCTGGAGTTTCCTGTTGTATTTTAATTTTTCTACTTCCAATGTCTCTTTAGTCATTATGTATTTTGTATTTTCTTGCCTTTTTTAAAAATTATTATTCAGATGTGGATGACTTCTTTCCTAAAAGAAGACTTTTTTTTTTTTAATTTTTATAACATTTGCACGTCTAATGTTAAGTTTTACCTCACCTCTGGAGGCATAATTTGGAGCGGAGGGAGAAAGATCAAATTCCCACTATGTATTGCAATGATGAATCTCAAACATCTTAGTATTCACTCTGTTGAAGCTTTAGAAGTCTTAGGTAAGAAAAGGATTTTTTAAGTTAGAAGTAACCTCAAAACCTGTACTTGGACATATTTGTATTAAAAGTTGAAGCTCTCTGCTACAAAGAAGTAGCCTGGTTCAAAATGAAAGAGGAGGCCAATGTCAGGAGATCCTTTTCACACTTATGGTTATGATTTGTATTTGACCCCAGCAACATTTGAGGTTGAGGTTTACTGGTTTCCCTGTATCATCAGTGTAGGGTTACATCTCTGAAGGGGGTTCAGCTGCATTTAATTAGGTAACTTAATCCCTAAATGTGTCCTCTTCTCATGGACAGTTGGAAAGGAAGCCTAGTGTACTAGCTTAGGTGTAGGTTTCTACTTCTAGTGAAATATCTTAATCTTGCCATTTACCCTTTCCACAAACCATTACTGCAGTTCTCTTTAAGCACTGAGGGTTGAACCTGCATTAGCAGTAGAAAAGAACTGCTCTAGAGATGAAGGACAGTAAGAAAGGGATTCAGTCAATGAATGCAGAGTTCAGCTTTGTTTTTGCACATGCCGAGTCAAAGATGGATTCTTGTGATGCCTGCAGAGCCCCTGTTACTTGAGTCAAGAAACTGCCTCTGAATGAGCAGAGTGCTTTCCTCTGCTGCTTGCACCTATGGAGTAGAGGTTGTGACAGATATGTTTTTTATGTGAAATTCCTGTGTATTCATGTGTGTGATGGCACCTTGGCTGAAGTAAGGTTGATTGCTATATTCATCTCAGATATGCCTGCTTGTAGTACCCAAAATCAGCTACATGATACAGCCTTTAAAGAGTTTTCCTTTGAGTAGAAGCTGTAGTGGCTCTTGATCTCTTAACCCCAGAGTTCCTCACCCTGCTGTAAAACTGCTTCCTGAGTGCAGGGACTAACTGCTTCTGCTCAGCTGCTGACATTTCTGAGCTCCATGGCATTCTATTGCAGTGATCATAAAATGACGTGAGGCACTTGCTAAATGCAGCAGGTCTGGAGAAGCAGCTTATTGTGCCTTTGTAGACTAGACTGCAGTTAGAACAGTTTGTGTGTGTGACACTTCATGAGTAATTATAAAGAATTTCTTGCTCTTATGGTTGCTTTCTATGGTAGGAAGACAGTGGCCAGTAATGACAGAGCTCTAGCTAAGGAAGATAAATATCTCTAAATATTGGGAATTAACCTTTGCAGATGACAAATTGTGAAAATTATGTGAAGCTTCTGCCATTCTAATTAATCTGGCTAAAACATCAAGCAAATAGGAACATTTCTAATGTCTCCAAGAACAGAAAATGACTGCAATAAAGGGACAAATGCCAGCATATTGCAGGAGATGCCCTATGCTTTTTAAGTCTGTGTGTCCAGATCTTGACTGGTAGAAAAGACTGTGATACTAAATGCTGTTTATTTTTTAAATTCTTATTTTAATTTACCTTTAAATATATAAAATGCCTAAAACTATGGCATTCTTTATTTTAACAGATAAGGAAGGACATACATTTTCTGTATTCTGGGTGCTGGTGAGTGTTGTCCTAGGTGCAATAGCCATGCTGTGCAAAGAACAAGGAATTACAATACTGGTAAGAATTCTCTTATTAACTGAATTTTCACCTCAACATCTGTCAGGTATAGTTGCGAAGTCTACAGAAATTAATCTTCTCCATAGCTAATGACATGCACACCTTTATATTCTGTTCAGAAAACTAATTAATGTTGACAAAAAGCAGTATTCTCATAGATCCATCTTAACTGTATCTTTGCCGATCTGTTAGAGTCTTTCACTTTAACTTTTGTAAGCAGATTGCATTTATTTTTGCAAAGCTTAAAGATTTTACAACATTAGTTTCACTTTTGTTGCTCTTGTTTTTGAATTAAATTCTTAACATACAAACTTCTTGTGAAGAGAAGTTCAAGGCTCATGAACAAAGATATAACTGGAGGGAGAGCATTTTTAAAAGCTCCATTCCCTTGCTTTTGTGAACAGTGTAATTACAATTAGGGCCATTGTTTATGGCCCTAATTATAATTATATTATGGCCTAATTAACACTTCTAGTACTGCATCTCTTCCTTTTGTCCCTTATTTAATGATCTGTCTGTGGAAACAGATGTAGTTATTCTTCATGTTTATTGTGGTCTGGCTTTTTATAACTTCAGTGAAGACAATGCTGATTTGGGTGACCAAACTGGCTACCTGAAATGCTGTATCTGTGATTTTTACCTTTTATATAGCCATATGTCTTTATTAATAAATCCACTTTATAGCTTTAGCTGACATAGATAAGCAACAGAGTCAGAAAATTCTTTGCAGCAATGACCCTCTTCTCCTTGCTAGAAGAAAAGGGAAAAGAAATTACAGAAAACTTCTTGATTTGGGTCCCTTTTTTTGATAGATGTTGTAATGTGTTTTTCAAAGGTGTCTGTAAGGAAAACATAAGGGATTGTCTTAAAATGTGTAATTTATTCTAGCAGTATGAAGTAACTATTTGAGCTATCAGATGCAGAACTATTATTGGATTTGGGATTTTATTTGTTTGCTATTGCACTGCTAGGATGATTATATTTATTGTTGTGCTAAGGGGCACAGGTCAGAGGGATAAAGGGCTAAATCACCCATTAAAAGATTACTTGGAGGCTGAATGGGATTTTCAGTAGAATTCTTGCCTTCCTATTTCCATCTGAGTGAGCCAAAAGCCTTTTAATTGCCAAGTGGCCTTTCTACATGGAACCAAGCCACACTCTTACATATCTTCTGTCCCTTCCCTTTGACTGTTAGTGAGGGGCTTGTGGCCTCCCACTGTACCAGCCCTTTGCTTCACCTGGAACTAGTTTTACTGGGTTTTTTTTTCTATTTAGTCTTTAGAACAGTGAGTTAATTTCTGAAATTATTAGAATAGAGGATAAATACTCAAGAATTACCATGGTGATATGCTGAAATTTTGAAGCAGAAATGCTAAGATGCTATGGTTTGATTTTACCAGCAACCTCAACAGAATTACCCCTGGACACATTTATGCATTTTATTTTCCTTCTTGGAGGTGGTTATGTGCAAGTGTAGCCCTGTAAAACACTGAATATGTTCTAGTTTTATGTGCAGTGGCTGATGTCATGTAGAAATCTTTTTTTTTCCCCAGCAACTTGCACTGTGTTTATTGCTGTAATTGCAAGAAAAGCAAGCCTGATACCTCTGTTAAATCTTTCTCAGCCTTTGTCTGTACCCTTTAAAAATACTATTTCTGAAACCTGGATGTCCAAAGATACCATATAACAAAAAATAAGTAGAAGGCTCAAAGAAATTCCATCTTACTGATAGATGCCTTACCTTTTGACTGCAGCATTTACACTGCAGAACATTTGGGGAAGAAGATGGAGAGCAGAATTCTGTTGTGACCGTGCATATGTTATCTAGCTTGCTGGTGCATAGTATTCCCTGAAGGGTTATTCCATGTAGCAGGAGAATTCCCATTACAGTAAAAGGTTATTCTGCTAATCTGAGCTGCATTTACCATTCTGCCATCATTGCTACCAATGTATCTCCCTAATTGTTTGGAATCAGAATTAAGATGTACAGTAAGTCAATTCAGGATGTATTTAAAAGAAAATATTTGTGGTTAGCTGCTTCAGCTTGTGCTCTTATTTTTCTCTTGGCTCCTTAGGGTTTGAATGCAGTGTTTGATGCACTGGTGATTAACAAGATAAATCTTTTGGAGCTCATTCGAAAG